>CM062816.1:528397199-529096784 GCA_031772625.1 Pinus tabuliformis | reverse complement strand
CAGTGCATTATCATTAAATGTGGGCGACACTATCCCTCTCTTTAATGTTTGGGGTGACAACTGAATAACAAATCTGCTCAGTAACCTAACACACATCTCAACACCCATCAAATTTTTATTTATTTTTATATAATTTATTATTATATATTTAAATTTTTAATCCCCTATCCTTATCACTAATGTAAGTAATTCATGAAGAGAGTATCAATAATCATATTAATCCATAAGAGATAAGATATCCCTGCAAGAACTTAAGATTACCGCCTCGCTTGCTCGGATGGTCACATAAAGAGTGGCCCTGTCCCCACAAACCAAAAAACTCCTCAAAAACAAACATAATTTCCCCACCCCACACTAACGTCTTTCAAGGGAAATGGAAAAAAAGTTGAAAAGCTACTTAAGGCGGTGCAAATATTTTGAAATAAAGAGAAGAGTATCCCCACCTTCTAATGCCTATAATACTAGATTAGTGAGTGTTGCGATCCGATGTAGTGTAGGGTTTAGTGTTCTGCATGAGGGTTCAAGAAGATTCAAGGGGTTTGTCTCGGGATTTAAGCCTCCGACCGGATCAGTAGAGAGACTGTAAAATTGAGGTGCAATGGCTGTGTCTTCTTCACCTTCGACAGATTTCTCTTTCGAAGCCCAAGAATTAAGTTCGTTGTTATTGAATGCTTCCTCATCATCGTCTGATATTTTGAATTCATGCCGGGTCATGGAATCCTTCATCGATAGGCACAGTTGGGATCAGACCAGGCATTTTTACATAACATGCTTTCCCCGTTCTGCTCCGCAAGATCTTCGGCTTCGAGGAGGTCTTACAGCCGTCCGGCATTGGCGGATGGATCGCGCAGACCTCTGAGCATTCCGCGAATGCGGTCGTAAATCTTCTCTCACTGTCTGGAGCTTTGTTTTTGTCAATCTTTGCCGCAGACGAGGAAAATGTGGTTCGCTATGTGTTTCCATCCGAGCGCCTTCCGGCGTGGATTCATCACATGCTTCAGTCGGAGAGGGGTTTGTATATCTATCTGAAGTCTACCCTGCTTTATTTAAAGACCGATTGAAGGAGGACGGCCATGGAGGAGGATTCAGGTGCAGTTGAATGCATTTGAGTATTTTATGTTTTGGTTTGCTTATTACGCTGTATGCAAATATAATGATATTATGCATCGTTCGGATTCGGATGAAATGAAATTGGGGTTTAAGAAGGCTTCCCGGTCTTGTTTCGAGAAATGGGCGTCTTCTCTGAATAGTTTGCACGGTAAGCCATGACAATGGAAGGCCTGTGAAGTTCAATTCTAGCCCCTTATTTGCATCTTCTGAATTTGTATCTACACAAATTTGTTCCTATATCTGATTTTTGTGCTCCCAGTGTGTCTGTACATCATTTTTTCGAGGAGAATCCATCGATATTTTCTCGCGCCGAGTTTGTTGTTCATACCTTTGTACATTTTTGGTTAGTGAATGACGATTTTTTCGCCCTTACCTTCACGGGTTTGCCAGTCTTTTCGTATTTTGTTACCTGTTAATAATCGATATCATAGGTATGGTCTCCCCAGTGTAGAAATCACAGAGGCTGTGAAAATACTGGTCAATTATGTAAGCAGTACTTTGTGTTGTCCTCAAGAGAGTTGAATTCTGGATGGAGAGCTGCATCACAAATGGATACCTTGAGATTGAGGTCATTTTCCTTGCCACAGAGTAGTTTGGTTGTGCCTGCTACATGGTCCCTTCTGTTACAGAGGCCTTTGTACAGGTTTATATTACGAGCTTTCAGTTATTGGCCAGTAGGTGCTTGTCTGAAAAAGGCTACACACATTATTGATCTATGGTTGGATTATTTACAGCCTTGGAATATTGGTGAAGAAGGTGAAATGATGCCCGCTCTCGAAGAGATCATTATTTGGAGGCAGAGAATAAGATGCTTAGGGATAGGATCAACGATTGTCTCCACTTTCAGGTAGCTTGCTTCAAAAGCAAAAGACTGGTACTGATTCTGTGGATCATTAGTAAAAAAGAAGCACGAAAGAAAGTTGTTATGGATATAATGATCATTGGCAAAACTATGTTCTGGCTAATTATCCTTTTATAGCTCTCTTGTTGTTCAGTTTCTTGTATTTGCCCACAAGCTCGTGCACATCAATACCAAGGCAGTCCTTCAGATGATTCACAAGGTGCATTGCTCTTTCCTTTATTCTATTATGTCTTATTGATAATAGCAAGGAATAGATGAATAAACTTTGACACTTCAAGCAAGACCCCATGTTTATTTAAAGCAAGATCCAATGGTGGATTAAAGGTACTTATTTCAAGGTAGGATCAACAATTAGGATTATTATACCTAGGTTTTGTATCTAGAAAATTCAGACATGAGAATTTACTTTTGGAAGTGTGAAAATCAATTAGTTGGAACTTCCTCTTGCATGGGATAATCACATAGCAGGAAAGGAAAAAAGTGTTGTCCAGATCCGAATGTAGATTGATGCCTTTTAAATATTGAATTCCTTGCTGTCAGTGCTATATAACAGAAAAATTCAACATTAACAACAAATGATCCATTCCTGATAGATTAAGTTATGAGCATCTTCATGCATGTAAATGTAGGCTTGAATTTGATATAATTGTTTATTAGTTTAACATACAAAAAATGTCCTTGGTTTATTTTATAGGTGTTTAAACTATCTTTCTTATTTTGCACTCAAATGCTTTGTATGTGAAAATTACGTCGTGTTATTGAAACTTAATTTGGTTGTTAATTCAACAAACAAATAATTGTCTGTGGTTTAAATTAGAGACATTTAGATTAGCGTCTATTTTTTGGATCTCAAATGCTTTGTGTCTGAAAAAATACCTATCCAACTTATTATTTTATGTTGACAAATTCATTGTAGTTTAAATAGTTGTAGACAAGATTTCCAATCAAATAGCTAAGCACACCATCTATTTACAGTCTTTTTTGGAGGGTCATTTCCATAAATTATCATGTCTATTGCTCGAGAAACAATGGGTAAATTCAGCCTGATGTCATTGCACTGAAGTTACTTCTATTTGATAGTTCAGCAAGCAATTTATATGCTTCATGTTTTGGACGAGTTCTGCAAAGAAGGATTGAGTTTTGCATTTTACATCTTATAGGTACTTCGCTAACTTTGTATAATGGGCATAGATAATGAATGGATATGGACAAACTTGTGATCCCAACCCAAACCTGGTTTGACTATGCAATTTTGAAGAAAATGTTTTTTGGTATATTCTTATGCACTGTCAAGGGTTCTCAACACAAATTGGGAGTGATCATGTTTGCTGTCTTTATAGTATAATTGGGCTAGGAGGCTCATTTTACAGCCCAGTGTGAACGTGATGTGTAAGTATGTCCGTGCTCAACTTGGACTCTAGAGTTGACATGTGTCCCTCTTAAAATAAAAATAAAATATTCTCTAAATAAAAAAGTAATGTTGGCTATAATAAAAAAGAAAAAAGAATATGCTATACATGTTTAATTAGTTATCCATTTGACCTATAATATAATTTCATCTAAGTAATTAGAAGTAAAAAAAATTATGCGAGTAAGATGTTTAAACCTTATACTTTTCAAAAAATAAGTTAACACTTTATATAAATAAATTACTTGAAGATCTATATTAATAACTTGTGTGAATATCAACTTATGTGAATCCGTGCTTAAGATGGATTCATGCTGGTAAATCATAATGCTTTTCTGACCAAAAAATGTCCTGAATGTGTGTAGTAAGACTTGAAGATCTATATCAATAACTTATGTGAATATCAACTTATGTGAATCCGTGCTTAAGATGGATCCATGCTGGTAAATCATAATGATTTTCCGACCAAAAATGGTCCTGAATGTGTGTAGTAAGTCTGTTGCTTTCAAAGAAAATTGAAGTCCTAAGTTTCTCAAATCTTTCCCTATAACTGTCTGGATAATGTTGATATGCCAATAGTCGGCATTCGTATCCATTCTCAAGTCACATAAGAAGTGAGTGCAACTCAATGTTACTTAGGTGGATCATGGTTGGGTGGGCAGTGGTCTTGCCTAAACCTTGCGTTTCCTGCCAAGTTTGATGATTGTTTTTTAATGTCTTATTGAAAATGTTCCTGGATTTCAATATTTCACTGTTTTAGCTTGATCTTCTAACAAGTTCACTTCTTTGATAACGGTAGCAGTTGGTGGTTATTATTTCTAATTTGTTTCTTTTAATCCAGATAGAAACAATACTTGAAATCCAATTTACATTCGTGCATTTTCGTTGTATATTCATGATCACTTTAATTTTCAACAGGTTTGGTATTTGGCTGAGATTTATGTCAGTTTATACTGGAGTTCATAGTACATGTATAATTTTGTTTGTTAATGTATTTTCTGACAAGTATATCAAATGGGATTCAAAAGGTGGACTGTGGTTATTCACAGTTGAATTTCCATGTGTATTTCATTGTATCATTAGAACTGAGATATGTAATGGCAATAACATCTTTTTCTGAACGTGTCCTTTGCAGTGTTACCTCTATTCTTTGCTTTTCCAGAAAACCGGTTTTTATAATTTGTTTAAAGTCTGTTGTATTCTAATGTAATATTTTTTTTCATCTGTAGGTATTAAGTGTTTTGGTATCTTCAAAAGAGCTACTGTGTCTTATTCGAAGCATAGATTCGACATACAATGATGTGAAGTCGGGAAGTGCGCCATGCTGTTTTGACAGTTTGCATAAGGTTGTGCCTGCCATCCGAGAGCAGCTACAGTCTTCCCTCTATGACCTATACAGTGTTCTGACGTAGGCTGCCTTATCCAATGCACCATTTTTAAAAAGGTTTTGTTTGGAAAATGCCTCATTATATTAAGATGTTTCTTTGTGACTACTACAGGACTGGGAGGGTGATTTATCAATTTTGAGAAAGGCAGTGAAATTACTCACTCTCCTTCGCAAAAAGAAACACCAATGTTGCACTTTTCAGCACCAGTGATAGTGGAGGCCATCAAATGCTAAAGGTAAGTTTTTGTGAATAGTTTCTCTTTATCTCTTTCTTTTTGCAAGACTCATTTGGTTGATGGATAGGTTTATAATTTATTCTGCCCGTACATCAAAATTGGAACCTTACAAAGATAATTCCTTACAAACATTAATTCCACAAAATTTTTATTTATGCCATTATAAGGATGTAATTGCATCAGTAATTGTTTATATTAATTTTCCCATAGAAAGATGTTCCCTTAACTTGCCCACATATTAACTGTTCCAAGTGAGGAAGTTGGTACATTGTCAGAGTGATGGAATCCCCCTTTCTCCCCTCCTTTCCTTGTATTTTTTTTTTCTGGGTGAGGAATGGAATTGACTTCTAGTTGAAATACCAGCTGGTAACTGGACAGAACTACTTGGGAATAGATCCTGTAACCTCCCTGGGTATTATGCCTTCTGTAGAAAGGGTTGGGCAAACTGAGCTATACTATTGTGCTAAGTGTTCATTACATATGTACAAACATGAAATCAATCACTATCTTTATTTGGATTTTCTATAACTAAAATGGAAATGAATTCTATAAATCTTCCATACAAAAGGTTAGAATGACTTTAAAGCTCAGGTAGCTGGACATTATTTTATTCAAGAGGAGAGCTGTGTTGGAGTAGATTATTCCTCAATTTTTTGACCACACTGCAGAGCTCATCTTCAGGTATAATTGAAGTTTGATTAAATTTGGGCTTGATAAGAACATACTCTTGAAGTTTGATTAAATTTGGGCTTGATAAGAACATACTTTTAAAAAATTGATTTCTGATTAATCTTAGCTGGATAATAACCTAGTTGTGATTTAATTTTGCTAGTTGGAAAATAATCTGCCATGGTCTGGATCTTCAACTTGTCCTGATGATGAACCACACTTGTTGGTTTGGAACGTGTCGACAAATGATTTATGATGTGATTTATGCCGAAAAATATTCTCAATAATTGAGTTTCTAAACTTTATAGATGATTTTTATTTTTTATTTTTGGGAGGGGGTGGGGAGGTAATTTAAAGGCCTTTTATTAACTGTTGATGATCACATATGATCCAACCCTCTGTATGCCTCTGGTCTGCCACTAGGGAAACCGGACCATTGGCAATACAGGAGGTCTGCTGTCCAAAAATATACATTTTAAAAAAATATACTCAGTTCTAAAAAAGCCTACAGTGCCTTGGCTAAACAGCCACAAAATATAACACATAATCCTACTATAATAGTAAAGATAGAAAACATAAATTTTCATGAGGAGACTAGGAGGTGGAAACCTCCACATCTATGGGTGCTTGATCACCTGGACTGTCTAGATGAGTTGGGCCTTTGACATGCAGTAAGACTACTTTTATCCTTGTCAAATGCTTGTCCATGGCTTTAAATTCCAACTGCATCATGTTCATCATCATCAGAATTTTGTTTTTAGTGTCATTTTTGGAAAGGAGTACCCTTCCCTGCAGCTGTCTAGTTGTAATGGGACTGGTACATCTACTCTTGATAGATGACCTTTCAGCAATGAAGCAGTGATACCTCTCAAATTTCCATTGCCATTTTCCCACCCTCAAATGCTAGTTCCAACTCACACGGCAATTGATGAGCTTTCGGGGTTATGTATGCCCTGAGGAGGCCCTGCTGCAGATAGAATCCACCTCAAAAGTGCGTGCCTCGGCCAACTGAGGAGTAAGGACTTGACGAGAGGAAGAAAATAAAGAGACTTTAGTAGGAGCTGATCCCAAGAGGAGGGTAGCCCAAGATGGTTTGGTCCCTCTCTCACACCACACCTCAACAAAGCCTCACACCACCATAAACAAAACCAGAAAAACCATAAAGCAGCAAGGAATAACAGAGGATGCCCTGGATTCAGCATAATCAGATAGAAATTGCCATTCATGAACAACATTTACCATCATGAAACAACACAATGTGCCTTTGCAAAGCTTCCCAAATCTAAACTGAGACCTTGCAAAGATTGCTTTTCTCATGCGAGGAGTTGGTGGGGAGAGTAAAAGCATCATCTGAGATAATGAAGGGACGTACAACTGTGTACACATTCTCATGAAGTGTGTGGTGGGCACATCTACCTTGCTGGGGTTAGATGAAGTTAATTTGATGTAAAGCATCAAAGAGGAAACATGACATCAATGACTAGTTAAATGTGTTGTTTAGAAATTAGACAAGGTTAGAGAAGGTTATATTGAAATTTCACATTGGGTTGGCCTATACTTCTACCCCTTTTTTGGTTTCTTCTCTTTTTTTCAGCTTTTATTTGTTTACACAGAGGAGAATTTGCATGTTTGCAAAATGATGCTTTCAGAAACATCTTCATCCATCTGACAAATCTATAATTTCTCCATAAGTATACAAAAATGGTGAGGAGTGCAGAGTTCCTAAACTACTGGTCTGTCTGATCTTCTGCGGTTAAAACTTAAAGTTAGCTCTAAGAGTCTAAACAAAACAATTTGATAGTTAATTTTGTATGAATTGAAACTTCTGTGTCTACCTTAGATAAAATTTTACTTTGAAGCACATCGTTGTAGATTATACAACCTTTAGGCATACATATTTTCTTGATTATCTCTTCTATTTTTTGCCTCACACCAATACTTCTAATTGATTTATTCCAAAGTGTGTTTCCATCAATAGTATCAATAGATTTTCGTATAGGGGACCTTGCTAAAAAGATCTTGCATTCTGTCCCTCGTACCTTATTTAAGAAATGCCACCCATTCCCAAGGAGCAGAGGCCACTTGTTTTCATTTTTATCTCTCCAAAGGATGTTTCTAATGATGCTCTCTAGATATTGTATAATTGTAGCAGGGCCATTAGAATGTTGCTTTGATAGAGGGATATCTGATAGGATTGGCCAGTGTCCAGTCTCTTGCCGTATGTTTCAAACTTGACAGGTAAATAGGATAGGCCAATGGGATTGCTAACTTCATCAGTGTTGATGAGGTAGGGATGTAAAGATTGCCCTATCTCTTCTATTTAAGAAAAGCCCCATCTCTTGTCCGTCATGCCCATGGGGAAGTTCAGTTTAGGTTTCAACTTATTGTATAATACCAGTGTCCAGTCACTTGCCTTATGCTTCAAACTTGACAGATAAATAGGATGGGCCAATGGGATTGCTAACTTCGTCAGTGTTGATATAAGGTAGAGGCGTGAAGGTTGCCCCTGATAGAGGATATTACAAGTAGAGGAAGGTTCTCAACATGGCATTACTAAGTGATTGCATCCATCTAGAATTTGAAGAATTATATATTTTTGCTTGTCTCTGCATTAGATATGTCTACTAAATGCTTCCAGTTAATGGGGCATTGATTTGAGCATTCAATATATTTTTATTCTTTATCAAAGTATTCTTTTTGTATTTGTATTTTTCAATTTATGCCTTACGGAGTTTCCTTTGCAACATCTGGTGCAAATGCTAGTATATCTTACCTCATTTTATGGTTAACATTGTATAACAAAAACATGAGTTGTGTTATGTAATTAATACTAACATGTAATATTTATTTTTTTTGTCAGAATGCTATAGGTAATGATTGCCAAGACGATGATCCAAATTATGTTCAACATATATCAAGAGATGATGAGGATGAGGATGAGGATGATCGTGGTGAAGGAGTAGATGATGATGATAGTTGCGGTGTTGGTGATGATGTGGATCAGAGTAATGAGGATGGTCAAGATGATCATGAGGATGATCTTGGTGGTGGTAGCTAGGCATGCACATGCATTGTTTTTTATGAAGAAATTATTGTGTAGAATGACATTGTTATGTTTAGATGGGGCATTGTGAATTTACCCTATATCAATGAGACATTTTGATTTTGTAATCATACGATGAGTTTGATTTATGTATGTTGTTAATTTATCGTAGAATAACGATATTCATGAAATATTTTGATTTGTTAATCATATTTGAATTTTACTTGTTTTGATTAAAAATAATACTGATTTTATTAGTATTATGTTGCTATTTTATACATGTTTTGAAAATTGTTAATGACACATTGTTATTTTTTTGGATGGATGTTGTCAATTTCTCTTAAATTTCTTTACAAATGATTTTGAATTGTGATATCTGCTTTAATGATATTTAGAAACTATCATATATTTCACTATGAATCTATAAAGGGGGTCATATATGTAAAGAAAAATATACTCTATATAAGAAGTCAAATGCGGATGTAACCATGGATGCAAAATTGAAAGTAAAATTGGATGTTAAACTAGGAATTAATACAAAATGCAAACAATTGACATACAAAGTGTTTTAAATTAAAAGTGAAAAATTGTGCAATAGTTGACACAAAGAAGGGAACAAAACATGGCATACAAAAGGATATCAAATTGGGCAATAACAAGGACACATAAATGGGCACCAAATTAGATGCAAAAAAGACAACAACTAGATGTAAAATAAGATGCAAAGTTGAGTGTTAAAAAGAAGCAAAAAACGTTACAAATTAATATGCCAAATGATGATGCAAATACTGGTGTAAATTTGGGATGCAAACTTGGGTGCAAAAAAGGAGAAAAAAAAAAGATGTAAAAAAGACATAAAAGAAGATGCAAAATGGGGCTGAAAAAAGGTGAAACCAAGGATGCCATATTGGATGTAAAAAATGATTCCTAACACCATGCAAATTTAGGCTCGAACTCAGACACAAAATATATGCAAATGTGGACACAAAATGAGGCAAAAAAGATGCAAATTTGGATGGTGAAAACGATGTCAAACTAGACACAAAAAAAATGCAAAATTGGATGAAAAAGTCGTGGTAAATAATGGTGCAACATTGGACACAAGTAGACACAAAAAATGGTGCAAAAAGGGGCATAAAATAGCTTAAAATTGGATGCAAAACTTGGTGCAAAAACAAATACAAAAGTAGACGTAAAAAATGGCTCTAAATTGAATGTACCATTAGACACAAAATAAGATGCAAAGGTGGACACAACACATGACTCAACATAAGATGCAAATATAAATGCAAATTTGGATGCTCAAAATGATGTAACATTAGATGCAAGATATGGTGTTAAAAATGATGCAAAATTGGATGAAACAAATGACGCAAAATATGGTGCAAAATGAGATGGGAAAAATAGAGACAAATCAAACGTAAATGTGGATGTAAAAAATGGTCCAAAAAAAGATGCAAAAATGGCACAAAAATGGATGCAAAATTTGGTGCTAAATCAAATTCAACACATGGTGCAAAGATAGGCACCAAAGCTGGTGCAAAAATAGAAGCAAAAACTAGTGTAAGACTAGATACAAAACCTGGCGTAAGACTAGATGCAAAAACTGACACAAAATGGATGCATAAAAAGACGTTAAATTGGATTCAAAATACAGTGTAAACTTGATGCAAATGATGGTGCAAAAATGGAAGCAAAGAATGACACAAAATAGGAAGCAAAAGAGAATGAAAAATAGATGCAAAAAATGACACAAAACTAGAAGCAAAACCTGTCATAAAATAAGATACAAATCTTGGTTCAAAATTTGACGCAAAAAATGATGCATAGTTTGGTGTAAAAAATGATGCAAAATCTAGCGTGAAAAAGGATGCAAAATCAGGTGCAAAAAAGGACGCTTTAAAAATTGTACAATAGAGCCAGATTTAGCGCCAGGTTGCTCATCACAATTACAAAAAAAATGCACTAAAATCTGGCGCTAAATCTGGCGCAAATCGCTGGTTTTGTTGTAGTGTAACTTTTGAAAGTTAAGATCCTCGAGGTAGTCACGATCTTGCAGTTTACCATTCCACATTCGGAATCCAACTCTCTCTTACTTTTGCAAGTGAGAGGGTCTGCTCCTATCAGAAATAGGTTGTTCTTAGAAGGTGTCGGTATGAGAGGTCCATCATCCACAATCTTCAAACAATGGTTTGGATTGGCTTTACTCTTAGTGAATCTCAGCTTCATCCGACAATTATCAATCCTCTCATATCAAACCCACGGTGATTTGCTTCAAGCCATAGAGGGCAACGTATTTGACGCAGAGGCGCAGAGAGCTAACGCAGGGCCTCCTGGGGCTGACACAGGCCTAGATAGGCTGGCGCAGGGCCAATGATGGGCAAGGAGAGGCTGACGCAGTCCAGATTGGGCAGAAGCTGGGGTTTTAGTGCAATTTTGTGCTGAGGAGCTGTCGGAATGATTATCTGAGGTTCAGCCAGGAGATCTGTGAGAAAACTGTGAGGTATTACTGCTAAGGAATTCTCTATTGGGTAGGCTAGTTTTGACACCCAGATTGTACTCTTATATTGCTTAGTAAAAAAACCCTCAGATAGCAGCACCGGTTTTCCCGCATTAGGTTTTTCTGGGGACATTGGTCCAAAAATAACGGTGTCATATGGTGTGTTTGTTCTGTTTCTTTTAGTAGCCTTTTGTGTTGTAAAAAACTCCTCTTAAACTCCCTTTTTCTTCAACTAGCCTTTTGATAGTAATATATACGAAGGTCTCTCAACGACTCCAGGTTGTTCGGGAAAGTCACAGATTTGACCTTTCCCCTGGGCTTTGACAAAATGTTTGCAACCTGTACATCAGTCTCAATGCGATGGAGCCTCCTCGCTCATCGACTTACCATATTCTATATAAGTTAGTATCTGATGTTTATCTACTGGAGCAATCATCGAATACAGGATTTCTCAACAATCGAATCCCCCCTGGTTGTCACAGAGGATCACAGTGGTATTCATCATGTGTACAAACAACGCACTGAAGAGCTTCCACAACCAGGCAGCGTCACACAAGATCATACTCGTAGCTATGTATTCGGTCTCAGCGGTGCTTATAGCAATCGACTTCTGCTTCTTGCTCATCCATGATATCGAAGCAAAATCCAAAGAGAACTAGCACTGAGAAGTTCTCTGGTGATCCTCCCCATTGCCTGCCCAGTCAACATTCAAATAATCATGCAGCTTCATATTTCAGGCAGTGAATCTCAATCCATGAGAGATTGTGCTCCAAAGATATCTCAAAAGATTCTTGGCACCAATCTAGTGAGGCTCAACCAAATATGAGCTCACCATGCTAACTATAAAACATATATATGGACGAAAGTTCACCAAGAACATCAATGCAAATGAGTTTATGAAACTTAGAGGCATTTCCCAAATCTGGTCCGACATCTTCACAATATAACTTCTGAAAGTTAAGATCCTCGAGGTAGTCACGATCTTGCAGTTTACCATTCCACATTCGGAATCCAACTCTTTCTTACTTTTGGAAGTGAGAGGGTCTGCACCTATCAGAAATAGGTCGTTCTTAGAAGGTGTCGGTATGAGAGGTCTATCATCCACAATCTTCAAACAATGGTTTGGATTGGCTTCACTCTTAGTGAATCTCAGCTTCATCTGACAATTATCAATCCTCTCATATCAAACCCACGGTGATTTGCTTCAAGCCATAGAGGGCAGCATATTTGACGCAGAGGCCCAGAGAGGCCAGCGTATTTGATGCAGAGGCCCAGAGAGCTAACGCAGGGCCTCCTGGCGCTGACACAGGCCTAGATAGGCTGACGCAGGGCCAACGCTGGGCAAGGAGAGGCTGACGCAGTCTAGATTGGGCAGACGCTGGGGTTTCAGTGCAATTTTGTGTTGAGGAGCTGTCGGAATGATTATCTAAGGTTTCAGCCAGGAGATCTCTGAGAAACTGTGAGGTATTACTGCGAAGGAAATTCTCTGTTAGGTAGGCCAGTTTCGACACCCAGATTGTACTCTTATATTGCTTAGTAAAAAAAACCCTCAGATAGCTGCACCGGATTTAAATGGGTTAGTATTTGGTTGCTTGAAACTGTTCATGTGCTGTAGGTGTAGAATTTCTTTGCTAACAAAATTCAGAGTTGATTTGCCTCCCAAACAAATTATTGTTTGTGTGTGGATTTTTTGATTTGTTGATCTTATATGTCTTGCCATAATATTACAAGTGTCCACAATGAATGAAACTCTGTGATTTCTTGTTGGGGTTGCACATTCTCTAAGCATGCTCCTATTTGGATCGCAGGAAAATCAAGGTTATGGTCTTGAATACCAACATGATTGGACCAAGAACCAGTAATGTATGTCTAACAATAGACCTTAGGCAACACAAAGGACACACCTCCAGTCATATGATGGTCTGATAATTGATGTCAAAGAATTTTTAAACTCCAGTATCAGTTGTAGTTGCTTTAGTTTCTTAAATAGTTTCTTCTCCTGTGATTGGGTGCATAGTTATACTTATCTATTGATCTGATTTTGTCAAAATTTGGGTTCAAAAACTATCTTGAATTCATGTCTGGAGGGATATAAAGATAGTGGTCACTGCAAAAGGTAAGTTATTAATGGTAGGTGTTGCCCATATTTCAGAAATTTTGATATAAATCCTGAGAGAAGCTTTGTATCCTAAATTGAGTGGGGCTTTAGGATTGAGAGACTTGGGGATCCTAAACAAAGCATTGGGAGAGAAATTATGTTGGGATTGACTTCGGGTTAGAGATGAACTCTAGAAACAAATATCAAATATGGGATATGAAATATGGCCACTCTTCTCAATTGAAAAAGTTGCAAGCAACCAAGCATCCTCTAAGACCTTCCATATGAAATTTGCCACAGGCCAACTAGACCTTAATTCAAAGTCATGTTTTTTGAGAGACCTGGAATGGTCACACTAGTGACTACATTATTCTCAAAATATTCTTGGCAATAGATGCCACAATTGAGGGATTGTTAATCCTAGAGATTTAATAACATTTACTTCAAATAATCAGGGTCTTACTGTAGAAGAATTTTAGAAACTGATTCAATCCCCTAGGCTATGGAAGGAATGGAAAATAGTTGAAGATTGGCAATCACATCCATCTTTCTCTCCCTGGCCTAGGGCACTAGACTCTACGTTCCTACTCTGGAATGTACAAGGATTGATATTTTCTTTAATAAAAGAATTATGCCAACCTTTATGCTCCATTGTTTATTCATTTAAGCATTCTGTGAGATAATATTTTATAGGAGGCAGGGGTTGGTTGGTAGGGCCCCTAACCCAGCTTGTTTCCCTCCTTTGTGCTTTTTGGGTAGCATATGTTATAGAACTGCTTTCTGTGTTTGATATTTTATTTCTTAATGTGCTAGTTTGTATCTTTATTTTAAAGTTATTACACGTCAATAGCAATAGGGATTGCATACTTTGACATTATGATTTAATTAAATCTTTATTTTTTTAAACTGTAGTAGTTTTCCCTATGTGCATTGTAATGAACCAGCAATCTAATTTTCTATCTTTTGAATGCATTTCTTTGGTTTTAAGTCATGGATCAAAATTTGTAATGTTTTATTGATAGCACAAAGCGTGATAGATCTACCAACTATATTTGTGCACTCAATGATTTTCATTCCTGCAATGTTATCTCTCAATCAATTCTCAATTACGTAGGGATAAATGGTGTTTTAATATATATGTATTGTATTATGTTAAATATTGGTGATATGTATCAATCCTACAGGAATTTGAGTCTAAATTCACATCCTGGAGAGAATATATATATATATATATATATATATATATTGAAACATCGATCTACAGTTCGATTTCGCAAGTTGAATGTACAGAGCATGTATTGGATGTTGTGGGAACCTACGTTCAAGGTTATTTGAAGAGAAAAGGAGCTTTGGAAATCAATTTGAAGAGGCACATCATTTTAGGACATGCTTGATTGATGGTTCGTTAAAAGTTTCTATATACACATCCACCAAGGAAGTCGTAATAAAATTGTATTCCAAGTTGTCTTGTTTGTTTTAAGACTCGAACTTGAAATGAATTTGTCTGCAAATCTTTTTGGAGAATATGATAGCAAACCCTGTGATATAAGCCAAATTGAACTTTCATACCAAACCATTTCAAAAGGATTTTAATCTTATCTATAAACAAGATTTGAGAATATTTTATTGTGACAATGGTGTTTTCTTTGAATGCAGTAATTTCCATAAATCATATTATTTCCATATTTCATTATACAAGCTTCTATAATCAAGTTTGAGATCCAAATATACATTTCACAAAATATTGAGTTTGTACATCACCCTATAATACTTATGACGAAATATTGAGTGTCATATTTGAGTAGAGACATTTTTATTCATGAATATGATTTATGGGTTAGACAACTACAATATTTACATTGGTATTCTTCCTCAGCAGATTTAAACTCTAGAAACAAATATGGGTTAGAGATGAACTCTAGAAACAAATACGGGATATGAAATATGGCCACTCTTCTCAATTGAAAAAGTTGCAAGCAACCAAGCATCCTCTAAGATCTTCCATATGAAATTTGCCACAGGCCAACTAGACCTTAATTTAGAGTCATGTTTTTTGAGAGCCCTGGAATGGTCACACTAGTGACTACATTATTCTCAAAAGATTCTTGGCAATAGATGCCACAATTGAGGGATTGTTAATCCTAGAGATTTAATAACGTTTACTTCAAAGCATCAGGGTCTTACTGTAGAAGAATTTTAGAAACTGATTCAATCCCCTAGGCTATGGAAGGAATGGAAAACAGTTGAAGATTGGCAATTACATCCATCTTTCTCTCCCTGGCCTATTTTTAGCTCATGAGCTTCAAAAATGAAAAATATCCAATGCTCAGGATGAAGACAAACTCTGGTGAGGTTCTCAAACCAAAGGGATGTTTACTCTCAAGAAATCCTACTCTCTTATAGTTGGTCATCAATACATCCACTAGGATCCCATTTGGAAGAAAATCTAGATGAATGGTGTTTTCCCATGGTCCTCAATTCCTTTGGCTAGTTGGATGACGTAAGATCCTCACATGGGATCAAATCAGGAAAAATGGATTTTAGGGTCCCTGACTTTGTACTTTATGTTGGAATTATGAATATTCTATGGAGCATATATTGAATGTATGTCCTTCCATTGAACATATTTGGATGCATAGTTGACTGCCTTTTGGATCCTTGTACTGTAACTTCAACAGTTTTTTATTCTTGTACTCCCTCATAGATCCAGCCTATTCAATAGTCCAGTTCAAAATAGAGAGTGGATTATTTCCCGTAGTTTTGTCATGTCAATGCTTTGGAAAGAAAGGAAAAACCAAATATTTAAGCAAAAGAAAGAAAGGACAAAGTCATGGTCTACATCAAAGTGCAACATGGGGGTTACATTACTCCTACTCAAACTCACAATGAAATGCTGAGGTGGAAAGTGTATTACCATGAAAGTCTACAGCTCCCTTACTTTCAGTGTCTGTGAAAATAGGATTAGTTTAATGAACTATACTTCTGTGACCTCAAAAGTGTTTTCAGGATTTAAATTATCAGCAAGGAAAGTGTAACCTTCACCATACTTTTCATATGGCTAATTTTCTTCCCCTACCTTTGCATGTTGTTATTTGGTTGCTTGAAACTGTTCATGTGCTATAGGGGTAGAATTTCTTTGCTAACAAAATTCAGAGTTGATTTGCCTCCCAAACAAATTATTGTTTGTGTGTGGATTTTTTGATTTGTTGATCTTATATGTCTTGCCATAATATTACAAGTGTCCACAATGAATGAAACTCTGTGATTTCTTGTTGGGGTTGCACATTCTCTAAGCATGCTCCTATTTGGATCGCAAGAAAATCAAGGTTATGGTCTTGAATACCAACATGATTGGACCAAGAACCAGTAATGTATGTCTAACAATAGACCTTAGGCAACACAAAGGACACACCTCCAGTCATATGATGGTCTGATAATTGATGTCAAAGAATTTTTAAACTCTAGAATCAGTTGTAGTTGCTTTAGTTTCTTAAATAGTTTCTTCTCCTGTGATTGGGTGCATAGTTATACTTATTTATTGATCTGATTTTGTCAAAATTTGGGTTCAAAAACTATCTTGAATTCATGTCTGGAGGGATATAAAGATAGTGGTCACTGCAAAAGGTAAGTTATTAATGGTAGGTGTTGCCCATATTTAAGAAATTTTGATGTAAATCCTGAGAGAAGCTTTGTATCCTAAATTGAGTGGGGCTTTAGGATTGAGAGACTTTGGGATCCTAAACAAAGCATTGGGAGAGAAATTATGTTGGGATTGACTTTGGGTTAGAGATGAACTCTAGAAACAAATATGGGATATGAAATATGGCCACTCTTCTCAATTGAAAAAGTTGCAAGCAACCAAGCATCCTCTAAGATCTTCCATATGAAATTTGCCACAGGCCAACTAGACCTTAATTCAAAGTCATGTTTTTTGAGAGACCTGGAATGGTCACACTAGTGACTACATTATTCTCAAAAGATTCTTGGCAATAGATGCCACAATTGAGGGATTGTTAATCCTAGAGATTTAATAACATTTACTTCAAAGCATCAGGGTCTTACTGTAGAAGAATTTTAGAAACTGATTCAATCCCCTAGGCTATGGAAGGAATGGAAAACAATTGAAGATTGGTAATCACATCCATCTTTCTCTCCCTGGCCTATTTTTAGCTCATGAGCTTCAAAAATGAAAAATATCCAATGCTCAGGATGAAGACAAACTTTGGTGAGGTTCTCCAACCAAAGGGATGTTTACTCTCAAGAAATCCTACTCTCTTATAGTTGGTCATCAATACATCCACTAGGATCCCATTTGGAAGAAAATCTACATGAATGGTGTTTTCCCATGGTCCTCAATTCCTTTGGCTAGTTGGATGACGTAAGATCCTCACATGGGATCAAATCAGGAAAAATGGATTTTAGGGCCCCTGACTTTGTACTTTATGTTGGAATTATGAATATTCTATGGAGCATATATTGAATGTATGTCCTTCCATTGAACATATTTGGATGCATAGTTGACTGCCTTTTGGATCCTTGTACTGTAACTTCAACAATTTTTTATACTTGTACTCCCTTATAGATCCAGCCTATTCAATAGTCCAGTTCAAAATAGAGAGTGGATTATTTCCCGTAGTTTTGTCATGTCAATGCTTTGGAAAGAAAGGAAAAACCAAATATTTAAGCAAAAGAAAGAAAGGACAAAGTCATGGTCTACATCAAAGTGCAACATGGGGGTTACATTACTCCTACTCAAACTCACAATGAAATGCTGAGGTGCCAAGTGTATTACCATGAAAGTCTACAGCTCCCTTACTTTCAGTGTCTGTGAAAATAAGATTAGTTTAATGAACTGTATTTCTGTGACCTCAAAAGTGTTTTCAGGATTTAAATTATCAGCAAGGAAAGCGTGATCTTCACCATAATTTTCATATGGTTGATTTTCTTCCCCTACCTTTGCATGTTGTATATGTACTTGTATGTTTCTTTGGTAGAGATTTCTCCTCCATGAGAAAGACCGCCCCAAGAATGCCTATCTGCCCTCTTAGACAGAGCAATATCTGCGTGATAGAGATGAGATCTGTAATTTTCCCATTTGACATTGAGCTCCATCAGAAGAGCCAAATTTTCAGCATGTGGTCAACTGGAAGAGGAGGAAATGACAGATTGTTGGCAGCCAATATCAGCAAGAGTGAACAGCTCATGCCTGTGTAGAAACTGGATGATTGGGCAAGGAAGAATGTGACTCCCAGCCAATCCAATGATTACTAAAATGGCTTACAACTTCCTGTAGGATGTCTTTCTGAGTAGTTAGTATTATATTGTCCATATTTCTAATATACCAGATTGTGTCAGAATTTTTTCTTTTGGAAGCTATCTTATGAAAGTACTTAGTATTATTATCTCCCCTAGAAACCCGCGTCATTTTTATTTTTTGTCTCCATTCCTCTGCCTGATAATTTAGAGAGCTCCAATATTGTATTTTTGCTTTGTTCAGATAGGAAATTAGGACTTGTAGGGTCCATCAATTCTGAAATCTCTTTATCTATAATAGAAAACTCCCGAGAGAGTGTCTTCTTGCACTTGATGATGCATGTCTTAACCTTTGACTTTAGCCTGTGCAGTTTTTGAGTGACCTGATACATCATTTTATTTTTCATTATCCCTAAAGGCTTCATCCAAGATATCTTAATCAGGTCCACTAAATATTTATCTTGTAGCCATACTTGATTGAACTTGAATGGCAATTCCTTGGCTTCTTGTTCACCATTCCATTCCAAAAAGATTGCATTATGATCAGAAACTAAAATTCCTTGGGGCAGAAGCAGATGCAACTCAGTTGCTTGAAAGCACAAGTGGATGTAGAAGGATCGAGTTTTGTACATATCCTATGGGGAATGAGCCTGCCAAATCAAACAAGAATCTAAGAGAAACGGTTCAGGAGGATGATGAAGTAAGAGATGGTGAAGGGGGTTTGGGATGAGAAACAATGCAACTTGAAGATGAAGAACAAGCTCCAATGGAATGGGCGAGGACAGACTTAGCTGGTGAAAATCAAGGGGAAACATTAAACACCAGGACTGGTGCTGAACCAAAAAGATTACCTGATACATATAACAGTGGCCAGCATTTGGTGAGAACATCCCATCCTATTGGAAACTTGTTAAATGGGGAGAGGCAGAGTCAATCTCCTGTCAGTCAGCAGCATAGAGATGAGATAGATGCTAGAAACAAGGGAGATAAGCATTCGATAGCAACAATTGATCTATTAGCATCAGAGGTTGCTGGTAGTTGGGCAGTCAGTACAGTTGGTTCAGTTCATGGCGACAATGAATCTCTTCGGAGTGATGACAGACAGCCAGGGACAGGAAGGATCAGTGATGAAGGAATTAATCAAGATTTTGATGCTAGTAAGATTGCAGCAGCAGGTGAGAATATTAGGTCCAGGCAAGATCTACTATTAAGTAGCTTGAAGTGTCAACACACAGTGCCTGAAGATGCAGTGGCAGGAAGTCAAAATTCTCCACCTCCCAAGTTAGCTTCTTGGCAAAGCTATGAGCACCAAGCTTTGAATGAGATGCTTGATAATGTTGCCCCTGATTTTAGGCAGCTTCATGGACTTAGAAGAAATAACGATAATGCCCCTGACACTGAAGAAGATATTGAAGGGGAAGAAGATGATAAAAATCATGATGATGATGACACTGAGGAGGGTTCAGAAGAACCAGAATCTGAATAGGAAACTGTCTTTCTATTAACTCTGGATGTGTCTGAACACATGCCAAATGATTCTCCTGTCATGGCAGTGCAATTGTTCTTTGGTAAGCCATGCCATTACTTGGTGTTTTTATGACTTCCATACCTAATGGTTTGAAAGTTTGACTACTGTAGTTTGGTTGAAGTAATGATCCATGGATGGTAATGCCCATTAGATGTATAAGCGTGCTAAGCTTTTGCTTGGAAGGTGCTTAGAAATCTTTTGGCTTTCTGAACATTGCGATCTCTTGTATGACTGTAGATGAGTTCCTATTTATTGACTGTTATTCTACATAAGCAGAGTACACTTTGGCACTTTGGTGCATAAGCACCTTGACTCTGCCTCTGTAATATTAATTATAAAATTCTAGCAGACAAGATCTGTGAGGAGGTGCTCCAAATTTCTAGGAAAACATCATATATTTATGATGATATACCATTGCTTAGTAAATTGATGCAAACAAATAACAGTTTTTTTTTTTTTTTTTTTTGTTCTGGCAAACGAATATATGCATTTACTGGGAACCAATTACAACTAACAACCAAAGATACTACTTGAATCTGAAATCTTCCACCTTTGCTTGCTAAGCAACTATTTATCTGTTGATATTTCTTCATCCTTTTTCATTCTCACTCATCTTGTTCTTCATTTCTGTGCATGATCCTTCTTTCCTGCTCACTTTTTCATCTTAATTGCTCCATCTTAGTCATATTAAGCTTCTCTTCTCATTATTCGCCAAGTTTCCCCGTCCATATGGCCTCTCTTGGGAATCTATTTCTTGACTATTAATTCCTAGAGTCGACATACTGTTATCCTTTCTACTACTATTGTTTATAGGAACTTATTCTAGCGTAGGCACCTACACTTCATTTGGCAGCTCCCAAGGGGCATGTTCTTTCTTGGGAAAAATATGATTCTGATTTATGCCTATAGCCTTACCATACATTTTGATGTCATCCCAACCAAGTCTACGTAGGAATTTCGCTATTAGATGTATGGTATTATGGCATCCCAAACATCTAAAAGGGATTCCCCAGTAATCCACTCGTTTTATGATAGATTGTGTACTCTAATAGATATCAAGGGTAGCCGAGAGACCTTTTATGGAATCTGGTTCAATGAAAAACCATGCTACTCATTTTTCTAGAAGGCCAACACTCCCTTCATCGACATAATAGAATTTTCCTATCTTGTTGGCAATTTCCATGATTTCCTTCTTGGTCCATAGTTCCAAAGGAAGGCTAGGGAGTTTAACCCATATGTATTTTCGTTGGGGATCTTCTTTAATAGGATTAAATCCGATTGTCTAATTCTACAAGCATAAAAATCCCCTACCTTTCACACATGAGATTGAGCCAATCCTATCTGCATCTTCCACTGTCATGAAGTGGAATCCAAACCAACTATTGAGGAGCATGCTTACCTTCGGTCTATTTCCAACAATACAGAACCAACATTTCTGCACCCATTCTTTCATTTGTCCACTAGACATCCTAATGTGTTCCCAGTGGCCCACCAATACCTTATGCTTCATCTTTACCACATTATCCCAATATATATCAATACCCATAATGAGTTTTTGAATCTGTTCCTGGTTCTTGATCGATTTCTTTTACGTTTGTCTATTTTTTTTTTGGATCGGGTTCCATTTGAAGATTCCTTTCCAAGATATGTATTTGAGTCCTCATGTTGGGATGTTTTCAACAGGCCAATGGATGTGGGAACTTGATTTGGTCTTCCTAGTCTCTCTACAAATTCATTTTCTATGACTATCGATACTTCTATAATTTTCCTGTCGTCATAAATCTATTCCATAGAAAAAGATTGACCAACCATGTCAATATTGACTATTAGAACTGCATTACTTTTTAAAGCCAACGTACTGGTCAGCACAATGCTACTACATATGGGTGAAAATAAAATCCAAATAAAATGTGAAAGTGTGACCGATTTTATTTGTACTATAGAACAAAGGCTAGTGGGTTAATCTCCTAAAAAAAGGTGTTAACATAGTCTGTCGAAAGGTACATTTTGCATCAGGATAACCCCTAGATTGCTATCTTTTTATGAGGAAGCAAAAACATGGAAAATGTTTGGTTAGGTAGGAATACAACTTGTCAATTTGGTCTAGCTTGAGTGATTAAAAGAGAAGGTTGTTAGGCTCTCCACCGTTTCATGGATTGATATAGTGATGAGACAAAAGAAGCTCTCTCTTGAGACCTGACTAGGTGATTCATAACAGTTGTGGTGTTGGTGCCTTAACTTATCTAGAAAATGCCAAAACTCTATTGATGCACAAAATTTATTACTGAATCTACCTCAGAGTATGCCATAGTCACTGAATATGACATGCATGGTTTTACCAAGGAGGCCCTAAACTTTTGAACAATGAAACTTTACATCGGTATCTTGGCAATAGCTGCATTGGTCTTATTAGCATTACACCACTTTTAATATGGGTCTTCACAACAGAGAATCACCATTACACTTTGTTGATTTGTGTTAAAAGGAAAAATAACACGCAATAGATTTCTTTTGGCATGCAATGTTGTTGTTGGTAGTTTTCTTGTATTTGTGCCACACGTAAAGCTAACATGCGTTAAATTTCTTTCACCTTGCAATATTTTTATTGGAAGCGTGCTTGTGTTTGGGCTAGAAACTATGCTAGATTTCTTTTTCTTTGCAATATTGTTGTTGTCAATTTGGTTGTTTATGATAAAAGGAAATCTAGCAAGTGTTAGATTTCCTTCACCTTGGCAATGTTATTGGAAATGTTGTGCTTGTGTTTGGGCTAGAAGTTATGCTAGATTTCGTTTGCTATGCAATATTGTTGTTTTCAATTTGGTTGTTTATTATAGAAGGAAATCTAACACGTGTTAGATTTCCTTCACCTTGGTAACGTGCTTTTGTTTGTGTTAGAAGGAAATATAACATGCACTAGATTTCTTCTGGCATGAAATGTTGTTTTTGGTAGTATGCTTGTATTTATGCTACATGTAAAGTTAGCATGCGTTAAATTTATTTTACCTTGCGACGTTGTTATTGGAAATGTGATTGTGTTTTTTATAGAAGTTGTTGGATTTGGTTTCCCCTACAATATTATTGTTGGCAATGTGCTTTTGTTTGTGCTAGAAGTAAATCAAGCGTATGCTAGATATCTTTCACATTGCAATGTTGTTTTTGGCAATGTGATTGTGTTTCTGCTAGAATAAACTTTAGAATGTGTAAGATTTCTTTTACTTTGAAATGTTTTTGTGAGTAATATGCTTCTATTTACGTTAGAAGGAAATTTAGCATGTGGTGGATTTCCTTCGCCTTGCAGTATTCTTATTGACAATGTGCTTGTTTGTCCTAGAAGGAAATCTAGCACGTGCTAGATTTATTTGACCATGTAATGTTGCTTCTAGCAATATGCTTATGTTTGTAGTAGAAGGAATGATATTGATTGTTAGCTTTCATTTGAGGAAACAATGTTTCATTACATACAATATTACTACCATGCTATTTTAATTTTTGCGTCTATATTACTTTTTCGTAAGTTGTGTGTTTTTATGAAAATATAAAGTCACACTTTACACGGTTCAACCTTTTAATTACAAGTTACGTTTTAATTGTTGTTACAGAATTCATACAAGCTACAATGGAAAATATAATTTTGGCAAAAGGGGACTATGTTGATCTCCTTATTAATGATCAAGACATTGGGCTAGGAAGGGTCGAATCTGCAGAGTCTGGAACTTATTATGTTGGAGAAAGGGTTAACGCTGGTTGTGTTACAATTTTGATAATTGATGTAACTCAACCACATTTGATTGATGAGGATGTTAATGAAGGGGACATACATCCATGGAAGATCATGGATTTGAGACACAACATAGGTAAATCAAAATATTGAAGCATGTGTTATATATTATTGATAGCATAATAAATGTTTTTTTTGAGTAAATACTAACCTTATTTACATTTGTTTATAGGTGCAAATGTTTCTTCCACATTTTCTATTGGAGCCAAGGTAGATCTTCTGCAACATGGAGTGAAGGTGGGCGAGGGCTCCATATTCAATACAGAGCTTGGGCATAAAGTGCATGGAAAGATGGTAAAGAAAGGATGCATAGTGGTTAAAATCGAGAAGGTGTTAAAACATAATGCTCCTCTACCACATCCAACAGGGTTTGAGCATACACTTGGGGGTGCATTAGAATCTTATGAAATTTGGCCAGAATCAGATTTGGAGCCTCACTGTCATGATCATGCCACAAATATTCCCCAAGATAGGGTTAGCTTCATATGTACAAAGGTTTCTCTTACACATGAATGCATGGGAACAAGCATGTGCATTGCCAAAGAAATGCTAGTTAATGTCCGCGAGGATGACATTGTTGAGGGTGAAACACTAGGTGAAATGGATTTTGGTGTTTTTCTAGAAGAGATAGATGGAACTTGTGAGATATGCAGAATTGGGGATAACTCTATACATTGTTTGGTTAGATGGCCAATAAATAAGTTGGTGGACAACAAAGGTGTGATATTAAGGGTTAAGGAAAAGTTCAAGGAGCCACCCAAGGAAATGGTGATATGGGATGTTATAGAGGACACAAATCCCTTAAACAATTGGGATGGGTACTTTTGTAATGTAAAAGATAGAAACTCAATTCATATGCATGTAACAAGGCCATATAAAAGGATTAAATGAGTTATGGCTACAAAAAAAATTTCAAAATGTCAAACAAAAATAGATGAAGAGAAAGAAATTCGAGTTTTGGCAGCAGATGTATGTTGTAGAAAAAATTGTCTTCAACATGTTGATAGGAAGGCCATTGTAGGTGCTAGAATGGATATGAGACAAATAAATAAAAATGGTATTAGAGAATTTGTCTTGAATTCACTCATGTCAAACAGTCATGTCAAAGGGCCATGGCCATGGACATGGCTTACCACCTATTGCTAGAAATGTAAAGGACATGAGATTTAATGGGAATATTATTTGTAAGAAAGCATGGTATAAGATACATAAAATTCCTCAAAGCACATTCTATAACTACCAGTATTATTTCCAACATGGAAAAATCAAAGCTATTCATGGTAACACCAACACATGCAAAGCAGGAGCTCACACAGTGGCAGCCATAGAAATATTGCACAAAATTGTAATGGATAATTCAGATTTTTCACCAAACCAAACACGTCAAGTTGAAGAAGATGGAACATCTGCTCCTTTAAGATTTCTTCCTTCGACTTACACACAAAACTCTTTGTTAAAAGAGATCAATGAGGCTCTTCAAAAGCTCAATTACCCATCAATATCACAGTCAACAATGAGCAATATTTGGCATACTAAGTTTCGAGATGTGGCATTTTCAAAGAA
Source organism: Pinus tabuliformis (assembly GCA_031772625.1). NCBI lineage: Eukaryota > Viridiplantae > Streptophyta > Pinopsida > Pinales > Pinaceae > Pinus > Pinus tabuliformis. The sequence goes on along the minus strand of CM062816.1, from coordinate 529,071,349 downwards.
CACGAACTTCAGTAAATGCAATGAATGTATTGTGTTGAAAGCACAAATGAAGTCAGCAACTACAAAAGAGTTGGAAGAAAAGGCACGAGGTAGGTTGAAGAAACATAACAAGATTGTTATGTGTGGAAGATATTGCTACTATGCCCATAGAATTATGTCAGAGCGGTTTCCAAAGGAGTATTTGAGCATTATCCATGATAAAATGGACAAAACAAAGACTTCAATCGCTACGTGTCAAATCAAAATCTATTGTAGGAACAAATTTAGGTTTGTCATTGACAGGTATGCTTACACATGGGCATAAGGCAGGAGGTTTTGGTCATTTCTCCTTACCATTTGTCCATATGGGATCACAATTTACTATTACATCTCTTGCAAAGTGCTTAAGGGACCTTGAGGACCCACAAATGGATATGTATGGTGATCTACTTTATGAAAGTGGAATTTCAAGAAACCCACTTACAAATGCATTACTTGACACCTCTATTTACTCAAAATGTCAAGGGTACAAGGATGATTTTATATTTCATGGAAGTTCAAAAAGTCAAAATGTTGATTTTAAACCTCTTCCTCCACATTTGTTGCTACAGTTGGACAATGCAGCAAGTGATAATAAGAATCGCTATCTTTTCATGTTTCTATCACTTTTAACTGCACTTGGTGTCTTCATCACTATTGAGGTTGGGTTTTTGCTTGTGGGGCACACCCATGAAGACATAGATGGAACCTACGGAAGAATGTCTTCCAACCTAAAAAGTAAAGATATTTATTCTTTACCTGAAATGATGGATACATATCGTACAATTGAAGAAAATCGAGTGTTTCCACCTACACTTATTGACAAGGTCTATGACTTCAAAAGTTTCCTTAATGGATACATCAAGGAGGGAAAAAATGCACTAGTTGGACATCTTAATGTCCAATACTTCCAATTTCTTGTACTCAATGATGTTCCAGTACTAAGGTACAAAGAATCAATTAGAGATACTGAGTGGTCAGAACCAGTTGAGTTATGGAATATAGATGATGAAGGCCGACCTATAATTCCCATAGGGAAGCCATCTTTCTTAGCTTCCAAACAGAATGATGTCTATTTAAAAGAACTAAAGGAAGGGATAACATCATACATAAAAATGTGGAAAGACACTATTGGGAATGAGGATTCACCAATTGTTACGGAGGAATGGAAAAATAGAGTAGTGTATTGGGAAAAAGTTCTTGATATATTAGATGGAATCTATAATGATCATAGAATAATAGATGGAAGTGATTCATCTTCTGAGGATTTCTGGCCCAGGACAAGGCACATTGTTGATGTTGATCGTAATGCACTCCAAGTAATGTCAAGTATTATGGATGGAGATTTTGATAATGTGATAGATGAACCAATATATGTTGGACCCAAATGCAACAAGCCAAAACCAACTTTCAATCCGATGATTGATGTTGAGAAAGGAAAGATGTTGCTAGTTAGATCAGGAAATGAGGATGCAGGAGAGATGATTTGGATGTCAAAATCCATATCAAATATCTTTAGGGATAATGAAAGTGAGAATCTTCATGTAAAGGTTGACTGGTGGAAGCCTATGTTAGGGAAATACAATGGAAAATTTTTAGAGCAATATTGGGTACCAAATCCTGATGACACAGAACTTGGCTCTATTCCAATTAATACCATAGTGTGGGCATGGATGCCAAAGAAAAAACATTGCAAGAAGATCAAGATAAATAAATATGGTGTAGAAGCCATTCTTGATCTACTTGAGCGAATATCTTAAGAGTAGGTTTATATGATTCATGAATATAATTTTTTTTGAAGGATCTATTAATATACATTCATACACACTTTTCCATATTTGTTGTATATCAAATATTCTCTTCATATTCTTTTTGGAGGAGTTTTATATTATTTAATATTTCAATGTAATCATGTGTTATACAAATTACATGACAATGCCATAAAATATTTAAGTTTTCAAAGCTTTATTTGACCAACATGAATTCTCACCATATCAAATATGCATAATCAAATTCAATAATGCACTTAAAAACATCTTCTAAACTTGGTCTATTAAAAAAACAATGGAGTACCTAATTAGTATTCTATTTAATATAAACCATTTAAACACTTAATGAATAAATGCTAGACACTAGAAAAAATGTTTGAGGCGAGTTTTCCTTAATTTTCCTTATTATAATTGATATAAATCAAATTCACTATCTTGTTGCACTCTAATTTATAAAAAAAATATTTTGATCATTGAACAACACAACTAGAATTATAAAATATTTCCTCTTATAGATTTTGAAGTGGTGCCAACATTGTACTAGTATAATTAATATGTACTTAACGTAGGAAAAATAGTTAGTGTCAATTTAAAATGGTCAATAGTAGTAAGAAAAACAATATTAGTATATTCTTAAATAACTTTATAGGTAAGTTTTTTTTTGTTGCAAAATCTATTATTCACGAGTCAAATTTAATACATAAATATAAATGTTAATGATAATAGAAATAATGTAAGGAATCTAAGTTTTAGATGAATGTTAATATGTTCTTTTCAATATAATATCCTTAAACACTACAGGAATATAAACTAAACATTTGTAATAAATATCTTAGTCAATTTTCTCTCTTTCTTGTTGTATTTGAAAATAATTAAATTGTACTACTTTGTTACTATTCTAATTCATGATTGATTTTGATCATTATGGTCAATAATAGTAAGAACAACAATATTAGTATATCGTTAAATAACTTCATAGGTAAGTTTTTTTTTTTTTTGCAAAATCTATTATTCAAGAGTCAAATTTAATACATAAATATAAATGTTAATGATAATAGAAATAATGTAACTAATCTAAGTTTTAGATGAATGTTAATATGTTCTTTTCAATATAATATCCTTAAACACTACAAGAATAAAAACTGAACATTTGTAATAAATATCTTAGTCAATTTTCTCTCTTTCTTGTTGTATTTGAAAATAATCAAATTGTACTACTTTGTTACTATTCTAATTTATGATTGATTTTGATAATAAAATGATTGATAACTGAGACGAGAGACTCATTTTACAACCCAATATGGGGGGGGGAATAAAAATTATGTTCTAAATAGAAAAATAAAAGAAATGAATATTTTGTAAAGTATTTAGAAGTATATAAAATGTGTGAATTAGATGTTTAAATTTTATACTTTTTCAAAAAATTTCAGCTAGAGATACAGAGGAACTATTTGAAGATTTATGTTAACTAATTTATGTCCATATCAACTTCATATATATCTATATATAAGAAAAAAAAAAATTGTGGTTAAAATTCTTATTTGGTCATATATATACTCTATTTAGCATTCAAAAATACAGTTTCAACAATGAAAAATAACACATTGTATCTTTCATTCAAAATATTTGCACGTGAAGAAATTTGATCCCTACATCTCCACTTAAAATGGTCTATGATGGTATATATTAGGCACATACTATGATCATTTGTCATTAAATAACTTTATACTTAATATATAGCTTGCATATTAATCTATTATTAATTAAGTAAGCCTCAAGTTTTAAACATAGAAGTACAAATAATAAATAAAAATAAATTGTGCTACTAGCATTCAACATTTAATTTGATCTTAAAAATTTTTCTCCTCAACTCTAAAATGGTGCAAACTTTCTACAATAGTATGTAATGTTGAGGTGATAATGATGATTATCATCCACTAAGACCAAATATGGTATTTAAGAAGGTAAAAAGATATTACTAAATGTTATTTCGAATTTTATTGTTATGCTAAAAATACATTAAAAGGATTGTTTCACGATCATCATAATTTTGTTTAGTTAAACAATTTCGAAGGTTGGTAGCGTCACAAATATTTTGAAATTTAATTCCAATATGAGTATAAACTGGATGATCTATGACAGTTTTTAAATCTTCAACCATATTACTAGTGTTGCAAAGGTGATAGCCTTTTTATTGTGCTAACACTCTTTTAGTAATAATCATAACTTAACACATACATGATATTTTACTATATATTGGATTATAATTAAATGGGTTAATAATAGCAACATACACATCATTATTTTCATAAAATAACCTTAACAAACTTATCTTTTAACATAAACCATACAAATATTAAAAATAGATAATGTAAAGAATTAACATTAAGATGTGAAAGATTTGCTTTTGCAAGTTTATATAAATTTGTTTTATAAATTTTATCATGATAATTTTTACACAAAAAATGGTGAATATCTACATTAAAATTAGTGAACTAAGTGACTTTCTAATTCCTCATTTCGAAAAAATTTAATCTAGTTAATGTTTTAAATAATAGTATATATTGGACACATTACTAAGATCATTTTTCATTAAAGAACTTTATGATATATATTAATCTATTATTATTTAAGCAAGCCTCAATCTACTATTGACATTCAACATTTAATTTGATCCTAATTTTTTTTTTTCTCCTCAACTCTAAAATAGTGCAAACTTCCTACAATAGTATGTAATTATGATGGTGATAATGATGATTATCATCCACTAAGACCAAATAAGGTATATAAGAAGGTAAAAAGATATTACTAAAAGTTATTTTGAATTTTTTTTTCTCGGTAAAAGACTAAACTATTATATTATGTACAAGAGTCAAAAATACATCATGGTGAAACAAGAGAGAATCAGGCTCTGGGTATGTCACCCGAGAGCAATTGAGGCATCCAAAAAACTAGCCCACGCAGGGGCGCCAGACACAAAAGCCAGACTTCCATAAGAGCACGCCCATGCAGGGGCACCAACTATTACATCCCACGCAGGGGAGACTGACCTTACCCAAATCCTTAACACAAAATTCAGGAACAGGGACATTCAACCAGGGCACGAAAGAGACCAGAAGCATGGTTACTATAATTGAGTCAAAAAACAAACAGGAGAAGACACCGGTCTAAGACCAAACAAAAAACCATAGGAACCTTGTGCGTGGGCGTCATCAATCGTCCATTTGCACTTCAATCGTCCATAGGCTTCTCTTTCAGCAGTAGTGGGAAAGGTGTCTTCCTCCTCGCCAGTTCCCGCCCTCTGTTCTTGCTTGCGTTGCTTTGCGTTTTCCGGATCTGCGGCCGCATCTTTAACCTCCTGCTCCTTATCAGCTTCAGGGGCCTCTGCTTCATGCTTCTGATTGTCAGTCGTTCTCTGCCCCTGTTCATCCAGGGCGTCCTCATCTTCCCGGGCATTTTCTATGAACAAGACTGAGACATGCGCGCTGATCCGCAGAGTTATTTTGAATTTTATTGTTATGCTCAAAATGCATTAAAAGAAGTGTTTCAAGATCATCGTAATTTTGTTTAGTTAAACAATCAAGAAAGTTGGTAGCGTCACAAATATTTTGAAATTTAATTCTAATATGAGTATAAACTAGATGATCTATGAGAGTTTTTTTAATCTTCAACCATATTACTAGTGTTGCAAAGGTGATAGACTTTTAAATTGTGATAACACTCCTTTAGTAATAATCATAACTTAACGCATACATGATATGTACTATATCAGATTATAATTAAATGGATTAATAATAGTAACATACGCCATTATTTTCATAAAATAACCTTAACAAACTTATCTTTTAATATAAACCATAAAAAAATATTAAAATAGTTAATGTAAGGAATCCAAATTGAGATGTGAAAGATTTGCTTTTGCAAGTTTATATAAATTTGTTTTATAAATTTTATCATGATAATTTTACACAAAAAATGGTGAATATCTACATTAAATTAATGAACTAAGTGACTTTCTAATTCCTCATTTTGAAAAAACTTAATTTAGTTAAAGTTCTAAATAATAGTATATATTGGACATATATAGTAAGCCTCAATCAACTTTTTTATTAACATAAAAATACAAAAAATAAATAAAAATAAATTATGCTACTACTCACACTAAACATTTAATTTGATACTATTTTTTTTTCTCCTCAACTCTAAAATGGTGCAAACTTCCTACAATAGTATGTAATTGTGATGGTGATAATGATGATTATCATCCAATAAGACCAAAAATGGGTAAAAAGATATTACTAAAAGTTATTTCGAATTTTATTGTTACTATGCTCAAAAAGTATTAAAAGAAGTGTTTCAAGACCATCATAATTTTGTTTAGTTAAACAATCAAAAAGGTTGGCAGCGTCACAAATATTTTGAAATTTAATTCCAATATGAGTATAAATTGGATGATTTATGAGAGTTTTTTAATCTTCAACCATATTATTAGTGTTGCAAAGGCGATAGACTTCTAAATTGTGCCAACACTTTCTCAGTAATAATTGTAGCTTAACACATACATGAGATTTACTATATTCGATTATAATTAAATGGGTTAATTATAGTAAAATACACATCATTATTTTCATAAAATAACCTTAAAAAACTTATCTTTTAATATAAACCATAAAAACTATTAAAATAGATAATGTAAGTTATCTAAGATTAAGATGTGAAAGATTTGCTTTAGCAAGTTTATATAAATTTTTTTATAAAACTTATCATGATAATTTTTACACAAAAAATGGTGAATATCTACATTAAAATTAGTGAACTAAGTGACTTTCTAATTCCTCATTTTGAAAAAACTTAATCTACTTAAACTTCTAAATTCTAGATCCATTAAAAACTTCCAAATTTAATGAAATATGTGTTCTATAGACGAGGCGAAGTGAAGTTTCCTTGCAAATTGTTGAGGTTGATATGAGGCTATCGTGGGTTTATATAAGGCTAAATGAGTAATAAATATATTAATTTTAAAATCATTTACTTATTAAAAAAAATATATTTTATATACAAGTCGGTTATATAAGCAATTGCATTACTTATTTTAATAAGATTTCCCAAAATACTTTGAAAAATAGAATATATGAATTTAAAATGAGTTTCAAAATTTTAATAATATTAATTTTCATAATTAATTAAATTATTTTTATTATATGAATTTTATTAAAAATAATAATAATAATGTTTAGGAAAAGCATCTTAAAATTAGTTAATGTTTTAGTTGTAGTGTCAACCAGCAATGTAAGTGACTTGTTTTAATATTTGCAAATCACAAATTTCTATGCTTTTCATTTACCATGTAAAACGCTGTAATTTACTTTTTATTTAAAAAAATAAAGTGTGTTGCCAATAATCTATTGAGTTTTAAGTATGAACGCGTTCTAGACTTAATATATTGATATGAATGGTTTGGTTTTGGTTTTGTTCTTTTAATATCAAATGTGCTGGTACGGGATGGTCATCGTGGTTATTGCCTTGGTCACTAGTGAGCTTTATATATGCTTGACTATCTATAGAGGTTTCTTCCTTTTAATAATCCTATCAACCTCTCTTTGTACCTTTTGAGACAATTGCTAGTTTATAATATGAATGACAAAAACTTAATCTAACTTTAAAGTAGTTGTTTTTTAATTAAATTATTAAAAAAATATTATAAAAAATGTTTCATATTAATATTATATGATTTATAGTTTTTTGAATATGTGGTATTAGTAAATTACGATATTTACTCATAATATTATTGTAAATTAAAGATAAAATAGAGATTAATTTTTATCGTTAAAATTTTTGATAGATGTATATTAATATATGGTTTTTTTTTTAATATTTATCTCATATAATATTTATTTTTTATTATTATTAGTAATAATTTAATTAAAGTTATAATTTAATTGTTTTGAATGAATTTTTTAATATTAACAACATGGCACATATTATGAAATAAACATTATTTTTTGAGATGTTTTTTAAAATTGGAATGATTTAGAGAAGATTGGCATGGATCCTCCTCAAGGATGACACGCATAAATTGAGAAATGGTCAAATTTTATAACCCTCAAAGATAGTTCACTTGATTGAGTTCCTCTTGCTAAATACTTTACCTATTAGGGTCAAATCTCACCCCTGAGATTAAATCCAATCCCTTTGATCTACTTAAACTCCCTTAAAATTGATCTACTAAATTTTCATAACCACTTAATATCAATAAACCACAATTTTTATTTTATGAAATAAATCTTTTGATATTTATAAACATTTACCCACTCATTTAATTGCACTTCATTCTTTCGTCAACAAAGTCAGTGAACTATTCTTTTTTGTAATAAACACGAATACAATAAACATTTACCAACTTGTTTAATTACACATCATTATTTTGTCAACGGTCTAAAGAAGTGGCCCAATTCTACCCAAATGCCCTGCATCCATGGGCTTGGTAGCAATGTGGTAGACTATGTTATTTCCGATCTTCCTTTATACAATGAAATAATAAATTTTGACATCTTAAATGACCACGACCCTAACTCTGATCATAGGCCTTTACTTATAACTTTCAATTTTGTCATGCATAGAGATCTCATAGAAAATAATCCTTATAGCCAAAAGAACCTAATATTTGATAGAAATAAAAATGATTTTTTTTAAATGAATTAAAAACTAATTTGCTTCCTTTATCTAGTACAGACAACATAGAAGATCTCTATCATAATTTTACTACAACCCTCTCATATTATATTAACAAGTTCTCAATTGAAGTTTCAAATAATAAAAGAAATAGAAAAACCAACCCATGGTATGACAAAGATTGTAAAAGTGCGAGGAGAGCAATTAAGGAAGTTGTTGATGAGTCTCTTAAAATGGACAAGATAAAAATATACAAGGCCCTAACTAAAAGAAAAAAGAGGCAGTACATTCGTAAAAGACAAGAGAATCTCTTACACCTCTCTAAGGTAGATCCTAAGAAATTTTGGACGCAGATTCTGACTAGGAAAACTAAAGATAATAATAAAATTTCTTTACACGATTGGAATTCATATTTTAAAAAGATTTATGAATCTCCAAATGTCATGGATAACTTTGAAATCCCGCTCACAACAAAGGAAGTTTTCTCATTAGAAGACATTGATTTTGGGGTTAAATGTCTGGCAAGTGGGAAAGCTAAGGACATTGAAGGTTACGAGGCAGAAATCTTAAAAATTGGAGGTCCTGTCCTCATCCTCCACATCCACAAGCTTTTCAATCAAGCAGTCAAGCAAGGGTTCCCTAAACCATGGACTGAGAGTCTCGTTATCCATATTTTTAAAAGTGGGGATACAAATAACACCTCTAATTATCAGACCATTATGATCAACGCTCGCTTAGCCAAGCTATATGGTATTATTTTGGAAAAAAAGTTGAGCATATGGCTTGAAAGTGAAGGTAAGCAGGCTAAAGGCCAAGCAGGTTTTAGAAGGCATCACTCAACAATAGACCACCTCGTTATGCTTAGGATCATTGTGGAGGAATGTTGTAATGATAAATCCAATCTCTTTTGTTGCTTTGTGGACTTTTAGAAAGGCTTTCGATATGGTTACTAGAAACAACCTTTGGAATAGATTAGAAGAGCTAAAGGTTCCTTTCGAGTTGAGAGTTGTCGCGATAAGATTATCCAAGAATGTAATTGCCAATCTAAAAAGAAATGAGGGGTGTTCGAAAGATATTAAATGTAATATTGGAGTTAAACAAGGTTACCCCCTCTCCCCTACCCTATTTAACATTTACATCAACAAGCTTGAAGGTTATTTAGAGGAAGCATGTTGTGCTGGCATGATTTTCGCTGGGATAGTCATCATCCTTCTTCTCTATGCTGACAATATTGTTCTTCTCCCAAGGTGCCCATTTGATCTTGATAAGCAACTTAGGCTTCTTGAGGATTTCTGCTCTACCATGGGTATGACTATTAACACTGACAAAACAAAAGTTATGATTATCAAATCCAAAAAGGACACTTACGCTAATTTTATGTATGACAATAATAACTTGGAGGAAGTGTATTCTTACAAGTACCTAGGAATTGATATTCATAACAAGCTCAATTGGAACTATAGCATTGAGAAAATGATTAATGGGGGGTGGAAAGCTTATTTTGGTCTTGAAAATAATTGCAAAACGGCAAACCTCGTAATGTGGGATAAAAAGAAGTTATTCTTTGAAACTTTAATCACTTATGTTATCTTATATGGATGTGAGGTCTGGGGTTGCAGCATCTCTAGAGAATCTTGGAGAAAGATTGAGCAAATCTAGAAGTGTTTTATAACATATAATCTGAAAATTAAAAGCAATACACCCTATCATATTCTCCTTATAGAAGTAGGTGTTTCCCCTATCGAGAGCCTAGCTATGACTAGGCTTCTGTTGTACAAGCACAAACTCAATAATGTAGGAGATCATAGACTTCCTAAGCTAGCTTTAAATTCCAGCCAAAACCAGCTAAGGCTCAAGCGGGGGTGGTATAAAAACACGAAGGCCTAGTTAAACCTTTCAGAGATCAACAAGAATGATGTTTTGCAAAACATTAATAACATTAAAAATATTGTTACTTCTAAGTTCAAAGAAAAAATGTGGTGTGAGAAAGATTTAGCAGTTAAAAGAAAATTAAGTTATTATAAGAAGGTCATCAACCCTACCCTAGAAGATTAAAATGATCTCTCTGTTTTAACTAGCTCAAAGAAGAAAATTAATATAGCGAAAATTAGAACGAACTCTCATGAGCTCCATAGTGAAACACGTCGTTGGGCAGTGCCTAAAACACCATGGATGGAAATGATCTATCATCTTTGTGAGAATAGGAACATCGAGGATGAAAACCAATTCCTCTTAGAGTGTCTCACATACAACCACATTAGATCTCAGTTTCATAATATTTTTCGCGATATTAACTTTCCTAGCTTTTTACGATGTTAAAATTATAGTGAGCTCAGGAGGCTTCTCAACGTTTTGAACATAGGAATAAAATCTTAAATCAAACTATATAATTTGTTTTTTTAAGTCTAATAAACCAAAGTTTGGTCTCAGTGGACTTTAACCATCATCATCGTCAATAAACACGAATACAATACTCTCATCAAATTAAGCTAGAGTACAATCCTACAGTTCACTCATGAAAATGTAAATTAATTCATTGTACGTAGCTACTAAATGAAACCTGCCGCCGTGAATGCATGTAACCAAGCAGCAATTAAAACCAGGGGTAATCAATTTGAGGTTCAACAAAGTGGGTGAACTATTTTTTTCGTAATAAACACGAATACAATATTCTGATCAAATTAAGCTAGAGTGCAATCGTAGAGTCCAATCAAGAAAATGTAAATTAATTCATTGACGTAGCTAATAAATGAAACCTGCCACCATAAATGCATGTAACCAAGCAGCGATTAAAACGTGGGTTAATCAATTTGAGGTTCAACAAAGTGGGTGAACTATTTTTTTCGTAATAAACACGAATACAATATTCTGATCAAATTAAGCTAGAGTCTGATCAAATTAAGCTAGAGTGCAATCGTAGAGTCCAATCAAGAAAATGTAAATTAATTCATTGTACGTAGCAAATAAATGAAACCTGCCACCATAAATGCATGTAACCAAGCAGCGATTAAAACGTGGGTTAATCAATTTGAGGTTCAACAAAGTGGGTGAACTATTTTTTCGTAATAAACACGAATACAATATTCTGATCAAATTAAGCTAGAGTGCAATCGTAGAGTCCAATCAACAAAATGTAATTTAGTTCATTGTACGTAGCTAATAAATGAAACCTGCCGCCATAAATGCATGTAACAAAGCAGCAATTAAAACGTGGGTTAATCAATTTGAGGTTCAACAAAGTGGGTGAACTATCCTTTTCGTAATAAACACGAATACAATATTCTGATCAAATTAAGCTAGAGTGCAATCGTAGAGTCCAATCATGAAAATGTAAATTAATTCATTGTACGTAGCTAATAAATGAAACCTGCCGCCATGAATGCATGTAACGAAGCAGCAATTAAACTGGGGGTAAACAATTTGAGGTTCAACAAGGTGGGTGAACTATCCTTTCTGTAATAAACACGAATACAGCATATTCTGATCAAATTAAACTAGAGTACAATCATGAAAATATAAATTAATTCATTGTACGTAGCTAATAAATGAAACCCGCGGCCATTAATGCATGTAACCAAGCAGCGATTAAAATGGGGGGTAATCAATTTGAGGTTAAAATAAGATCTTGTATGAAGAAGTAATCTTTGAAGTTTAAGCGAAGGTTAACAATGAGGCATGATATGGTAATCAACGTAATCTTCAACCTTGGAATTCGTTTCGCATTTGTTCAAGTATGTTAGTGTATTTTGGTTTAGCTTTTCCATGCTACCGATCATGTTTAAAACCCACCGTATTGATACTGCTATGAACTGTGAAAAAGACTATTGCACAGAAAAGCAACCTGAGCAGAGGATGGCAATATGCTTGAACTGTTGAACATATGGGTACAAGTTATAAGCACTCCAGTTCATTTGAAGCCAATTTGTATGGAGCCTGATCAGACTTGAATCTAAGCCACTCACATTCTTAAAGCATAAAGATTCTTATTCCTCAAGTTCTTCCATTATAGTGATCCATGACATGAATGGCTAAGTGCCTATTTACATCGATGAGACAGCTATCGGACTCCTGACTAGGTGATTTCCATCACTCCAAGTATAGGACCCAAATACATACTTATTATTAAGAGGCTTTTGAAGGGTGAATTCTATAGTGAAAATCTGTTTTTCTCCTTTAGATTGGAAAGACAACTTCTTAGGATTGATATGTACAGATACACCTGGTGTTTCATCGACTGAAACAGTGTATTCGCTTTTGCCACCCACATTGGTGACAGTCCTGGTGACGGTCTCCTTGTTTCTCAAGTTTCCAATGGCAACTGATGGATAGTTCAGTTGATAATCTTTATGTGGATTTTTAGGGCATTTGAAACTACTGTTTCGTAAAATGGTAGAAGCATTGGCTCCACTGCCACAAAGAAAAAGGACGTAATCTTCTATTGTGGCATCATATAACATGTCTGGATCTGATGCCCGATTGGGGTTCACTTGACCTGATCCATAACTGAAAGGTGTAGCTGTATTTCCAGATGCATTTGAAATTGGATGACCTTCATTGTTTGCAACGTTTTCTGCAGGAAAGAAAATCAAATACTATGTTATGTGTGCACCTAGACTTGTGCATTTCATTCATCGAAACGCAAAAGAACCTAACAAAAGCTTTGATCACCTAAAAGTAAAAAGTAATTTTCAAAACAGATCCTCCAACTTATATCCCTGAGTTTTGTCAAATATCAGTTGTTGATTATCTATTTCCCATTACTATTAGTCATTATTCATGGCAGAATCAATTACATTGATTCCATCAACACAAGGGTTTTGTCATAGACATCTGCTTTTAATTAAAAGTAAATTAACGTACGACCTGATTATACAAAGAGGGTAAAAATTCTGGATTATTCGAAGAAGGTTATAGATTCTGCAATTTGGAATATACCTCAAGCATACAAGGTCTGATTTAGAGGCCAAAAAAGGATACCTTGGTATAATGACACCATGTATGAAAACCTAGAAATTCAATCAGTTATGTTTCAAGGAAAAATGAAAATACACATAAGCATGTGTATGGCAGCACTCAACCTCTGCACTATGTCTAAGTCTAACGTCAAACCAACTATGGATATCCAATGTATCCACCCTAAAAAATAATTGTTCATCGATTTAAGCCCTACATATACATATTCAAGATAAATTACAATAAAAGTCCTACTACATTTCTTCTACACACTGACATGAGCTTAGTTTCTTAACAATAAAACCATATTGGCTGACAAAAATTCCCTAAGAAAAAATAACCATTCTATAATCCTCATGAAAGTCTTCCATCACTTTGTCATATAACAATGACTTATCATCCATTGTAAGCACTGAACAAAGACAAACTGCAGCAAGTAGATGTAACAGTAAAGCGTACCTACAGGTATGATATCCCAAGCTTGTTTTGAGAACTCATCAGACTGGGTATTTAGTTCTATGTATACATGAGTGAAAGAGATATAGTTGAAGATTCTTTTCATTCTTTTGTTTTTGCATATACAGTTAGAAGCAGCAAACTTGTGAAGTTCATTATCACCTTGTAATCAATCAACAATAATAAGTTTGGAATCACCATAAATCTGCAATTGTGTTACCCCTCTTTCAATAGCAACCCTTAACAAGAACCATAGACAGTTCATCTCTCCACAGTTAATGGTACCTTCACCGAGTGCAGTCTTCAAATCAATCTATATGGTTTTCTTGAATAAATAGTATGCCTCTTGCCCCCACATACTCCAAGTTTTCCTTGACAGGCCCCACGAAAACCACCCATCTTTGAATTTGTTAATGTTTACTTCTACCATTATTCTAGGTTGTTTTTTTGGTGTTTGTTTTTCTTTTCTTTTCTGACCAGCTGATCACAACCCTCCATATCAATTTGGTGACAGTTTAGGTTGTGACTTTAAAAACAGATTATTATTATTATGTGTACCTGATTTAGTGGGTTACCTGAAAAGTTGGGAATCCTTTGTTTTGCAATAGCATAGCATTCCTAGCTAGCCATTTGGCCCAAGAGACCACAAAAGGTGGTGCCCTAACAGACTTGTCTTCCATCCAATGTTTCAAGCAATCCTCAACATTATTTCCTTGCCAGTGACCTAGACCTCTGTTAAGAGTCAAAGAATCGGCCTGTACTTCTCTTGAGAAGGGACAGTGAATAAGCAAATGGCTGATGGTTTCAGACTCAACTTTCATATTCAGTTTTACTCAGAGTGCGTCTATTAGGGCCATGCCAAGTTCGTTTTTTCAAGACCCCCCAAGTCAGGTTCTTATTCACAAGGGCTAGTCACATGAAAAGATGATTCTTCCATGGAAATGTAATAGATTTCCACCATCATAAATACCCACCCAGATTTGATAGCAGAGAGTTTCAATTTCTATGTGTTTCTATGAATTTCATGGAGAAGGATTGTTAGACCAGATTAGTTAGGTTGAGTGGCCTGTATAGAGGTGATCATAGAGAAGTTGCACTCAGAATTGCATTGAACACAAAAACTAAAACTCAAAGCCCTGATTCGCATACTGAACAGCAAAGGTACATCTTGTTATTCCATTGCCCACTAACTGTTGTGCAAGCTACACTGAAGACAGAGATCATATTTTCACCTAACGATTGAAAGTGCACTAACATGCCTGCAAGTTTCAAAAGATTTGGAAGGAATTACTATTTCGCTGATGCTACAGATGCTACCTCATCCTCTCTATGGCATCAGGGATAGAAAAAGGCTGACAGTCCAAGTCTGCAAGGGGATAAGGGCTCTAAGGTGGAATTCCTATATTTAGAGACTACAACAGAGTTCCATCAGGTTAAGAGATAAAGAGGATAAGTTAATCTGGTCCAAAACAGTGTTCAGGGTGATACACGGATGTTGGAACACTTGGGACAGAAATCTATGTTTCCTATGGGAGGTCTGGGTGGGTATTTATGATGGTGGAAATCTATTAAATTTCCATGGAAGAATCATCTTTTCATGTGACTAGCCCTTGTGAATAAGAACCTGACTTGGGGGGTCTTGAAAAAACGAACTTGGCATGGCCCTAATAGACGCACTCTGAGTAAAACTGAAGATGAAAGTTGAGTCTGAAACCATCAGCCATTTGCTTATTCATTGTCCCTTCTCAAGAGAAGTACAGGCCGATTCTTTGACTCTGAACAGAGGTCTAGGTCACTGGCAAGGAAATAATGTTGAGGATTGCTTGAAACATTGGATGGAAGACAAGTCTGTTAGGGCACCACCTTGTGTGGTCTCTTGGGCCAAATGGCTAGCTAGGAATGCTATGCTATTGCAAAACAAAGGAGTCCCAACTTTTCAGGTAACCCATTAAATCAGGTACACATAATAATAATAATCTATTTTTAAAGTCATAACCTAAACTGTCACCAAATTGATATGGAGGGTTGTGATCAGTTGGTCAGAAAAGAAAAGAAAAACAAACACCAAAAAAGAAACCTAGAATAATGGCAGGAGTAAACATTAACAAATTCAAATATGGGTGGTTTTCGTGGGGCCTGTCAAGGAAAACTTGGAGTATTTGGGGGCAGGAGGCATACTATTTATTCAGGAAAACCATATAGATTGATTTGAAGACTGCACTGGGTGAAGGTACCATTAACTGTGGAGAGATGAACTGTCTATGGTTCTTGTTAAGGGTTGCTATTTAAAGAGGGGTAACACAATTGCAGATTTATGGCGATTCCAAACTTATTATTGTTGATTGATTACAAGGTGATAATGAACTTCACAAGTTTGCTCCTTCTAACTGTATACGCAAAAACAAAGAATGAAAAGAATCTTCAACTATATCTCTTTCACTCATGTATACATAGAACTAAATACCCAGTCTGATGAGTTCTCAAAACAAGCTTGGGATATCATACCTGTAGGTACGCTTTACTGTTACATCTACTTGCTGCAGTTTGTCTTTATTTAGCGCTTACAATGGATGATAAGTCATTGTTATATGACAAAGTGATGGAAGACTTTCATGAGGATTATAGAATGGTTATTTTTTCTTAGGGAATTTTTGTCAGCCAATATGGTTTTATTGTTAAGAAACTAAGCTCATGTCAGTGTGTAGAAGAAATGTAGTAGGACTTTTATTGTAATTTATCTTGAATATGTATATGTAGGGCTTAAATCGATGAACAATTATTTTTTAGGGTGGATACATTGGAGATCCATAGTTGGTTTGACGTTAGACTTAGACATAGTGCAGAGGTTGAGTGCTGTCATACACATGCTTATGTGTATTTTCATTTTTCCTTGAAACATAACTGATTGAATTTCTAGGTTTTCATACATGGTGTCATTATACCAAGGTATCCTTTTTTGGCCTCTAAATCAGACCTTGTATGCTTGAGGTATATTCCAAATTGCAGAATCTATAACCTTCTTTGAATAATCCATAATTTTTACCCTCTTTGAATAATCAGGTCGTACGTTAATTTACTTTTAATTAAAAGCAGATGTCTATGACAAAACCCTTGTGTTGATGGAATCAATGTAATTGATTGTGCCATGAATCATGACTAATAGTAATGGGAAATAGATAATCGACAACTGATATTTGACAAAACTCAGGGATATAAGTTGGAGGATCTGTTTTGAAAATTACTTTTTACTTTTAGGTGATCAAAGCTTTTGTTAGGTTCTTTTGCATTTCAATGAATGAAATGCACAAGTCTAGGTGCACACACTTGAACACACACATCATGTTGTGCTCTTGTTATTATGTCACGGCTCATAATGCTTCTAATTTTTTTACTTTAACAAATTGAAAATCCTGCATTGCTAACAAAGTTAAATGCCCAGCATACTATTGACTTTGAGCTGTTATAGATGATCTCCACTTTATTTCACTTTATATTTCCTTCTATCTTCTATTTTTTCCTGGTAGGGGAAAATTGGAAATGCTTCCCTGCATTAACATGGGCATAGTACACTGTCAATGGCCCTAATAGACGCACTCTGAGTAAAACTGAAGATGAAAGTTGAGTCTGAAACCATCAGCCATTTGCTTATACACTGTCCCTTCTCAAGAGAAGTACAAGTCGATTCTTTGACTCTTAACAGAGGTCTAGGTCACTGGCAAGGAAATAATGTTGAGGATTGCTTGAAACATTGGATGGAAGACAAGTCTATTAGGGCACCACCTTGTGTGGTCTCTTGGGCCAAATGGCTAGCTAGGAATGCTATGCTATTGCAAAACAAAGGAGTCCCAACTTTTCAGGTAACCCACTAAATCAGGTACACATAATAATAATAATCTATTTTTAAAGTCACAACCTAAACTGTCACCAAATTGATATGGAGGGTTGTGATCAGCTGGTCAGAAAAGAAAAGAAAAACAAACACCAAAAAAACAACCTAGAATAATGGCAGAAGTAAACATTAACAAATTCAAAGATGGGTGGTTTTCGTGGGGCCTGTCAAGGAAAACTTGGAGTATGTGGGGGCAGGAGGCATACTATTTATTCAGGAAAACCATATAGATTGATTTGAAGACTGCACTGGGTGAAGGTACCATTAACTGTGGAGAGATGAACTGTCTATGGTTCTTGTTAAGGGTTGCTATTGAAAGAGGGGTAACACAATTGCAGATTTATGGCGATTCCAAACTTATTATTGTTGATTGATTACAAGGTGATAATGAACTTCACAAGTTTGTTGCTTCTAATTGTATATGCAAAAACAAAAGAATGAAAAGAATCTTCAACTATATCTCTTTCACTCATGTATACATAGAACTAAATACCCAGTCTCATGAGTTCTCAAAACAAGCTTGGGATATCATACCTGTAGGTACGCTTTACTGTTACATCTACTTGCTGCAGTTTGTCTTTGTTTAGTGCTTAAAATGGATGATAAGTCATTGTTATATGACAAAGTGATGGAAGACTTTCATGAGGATTATAGAATGGTTATTTTTTCTTAGGGAATTTTTGTCAGCGAATATGGTTTTATTGTTAAGAAACTAAGCTCATGTCAGTGTGTAGAAGAAATGTAGTAGACTTTTATTGTAATTTATCTTGAATATGTATATGTAGGGCTTAAATCGATGAAAAATTATTTTTTAGGGTGGATACATTGGAGATCCATAGTTGGTTTGACGTTAGACTTAGACATAGTGCAGATGTTGAGTGCTGCCATACACATGCTTATGTGTATTTTCATTTTTCCTTGAAACATAACTGATTGAATTTCTAGGTTTTCATACATGGTGTCATTATACCAAGGTATCCTTTTTTGGCCTCTAAATCAGAGCTTGTATGCTTGAGGTATATTCCAAATTGCAGAATCTATAACCTTCTTTGAATAATCCATAATTTTTACCCTCTTTGAATAATCAGGTCGTACGTTAATTTACTTTTAATTAAAAGCAGATGTCTATGACAAAACCCTTGTGTTGATGGAATCAATGTAATTGATTGTGCCATGAATCATGACTAATAGTAATGGGAAATAGATAATCGACACCTGATATTTGACAAAACTCAGGGATATAAGTTGGAGGAATTGTTTTGAAAATTACTTTTTACTTTTAGGTGATCAAAGATTTTGTTAGGTTCTTTTTCATTTCAATGAATGAAATGCACAAGTCTAGGTGCACACATAACATAGTATTTCATTTTCTTTCCTGCAGCAAACGTTGCAAACAATGAAGGTCATCCAATTTCAGATGCATCTGGAAATACAGCTACACCTTTCAGTTATGGATCAGGTCAAGTGAACCCCAATCGGGCATCAGATCCAGGCATGTTATATGATGCCACAATAGAAGATTACGTCCTTTTTCTTTGTGGCAGTGGAGCCAATGCTTCTACCATTTTACGAAACAGTAGTTTCAAATGCCCTAAAAATCCACATAAAGATTATCAACTGAACTATCCATCAGTTGCCATTGGAAACTTGAGAAACAAGGAGACCTTCACCAGGACTGTCACCAATGTGGGTGGCAAAAGCGAATACACTGTTTCAGTCGATGAACCACCAGGTGTATCTGTACATATCAATCCTAAGAAGTTGTCTTTCCAATCTAAAGGAGAAAAACAGATTTTCACTATAGAATTCACCCTTCAAAAGCCTCTTAATAATAAGTATGTATTTGGGTCCTATACTTGGAGTGATGGAAATCACCTAGTCAAGAGTTCGATAGCTGTCTCATCGATGTAAATAGGCACTTATCCATTCATGTCATGGATCACTATAATGGAAGAACTTGAGGAATAAGAATCTTTATGCTTTAAGAATGTGAGTGGCTTAGATTCAAGTCTGATCAGGCTCCATACAAATTGGCTTCAAATGAACTGGAGTGCTTATAACTTGTACCCATATGTTCAACAGTTCAAGCATATTGCCATCCTCTGCTCAGGTTGCTTTTCTGTGCATTTCTAAAAATTGACATAGAAAATCTCTTTCAATTCAAATCTCTGGTGTAGAAGTAAATGCATTCCATACAAAGCAAATTTACTGCGTAATTTGAATGACCCAGAAAAGATAAAGATAAAACGGCTTTAGCCTAGTTCAAGGATTAAGAAGCTAAGGACCCTGTTTTCTAACAGGGCCATCTGTGGCTTATTTGGTCAACGAACTCTGTTCAAGGAGTAGCGAAGGTCATCTCTATAGACAGCAAAGAGCTCTCCGTATTTCTATGGAATTAAGGGGCTACCGAATTACTGGCTGAAGAAGAATACGAGAGCAGAAGGCCCTCCCTGAGGCACCAAAGCCCTCCGAGCTGCAGAGCGGAATCGCAGAGCGGGAAGCCAGCACAGCGGAATCGCAGAGCAGAGCGGGAAGTGAGCTGCAGAGCGGAATCGCGCGCGGGTGACCATTTCGAACCGGCCATAATACTCCCCGCATGAATTCCAGCTCGTCCCCGATCGGTCAGGGGATGTCAGGCGCTCTAACTGCATTCGGATTTTTTTGTCAGGGAATGGCAGGGAATGTCAGGACTGTCAGGGGAGGGTGGCGGAGAAAGAGGGTGGCGGAGCTAGGGGATGGTGGTGGAGGATGGAGAGATTGCCGGTGGCCGGAGCCGGACGATTTTCCGGCCGGTGCCGGAAAACGGGCCATTCTACAGCCTAGGTAGACTACTCCATTCACAAATATTAATAAAGTGTTGTTATGTTTATGAGAGATTTTTCGGCATAAATCGCAAGATATTTCATTTGTCAACGTGTTTGGAACCAGCAAGTGTGGTTCACCTTCAGGACAAGTTGAATGAGCAGATCAGGCTTTTCATGTTAAATAGATAAAGCAGACACTCCAACAGCGGAATTCTTAGACCAGGTAACGGCTATATAGATAACGGCTAGATTTAGTATGACCATTATATAATTAAAAATATAACCTAGGTAAGTTAGATTCTTATTAAAATAAGAGTAAATGGATATTTTTTAACCAATTATAATTATGAATATATATTTTAAAAATAAATTATAACCTAAATTAATTTAGGTTAATAGTTAGTTATAAAAAATTATTATTAAATATATAAATATGCATAAATATCCATATATAATATTATTCACTTATAAGTCAAAGGGATTATTCTACAAACTAATAAATATTAATAATCTAGTAAATTAATTTTAAATTTTAAATAATAGTTATTTAAATAAGTCAGAGTAACTAGAGTAATTTAATTATAATTATGATATTAGAAATATATAAATAAATCATAAAACGAATTAATTTAAATTAAAAGTAAGTTATCCAAGTTGTTAAATTTAAATATTAGAAAAGTTAGTTAAAAGTTATAAATGCTAGAGTAATATATAAAAAGCAAGTTATATAATTTTTAATTAAAAAACGAGTGACAGTTTATTTATAGTTCGATAAATTGATTAAATAAAATAATATAAAAGAATTCCAATTCATTAGTTAGTTAACTATATAAATAATAGAGACATATAAGGGTTAAAAAGACAATTTTTAATAGATAAAAATAAACAAAGAATAATTTCAAGCTCAAATACTTGAAGTTAATAGCAAGAATAAGTGCTACAATAAAATCTTAAACTAGAAAAGCTTCAAGGAACAAATACCCCAATAAACAGGGAACCAGGGTAAAAAATAAAAAAGACAAAGAAAGAAAACAAAGGGAAGGGAAGGTAGGAAGACCACAACTAGGAGGAAAGGGCTAGAACCCAGCAACTACTAACCTTCCAACCATCCTCCCTGTTGAGATTGTTCGCCTTTTTTCAATCTCGAGCGCTTCCCTAAATTTTTGATGATGGAATTGGGACACTCTAGCAATTACACTAGTGTTGTTGGGAAAAGTATCTACTCAGAACGCCCCTATCCCACTCTAAGGTGTGACAGTTCCTTAGCAACAAACAAGGAAAACTACTTTCGTATTCTTCTTTATGAAATGTAAACGAAGAGGAAGGACAAACTAACCTGTGTCTTGCGCTAGTTTGTTGATCCAATCGCTCTCCTCTTTGACGGCTTCTAGCTACCTGCTCCCTTACTTGCCCAGCTTCACCAAGTTCCTGCAAGATCACAGAAGAGGAAAACTACACAAAGACATAGATTTACATTCATAAATAGCTTAGGATCAGATTTAAGCTAAACATGCAAATATAACAAAACATCATTGATACACAAGCATGTAGGAGAAACTCAAATAGTTTTATTGATATGATAAGAAGATCCAGGAGGAGATACAACCAAGTGAGTCTCGATCCAGCATCTACCTCCCAGCAAAGGAATCCCTTCTTCACCTCCAACAAAGCATAAATCACCCAATGCACTAATCTCAATCTCAAAACCAATAGCAATTCTCTGCAAAGTACAAAATTCCAGCCTCTGGATCTCTGGGATGAGGGATCCATATATAGATGTAAGCAGAGAGGATGAGTCAGCTTATGTCTTGACTTGTGGCTTCTCTCTGTCAGTTCTTGCTTCCACTTGGAGACTGAGAGCCTCTTACTCATCCTTGGTCGAACTCAGTGAGGCAAGTGTCATTGAGGAAGATTCTGGAAGCTTCCATTGTCTGTCCACCTCGCGGAATGACACTGCCATTTGGCATTTCCCGCTCAGCGCACCCTGGTAGTGCATTTAGGTGCGTTGCAATGCACCTAGCTAGTGTACTTGGGTGCTATGCAACGCATGTAGCTAGTGGAGCAGCTGAAATGATCCTGATTTGACTGATTCTGAGTAGTTTGTGGTGGAGAACTTCTGGGAGAAGCTGTAATTGGTTGACCTTGTTCCTCTAGGGGTAGGAAAAACACTTTTAGGGACTTTGGATCCCTTGGATTATGGACATTCCATGCTTAGAGCTGTAAGGCACAAAAATGTCTATAACAGTTGCCCCCTAAAGTATGAGGCCGTTTATCGGGTGAAATGCTTTATTAGGAGGATCCGAAGTTCTTTCAATGCTGGGAGGAGACCTGTAATAAGATACAATACAATACATTATTTTCATACTGTTTTCATGATCTAGCTGAGGCAGGCATTCCCATGCTCAGCTTTATAAATTCATTTTTATGTACACAGGACAGACAATCGTCTGATGGTAGACTGATGATTTTGATGAAGTCATCATCCTTTTGGTAGGATGATTATCTGTGCTGCAATGCTATACATGTCAATGTCTTTATTTTTCTTGAATATATATCGCAGCCCGGATGGATGAAACTAGATCCGGGGTCTTCAATCTCGTCCGACCTTTACTCGAAGTACAAGTCGATCCATGTGAGAAATGTTTTGAAGTCGAACATGGAAAGACATCGCTTGATTACCAGTCGATGATGTAAACTGTTAACAAGCGCGAGAGGAATCACCGATAAGGATGATGACCCTCAAGGTACTGCAGTACAATTCACGTGGTGTGAATAAAGGACTTGGCGTCGAACACCACGCAAAATCTTTCGGTCGAAGGTCGTTGATGTATACCTGTCGCCGGAAGTGAGAAACTTGCCATTGAGGCATGCAAGCTTCAAAGTACTGAATGGGGTGTTCCTAGATCAACTTCTTGGATAATGAGCTGATGTCGACAAGAAGCGATCCGTCAAAGGAGGGCCTTGATGAATCCCACATCAATGACACGGAACGGAGCAAATGATTTTGATGGAGGTGAAAACGATCTGATGATATATGGTTCAGGGTGGCGGTCATGAAAGAATGAAGTATAATGTATGGTAGTGGATGGGACACGGGTGACTTCTCTGGATGACTTCTCTTGAACATGTCGGCGACACTTATGTGATGGATCAGTAGCATTTACCCCAAATGTGGATGGTATGGCGAGACCATGGTGATGTGACCGGTGAATGAAACAACCCAACCCGACTCAGGCACGGAGTGGAAGTGTCATGTTCAAGAGCGACTTGCTACCAATAAAGATTCTTTGATTTTCTTCCCAATTTTTCCCCAGTAATTGCTGACCAGTACCTCTTTATTTTCGTCAGGCTTGAGGAGGATAACATATGCTTGTTCTATAATTTGCCCTTCAGGCAAACCCATCGCTATGTTTTAACGAGCCTAGCAATAGTGAAACTCGTTCTCGTCTAAAGACAAGTTTGTCGCTATTAATGTTTTTAACGAGCTTAACGATAAAGATAACTCGGTCCTTTTCATTTTTAGAGAGTCTGAAAAGGTACGTAAAGGTAACTCCGAAATTCCTTTTTCGTCATCTAATCCCTTAAGTTCGAAAAAGTATAAAATAATACAGAAGGGATGAATTTTCGATAGTTTTAACGAGCCGAACAAAACAAGCGCTCGATCTTTTTGTGCAATAATCCCTCAGGTCCAAAAAGATTAAAATCTAGAGGAGGGATAGCACTTCTGGTCGTTTTAACGAGCTGGAAGGCCAAAACTCGGCAATCTTTTCATGTTTTACGAGTCAGATGAAAAGAGCTTAAATAAGACTCGTCTTTTGAGGAACGAGTGATAAAATGGGTAGCAGCTGATTCCAAGTAAGGGTTGGAATTTTCCAAGCACGGCAGTGTCACAAGGATGGCTAGTGAATCCTTGTGAAATCACTCTTCGCAGCTATTCCTCAAAATGGGTAAACAATCAAATGGAGGTGAATGATCGGCCAATGGAAAAGTGGAGGTGACGGTGCAAACACGACCAAGGATTTAATGGCTGATAATGTTACATTCACGGTGGTTATTTACCGGAGGATAGTTCATTTTTTAACGAGCTTAAACGCGGATTGAAACACTTGCTCGGTCTTATGTTTATTTTTTAACGAGCATGAACTATGTGCTAAAACTGCTCGATAATCCAGTCATATGATAATAATGTCTCATATAAAACGGCAACATTTAGATTTTTGCCCCACATCCTTTCTTTATGCAAGTTAGGAAACGACTAATCCTACGAGTTTAAAGGGTTAGCCTACGGGTTTAAAGGGAGGACCTAAAAATTTAAAAAATAAATAGCTGCCCCTTGCTTGCACTCCAAAAGGTTTGCATGCCCCCAGGTATAAAATACGATTTCAAGGTTACCCCTCAATTTGCAGACAAAACATTTGTTCTATCAAGAAAGGCCTACCTCTTTCAGGTTACCAAAGATTGTCTCATTCGCGTTACAAATGAAACATTTCCACGACGATGTTTACCGAAATAAACAAAGGTGAGCAGAGACGAGCGCCACTCACATAACTTTGACAAGAGAATCTTTTTCTAGAATAACCCCTCTTCCACTGACGGACGGGGTACAGACTAGTCATATTCTCCCGTAGAAACCTACCCTATACCCGAAGTTTTCCTGCCAAAGCAGTCCAGGACGCATGCCCCCTGGGTTCCAGTCATATCCCTCTGAATTACTCGCGCTCATCGGGAGGACGGACCGTGGGTTGAGACATTTCTTGCATGAAGAGACCATTTAGGGATGGTATATGACTATTTGCTATGCGTGATCCGAGAAATGAAAGCTGGTCTACGAGCTTGACCACTCTTCCTTTGTGCGGAAAACACATTACTCTAAAGAGTGAGGAGACGATGGCTCCCATGCAATAAATATAGTCTTGCCCAAGGAGTAGATTGTAATCTAAGGGTCCTTGGACTACCATTACGTTCATTTGAACTGTCTTCCCTTTCAATGTTATGGGCACATTGGGGAGGATCCCTAAAGGTCGACTGGTTCCTTTATCAAAGCCTGTCAGATTTCTCATCTCAGGCAAAAGCGATGGCGAACCAAGCGCTTTCCAAGAAGTAGAGGAAAGGATACTCACAGAAGCCCCCTCATCTATGATGGTACCAACCATGACCATTCTATATATTTGGACGATAATTCTGAATGGTATGCTTGCTGGTAAACGGGGTCTGCCTAGTTGATTCCAGTCGAAGGAGACAACTAGGTTGCTTGGAGGTGGGACCGAGTAGACGGCCGGGTACGGCTCTGACGAACTTCCTTCCTGCAGTAAAGGAATGGGTAGGTTGCCCCCGTGTTCGTCGGAGTCTGTGTTGATGAAGAGAATTTGGACGGTGTCATCCTTGTTCTCTCCAGTGACTGTGTCATTCGAAGATAAAACCTCTGAAGGCAAGACCGGGTCAACTGCCGCCTCGACCTTTTGACTTTCGTCGGGTATGGATTCAGCTGGTTCATCTTCAATGACAGGCGCTTCAGCTGACCACTTGAGCGGGCCAGCTGGATTCTCAACTAACGAAGGACTCGGCAAGAGTTTTTTATATCCAGGAGGAAGTCATAACGGTGAAACCGGACGATCATCCAAATCTCTTTTAGCTTCGTCTAAGAAGGGACAACGGTGGATGGCGTGATCGCCTTCGCACAGTTTACAGGGAGATCTAGCTCTCTCTTTTTGTCCTGGGGCTTCACTTTCACTAGTTGACGGTGTGCTTTCAACATGGCCATCAGAGGT
This sequence comes from Pinus tabuliformis, assembly GCA_031772625.1. Lineage (NCBI taxonomy): Eukaryota > Viridiplantae > Streptophyta > Pinopsida > Pinales > Pinaceae > Pinus > Pinus tabuliformis. The sequence continues at coordinate 529,045,020 of CM062816.1, read as the reverse complement.
TGACGACACCGGATTGTGCAAACGGGGAGACCAGTCCCTTAGTATCCGAGGGATGCAAGGACAATCTCTGTGAAGGTGGTCTCCCTTGCAAATGACACATGGCGATTTAGGCCTGGTCAGTGCAGTGTGTGGATTTTCGTCAGACGACACTCGTTTGCCCCCATTCGCTTTTGGCTCCTTCTTCTTCTTCTCTTTCTTCTTCTTTTCCTTCTTCTCCTTAGGAGATTGACTTTTGGCTTTGCCAGCCCCATCAAGCGAAGAGGAAGGAGGAGAGGAAGAATTAGAGGAAGTGGAAGGTTGGTGGGTAACTCTGGACTGGTCTAACTGTTGATTCGATTGTTCAGGAATAATGGTGTTCTGAACGACATTGGTTGAGAAGAGCCAGACTGGCAAGCCAATTGTCAGTCCTGGAAGCGACAATGTGGCCATATGGGGTGCACCAACATCTCCCCAAGAGGAGAAGGGACTAGGATTTCCACCAAGGGGAATTCCTTGGTTGGTAGACTACATTTTCTCAACCTAAGATCAACGTAGGAAAAGGGTATAAATATTTCGTTTAAAATAAATTTTACGACGCTTGGACACAACTTGTTTTTTCAATTTTAAAGAGTCGAGAAAAAACAAAAGATGACTCTAGTCTCCTTCGATTTTTAATGAGCCTGAAGTGACAAGTGCTCAGATGGACCTTTTCCGTTAAGGAGTCTGAAAAGGAACGAAAGGGACTGCTCTGGAGATCTAGGTAGAGGGTGTGCCAAACCAATCACAAAACTGCAGAATACGTTTTACGGTACGGCAGTCAATCTTCTCGAATGCTGTGTTCGGTGCATTGCGATCAGTAGGGCGGCCGACACGACTTCCTATGGATAAAAGGTTTTAAGCCTATAGGGGTCTCCCAATATATACTCAACGGTACGTGGGAGCACAATCCGTACTGGCACTTATCGTCTCACAGCGGAGGAATCACCCAACCATCAGTGAGGACAACAGTTACCAGGTTTTACGACGTCGGAACACGTCTCTAGCCTAGACCTCTATGTTGTGCGTTAAGTTCCAAAGCGTTGTTAGATTCATTCAATTTATTTTAAGTTGATCTTTCTTAGAAGTTTGCCTTTCTGGATCACCACGAGATGTAGATGTAATTCCTAAATGCAATCTAAAGATGATAAGCAAGCATTTATCTCTTTTCAACAATGAAAATCCTAGCTACAAGGGGAAAAGAAAGACACAATCTTTTCTCAAAGAGCAAAGAGCACACTGTAAATGCACTTTTCCTAAATCAAACCATACAAACTATCATTATGCAAATGCACATATGCATGTATTTGTTTTCACTTTCTTAATATTGATGCCTAAAAAGAAAGTTGATGTACAAATTTGAATTTGCTTTCAAGTGAAAAACACAAACAAGCTTTTTTTTCGAAATAAAAAAGGTAGAGAAGATTACGACACTTTATGATTTTGAAATTAACACTCATTTCGACACTAGAAAGTGACAAATTCAAACCAAAGGTAAAAGTAAAAGGTATAATCAACTGTCAACAGCAAACAAACTTTCTCCTAAGATCAAAATCGACACTTACGACAGATCTAAATCAAAGGACGACAGTATGACTATTTTACTTTTCAATGGAAAACTGTAAATGATGTAACAAACACACAAAGAACACCTACAGTCTTTTTGTACAAAGGAGGCGGAATTAAGGCAAAGAAAAGGGGTTTTCAGATAGGTACACACACTGATAACAGGCTGCAAAAATCAAAGATAAAACTGAACAAAATGAAGCAAAGAACCTCAGCTGCACAGGGCAAAGGCTGATCAGCGCACCTGTTGAACAGAGAAACTGAATTGCAGCGTAGGTAGCCCTCTCGGGACCTGCGTTGAAATGCAAAACCTCTTCACAGAGCCTGCGCTGGGGCAGAAACGAGACTTCTATCCGGGTTCTGGGTCACGGTTTGCAGTTTAATCTATGGATTTTGGCCGAGTAAAAGCAATCAGTAAGGTACAATTAGAGGGATGATTTAAAGGAGGACTAAGAGCTATCACAAAGGGCAATTAGAGCATTTGTGAATCAGCTGTTCAAATCATAAACAAATCCAGTGGGTGGATTGAAGTAGCAGCTACTTTGCATTTGATAATGGCAAATGCAGTTCGATTGCTACTTCTGTGTTTATGAAACAAACAACAAGAGAAACACAAATAAACTAACTAGACACGGTCCCCAGCGGAGTCGCCATTTTTTTGTTGGGAAAAGTATCTACTCAGAACACCCCTATCCCACTCTAAGGTGTGACAGTGCCTTAGCAACAAACAAGGAAAACTACTTTCGTATTCTTCTTTATGAAATGTAAACGAAGAGGAAGGACGAACTAACCTGTGTCTTGCGCTAGTTTGTTGATCCAATCGCTCTCCTCTTTGACGGCTTCCAGCTACCTGCTCCCTTACTTGCCCAGCTTCACCAAGTTCCTGCAAGATCACAGAAGAGGAAAACTACACAAAGACATAGATTTACATTCATAAATAGCTTAGGATCAGATTTAAGCTAAACATGCAAATATAACAAAACATCATTGATACACAAGCATGTAGGAGAAACTCAAATAGTTTTATTGATATGATAAGAAGATCCAGGAGGAGATACAACCAAGTGAGTCCTGATCCAGCATCTACCTCCCAACAAAGGAATCCCTTCTTCACCTCCAACAAAGCATAAATCACCCAATGCACTAATCTCAATCTCAAAACCAACAACAATTCTCTACAAAGTACAAAATTCTAGCCTCTGGATCTCTGGGATGAGGGATCCATATATAGATGTAAGCAGAGAGGATGAGTCAGCTTATGTTTTGACTTGTGGCTTCTCTCTGTCAGTTCTTGCTTCCACTTGGAGACTGAGAGCCTCTTACTCATCCTTGGTCGAACTCAGTGAGGCAAGTGTCATTGAGGAAGATTCTGGAAGCTTCCATTGTCTGTCCACCTCGCGGAATGACACTGCCATTTTGCATTTCCCGCTCAGCGCACCCTGGTAGTGCATTTAGGTGCGTTGCAACGCACCTAGCTAGTGTACTTGGGTGCTATGCAACGCAGGTAGCTAGTGGAGCAGCTGAAATGATCCCAATTTGACTGATTCTGAGTAGTTTCTGGTGGAGAACTTTTGGGAGAAGCTGTAATTGGTTGACCTTGTTCCTCTAGGGGTAGGAACAACACTTTTAGGGACTTTGGATCCCTTGGATTATGGACATTCCATGCTTAGAGCTGTAAGGCACAAAAATGTCTATAACAACTAGCCTCCTCAATGTAGACATGATGATTAGTTTTCTCAACATGCTGTGCTAAAGCGGAAGACTTGGCTCTCCTATGCTTAAGGTCAGTTGCGTGCTCACTAATCCTCTAATTAATGGAGCGACTAGTCTCACCAATATAGGGGGTCCCACTAGAACAAGGAATAATATAAACCCCTTTCATGTCCTTGGGTTCGATAGGATCCTTCACCGATCTGAGGGACTTACGAATAGTATTGAGAGGTCTAAAGGTCGAGGGGACATTATCCTTCTTAAGAATCCTTGCAATTCTGTCCATAGTTCCCTGAATATATGGAAGATGGACCCCAGGAATCCTCTCCTTCTTATCTCTTTTAGCTATCGAATTCTTAGCTGCTAAGAGGAAAGCCTTATATCCCAAGTGTCTACTATAACTGTTCTCAACAAAGACATTAAGGAGATGGGATTTCTCCTCCTCGAAGCTCTTATCATCGGAGATTCTCAAGGCACGAGTGGCAAGGGTGTTGAGAACCCCCAACTTCTGAGCAGGGAAATGGTGGGAACTAGCATGAAGATATTGCTTCGTATGAGTTTTCTTACGAAACACCAGGTGGGAGAGGGAACCATCACTATTTTTAAAGATAAGAATATCTGGAAAAGGGAGGCAGCCATCGACTTCCTACTCCTTGGTGAACTTAATGGCAGAGGATTGACTATTGAGATGTTCGAAGAAGAGGTCTAACTCCTCTTGGCCATGAGACCAGATGACATTAGTGTCATCCACATATCTTTTCCAAAGCTTAGGCAGGAGACGGGCTGAGTTAAGAGCCTTGGATTCAAAGTCCTCCATAAAAAGATTCACAACAATAGGGGAAAGGGGTGAGCCCATGGCAACCCCATAGGTTTGCTCAAAGAACTCACCTTCAAAACAGAAAAAGGTCGATGTGAGGCAGATCTCAACTAACCGAGCGGTATCAGGATCGGTTAGATGGTAGATTACTTCCATAGCCTCATTTATAGGTATGCAAGTGTACAGGGAAACCACATCAAAACTGACTAGAATGTCATCAGAGTCCAATTTAATGTCCTTGAGCTCCTCGATAAACGAAGCAGAGTCTTTAATGAAGGACCCTGTGCAACCAACTAAGGGTTTAATCTTCAAGGCAAGGAACTTCACCAGAAGATAGGTAGGACCCCCAATGGTGTTGACAATGGGCCTAAGGGGAGCTCCTTCCTTATGAATTTTAGGGAGACCATAGATTCGAGGAGTGATAGGACTACTCTCAATGAGTTTACATTGCAGGGGACCCGCCGAGCTACTAGACTTGCTAGCAAGGGCCACATTCCTGGAGATCTTCTTCAATGGGTTTTTGGGAAGCTTTCTATAGCTCCCACTATTATGAAGATGCTCCAACATTTTATTGCGGTAGCCATCCTTGTTAAGAATGACTGCAGCCCCACTTTTGTCAGCTTTCAAAACAACAATATCTTTGTTCTGATTCAAGGATTTTAGGGCTTCAAATTCATCCCTGCTAAGATTGCTCTTAGGAGGCTTAGCTCTCCTAAGGACAACAACACAATCTTGCCTAATAGTGTTTTTAATACTATCAGGTAAACCATGAATCCCACCTTCTATGTCACAAATAATGTCATCAATCGGGATCTTCTTGGGGGCCAAGGCAAAATTTAGACCTTTGCCTAAAACCCTAAAAACAGAAGGGGGAAAGGAGAAACTAGACAAGTTGACAACCTTCTTATTACCATGAGCAGGAGGGGGAGGAGGATCAAATCTACTAAGATTATTCTTAAACTTAGAATTATTGTACCTATTGAGAACCTTTAACCTATTATTATTAAAGATATTATTACTACTTACTATATAATTATTCCTAGAACTAAAATTAGTTACATCATATACGTTTTTGATTTTTTAATTATAATATTATATATGTTTTTAAAATTTTGAAGTATTATTAATATAGGTTTTAAATAAGCAAATGTCAATATTAAAATATTATAAATATCTTATACATAATAATATTGGAAAGATATTAAAAGCAAATATAGATATAATTGTATGTGGATTTTTAATAAGAATAATAAATATTAATATAAAAATAAAAATAAAAAGATGTTTAGTTCCAATTATATTCACTATTTTATGAAAAGTTTTATTATACTTGCAGCCGAGTAGGTATAACACATCAATTTTGTTATTTACTGTACATTAATTTAATGTTGACTAAATTTTGAGTAATGATGTGACATATTTTATTATATTAGTTCTTAATTGATCACAAGTTCACTAACAAACCAGGTTTTGATGAAAGAGCATTTAGTTCAACATCATTATTATATTCTAGTAGACATAGGGGGTTTTGTGTTTCAAGGAAGTTGGTTTCTTAAGTATTGAATTAATATAATTATTTAATGTTTTGAATGATTTTAATGAGAATAGGAATTAAACATTGTGAGGCATAATTGTAAATGTTCTCGAATGTAGGAGAACATGAGAGATTTAGGATAGTTGAGTGATGAGAGGATTGAGAATTGATTGTAAATCTCAGATTAAGAGTTAGTTCATGATTTTGTGGATTTGAGAGAATCCTTAGAGATGAGAAGAACTTTTAAGAGAAGCTTATGGATCTAAACCAAGAATTTGTTTTAGAATTCCATTTTGTATAAATGTAAGCCTAAAAGGCATGATCAGAAGTTAGAGAGGTTAGAAATAGAGAGTTAGATATTTAGCTAGTTGATGTAATTGTAAGCCTATGGGCAGATGATGATCAAAGGCCATTAATTAGAAAATCAGGCCAAGGAGAGACAGAGAGTCTCATTATGTAATTGTTTGTTGATATATATATATATATATATATATATATATATATATATATATATATGCACAGAGATTCAATTTCCATTTGTATAAGTGTGTTGTTAAGCATTAATGATGAATGATGAGTGGGTTAGTATATTCTGTGTAACAGAGTTGCAGGCGGAATTCAATGATTACACAGAGAGGAACATGACGAGGAGGATCATGATGGATCATTGAATCCATTAGAAAGACCAAAGCCAAAGCTCAGGAGGAAGTGTGCAGTGAAACAACCAAGGGATCATAACTTTGAAGAAAATCAGAACCACAGAAACGTTAAAGAAATAGCGTAAAATCATAAACAAAGAGAAGAGTGGAGAAGTGAAGAAGTGATCTACAACAACCGTCGAATCTAATAGATCAACAGACTAGATCCAATCGCAGAGGAGACAGAGGAATATCGCATCGGTGGAAACCCTTCGAGTGTTGTTGGATGGCCGAAGGGAATAAGTGATTGTGATCATGTGATTAATCGTCAATCGTCAGATCGTGAGCCTGATTGATGGTTGAGATGTAATCGCATATCGCAAAGATTAGGAGCTGAAGGATAGTGTGATAGCCAATAACCGATAGCGATAAGCGCTGATTAGAGATCGGGCAGATCGGCGATCGAAGGTGAGTGTTTCGGAGATCAGAGATCAGAGCAACAATGCATAAAGACTTGGTATTAACGAACCCGATGATAAATATGACTTCGGGTGTATAGATTTTGAGATCCACTTATGTGTTTCGAAGAGGGATTTCGTGTATTTCCTTTATATTATGTTAAAGTGTTGTGCCTGAGTCTTTTAAGGCTTAAGCATTATTTAATTTCTTCCAATAGTTGCATATTGGAGTTGGAGGGGTGATAAGAGCATATATGTGGTATGACCATGGCAAACTACGATGAGCAATTGTGATAAAGGAAATTTTTGGGAAATGTGCAAAGGCTGAGGAAAGGCAGAAAAATGTATGTTATGCATGTTTTTACGTGTATTCTTTATAACATTGATAGAAGGGTTTTAAGGGTTTTATGATTATAGCCCAAAGTTGTAAAGTGGGGTTTGGAAATATGGTCGGCTCAATAAAGGTTTATGAGGATGTATTAAGTCCCGATAGAAAGGATTGCAAAGGTTATACTTTGTTAGTCTATAAATAATTCCGCACAGTTTAAGAAAGGGCCTTAAACCTTAAAGATTGATGATTTGACTCCTTAGAGGGTTAAATTCCTGGGCAGAAAATGGTTTATGCATAGGTCTATAAGCATACTATGGGTAAAGCAGGGGTAACCCTATGTTAGGTTTCAAGACACTGGGATATATGTTTCAAACATAATGAATACGTTTAGGTGTAATTCACTTAATATTAATGGATTTTTAAAAGGTTTGCCAAGTTTGTCAAGTGATGGAACATTATTTAACATATCTGCTAGTGAGTTTAAAAGTCATTTGCAGATATCTAAAGATATTATATTAGAATCTTATTTTTTTCCCTGGGGAAAAATCACAATTTTCTATTAGATAAAGAAAATTACATGTTGTAGATGCATGAGCGGCATATGTATATGTTGGGCCGTATCCATCAAAAAATAGATCTTTCAAAAACCCATGCAGGGTGTACGGTGAATTTTTCTGAAGAAATTATATACAAGTATGTATATGCCATGTACTTTAAAGAGATTGACAAAAATATACTACAAAAATTTAGGGCCTGTTGACCCTCAAATAGTTGTACTCTATGTACATCCAATGATAGTACTGGAAGTGTTCATCACCCCGTTGTTCCTTTATGATCGAACTTCCCCTGGGCTCGAGCGTGGCCATCTTGGAAAGTTGGTTAGTATCTTGATTATGCTCCTTGTAAATATGTTGACAAGATATATATTCAAATTGGGATTTAAATAACATGACTTAGTCCAATATATTTTTTAGAGTATGCATATGACATGAAAATGCATTGTTGAACCAGTGAATATTGATTTTGGAATCCCTAAATATTTGTAGATGTATGCAATCATGAGCAAGTGAAAAATGGAGAAGGAGACGAAGTGTGATAAGTTCGGAAAAATTATTAGTGCCAGTCCTCAGACCCATTTGAATGCGGTAAACATGGTTTACAGTTTGATGTAATAGAATACCCCCTCCCCCACATCCATGTTCACGTGCAACAACATCAAAATATGGCCATGAAATATTGTGATTTATAACTTTTGTGGTCACTGTCCAAACAGTATGTGTGTTGTCATCATCTGGAATTTCGTGAAAATCATTTAGAATATGGGTAGTGGATACAACCCAGTAGATACTTCTATCCCTCAAAATGAATCCATTTTGATTCAACCATATGGTCCATCAAATGATCAAGGGTAAACAATGATGTTTTTGGTTCAAAGTCCCCATCCTCCAGTGATTCCATGCTTCCACAGTAGTAATGCTTGTCCATCGAGCATTAATGGAGAGGAAAGTGAGTACCTGTGACCATAAATCAATCACCGCGGGACAATGAATAAAAATTTGGTCATTTGTTTCCTCAGCATGTTTGCATAAGACGCACCAGGTAGGGCCGTGAAAATACCTATGTAGCTGGTTTCTCCATGTGGGCTTCTTGTTCTTTAATATGTTCCACATTAGTAGCCTAGTGTGAGGAGGGGCTTTGAGCTTCCAAATATACCGCCACCAACCGATGACCACATGTGGTATATGTGAGTCGTGGATGATGGGATATCCTTCTTTGGGAGTATATTTCCCATGACCAGCATGTTCCTAGATGATTTCATCAACAACCTCCTTAATTCGCACATGTGATTATTTCAGAGCATTTATGTAATCAACCCATGATTGGTGCCATTTCTCAGGGATGCCTAACAACCCTGTTGATTTCCATGTTTGTGTGAAGATGGTGGTATTCTCCATATTAGCAATGGTTGCAAGCCTGTGTATTTCATTGTGCTTGAGGAATTGTATAAGGTTGGTGGGAGTCGGTGCATATTACCACAGCTTGTCCATGTGTCTATGTCGATCCGCACTGATAGTCCATCTTTGATGTGCCAGGATAGACCATTCATGATGGTGGGTAGAGCATGACGGACAACACGCCATATTGATGAAATACCAAATTTGTGCCAAGTTGGGAGTTGAATCCAATCCATGATCTATAAGGGCCAAATATATTTGTAATGCACCACCTCTATCCATAGACTGTGATAGGTAAGGATTAGTCAGCCCATTTGGAAGCTAGAGCATGAGCAAATGATGGTAGGTCTTTTAAACCCCAGCCACCCCACTTTTTTGGTAGTGCGATTTGGGCCCATCCCACCCAAGCAATGGATCTCCCTTCCTTGTGTCTGTTCCAAAGTAATCTGCAGCATAATTTTTGTATCTGAGAGAGGAAACCTTTTGGAATCTATGTTAATGACATCCAATACACCAACGTTGCCTCCAAAACTGATTTAATGAGAACAAGTCACCATGCTTATGAGAGAAACCTATGGTTCTAGTTGAGAAGTCTTTTTTCGACCTTGGCCACTAGCCATGTCCAATCTGCTATTTTGTATCCATGAGATTTAATCCAAAAGCCAAGGTATTTAAGGCCTGCCTCCAATTGTCATATTTGAAATGGAAATTTCTGTGAGACTATCTATACTTCCTATGGGGAACAAACTGAGAAGGTGATAGTGGATTTCATCCTATTAGACTCCATACCTATAACAGCTGAAGAAAAGCATCATAATATCATGGAAAATAGATGAGTCTCAGATAATACCATTCAAAAATATAAACACATCATCCACAAATAGGAGGTGGGTCATAGTTAAATGTCAAGTGATCTTCAAACCAAGTATACAACCCTCCCTTATAGCTTGATGAGTAAGTCTACTGAGCTCTTCCATAACCAGGAGAAAAATGAGAGGGAATAATGGGCAGCCTTGCCTAAGCCCACACTCTGCACGAAAGAAGTAGGAAGCTGAGCCATTAATAAGAAAACTAAACAAAACTGTTGTGATACAGCTCATGATCTAGGTGATGAAGGATATGGGAAAGCCCAAATGTGTAAGTAGCATTCTAATGTATAGCTAGCTGACCTGATCAGATGCCTTGGATAGGTCAATTTTGAGGATGGAACCTTTGAGCTGCTTCATCTTGATGGAATGAAGGGCCTCTTGAGCAGTGCCTACAACATTAGGGATTTGTTGATTGTGGAGGAAAGAAAATTGCTCAGGTAGGATATGGTTTGATAGTATGGGCTTAAGGCAATTCGCGATAATCTTGGAAATGATTTTGTATAGGTCGTTATAGTGGGAGATGGGCCGAAAATCATTAAATGAATAGGGGGGTCCACTTTGGGAATAAGAGCTATAAAAGTGGAGTTGATAGCCTCATACATATGGCTAGTGAGTTTGCTTTCCTCCACAACATTGAGAAGATATTTTCCAGTGGTGTCAAAAAGAGTAATATAGAATTCAATTGTCCACCCATCTGGGCTAGGGCTCTTATCTTTTTTGAACCATTTAATAGTGCTCTCCAGTTCGCCTATGGTGACAGGTTTGATAAGGTCACCAGAGTCTACTTGGTCAACATAACAAGGTAATAACCCAACTATCCAAACAATTCCTGCTATGGTTGCAGCAGGGGGGGCTTTGAACAATTGTTGGAAGTAAGAATTGCCTAGATGGGCCAGCTACTGAAAGGAGGAGAAAAAATGGCCATCTTCAGTGGGAATTTTCCAAATAGTTTTGCTAGCCTTTCTCCCCTCAGAAAAATTATGAAAAAACTTGGTATTGTCATCTCCGGACTTTAACCATATAGTTCGACTCCTAAGCCGCCAAGTTTGCTCACATTCTTTAAGAATCTTGGATCTTTGTGTCTCTAGGTCAATGAGATGAGGTTTTGCATCATCCGATATGAATCCTTTACCTTGCTCATCCAAAAGATTTGCCAGCTTGTCTTCTATGGTCCTGAGGGCTTGATCATCCATATCTCTTTTTTCCTTAGCCCATTTTAGGGATAGGTTCTTGATTTTGAGTAGGTTTTGACAAAATCCTTCAGATATGGATCTCCCCTGAGATGTTGGATGTGCATACCAGTAATCAATGACCAATGTTGTGTATTCAGGGTTCATTAACCAGGTAGAATTGAATTTAAAAGGAGATCTTGACTTAGGAAAGGGCCCAGACAATTCAAGGTAGATAGGAGAGCAGTCACAGATTCCACCCACTCCCACCCACTGATGATAGTTTGACAGAGTCTGAATCAATTATTCCTTGAGAAATCGATCCAAACACTTAGCTAAGGAAACATTGTCTATTCTTTTGTTGTGGCAAGTAGGCTAGTCCTTATTCATGGGTATATCGATCAACTGATGTTTCTCCATGAGGTGGGTCATAAAATCAAAAAGTGGATATGTCTGGGCATTACAACCCCATGATTCCCCATAACCAATTGAAAAATTCTGATCCCCACCCAGAATGAGGTTGTTTGAGTTGACAAGGGATAGATTGAACAGATGAGTACAGAAGTCAGCTCGGTTGAGAAAAAGAGTGTATATATTCATGATTCTAATCTCCATCCCTAATCTAGAGGAAAATATGTCCATTCTAATAAACCCAACTCTACCCCATGTATTGATAATCTTAATGGTACGTGGATTGATGCATAATGCGATGCCTCTAGATCTTCCAATGACATCATGTGTGAAGAAGGTCCAGCCCGGCTTCAAAGCTTGAAGAATGGGGATGATCTGGTCAACATTGGCTAGGGTTTCTTGCAGAAATATGATGTTTGTGGGCTTAGAATCCAATAATCTTCTGAGGTCAGATTTTTTAGTAGGGTTCGCAAGACCCCTATAATTGAAAGAGAGCCATTTCATGATAGTACCTAGGTGAGGGTGTTCGATGCTCTAAGAAACCTGTCAAGTGTGGATTCCCTGCCCAATGCCACATCCACCGCAACCTAAATGATAGCCTTGGAAATATTTGAGTGTCTGCCCCTCGAGGACTTGGTATATTTAGGAGGGGAAATCAACCCAATCCCAGAATGTTTGGGAGGGTGAGAAATCCTAGACTAGAGGTTGTATGAGTGGGAATGACCAGAGTAGGTGGAAATCTCTAGGGTGGGATTGGTATCCAGTTCAGGAATGGAGGGTGGAGTGGCAGATATAGTTGGAGCGTGCAAATCAAGTGGACAAGATAAAGGGGACGATGAAATGCCAGTGATGGATGAAAATGCAACATGATGGTACAAAGTAGAAATAGAAGAACTAATTGAAGATGCAGAGTAAACAGGTAAAGCAAAACCCGATGAATGAGAAGTAGCTGGATCAGCCTAGGATATCGTCATAGGTGGAGAGGGAGGCCTAGGAGAAGTCGAAGCCGGGATCTGTGCACCATAGCAAGCTATGCTACTTGGTCCTAAAGATCGAGACATCAGTTCATCAGCAGTTGATGGCGCACCCTGAGCCGTTGCAGCTGAAACTTTGGTGGGGGAAGCAGTAGGATTAACCAAAGGGAATTCCTTGTAAAGGTGACCCACATTGTGACACCTCCGCCATCAAAAAGGCATTCCTTCATAATCCAGGAGCTGGATCTGGGTGAATCTTTGCTAGTGCAAAGTAATATGTTCCTCCAGTCCCTCTATAGTGTCCAAATACACCAGAATTCTTGCCATGGATTTGTTGCTAGATGATTCATATGACTTGTTGAAATCAAGAAAGGTACCAAGCGCATTCCCAATGTGCGAAAAAACATCCTCAGACCAAAGATGAAGGGGGAGGCTTGGTATCTTGACCCATATCGGGCCTACACCCAATTGTTCACGCTCAAGGTCGAATAAAGGGCTCCAGCGCTTGAGCAGAACAGGGGCCATCTCAATATTCCAATAGCGCGAAATGACGCAAGAGGTTTGTTCCTCTCTCATAAAACTCAGAGAAAACCAACCCCAAGCCAAAGTAGTAATAGTTAGGAGTTCCAAGAGTATGTGCCCCCAAATTTCCATAACCCATAGGCATAATCTGGCAGTGGAGTAAGCACGCCCTCGAACTCCTCCTACCAAAACCTTATTGGTGGTGTCTACCACCTCCCCCATATGCACTCCAACCCCGAAACAGAGTTCCAGTTGATTTTGGGAGGCATTTACGCACTTATTCTTCCTTTATTTGCCTCATTGCGGAGTAGTAGGGTGTTCCTGAAGAGGATCCTGATTGCCCGATGTGTGCCGCTGAGGTAGAGATGTGTCAGAACGAGGGTTTACAAAGGGGATGTCAAAACACCCTGATGGAGAGTTAGGGAGACCCGGAATAGCCAAGGAATGGGGTGGGAGTGCAGTATCAACGAAGTGCGGAGGGGAGGCAAATGCAGAGACATGTCCGGCCGAAGAAGGGTTAACGGAGGGGGGAGTCGGGTGGGGGGATTCCAACGACATAAAGTCAAATGTAGGGGATGGTGGTATGAAGGAAACGATGTAATGAAGGGTGGCTGGTGAGAGGGGAGGGCAATCGAGACCCGATGACCTGATAGAGAGGTTGACAAATGGAATGTAATGTGTGGAAGGACCCGGGTCAGAATGGATGTGAGACAAAACCTACAGTAACAGATGGTTTGTGCCCAAAGGTCCGTTAAGCATCGTCTCTGGTGCAAAAGTAGGGCTCATCTAAATGGATTCATTAGGGTTGGGATCCTTCGAGTAGTCAACCACGTCGACATCCATTTTCGACATACTACAGACAAAAGCAATGACAACGAGAGATGGGTAAGGCATTCAACTGAAAGCACAAGGGGAGAGGCAATCTTTCGACTGTGAAAATAATACTGATAATGCAGAGGCGATGTGCAGCGACGATGTCCGCATCAATGATGAGTGCAAACTCTAACCCTTCTTAGTCAGCGTTCAAATGTTGCACCACTGCCCCATCAGGCTCTCTCCCATGTCTCAGCGAAATCCAGGTATCAACTGCCTATTATAATCCTATTGTTTCCATACTCATTCACATTATATATGATGGAGAAAAGAAGGAAATGTAGCAATTTTAGATACCACAAACATAAATATCAAACCACAATTGTTTTACCTTCATTTATTCAGATGACATACTTACATTCATTTTTTCAAACAATATGCTTCTAGAATAGGATGACCTATATATATCTACCAAATCCTTTCTCTAAGATTATATGTTTTCATGATCCTCTCATGAAAGATTTAGATTTGTTACATGACACAATACATTTTAATGGTTTATTTATTGAGGTTTTGTTTATTCATATTGCCTTTTATATATGATTTTACTTATGATTTTATTTGTGAGAAAGAATCTCCATTCTCCTATATTTTCTCTTTGTTGTAAGTATTTCTTCTTTGAGTTCATCTTGAATATATCTCTTTTCCATAAAGTTCTAAAATTATTTTGACTGAAAACTACTACCTCACAAATTAGCCTTCACCGATTTTTTTTTTTTTTAATATTATTTAATTTTAAAAATTAAAACAAGTTTACTCTTTTATTTATTATATCTATCCTAGGTATGGTACTATGCATACTATTTTTCTTTTGATTAGGTATTAATTTACTTTGCTTTTCACAAAAAAAAAAATTGCTTCTCCATAGTTTAATATTATGGATTGAATTCTATTATTTTTATTAATATTTAAAATTATTTATTTACAATATGATTGGTTGAGGTCTTATTTTGTAATGATTGTTACCACATCCTTTGAATTAAACAATGTCATGTGGGTAACTATTTTAGATTTTTCATTGTTAAGCTTCATAGAAAACCACCAAAAATGAAAATCCTTGATATCTATCTATTTGTCCTTTAAAACTTTATAGAAAATCTTCTCAACAAAAACATTATCACTACAATAAGACATTATTATTGTCCTTCCATAAGATTGAATTTTCCACGATGAAATTACAATTAACAAAATAACTCAATTTACCAATCAGTAAAACATAAATTGACTATATGCTAAACCTAAACACTAACTTGAATTCAATATTTTTACTTTAATCCAGTTATATTTAAACTAAGTGGCAAGTGCTAGCTATTTGTAACACTTGTTTCAAACTAAATTCTCCAAAATAGTAACAAATGTTGCAACCATCTCGATAACATCCCGATTTTATCTCGAAATTAAGATTTTTTGGCCTCGCCGAGGTTTGTCCATTTTTATTGATATTTTGATATTATCATGATTTTGCCAATTTTTATCAATATTTTCGCGAATTTTACTATTTTTTGGTTTTCCAAACCCGTATAGATTTTATGCCGATATCAATATTTGCAACATTGATAGTAACCAAAATTTTATTTTAATTTCAAAATTTTAATAAAAAATAAATAAACATAATTATAAATATATCATGCCTTCACCACTTTATTGAAAAATGTGTATTACCCAAATTTACTCTCAACTGCACACCAGGATCTCATCATTTCAACATTCACGTTCACCGACTTAAGAGTTATAGATTCATGCTTTCACTACTTTATTAAAAAACACGTAGACCGAAAGTTACAAGAAGAAGGGCGTTATATATTTATGGTTTTATCTTAATGTATTGCATATGCTTATTGAATTTTGATGTGATTAGTTTTATTGGTTTCGTTTAAAAAAAATTGTTAAATTATTTTGTAGTATGAAAATTTATAATTTTTATTTTAAATTTTAAATGAAAATTATTTTATTATTTTATTTGAACAAATTAATTAAAATATATATTTATCAATTTTACATATTATATAATTGAGTTTGATAATATATAATTAAAAAATATTAAATTAGTTTTCTCTTGAATAAAGTTACAATGATTTATTTTAGGGACAAAAATTACATACAATATATATATATATATGGAATGGGAAATCTCATATCATAAATGTTTAATTTTTCTTTTATTTGTGAAGTAAAAATTTGTAGTTACATACAATACATATATATATATATGGAATGGGAAATCTCATATCATAAATGTTTTTTTTTTTATTTGTGAAGTAAAAAATTGTAGTATGATAATAAAGATTTACATTTTAAATCGAAAAAGTTTGTGTTAGCTTGTTATTAAGGAAATTAGATTATATTGTAACATTTTTGGATGTTATTTGAGTTATCAATATTTACATTACTTTTATTATTTATTTGAGATTATAGTTAATATTATTTTATTATTATTATTATTTTACTTTTTTTTTGTGTAAGTTTGGTAGGATTTTTTTTTATTGATATTTCATAAAAATAAGTATGTTTCAACAAAAATTGCAGGTGGTTTCAACCTGTCCGCAAGAAACCAGGTTTGTTGGCCACTTGTCTGCATCGAACGCTGTCCAAAATTTATAGAGGGTTTTCCTTACCATCCATGCTACATTGGCAACTTTATCTACTATATAATTCTTATTAAAACAATAAATGCTAACCGTCATATAAACAAAATTATACTGGCAGAGTTGCTTCAATCATCTGATGAGTCCACCGGGGCTGGGGCTTTCGCGCTTGAACCTGGGATTTCACTTCTCTTCATATCCTGTAGGCTCTATTCAATCCTGTTCACAGTGAGGTTGTTGTGATATAGCTGCAATTGGACAGATTGGATCTCCCTTTGTAGGTCCTTCATGCTTGGCTCAGCTGGTCTATCTTCCTTCGGTTCTTCTCTTTCCTTATAGGTTGTCATTGCGCGGGCCAGGATATTTTTCATGACCCAATACTACTGGATTGTTTGGTGGAACAACGTTTGGTGTCCTCTGGTGTTACCAGGGTCTTTAACCATTTTTTCCCATTCCTTTGTCTCTATCTCTTGATTTTCTATGTTATTGTTTAATTCTCTTTCCCATTCAGAAATGACTGCTTTCACCTCGGTGGTGTTCCTACGAAGCATGCATTGATCAAGTTATGCATACTCTCCTTCCATATTTTCCTGCCACTTTTTCTCGATCCTTTGCTAGAAGTCGGTTCCAAGCCTTTCATCTTTTTTCCTGCCTTTCCCATTCCTTTGTTTCCTTTCTTTCCTGGTTGGTTACCTTCCTTCGCCATCCTATTCTCCTTCCGAATTTTTTCCTCCCTTACCGAGCAGCGCACCTGTACCTGGGTTGGAGCACGGTTTGAGTGCTGAGGCTCCAAAGTTCTCTGCACTCTGCTTGTTATATTACCTAAAATAGAAACCAGGGATACAACATTGTAAGTCAACATCATATTAACTAGAGTGGCCTCGAGATTCCCCCATTCCGAATGGGGCTTCTCTAGCACGATATTTTTCAATCGCTTCGTGCCCAGAGAACTATGATAAATCCCATTGACAACTTGATTCTCCCCTGCCTCCTCAGAGGATTGTGGCCTTATGACCCCCCCTTCTTTCTGGTAGCTTCCCATCGGAATTTGAAGAGCCTAGTTACCCATCTCCCACGAGGCTTCTCTGCACCTCCACCCTACTATAATTGTAACCTTACCCTGGGTATCACCACCCCAACAGCCAAGGAATTGCTTCTCAATCCCCCATGAGACTATAAATCTCATGCCTATCCATGAGAGAGCTATGCTTTGCCAATGGGTCCTATCGAAGGAGCTAAGCGAGAGCTTTCTTAGAGCCATTTCTCTCCCCCAATTGTTGCCCCAATTACTGCCTCTATTCCCATGGACTTTACCTAGGTCCAAGCTTGCTCAGGATTGAAGAATGCCATCTTTGTCAACAATTCAAAGGACACATCTAACCCTCCGCTCATTACTAATACACCTTCCTTCCTGAACCACATTCTCAACCAGTGCTGCTTGAAATGATTTCTTCTACAACTCCTGTGGAAACCCCTATGGATATCCCGGTAGGTTGTGTTATGACTAGGATTTCTGCCCTTACCCCAGGACCTATCAACCTAAAGGCCAAGACCAGGGTTCCCACACACCCTTCCCTAGGTGACAATCCTGGCAAATTCTCCCCAGGATAACAGGCCAAAATCCCAAGAGAACTGGAAGGACATTGACCATATTCGCGGGCAACATAACCATTAACCAGTGTTCAACTTCTAAATTCATATATGCCATATATTCATGTGTTAGAGCCGAGAGGACATACCAGTTCTTGCTAACGAAAACCAAATGTAGCTCGACGTCCTCCTCCACTCCTCGACTTGCACCACCTTCTGCTGCACGTCCTACCTTATCTAGCTGCATGGAAATGCCTCTTAGCCTAGATTTCTTCCTTTTTTGTTTTTCTATCCACCTACCCCGCCTACCGCCTGAAGGACTCACCAAATGCCTTCCTCCATCCACTGCCCTTTCTCCCGCATGAGTCTCTCAGGATGGGGTTTCCCTGACTTCCACATAATTTCCCTGCATTAATTATCTCCTACCACCAACTTCTCCTGCCGCAAATTTACTCCAGCTGCTTTACCACTTGCGAGTTGTCGTTGCCTTCCTCCCTCTGTCAATCTTGACACCTGGGCATCCTCTCTCACCTCTTCCCTCTTGCACAACTATCTCTGCCCTGTAATGCCGATGGGCCCACTGCCATTTACCTGCTCTCGTGGCCCCTGGCCAACCTCGTCTCCCTCTACCCACCGCGCCAGCTGAGCATCTGATCCCCCCTCAGCCCACCATGTATGTTGACCTCCTCTCGCTCGATTACTCCACACTACCTTTCACACCTCAATTTGGGGGAGACTATAGTTAATATTTAAATATGTAGTAATAAGCAAATTATTACCTCCAAGCAATTAGAAATAGTTACACCTCTCTTTCCTGGAGATAAAAGAAGATCTCAGTGGAAAGAGGAGAGTTCTGTTTTTTGTTGTTCCAAATGGAAGGAAAGAAAAGTCTGTAAATCTAGAAGGATGCTGCCAAGGAGAGATGTCCTAAACTAGAATAAAGCCAATGGATAACTTCGTTATAGATAGAGATCAGTAAGTATTAGACTGGACTATGGTCTTGATGTCTACTACCTGAATCTAAGGAAAAATATTGTTGTCTATTGTTATGGAGTGGAAGCTTGGGGGGAAAAGTGGACGTAATTTCCCTTCTCAAGGTTGGGTGGAATGGTCTCAGCCTTGTCGAATTCATGAGATAGTCATTTAACATATAAGAATATGTCCCTGAACATATATGCATGTATGCATTTAATTTAGTTCTCCATTGGAAAGAAAATCTATGGTTGCAGTGACTGTACTGTAATAAATTTTGCAGAAGTATCTTTAGGTTTGTCTGTTGAAATTAAATGGTTGAGTTAAATATTGGTTGTGGATTATTTCCTTGTTGTAACTAGACTCTGTGCTCATCTATTAAAGAACACTTTATGTTCTTGTGCATTCAAATGGGTCATGGGTACAAGTTAATAGTGCTATATGAGGGTAGAATGTGTTAGGAACAAACTGTAAACCTATTTTGAATGAAGTGACATAAGGCTTTTGCAAGTTGCAGGGTCAATAAGGTTAAGTTGCGGTGAACTAGAAAATTATACCTGAGCGAATGTTTGTTGCTCATTGTTTCACGGGGTAATGAAAGAATTAAATTTAAGGAAAGGATGATCTCAACTGAGTAATTATCAACTGAGACAAAGGAGTAAAATCTAAATTTTTTCTAGAGGATGATACAAGTAAGGATTGGTTTAGTTCCAGGTCAAGCCAGATCAAATTAGCAGCCTGGAACCGTTCTAGCTCAAGACCTAAAACTAAGTCATGAGATATAATGGTACATGAGAAGATTATGGCTTGAATGCTAAAACCAATACTTGATAAGGGTATTACAGAAACCCTCAATGCTTGTACTTGCTTAATCCACAAAAAGTTTATAAAATAGAAGGCAATGGTGAAAACCATGGCTGAGAGGGAGAGACAACGCTATTAAATAATGAAACTAGTTTAAATATAGAAGAGATTAGTCAATTGTAAATTATTTCATTTCAAGCTTCCAGAAAATGAAAACAATTGACAGTCAAGATAATCCCATATACATGTTATTAATTGTTAAATCGAACTAAAAGCTACAATAGATTTGTTGTAAATTGCAAATTTTACAATGTAAACCCTAATTGGGTGGAAATATGTCACTAAGGGAGTTGATACCTAGGTTGCTGAATATATAAGTTCTTGATCCGGTCTCCCTCGTGCCTCTTTTACAATTTAAATAAATTAGGAACATAATTTTAACATGAAACCTAATGGGCAAGAACTGAAGGGAAATATGTACAGTACATAAATATGACAAAGGAAAAGAGAGTGAATATTGTATGAAAATCTATTCTTATGTATAACATTTTACATACAAAAACCATAGGAGATTTGAATATGAAAAAGGTCTATGCATACATAAACCGAGAAACCCTTTTTGGGTTAAGGTCGCCACGAGGCTTAATTTGTAATAGGAACCAACAAAATTGAGGGAGAAGTAGTGTTGCAGTCCAAGCTTTAATAAGTAATAGAAAATCCTGTAATCGTTAGGCCATTTCCTTTACCAAGAAGGGGGTCCACGAAACCCTTTCAATTACTACACATAATATTTATATAAATAAACAAATACCTCATGAAGTAGCATTTTAGAACCTGGCTAAATTGGGAGGATATAGTCTTAGTCACTTAGTCGTTGCTCTTTGAATGTCACTAGAGAAAACCTGCAATAATGTTGGATTTAGAGATGTCTAATTACAAATATTAAGTTGGACATACGTGCATTGTGATTATAATGTCAAATACTGTCAGCGAGATTACATTTATGTAATGATTAAAATATGCCAAATAATGTGATTAATTAAATCATGGCATTATACGTATTTAAATAAGGATTTGGATACAAATACATATAGAATAATATTAAACAATTATAATTGTTAATGGACCGATTATAATTGATTAAAATAATAGCAGTAATAAATTTGAGCTGAATAAGGAAATCAGAATCTATTCTGATTGATTGATTGATTGATTTCAAAATCTGAAATTTTAGATTTCTTGACAGACTTGTTTCAGCTAAATTTCAGCTGCCCTAGGATTGGGGTTTTGCACTGCTATAAAAGGGCTGAGTCTCCAAGGCTTGCAATCATCTCAGAAAAATTGTCTGCTCCATTGAAGACTAGATACTCTGTCATTTGGGATAGCCAGAGAAAAGGATTGCAAGTTCTTGGAAGGATTCAAGAGCCAATAACTCAAGTCAAGACCAGGAGCCTTTGAGGATGGAAAGTAAGTTCCGCTGTGCATTAATTTCAATTTCTTACAAAGGAGTAGATCTTGGTTGGGGTTTAAAGTAATTAGGAAAACTCACAAATTAAATCTAACAATTGGTATCAGAGCACCCTTATGTAAGAATTCGTGCTTGTTTTTTGAAGATTAACTGTTTTTTAAATTTCGTTTTGAGTTTGAGCTGCCAAAGATCAGGGCCATCTGTAACTTCATGTTATTAGGCACTTACGGACGTACTGTTTCAATTACTGGCGGACGGACTTGCTTAATCGTATTTTTTTATTTCAATGAGACAGAATCAGGTTTAAATTTCTCTATTTTTTAGTTAACGAACATAAAGTACTGTAAAAAGTAATTATATGGCGCTTTGTCCAACTACCAATAATCGGTCTCAGGGTTGGACTTTGATGGACATTTTTCCCGTCACAATGTATTTTACCTGTATCTTACGGTTGAAGTTTTTAATTGTGGTGATGCCTCTTGTAATGTCCAACACGTATTTTTGACGGGCTAATATTTTCGGAAAACCCTATTAATACCTGGAAAGCACAAATTAATAAGCTCGTAGACCTACATCTCTATTGGATTTGGTGCTCATCCATTCAGTCTACGTTATAAAGACATGTTGAAGGACCCCACCAACTCGTGGTCATTCACTCGAGTGGGTGATATGCCAGTTTAACAGTTATGGAGACAAATCAACGATTTGACATGCATAAATTAATAAGCTCACAAACCCATATCTATATTGGTGCCCATCGAGTCTCTTTCCTACACGAAAAAAAAAAAAATGTTGACGTCGCAGTCTCCTTTCCTGTTTTTTTTTCCTCCATGTTATTTGTTCTATGAAGTAGAAAAGAATATTGCAGATTCGATTTTTTTTTTTCCTGCTCTATTTGTTTTTGGAGTTTCGATTGTGGATGTGGGTAACAATAACTATATTCCAATAATAGTGAAAACCAACTTTCCTCCCTATGGCTGAGATTTCATCAATCACATGCCCACAGTCCGCTTTTCTAATGGAAAATTGTCAACATATTGTTATCTATTTTTCAATCCACTGGAATAGTCTGATAGTTTGACTACGCATTTTTCAATTACTGAAAACAAAACGTTGTATATTTAGGCTAATTATTAGGATTTAGATATTATTTAAAATTGGTATTAACACCAATTAAAGGGTATAATACTGAATTCTAAATTGATCGCAATAATGCTAATTATGGCATAAAAATTTGTATTAACGTTAATTACTGATATAATACCAAATTCGGATTTTGTCACAATAATGTTAATTATGGCATAAAATTTGTATTAACGTTAATTATTGATATAATACTAAATTCAGATTTTATCACAATGATGCTAATCATGGAAACCATAAAATTTAGTAGTCTCTAAATAAATTATTTAGTATTCTCTAAATAAATTATTGAAGCATTTCTAAAAGGTAATCATTGTAGAAACTGCTAAAGTTTTACTAAAACCTAATAATTATTTTGATGAATATAGTTGACATATTAAATTTAAAAGAGTTATGAGATACTGTATTCTATATAGGACGAGTGGATTCTATAGGTACGTCCTAGATTAGGTTTTAGACATAATTTTGGAATCTAACTAAAGACGTTTAGTATACATGTGTTGTTTTCGCATGAGTCAAGCATTAATGTTCGCAAACGAACCGCTCTCTGTAAGACGATTGCAAGGATGACTCATGACAAGTTGAAATATCGTGCTGGCAATGGACGTGGGTGTTAGCTTTCCCAAAGGAGGGTTGGCGCCTGCTAAGTTTTTTGGTGCATAAGGGTAGTGTATAAAAATAAGTTGCAACACACATGGACTAGCGATGTCTAGAAAAGCATCGGGAGCTTGGAACATAAGCGATCCGTATGTGATCCTCCTCCCCCCGTTGACTGGCCTGGTCGTTAGTTCATGGATATGTTAGTCTGACCCAAAGGTAGATTGACATGTTTGTACTTCATTCACTACACCAAAGTGCCTGAAGGTAATGATTGCACCCAAAGGTGTTTCATTACTGAATGGTGTTTTGGCTAAAGTTTTAATTGAGCAAATAGTTTTACACATGCCTTTAGATAGATTTTAGAATTATGATTAAATCGTGACGCATCGTATCTAAATTATTTCCTTGTTCTTGAATTTTTCAGATCCAAACATAATGTTAAGTCTAAGTCAGATTAAGCCCCTCATGGGGAACAATTTCAAACAGTGGGAGGAAAAGCTGAAATTGGTCTTAGGGATCATGCAATTGGACACAGCACTGAGATTTGATCGCCCCAAGCCTAATAAAGAGAGTGAGGTAACTCCTCAAGAGAAGGCTGATATTGCTAGATGGGAGCATTCAGATCGCATGTGCATAATGGTGATGAAGCAAACGATCCATGAGACTTTTCGAGGCATCATACCTGATACAGAGACAGGCGCTATTGAATACCTTAAGGCCCTTGAAGAAAAATTCACAAAGAGTAAAAAGACTGATGTTAGTACACTCTTTGTGAAGTTGGCAACAATAAAATACAAGGGAAAAGAAGGGGTTAGAGAGCATGTTATTGAGATGACAAGACTTCAACGTGCCTTGAAAGGGCATAATTATGACATCTCTGATGAGGTTCTCATTGAATTCATTTTTCTGTCTCTCCCGTCTAACTTTAGTCAATTCAAGATGACTTATAATTGTCAAAAAGAGACGTGGACATTACCTGAGTTTGAGGCTCGGTTGGTGCAGGAGGAAGAGAGACAGAAAATGACTAAGGGAGAAAGTGCTCATGTAGTAACATATAATCCTAAGGGTAAAGGCAAGAAGCGAAAGTTTACTGCCAAGGAAAAGGGACCTACCAAGGTAGATGCAAACAATGCCGCGCAGAAAAGCAAGAAGGAAGATACTTCTGCGAAAGCAGGAGAAAGGAACTGTTTTTTCTGCAAAGCGCCAGGACATACAAAGAAATTCTGCACCAACTATCATGCATGGTTGGCAAAGAAAGGTATGTCTCTTGCTTTGGTTTGTTCTGAAGTTAATTTAAGTTCTGTATCTAGATATACTTGGTGGATAGATTCACGTGCAACGACTAACATCAGTATGTCGATGCAGGGTTGCCTAAGCCATCGCAAGCCAAGTGAGGCAGAGCGCTACGTTTACGTAGGAAATGGCAATAAAGTAGAAGTGGAAAGCATAGGAAAATTTAGATTATTATGTAAGACAGGATTTTATTTAAGTTTTGATGCTTTAGTGGTTCCATCTTTCAGAAGGAACCTAATTTCTATATCTTATTTGGACAAAATTGGTTATGTATGTTCATTTGGTAATGGAAATTTTAGTTTGTGTCAAGATTCTAAGCTTCTTGCTTCTGGTATCCTGTCTTCTTATGATAATCTTTATTTTCTAGATATAGACACTTCACATTCAGAGGCACTGCATATAGATAATAGAAAACGTAAATTAACTTGTGAGAAATCTGCAACATTATGGCACAAGCGATTAGGACATATCTCTATGAAAAGGATAGAACGTCTTGTGTCTAATGATATTCTCCAACCTTTAGATTTTACAAACTTAAGTGATTGTGTAAATTGTATAAAGGGAAAACAAACTAATAAACGTAAGTATGATGCAAAAAGGTGTAATGATGTCTTAGAATTGATTCATACGGATATCTGTGGTCCTTTTCCAAAGGCTACAAGAAATGGTGACCGTTACTTTATCACATTCATAGATGATTATTCAAGATATGGTCATATTTACTTAATAAAAGAAAAGGCGGAAGCATTAGACGTGTTCATAAAGTTCAAAACGGAAGTTGAGTTACAACTTAACAAACGTATAAAGTCCATTCGTTCTGATCGTGGTGGTGAATACTACGGTCGTTATGATGGATCAGGAGAACAACGTCAAGGTCCCTTTGCAAAATACTTAGAGGAATGCGGAATTGTGCCTCAGTATACGTTGCCAGGTTCGCCTGCAATGAATGGTGTTGCTGAGCGACGAAATCACACCCTTAAAGACATGGTGAGAAGTATGATTGCTCGTACAACTCTACCTGAGAATTTGTGGGGAGAAGCCTTAAATACTGCAACATACATACTTAATAGAGTGCCTACTAAAGCAGCTTACAAGACCCCTTACTAATTATGGGTTGGGCGCAAGCCTAGCTTGAATCATTTGAGAGTTTGGGGATGTCCATGTGAAGCTAGGCCTTTTAAGCCAAGCAAAAAGAAACTGGACGAAAGAACCGTTAGTTGTTACTTTATAGGCTATTCTGAACGATCTAGGGGGTTCAAATTCTATAATCCAACAGAACATACAGTTTTCGAGTCAGGAAGTGCAAATTTTTTTGAGGATAATGAGTTTGTGGGGGGAGATATGACAAAAGATAGTATTTTTGAAGAAGAAGAGACGAATGCGAATGAGACTATGGACCAAAGTCCTAGTTTTGTTTAAATTCCGATTGCGTTTAGAAATACATCTTTTGACAATGTGAAAACTTCATCATCCCAAACAACTCAGTTAGAAACTCAACAGGGAATAGAGAACACAAATGGACCTGAACCCAACCCAAACCATCACATTGACATGACAAATGTTGATGGCCTAGGGCCTGTGGGAGATTCAGAAGTTGGTAATGATGTTCTTCCTCCTGTTGAAGATCAAGTTGTAAATGAACCTCAAGAAAATCTAGAGCCTGTGCCAATTAGGAGATCTACTAGAGAGAAAAGATCTACACAATAAAAGGATTATGCATATCTTCAAGAACATGAGTTTGACATTGGCATGTTTGAAAATGATCCTGTTAATATCAAACAAGCTGTGGAAAGCTCTAACTCTCAAATGTGGATTAATGCCATGAATGAAGAGATGAAATCTATGTATGACAATGACGTTTGGGATATCGTTCCGTTGCCTAAAGACAAGAAACCCGTTGGTTGCAAATGGATATTTAAGACTAAGCGGGATTCTAAAGGTAATGTTGAAAAATACAAGGCACGTCTTGTTGCGAAAGGTTTCACACAGAAAGAAGGCATTGATTATAAAGAGACTTTCTCTCCAGTTTCATCGAAAGACTCTTTAAGGATTATATTGGCGCTTGTAGCACATTATGATTTAGAACTTCATTAGATGGATGTAAAGACGGCGTTTCTCAATGGTGACATTGATGAAATGATCTATATGAAGCAGCCAGAAAACTTTGTATCAGGTGATGCAGGGTCTATGGTTTGTAGACTTAAGAAATCTATCTATGGGCTAAAACAAGCATCTCGACAATGGTATTATAAGTTTCACCAAGTTATTAGCTCATTTGGTTTTGAGTCTAACATAGTAGATGAATGTATATACCTTAAGTTCTGTGGGAGTAAATTTATTTTCTTGGTTTTATATGTAGATGACATATTGCTTGCCAGTAACGATAAGGACATGTTGCATCAAACTAAGAATTTTTTATTTAAGAACTTTGAA
The DNA here is from genome assembly GCA_031772625.1 of Pinus tabuliformis. NCBI lineage: Eukaryota > Viridiplantae > Streptophyta > Pinopsida > Pinales > Pinaceae > Pinus > Pinus tabuliformis. The sequence continues at coordinate 529,018,290 of CM062816.1, read as the reverse complement.
ATGAAAGATCTTGGTGATGCATCATTTGTTCTAGGGATTGAAATACTTAGAGATAGATCTCAAGGTATTCTGAGGTTATCCCAGAGGAACTATATCGATAAGATTCTAACAAGATTTGGCATGCAAAACAGCAAACCAGGAGATACCCCTATATCAAAAGGAGATAAGTTTAGTCTGAAACAATGTCCCCAAACTGACTTAGATAAAAACATCATGAAAGATATTCCCTATGCCTCAGCCGTGGGTAGCATCATGTATGCACAAGTATGCACGCGTCCGGATATTGCGTTCATTACCGGAATGCTAGGGAGATATTTGAGTAACCCAGGTATGGAACACTGGAAGGCAGCCAAGCGAGTGTTGAGATACCTAAAGAGAACAAGGGACTATATGCTCACGTATCGGAGATCGGAACAGCTCGAGGTCATTGGATACACCGATTCTGATTTTGGAGGATGTGTCGACAGCATGAAGTCAACATCAGGATACATCTTTATGATGGCAGGTGGTGCTGTGTCATGGAAGAGCGCTAAACAATCATTGGTAGCCTCCTCCACTATGGCAGCTGAATTTGTTGCATGTTTTGAAGCATCTAATCATGGCGTATGGCTGAAGAACTTCGTCACAAGTCTGAAAATTGTGGATTCTATTCAGAAACCACTCAAATTATTATGTGACAACAATTCAGCAGTGTTATACGCAACCAACAACCGAAGTTCGTCAAAGTCGAAGTACATTGACATTAAGTTTTTGGTTGTAAAAGAGAGAGTGCAGAATAATGAATTATGTATAAAACACATAGGTACAGACTCCATGATTGCGGATCCTCTTACTAAAGGATTACCACCCAAGAAGTTTCACCAACATGTTGCTTGTATGGGTGTAATATCTGTTTAGGATAATTAGAAAAATGTGGGAGTCTGAATATGTTTTAAGTTCTGTTTTTGATGTTCTATGTAATGCAATTGTAAACAATTTTGATGATATATACAAGTTGCATTCAGTTTCAGTTTCATTATTTCTTTCTTTAAAGTTTAAATTTTTGGCCTCATAAAGTAAAGTAAAGGTGACTCAATTAGAAATAGGCACGTCTAATCACACTTGCGTGAAATTTCTAAACTATATGTCCAAATCAGATTCATGTCATTTAGTTATGTTGGCAGCGTGATTTATGTCAGTTTAGTTGCGAATAAATGTGACAAATGCCGCTTAAGTCCTTTGTTAGCATAATTGATGGACGGAATTGTTTAAGAAATACGATAAGTAAAGACAGAAAAGTTGCATGCAATAAAGTTAAGGATATATAATCAAAAGGTTGCACTTGTCCATGTGGGAGATTGTTGGATTTAGAGACGTCTAATTACAAATATTAAGTTGGACATACGTGCATTGTGATTATAATGTCAAATACTGTCAGCGAGATTACATTTATGTAATGATTAAAATATGCCAAATAATGTGATTAATTAAATCATGGCATTATACGTATTTAAATAAGGATTTGGATACAAATACATATAGAATAATATTAAACAATTATAATTGTTAATGGACCGATTATAATTGATTAAAATAATAGCAGTAATAAATTTGAGCTGAATAAGGAAATCAGAATCTATTCTGATTGATTGATTGATTGATTTCAAAATCTGAAATTTCAGATTTCTTGACAGACTTGTTTCAGCTAAATTTCAGCTGCCCTAGGATTGGGGTTTTGCACTGCTATAAAAGGGCTGAGTCTCCAAGGCTTGCAATCATCTCAGAAAAATTGTCTGCTCCATTGAAGACTAGATACTCTGTCATTTGGGATAGCCAGAGAAAAGGATTGCAAGTTCTTGGAAGGATTCAAGAGCCAATAACTCAAGTCAAGACCAGGAGCCTTTGAGGATGGAAAGTAAGTTCCGCTGTGCATTAATTTCAATTTCTTACAAAGGAGTAGATCTTGGTTGGGGTTTAAAGTAATTAGGAAAACTCACAAATTAAATCTAACAATTAAATCATTGAAAAATTACTGCTACAATTTGTGGGGAATTGGTAAATGAAGAGGTGATAAATGAAGATGTTTTTTGATTTCTTACCGTGTGTGCATAAGAATGAAGCCTAACAACCCTCACCTGTAGCTTAGGCAAAAGCCTTCCTATAACCCTAGCATCAAACCCTGAAAATTTTGAAAGTACCGAGATATAATAACACATGCATTACAGTAAAATACAACAACAATGCACAAAGACGTTAAGTCTTGTGAAAAAAGGGTTACCTCAAGCTCCATTTATGATGGAAGGAGAACGCGTACCCAATCTATTACCACCACCAAATAACTGGAAATTACTGCAGGAAATAACCTGAAGGTGAACTCAAAAGAAAACAAGCTCTTGCAAGAAACTGGTGGATTGGATCATTAAGAAAAGCGTTGTTAAAAAATATAACCTCTTGTGAAAAGATATGCAAAAGAAAAGCCCCGAATATCTCAACTCATTTATGTTGTATGGAGGTTACCAGAACAATCAGACAAAGTATTCTTTGTGCAAGTAGCAGAGCTCGACTAGGTGAATGTGCCAAGTAAATGAGCGGGAGCGAGGGTTGGTTATTAGGGATTGAGAACGGTCAGATTGGGAATCTGACAAGCTATGGTGCATATCGCTCTAGTTGCCCGTCACCTTGACCGATAACTGCTAGTTGCAATTTATTTGAGAATATTTCGGAGGCCTCTTCTGGCATATTTGGTTAAGTTGCCGATAAAGTTATAATATTCCCTAAGTTTAAAACAATAATATTCACTGACTTTACTATTAAAACTTTGGAATTCCATAATTATTACATGGCTAGTTGGATGTATTGATTGTGTTTGGTAGGTGGTTATAATTTTTTTATTTATTTACAATGATCGTGTGCTTAACATGTTACATATTACATAATTTCAATTATTTCAAATTTTGCTAAAGGTAGAAGAAATGTTTTACTAAAAAATAAAAAGTTACTAAATAGTCTAGTTGGTCATTGTGGCCTTTTTTCAGCATGGTGCTAAAATAAGACAACATAAAGGAAAATTAAAAGTAAAGAGGTATTTGCACATGCATATTTTTTTTATCGGGGTCCATGCCTTCTATATCTATGGGATCCTTGTTATAGCCAAAGGAGCAACCAAGATCAGGGGGAGGTCCCAATTGTCATTCAATTATTCCAAGCTTATGATCCATTGCCATTAGGAAACATTGCATTTGATTCAAAGATAGAATAAGATCACCATTGAGCTCATTTCAATCTACCAAGACTCTTCCCAAGAGGAATTTGAGATGCTGGTATATATCCATTGAGTACATGTATTGATTGTATCTAGCCCTTGCATGACTAGCATCAGGGACCTAATCAGTCACCCTAACAATCATTTTAGTGTCTGAGAGATTATGCCTCTTGCTGGAGAGATCTCACGCAACCTGAATGATGCCTTCTTATATTGGTTGGGAGGTCAGTTCCCTATATTATGCTACCATGCTCTTGGCTCAAGTCTAGGCTCCGGAGTGGCCTCACTTCTGGTAGTAGGAAGTCTTGTGTCTAACCATGACCCACTTCCTAGGCATCCATGTGAGCAAGTGGAGAAAGACAAAGAAAGGTTTGACCCTTGAGCTAGCTAGAGTGGCCATGGCCAGACACTACCTTCAATTTCTAATCGAGTCTCCTAGGAATTGATTTGAAGTGCGAGTGGAGCCAGTTGTAGAGAAATGAATGAAGCCAAACCAAAGTTTATTGTTTAAACTACAAAATCCATAAAACTTGACATACCTAAACTTGTGTTGACCGTCGGGCTTTGGAGGGGGAATTCCTAGAGGATGATGGTGCTCTATCAACACAAACCAATTGTCAGAATGAACCGTAATGGGACTCTACCCAAGAGTGGAGCCCAGTAAGATTAGATTTCCATGTAGAGTGGCACCTTCCATGGTATGGGGAAGAGGAAAAAACAAGGTTGTGCTTACTTTTTCTTCCTATAATGCGAGTTGACCGCAAAGTTGGCATGGAAAAGGTGAGTAATCCAAGAATGGATAGGGATATTGGCAATTAAATGCATCCCATGAAGCGTGAAGGAAGACCTGGTGAGAACGGCAAGGAAAGGAACTATGAATGACACCCCAAGATAATGAAATTTATGTATGAATTTGTTGAGAAAAACCTCTGGTAGTGTGTAGAATCTCAATGAGGCATCCATTGATGACTCGTCATTGAATGTGGACAAATTGACAAGATTGTAGTGAATTGACTTATGTGTGAGAGTAGTATTCTAACCTATTACATACCTTGGTATATCTTCCAATGTGCATGCTTGAATGGGTGGATAGTTGTGGTAATCAATGCAACATAGGCTCAATGGGCGGCACCCTATATCAATGGTTTTCATGTTATACATATCTGGAATGTTCTTTCGGGGGTGCTTCCACGCTCCATCGACTCGTGGCAGCACCCCTCCCCTTTTGCCACCTTAATAATCTCATTCAAAGATAAAAAAATATTTATATTCAAAATTACAAAAATAATAAGAAACATAAAGTTGTTTAATTATTTTATTTTAGTTCTATACGAAAAAAAATTAATTATTTTATTTTGATTTATTAGATATATATTTATTTTTTATATGATTAAATTTATTTTACTTAATATAAATTAAAAATATTAAATCACTCTTCAAATTATGTAAAACTATAATTTATTTAATAATTTAACATATACAAATTTAAAGAGATTGATTTTCAAAAATTGATGAAACAGAGGTAACCATGGACAAGATTAGAGTGGGACCAATGAAAAAGTCAAGAATACAATATTAGAATGGGAAACATGAAAACGTCTTCATATAATTTGCTTTCATAACAAAACATTTGTAGGAAGGTTGGGGCACAACAACTCTATTCAAGTAAACTAAAGTTCACACAAATATGGGTTGGTGTATACTTTTTGTGGTATTAATTTATATTTATATATTAATATAGAAAAGAAAATAATATTAAAATTCTAAATAAAATTGATGAAAATATTATAATATTTTCTAAGATATATGATTTAAATGATAAATGATGATGATAATGGTTAATGTTCATTAAGGTCAATATAGTTTGTCGGACCTTAAGAAAGTAAGAGATTACTTGGGAATTTTTAATATTTTATTTCTATGATCGAAAAGAAGGGAGAGAATCGTTCTTAGATCACCATATTTTTACTGACTTATCAAGTCAAGAAGATGGTAGTATGGAATTTTTTTTGAGAAATAGAATAGATGTGAGTAAGAGCTAGGAAATCCAAGAGAAAATGGTTTTCATCTTCAACCCTCTTAGTATTGCAAAGGTAATAGAAGCTTTAAACTAAAGGTGTTTTGGGAATTGACCAATGCCCAGTTTCACTTTGAAGCTCATAGAATTTGTTTTTATATTTGCAACGTTCATTTTCTTCTTAGCACTAGTCAAGATAGAAAGGTAATTCTAGTTATCAATATTATGGTTTATTACCTCCCTATAATACCTTAGCTTCCTTTTCCGCTCCCTATAATCCCATAACTTATCCTTAAATTTTGAAGTAATAATATTTTTATTGTTATCCTTATTCTCCAAGTCGATATCTTCCTTCACCCCCCAATGGTCTAGCTAAGACTGATCATCTTTATGCTAGTCAATGGTTAGTGAACGAGGCGGTTCTTACTGCACCACCAAATGAAAAGTTCCAAGAAATAAATGAAATCAAAATTCAAAACAAAAACTCAAAAACATCACCAAGATTGGTTTCATTTCTTTATTATATTCTACTCTATTTAAATTTTTTTTTTATCAAGTGTAGGAGTATTTCTAGTGAAACCATTTATAGAGAAATATCTCTAGCGTGCTCATATCAAACTTTTAAAAATATACCTCAATGTCCACTAAGATATGTGAGGTTAGTTGTATATATGAATTTGGTGCCAAGATTTGTTGAAGAATGAAGGAATGTTGTGGCCTAGTAATTGTTTGAAACCAATATTTAATGTAGTCTTTGCTCTCCAAGAAATCCTTGAACATTATTTGTTGATCTAGATCTCCTACACAAATGGATTAGTACCGAGACTCTTACAACGCTCAAAAAGAATAATTGGAAACTTGAATTTTAAATTAATTGTAGAATTGAAAAACACACCACACTTACAAGGAAGGAATAATCAAGGCTTTGGAGAAACCTCACAATAGTGATGTGCATGCTCCTACCTCTCATCTTAAAATTTCTCCTCCACCACGTTGTGTAAGTTAAAGACAAGCTAAATTAGAAACTAAATCCTATGTACACTTTCCCAACAATGGTGCAAAAAAAATGCTAGTTAATTTAATTATGCTTTAAATTATGTAACATTAAATTATTAATCCAGGGTTGTAAACTTATGAAGTGCATGGAAAAATATGTGCAAGGATTCAGTTTCTAATTATATCAAATGTAATAGGAAATTATACTCTATGAAAGAATGTAAATTGACATGAAAGAAAATTTTAATCTAGGAAAGCAATAAAGATCTAATCATGTTTATAGTTAGAGAATAAAGATCTAGCCAAACTGTCTAATCTTGGCAGATCAGTAGTTAGGTAGAGAAATAAATGTGCTCAACAGTTTAATCTGAGCCATTGAAAGACATAAGGTTAGAATTAGATTGTTTGCTTTTCAAATAAAAAGGAAAGAAAGGGTCTGCTAGCTTAAATGCACCCAATTAAGTGAAGAAAAAATGTTAGGGTAAGTAAAGGGTAGGTAGAAGAAAGGTTGCAGAATTACAAGCTAGTTGAGGCATAAGCACACTTATCATGCTTAACCATATGTTTCAGTGTGCAGGAGCAGTTATGAGAGTAAAAGGATGTTTACAAGCTTATTTCATTAACTTCCTCTCATTTCATTTCATCCCCAACTACATACTTGCTAATGTCCCCATTACCCCATCATTTCTTATGAAAAATACCCTTTTCCCTTCATTTTGACCCTTACCCCTTGGTTTCACACATTTTCCTAGAAAATTACCATCCAAAGGTCATTTCCAAAATCAAAACCCATTTTCCCTAGTGTGAAACCCATTCCCCATTGAAAAAATCATTTTCCCCTTGTAATTTCCCTATTTTATCTAAAAAAACCCATAAAACCCCCCTTGTCCTAAGTTTAAATCCCCCCCTACATTACTTTATTAACTCCACCATTCATACATTTCCCCAAAAAACCCGTTTAACCCATAAAATCCCTTTTACTCTAAGTTTTGTTCCTCCCCCCGCTTTATTTAATTAACTGCGCAACTTCACTTTTTCCCGATATAAACCCATCACCCTCTGCGCAGTTAACAAACCCCGCCACACTTAAACCCCTGTCCCACTTTATTTAACCCACTTATATTTAAACCCTGCCTAATTCACTAATTAATTACAGTTAAGTGTAATTAATCCCCTCGGGCCTTGCTAATCTTGGCCCTTGTTCCCGCTATGCAACTTCATTGTGCGACAACCATTAGATCTGTCACCCCTAGATATGACAGTGTGCATCCATATCTGTTATATACATTTTTGGGCACTGCAATCCCAATCATAAATGTCCATAAACCAAGGGCTCCTAAGTCCCTAAAGGTGTTGTTCCAACCCCTAAAAGAACAAGGTCAACTGATTACATCATCTCCCAGAAGTTCTCCATGAAAAACTACTCAGAACTGGTCAAAACTGGATCATTTCACTTGCTCCATGGTCAGGGTGCGATGCATCCCACCTAAATGCACTCAGGAAGTGCGATGCATGTTGAAAAGCCCTTCTATGGGGTGCGATGGACGAGAGTAGACAAATGGCAGAAGCAGTTTGCTAAGTGGATGATCTTGGAATCTTCTAGAAACTTCCCTAAGACACTTGTCTCTCTGAATTCGCCCAGGGATGAGTAAGAGATCATCAATCTCCAAGTGGAATCAAGAACTATCAGAGAGAAGAAACTAATAAAAAACCCAGAGCTGACTCACACCTCTGCAAATATCTATATATAGATCTCTCATCCCAGAGATCCAGGGGTTAGAGGCTGGAATTTTGTATCTTGCAAGGAAGTGCTGCTGGTTTCTTGGTGCTACATCATAGTGTTGGGTGATCTAAGCTTTTCATGAGGTGAAGAAGGGCTTCTTGCTGAGAGGATGATGTTGGGTCAGAAAAATTGGTTGTAATCCTCTTTGCTCTTTCTTGATTATTAATAAAGCTATTCAAGTTTGTTTCTAAGGTAGCTGTCACCCTTAGTGGGTCTAGCAATTCTGCATAGACACTAGTTTTCCCGATAACAAAATGGCGACTCCGCTGGGGAGCAAGTAGGTTGTTTGTTTATCTACATTTGTTTACTTTATAAACTTACAGACGGAGCCTGAAGCCAAGCTAGCTAGCCTTCGAACTGCATTTGTTTTACGAATGCAAAGTAGATCAATGCTGCTTCAGTCAATCTCCGGGTTTCGTTTATGAATTGAAAAATTGATTTACAAGCTCTCTAATTGCCCTTGTGGTGGCTCTATTAACCTCTTTAGATCTACCCATGTGATTGATTTACTGATTACCACTTGCTCAGCCTAAATCCTTGAACTGAACTGCAAACTGTGACCCGGAACCCAGTCAAATTCTCGTCCCTCGTCCATCGCACTGTCTGTTCTGTGAACTCCAAATGCATCGCACTTCCCGAGTGTAGCAGGTGCGCTGCATTTCAATTTCACTGTGTTACAGGTGCACTGATCAGACAAGGCCTTGTTCCTAAATTTTGGTTTCTGTGTTCACTCTTTTCAGATCTATTCAAGAGTTTTGCTTCTTATAATCAGTACACCTTTGTTGAAACCTCCCTTCCTTGATGTTTTTCCGCCTCCATTGTGAAAAGAACTGTAAATGTTTTTGTGTATTTTGAGTCGTTTTCAGTTCTCCTTTACAAAGAAGTAGCGTAATTGTACTGTCGTTTCTTGATTTGAAAGTGTCGCAAGTGTCGTTTTCAGTCATAAAAGAGAATCTGATTGTTCTTGATGGTCGATTACATTGTTACTCTTGTATCTGATTTGAATTAATAGTTTTTCAAGTGTCGAAAGCAAGTTTTCAATTTCGAATAGCAAAGTGTCGTCTCTGTCCTCATTTTGTCTTGAAAAGAAACTTGTTAGTAATTGTCGCTTTGAAAAATAATTCAGATTTGCGCTTAGCTTTCTTTTTATCATTTACACATTAAGAAGGCTGAAAAACAAATACATGCATGTGCATTTGCATTTAGACTGTTTGTTGGTTTGATTTAGGACAATGCATATAGTGTGTGCTCTTTGCTCATTGTTGAAAGAATGCCATCTCGCTTTCCTTAGTAGCTAGGATTTTCATTGTTGAAAAGAAGATTAAACGACTGTTTATCATCTTAGATTGCATTTTAGGAATTGTACATCTACATCACGCGGTGAACATGAAAGGCAAATTTCTTAAGCAAGATCAACTATAAAATAAATTCAATAAATCTAAAAACGCTTTGGAACCTAACGCACAACATTTAGAAGTCTAGGCTAGAGACGTGTTCCGGCGTCGTAAAACGTGGTAACTGTTGCTTTCATTATTGGTTGGGTGATTCCTCTAGTTTGAGACGACAAGTGCCAATACGAACTTGTGCTCCCACGGACCGTCGAGTATATATGGGGAGACCACAATAGGCTTTATCCTTTATCTATAGGAAGCCGTGTTTGCCGCCCTATCGATCGAAATGCACTAAACACAACATTTGGGAAGATTGACTGTCGTACTGTAAAAGGTATTCTACAGTTTTGCGATTGGTTTGGTAATCCCTCTGTCTAGATTTCCAGAGCAGTCCCTTTCGTTCATTTTCAGACTCCTTAATAGAAAAGGTCCATCTGAGCACTTGTCACTTCAGGCTCATTAAAAATCGAAGGTGACTAGAGTCATCTTTTGTTTTTTCTCGACTCTTAAATATTGAAAAAACAAGTTGTGTCAAAGCGTCTAAAATTTATTTTAATCGGAATAATGTCACTGTTCCCTTGTTGGTCTTAGAAGTTAGCCTCCCTTCATCACAAGTTCTTATAGAATCGCTAGGAAATCTTTTGGATAGATTAGATATGTCTGAACAACCGTGGACATCTAGGACTGTGTCATCTAACGCAGCAGCGCCAGAGCCTCTTGCTGCTACTCCAACAATGTTCGCCGGTATACCATCTGTCTCGGCAAGTTATCAACAACAAACCGGAGTCCAATCAGGGATTGTTTCGACGACATGGTCAGTTCCTATTTCTTCATCCGAATTATCATCTGGTATTTATTATGTTGAAACTCAACAAATTGATCCAATGTGTCTTCAAAGGCCAATCTACCCTTTAAGTACCGGATTACTGCCATATGGGGGGCAGTATACCCTTTCATTGTCTCCTCTAGGAGGACAACCATACGAGAGTTTGCAACAAAATTCTGGTTATGCTGGAATTACATCTAGCGGTTGGGTGCCAATACTGCCTCAACAACCAAGAGTTGTATATTCGATGCAACAATGTTTACCTATGTCGAATATACTAACTACGCCGGCTATTGTGACAGTGTCGCAAGTACAAGTGCTACCTGTTGTATGCCAACCTCAGGTTTCTCAGGTTGTAATGCAACAACCTCTTATCCCTGCAACTCAACCACAATCGCCAACTAGTGGGATGACACAGGCCTGAACGGGTACAATTACCCCTCATCTTGGTCAAACGGCTAATATTGGACAACAACACATGGCTTCGCAACCATGGCTGGTGCAGTACCAGCAACTGCAATTCCAACAAGTATACCAAGGATCTGAACAACAAATCTTTGCACATAGTGGGCAGCCGTATATTCAAAACGGTCAAAATCAACCATTCTACAATGGTTATGCCCAGCAACCTTACCAAAGCTACCAGCATCAAATGCATTATGCTAGTATGCAAAGACCAACTACTCAGGCCATTCCATCCTATCCTGGGTATGCTTCGCCAAACCTGAATCAACAGTTACCCTTCGTGGCAACTTTAGAGTTACCAGATCTGAATCAGCTAACGAACGATCCAATTGCTTATGCCCCTTGGTGGCCAGTGATTCCGCATAAACTTCCGTCATATATTCCTAAATTTAATGGAAATCCGGGTGAAGACCCGTCGAATCATGTGATGACATTTCATCTGTGGTGTTCATCAAACACCCTAAACAATGATTCGATTAGGCTTCGCCTTTTTCAGAGGACGTTAACCGGTCCAGCAGCAAAGTGGTATATCGAGTTACCTAGAGCTTCGTTTGACAATTTCAGTACCCTAGCCACAACCTTTTTAACCCATTTTCAGTTACCCATAAGGTACGAAACGGGAACAAAACTTCTTACCAGTTTCAAGCAAACAATGGCCACTCATATATCCGATCATATTCATGAGTGGCGATGTCGTCGCAGAATGGTAAAAACGTATGTTCCTGATTAGCTTTTAGCTGAATGGTTTATTAAGTCATTATTACCTTCCATAACAGAAGATGTGGCAAAAGGAGGAGTCATCACTGAAGAGAAAGTTATTGCTCGTGCGCAATATTTAGACTTGATTTATACTCAGTCTGGCACGCTCTACGATAAAATCCCTGACGCTCCCAGACCGGAATTTTCCGTCCCTCCTCCTCCTAAATCGGACAATGACTCTCATGCCAGCGATGGCATGATAGGTACGACAAACACAAAATCAACAAAGGCCACATCTAAGAAAGCCCGTAAGATTTCTGATCAAAATGCAAATGAACAACTTCTCGCCTCGGAGGTAAGTGCCATGTCGACCGACAAGGGCAAACATCTGAAGCAACCAGGAGGCAAGAAGAAAAAGAAAGGGAGAAAAAAGAAGTAGGATGAGTCATCTCTTGAAAAACCTTCTGCAAACCCTTCTGGGCAAAGGAAACCCCCTGCGGGGTGTCAGATATGCAATGAGGATCATCGGACAAGAGATTGTCCACATAAAGCTGAAGTTAAGAAACTCTTTAAGAGTTCAAAAACCTCAGCAGTATTGACTGATCCGTTTCCAAACCCGGGAACCAAACTGGTTGCTAATCAAAATGCTTCCCGATCCCAAGTGCTTATGTTGTCTATCTCAAAGCAAAAAAATGATGCTTTGACAAGGAGTAAATATTACGAGAATCCATAACTATCGATTTGTGTAGTACACAAATCGACATTTAATCCTCGTGCCAAAGTAGCACAGAATTATAATATAGTAGAGGACCTGGCCCAATCGCCGTCCGCTATGTCGACACTTGAGGTACCGCAAAATTGCCTCTCTCAAAAGCAGGATCTATTATCAGTAATAGGTGGGATTGACCCAATGGATTCCAATCTTGTATCCTTTAATCACAAAGGATATGACCCTCAGTTACCAGCTCAACTAGCTTTCCTTATTCAAGTGAAAGCCCTCAACAAAACTGTTCATCGAACAATTATTGATGAGGGGGCATCTACATGCATTATGTCGATGAGTTGCTAGAAAAATTTAGGCTCACCACCCTTGTTGCGATTGTCAACAATGTTAAAAGCATTTGATGGACGATCATACACTCCATACGGGATTTTAAGTAACTTTCAAGTTGAACTAGGGGGCCAAACAGTAGAAATTGATGTTGAAGTAATCGACGGAAACCTCGATTACAACATCCTACTGGGAAGGCCCTGGATATATGCCATGGTCGCAGTTGTGGCGACCTACTTCAGGAAGATTGCATTTCCCTTTCAAGGAGGAATTACAATCGTCGACCAACAAACATTTCTCCCCAACAATTCACAAGTTACGGGAATCATTCCAATGATCCATGGAAACAATCATTCGCTTCAAAATATCGGAGTAGGTCTCCTAAAAGACCTTGCCTTAATGGGTACTTTTTCCCTACCGCCTTCGAGTAATCTGGTGGAAGTGGCCACAGTGGAAGCTTGCAATATGAAATCTTCTATATCTAATGGATTCGGAAGATTCCTAAACATTTTGTCAGCATGAATCATCGCCATTTTAGAAATATTGTAGCAATCAATTTTCTTGGCCTGGGGGGCAAACCCAAATCAATGCTCATCGAGTTTTTGGATAGATAGGTCTAAGGAATATGGTACCTCTTCAGATCCTTGGTCGCATGTACATTCTACAGACAAAGGAATCATTTAGTCAATGATCTTAGGAGAGGCACCATGGGAGGATTACCACCATCATTCCCATCTCCCAGATTACAACGAAGATTATTCCAATGACCTTAATCATCCTTTAGTTTTTGATTTTCTATCAAATACTGTAAATACGGTGGATTCCGAGGACAATTGTTATCTCGTGTCGACCTCATTAAAAAATGAAACAAGGAGTCATGAGGATAGTTCTTTTACTGTGTCAACCTCATTAAAAAATGAAACAACTCCCTTTCCAAATCGAGTCTTTGATTACGATCTCGTAAAATCCAAGTCGAGACTTTCAAATATCTCATAGGTAAACCTTCATTCCAACTACAAATTTGAATGCAATGAAGCTTGGGGGGCATGCACCTCGATTTGCATTATGATGCTGGGGGCATGCAAACTTATCACGAGTAGTGTTACCGCAGGGTTTAAGCTCGTTAAAAAATAAACCCGCATTGAGCAGTTTTAACGCGGACTTCAAGCTCGTTAAAAAATAAACATAAGCAATGAGCAAATGTTCCTCCAGAGTTTAAGCTCATTTTAAAATAAAAAATTAACCAAATTCTGGTAAATAACCGTCGTGAATGTAGTACTTCAGCCCTTAAAGCCTTGGTCGTGTTCTCATCATGACCTCCACTCTATATTGGTCGATCATTCACCTCCATGTGATTGTTTACCCCTTTTGAGGAACAGCTGTGAAGAGTGATCCTGTTATCCATCCTTGTAATACTGCCGTGATTGGAAAATTCCAAACCTTACCTGGAATCGACTGCTACTCGAATCTAACACTCGTTCCTCAAAAAACGAGTCTCCTTTAAGCTCTTTTCAACTGACTCGTAAAATATGAAAAGATTGTCGAGCCATTGGCCTCTTCAGCTCGTTAAAGTGACCGGAAGTGCTATCCCTCCTTTAGATTTTAATCTTTTTGGACCTGAGGGATTATTACACAAAAAGATCGAGCGCTTGTTTTGTTCGGCTCGTTAAAAATATCGAAAACTCATCCATTTTGTATTGTTTTATACTTTTTCGGACTCAAGGGATTATGTGACGAAAAAGGATTTTTGGAGTTTCCTTTACATCCCTTTTCAGAGTCTCTAAAAATGAAAAGGACCGAGTTATCTTTGTCGTTAAACTCGTTAAAACCTAATAACGACAAACTTGTCCATAATAGACAAGAACCAGTTTCACTATCACTAGGCTCGTTAAAACATAGCGATGGGTTTGCCCGAAGGGCGAATTATAGAACAAGCATATGTTATCCTCCTCAAGCTTGACAAAAATGAAGAGGTATTGGTTAGCAATGATTGGGGAAAAATTGGGAAGAAAACTTGAAGAAACTTTGTTGGTAGCAAGTCGCTCTTGGACATGACACTTTCACTCTGCATCCGAGTCGGGTTGGGTTGTTCCATTCACTGGTCACATCACCATGGTTCCGTCACACCATCCATATTTGGGGTTAATGCTATCAATCCATCATGTAAGTGTCGCTGACATGTTCAATAGAATTCGCTCAGAGAATTCACCTGTGTCTCATCCACTGCAATACATTTACGCTTCATTCTTTCATGACCGCCACCCTGAACCTTATATCAACAGATCGTTTTCACCTCCATTAAAATCATTTTCTCCGTTCCGTGTCATTGATGTGGGATTCCCCAAGGCCCTCCTATGATGGATCGCTTCTTGTTGACATCAGCTCATTATCCAAAAAGTCGATCTAGGAACAACCCTTTCAGTACTTTGAAACTTGCATGCCTCAATGGCAAGTTTCCCACTTCCGGTGACAGGTTTACATCAATGGCCTTCGACCGAAAGATTTTGCATGGTGTTCGATGCCAAGTCCCTTATTCACACCATGCGAATTGTACTGTAGTACCTTGAGGGTCATCATCATTATCGGTGATTCCTCTCGCGCATGTTAACAGCTTACATCATTGGCTGGTAATCAGGCGATGTCTTTCCATGTTTGACTCCAAAACAACTCTCACATGGATCGACTTGTACTTTGAGTGAAGATCGAACGAGATTGAAGGCCCCGGATCTAGTTTCATCCATCCGGGCTGCGATATATATTCAGGAAAAATAAAGGCATCAAATGTACATCATTGCTGCACAAATAATCATCCAATCTAAGGGATGATGGCTCTACCAGAATCATCAGTCTACACTCAGATGATTATCTGTCTTATGTACATGAAAATGAATTTATAAAGATGAGCATGGGAAATGCCCGCCTCAGCTAGATCATGAAGATATTATGAAGATAATGTATTGTATTTTATCTTATTACAGGTCGTCTTCTAGCTTGAAAAAACTTCGGATCCTCATGATAAAGCATTTCACCCGACATAAAAAATTAACGGCCTCATGCTTTAGGGGGAAACTGTTATAGAAATTTTGGGCACTGCAACCCCAACCATAAATTTCGATAAACCAAGGGCTCATAAGTCCCTAAAGGTGTTGTTCCAACCACTAAAAGAACAAGGTCAACTGATTACATCATCTCCCAGAAGTTCTCCATGAAAAACTACTCAGAACTGGTCAAAACTGGATCATTTCACTTGCTCCATGGCTAGGGTGCGATGCATCCCACCTAAATGCACTTGGGAAGTGTGATGCATGTTGAAAAGCCCTTCTATGGGGTGCGATGGACGAGAGTAGACAAATGGCAGAAGCATTTTGCTAAGTGGATGATCTTGGAATCTTCTAGAAACTTCCCCAGGACACTTGTCTCTCTGAATTCGCCCAAGGATGAGTAAGAGATCATCAATCTCCAAGTGGAATCAAGAACTATCAGAGAGAAGACACTAATCAAAAACCTAGAGCTGACTCACACCTCTGCAAATATCTATATATAGATCTCTCATCCCAGAGATCCGGGGTTAGAGGCTGGAATTTTGTATCTTGTAAGGAAGTGTTGTTGGTTTCTTGGTGCTACATCATAGTGTTGGGTGATCTAAGCTTTTCATGAGGTGAAGAAGGGCTTCTTGCTGAGAGGATGATGTTGGGTCAGAACAATTGGTTGTAATCCTCTTTTCTCTTTCTTGATTACTAATAAAGCTATTCAAGTTTTCCTCCACATTCTTGTGTAATTGATGTTGTATGCATTTGTGTGGTTAATATATATCTGGTCCTATATTGTTTATGAAAATAGATCCATGTTCTCGTATAGTGTTATGTTGCTGTGATTCTGCAGGTGCTCTTTGAAGCTGGGTATACAAGGAAGCAAGTAGCAAAAGACTATCAGAAGGGAGAGGAATCAAACAAGGAACCAAGCGCAAGACTGAGGTTGGTAACCTCTATTCTTCTCTCATCTATTTCTCATAAAGGAAACCGAAAGTGGTTTTAGTGTGTTTGTTTCTAAGGTAGCTGTCATCCTTAGTGGGACTAGCAGTTCTATGTAGACACTAGTTTTCCCAATAACAATATCACATTGATTCACTTTCCAAACTTTACCCATCTAAGATCATGCGATATTAGCAGTTTTGCTTGGACCCCTTTGGGCTACGTGGTAGCACCAGGTGAACTTGCGTACCCTCGGGGAAATATCGCCCGAGTGCCAAAAGCGGTGCGATGGCCCCCAAAACCACCTCCTCACGCACGACAAAACCGCCCACTATTCACACTTAATTGTCGTGCCAAATTATAACCGTTGTTGGTTAAAAGGTTGAAGACGCTCAGTTTCACCCTTTTCGCTCATTCTCTATGTGAAAGCTTCCTAAGCGTTCCTTAAGCTATTGCAACCAGATTTGACCACTGATTACCATCTGAACACACTCTGGATGCCCAATTCTGCCATCCAGTGCACAACTGAAGCTACAGTACCCTCTACAACCACCATTGAAACGAGTTTGCAGCCTATACCAACATTTCCAGGTATTTTGACAAAAAACCAAAACGACCATCTCAATTTGAAAGCGTACAGTCAATTAAAACATTAACTACTTAAATTTAATTAATCTTTCCCCTAAATTGAGAGTATTTCCCCCTGTATACCCAAACCCACATCTTGCAAACTGCCATTACCCTGTCTCTGTACCAAACCTATTCAGACTTCATTGTTACAGTTTGTACAAGCCTAATTCACACCTTTCCATGTAATATGGCTACCTAGACCTCTCTGGATGTCAGAATTGTGTCAACCCCTCACCTGGACATTGACCATTTGGCCCTAGCAAACATGGATTTCCAAATAAGAGACACTGCAACTCCAACCCATCTTTTGAAACTCCAATGTTGGAGTAAGGACAAGTTTCTAAACCATGCAGATGACATTCACCTTTGGGAATCCAATTTACCCAAATACATATTCCCAAAAGTTCACCCATTCCTAGATCTTGTACATTTTTGTCATGCCTGTTATCTCCCTAGCCAAAGGGATATTGTTGCCCCAAACCAGGAATTGTTATTCACCATTACACCTGAGTCAATCAACCAAATGCTACAAATCCAGCCTAGCCCTAATTAGACCCCTCCATCCATTAGAGACCTGTTGGACTTATATGTCACATTAGACCAGGTGAAAATCAAGCAAATCTTCCAGAATTTCATCATTAAAGACCGCCATACTCCTACAGATACTCCACCCTATGCTGCCACCATTTTTTTAGAGACTGGTAGGCACATAATCACCATGCTCTCATGCATCATAGGACACACATCAAATGAGCATGTGGATGAGGTCATCTTGGCCTTCCTGTCCATTTTTACTCCAGGCAAGCCTCTTGCCATCATGTATGATTATGCTCAGTCCATTGCAGACAGAATGCATGAACAATTCACCATACTGCCCATTGAAAGTGTTTCCAAATACTCTTCATTGTTGTTTTATATGTTTTTATATTACCAGACAGACAAGTTCCCTATAAGCATTTAGAAGCTTGATACTAAGGGAAAGGAGAGATCAGTGGTCTACTGGACACCCTTGGTCCAGAAGTTTTCCACAACATTCACATACAAAGACTTCATAGACTCCTTTGTATACCCAGTCATGAACATGTTGACTTCTAATACTCATCCTAGAATCAACCAAGACATCCATAGGGTGTTGCAGTTGGCTAAGAACAACAAGGTGGGAAATTGGTAGCTTTACCAGAACCACATAGAGATCAGAGTTTATAGTTGTCAGCTAGCCCCCTATAATTTTCCCAAATACCTCCCTATGAGGATATTTTCTCTTGAATACTTTAGACAAGTCATCAACTCTGATGAGCTCCACTTCCTATCTGCTATGAATAAAACCCAGTTCAAGATGAAAAACCAATTGGGCCCATTCATTTGCAACAATAGAGAGGCTGGACCAGAGAATGACAGGTTACTACAACAGATGAAATTTAGCAACAGCTTCACCTGGCAGTATGACCCTCATGGGGTCATAAACAAGCTAAGACTCAGGGTCAAGTTGGCACCATACATCCACTGCCCAAGACTTGACATTGAACAGTTTGCTAACCAATTTGAGTGGGTGGATAACACATTGATTGATATGGACAATATAGTTGTGGATGTAGAGAACTCACTGATTGATCTTGAAAAATAATTTGACCACAACTCTTTCTTGTAGGTTCTAGAATTAGGAGAACCAATGAATGTTCATCCTGTGTTATAGATCCCGGCCAAATGAAGAAAAATGTCCAAAGAGGAATAGGGAGGAAGCATTTAGCTCTGCCATGGAGACTACAGATGAGCTGTTTAAGCTAAGGAAAAGGTGCAAGTTGAACCCTGTGTCTTAACACGAGGAGAATATTGAATCATTGGAAATAAATGGCACTGAGACAATGGGGTAGAGTAGTAAAGATACAACTACATTGGGTGAAACACAGCAGCCATCAACCTCCAACACACAAATGATAGAAAGACAACAGAGTGTGGTGGTTTCTTCTTTTGTCATGCCAAATGACAAGGAAAAGGATATCAAAGATAGGTTCAAAGTGATAAATATGAGGAATGAGAAGTTGAAGGCAGAGACATATGCCCAATACTTCAAGCATACACCACCAATCCAGAGCAGATTGATGTCAGCCTTTGACATCAAAGTAAGAAAGATGCAGGTGTCATTTTTGTAGCCCACTGTACACTAACCAAAGACCTCTACTGACTATAAGAAAACTAATTTTGAGGTGTTAGTTAGCGATGTTCATCCCATTGATCAGATAGAGTTCCATAAGTAGGCTGGAGAAATGATTTACTTCACCCTCACAAGAAAGGCCATGGCTGTCCATGAGCTGCAAGACTCATTGGATAATGTGACAACCCAATACAAATTGGAGAAGGCCTCCCCACATGCCAAAGACAACAAGATAAAGTCCTTGGAGGACTTGGTCATTGAACTAGGTGATAACCCAAGTGATATTATGCCCACAGAGAAATTAATCAAGAAGAAGAATGAGGACATAGTAGTCCTCAAGAAACAACTTAAGTTGCCTCATTTACAACACCCATAGACAAAGGAGGTCCCGGAAAGTCAGAACAATCATGAAGAGATGATGGACCCAGTGCTACAACTGAATCATCAGTTGAAGGATATGGAGAAAGAATTAGATAGCTTGATTCAGCTTAAAAAAGCTAGTCTTGATGATGCTCCTTCAACTGTCATTCCAATATTTACCACATCTATACCTTCTACATTGGTAGAATCCTTGTCCCCAACTGCTCCAATGGCCACAACACTGCCAACATCTACACCAACTACATCAACAACAAGATCTACAACAATAGGCTCAACAGGTGATGAAGCAAACAGGCTGGTCAAAGCAATGGAAGAAATGTCCATTCAGACCACTGAGATGAACAGACTTAAGGAGAAAATCACCAGCCTGGAAACAGATTACAAATTGGCCCAAATCATGCACAAATAAGAATAGCAGTAGGCCACAAGGATGACAGAAATAATCAAAAGCCTAGAGAAAGAACTCACACTGAGTGAACCTCTAGGTAAGGCTAAGGAGCAACTATGGGCCAATATCATTGACTCTATCAATGATATTTGGCCATCCATCCAGGTTATTTTTGAACAAGTTGAGCTGATAAAGCAGGCTATAGAAGCCATTCAGAGAGTTAGATAAGAACTTGGAGACATGCCAGAGGAAGCTGCAAGAATCATCCAATTCCTCAACTCCAAGAACAAGTATGAGCTGCAGGAGTTAGAGATACATGACAGGACAAGTACAATTTTGGAAGTTAAAAGAGTCCTCACTAAGAAGAAATTAATGTTGAACTTGGAAGATAAGTGTCAAACCATGCAATTGGCCATTGATAGGTTCATGGTTAAGTTCGAAGTTTTGAGGCAAAAGGGATTACCAAATCCCTTAGTTATAAATGATAAGCTAATGAAACATGAGGATTACAATAAGAAGATCAGGGAAGTGGCCAAAAATTAGGTAAACACTTCATCCATGAATGACATACCAATAGGCAAAGTATTGTATCAAACTTTTGAAAAATTGTTTTACCTCGAGCATGAGGTAAAACACCTTTTTGTCAATAAGCCTAATTTTTCCAAATATACAGAGGCAGATGAAATATACAGAAAGACGCTCAATATCCAATTACCAGATGATGAGACATGCGAAAAAATGAATGATTTACTGTAGTAAAAACACAGTAAAACTATAAATGTATAGTAAAAAGTAAAAGAGCACAGTAAAAGGATAGTGACAGGTCAACAAAGTCAAAGTGTATCAGATGAAAGGTCATAAGTAAATATAACATCTAGCATGAAAGACCAAACAATCAAGCAAATTAAATGGTAAAAGATACAAGATCAAAGCCAGTAGAACCTAAATAACAGGGACATCAAGCAACAATTCAATAGTTGTCTCTATCTTCTTGCATGAAGATATTTCTTTTTCCTAGATTAGTTCTAAATACAGTTTGAGATATTTTGTAAATTCCTTTTGTATAAATACTTCATAGTTCAAAGTATTGTGGGTGGATTACTATACATTTGTAGAGTTATTTTGATCTTGAACCTAAGGGTGATTGTACCAATTTCAAGTCAACAGACTGAAGCAAGTAATAAAGGCATTGCATTGCAGGATTCATGAGATGAGCTATTTGTAGTGAAGTATCTTATTTATGTGATGTTTTTACCTTCTTATGTTTTCATAAACTTAATTGTAACTCTAAATTTGAATGTATTAACTGGAAATATCACTCAGAATTTGTTTAAGTACACTCTGTTTTGCATAGTTAGTCATTTATATGTTTTCCTCTGATATCTGGATTTGAGAACCCTTAATTTCTCTCCCATCCCGGTTGACCCCTTTCATTCCTTCAATAATCCGGCCTAAGGAACCCTTAATTGCTCCCTGGATCCAATTAGAAACCACTTCACCCTCCAGCCTTTGAGATCTGTAATGACTCACCTATCTTGCCCTATAGACACTGTTTTAAAAGCTTGATCCAATCCAATTTGTCTGATATTGAATCCATAGCCCATTGGTAAAAGCAATCCTCTGTTCATTTAAGTAAGTGATCCCACCATCCAAATTCAAACTAAAACCCAAGTGCAACCATAACTAGCCTAAAGTTAATTAACTAAAACAAATTTAAATCATAAAGAGAGAGCCCTCTCTGAGATTAGGAAGGCTAGGTCTTGATCTCCAAAAGTGGTTTGTGGTTACCTTAGTGATTTCTTTATTTAACCTTGGGATATCACTGAGCCCTAACATAATGGCGACCATACTGGGGACATTTTCTTCAGAAATATTATACAAAGATCAGATCTAATCTATGATGGTGGACAATGATCAGACACACAAAGGTTAAAAATCATCCACCTATGGACTCTAGCTCCAAATTAATTTCACAATCAAGACTCCACTGGAGGAATGAACCTGAAAGAACAATATGGGAAGATTAGGCTTCTAACTTGGATTGTTATCCAAGACATCATGTTCTTTCTCATCAAGAAGGTTTTTCAATGTATATTGTATTTTGGAGAAGATCTTAGATTAATTTTTGATTATTTTCCTTTGAAGATTGTAAATATAAATTCTCCTTATCCATTTGAGCAGCTTTCTTTTGAATCTTATGAAGATCATTTTCCAATTGAGAAGCCTCAAACAATCAAGACTAATCTTACAATCCCTATACATATTCCTATACCTTGCAAAGTTCCTGATAGATATAAACCCCTCATGTTACCTCCTATACTCCATGATTTCCCTGATAACTATTACAAATATCTCCCCAATTTTGATGGAGAGAATGGTATCACTGCCCAAAAACATATTCAAGGCTTTGAGAATTATGTGGACCTATTTGAAATTGATGAAGATGATGTTAGGATCACACTTTTTTTCTCTTTCCTTGCAAAGTGGAGTAAAGAGTTGGTTGAAGAATCTACCTATTGCAAGTATCTCAAATTTCCAACAGTTTGTCAAATTTTTCCTTGATATATGGATAATCAAAGTCAATCTTTTTGTGATCATAGAAGAATATAATCAGTTAAAAAGACAACCAAATTAAACAATACAACAATTTTCTGACAGATTTAATCAAATCTATTATTCAATGCCATCAAATATAATACCTCCTCTTGATTCAACTCTCTTGCATTATCCAAAAGCATTTGATCCAGAAATAGAATTTCAGCTAAGAGAAAGAAACTCAACAACTATTGAACAGATACAAAACATTGTAGTAGATGTAGAAGTTAATATGCAAATTAGAAGAGAAAAGTTGAAAGCAGAATCAGAGAAGAACAAAATTGCAAAGATAAAACTCGACATTTTGGTAACAAAAATAGAGGAAAGGATACAGAAGATCACCATGAAAGATAAATTTTTTGTTCAAAATCACCATGACCTGTTTATTTCACAAAAAGAAAAGCTTGATATCCATGAACAAATTCCTGCTAATTCCAACTACCATAGATCATAATATGTGGAAGATGAATCTACTGATCTAATGTGTATGTTTGATGACATTCCTTCTTTTAGTGATTTGCCTAAGTATGATCAGTATGATGATAATTATGTTCTTCAAACTCAAGCTAACTCAATAGAGCAATTAGGAGCTAGTTTGGAGGATGAGGAAATTCAGTTTCAACAAATTAAATATAGTGATTAGCCTATACATATTAGATATGAGAATGAGAAAGGAAGTGCAAGAAGTTTGGTAATAAGTGAAGGATCTTTGCCTCTTTGTTTTGCTTCATTTCACTTCATCAGAGAAAAATTTAAAGAAATAAAAAATCACCAGCCTTCGGGTATTTTCATTAACAACAAAGAAGACAATGGAACTCTTGATCAAGATTCTTTAGTTTCACAAATACAGTTGTCAAATTCCATTGAAACATCTGATCAAGTAATTCAGGAAAATTCTATACCACTATGTTTTGAGTCATTTTAGTTTTTAAAGGAAATGTGGTATAAAATCCCTAAAGAAAAATATGAACAACTTGTAGAAATTTGTGAAGTCCCATTCAAAACTATATGCAATAGGTTGCAGCGATCCTCCCAAGTTTTTCATGTTCCCACAACTAATGTGTTGGATAGTGAATGCAATCAAAATTGTTCTTCATTAACTAACTATCAAATTCAGGATCAAGATGACAAAAGTTTCATCACTCAAACATTTCAATCAATAGAAATATCATCACAAAGCTTATCTAAAAATATGCAGGGTGATAAAGATGATAGTGACATTTCAGTTTCATGACACGGAGGCCATCTAGAATAGATGTACAATTGCTCAAATCAGCTGCACAATAGTGTATATATTTTGGAATATCCTTTTGTACAATTTTTAGAGTCAACAAAGGAAATCAAGTATTTCCTTATCTTCTCATTTGTTGACAAGGTTATGTTGAGCTGTAGAATTTCAGTTTAAATCACAAACAAGCACAAGCAACAAAATCCACCAATGTATATGATGCTTGAATGGTTACATTGGCTTTTTCATTTTACCTAACCAGCAGTTGGACAACTGATTAGAGTAAGTAGGTAGGATTTGAGTTTGATTAAATTCAGTTTTTCAGCAGCTCCAAATCAGATTTCAGTACAACATGTGTCAGATTTCAGTTTGAAAAAAAGGTTAAGATTTCAGTTCAAGATTTTCAGTCACAATTCAAAGCTACTAATCTTAAAGTTCTTGACATTTCACTAGGAAATGCCATCCCCATGTGGAGCCACTGTTAGGGTCCTATAATAATAGGATTCATAATTTTGAATTGATTATGTTAAAAATTGTAATATTGTACATACCTTTGCTTTTTTGCAAGTGTTTTCCATATTAAAAATAAAAAATGTAAAGAGGGTATGTCCTAAAAGAAATATCAAAGGACAAAAAGAATAATAAAAGATCAAAAATTGAAAAAAAATGAACCCCAAACAAAAAACAAATCATGAAAGTGTGCAAGTCCAAATGCCACTACTTTTTACTTTATTATGCAAAATAATGGTTGTGTGTAGCTTGTCATAAACGCTGCAACCCATGATAGTCAGACAATTAATCTTGACTAGTTCATGCTTTAAATTTCATGTTTATAGTTAGAGAATAAAGATTTAGCCAAATTGTCTAATCTTGGCAGATCAATAGTTATGTAGAGAAATAAAATGTGCTCAACAGTTTAATATGAGCCATTGGAAGACACAAGGTTAGAATTAGATTGCTTGCTTTTCAAAAGAAAAAGGAAAGAAAGGGTCTGCAAGCTTAAATGCACTCAATTAAGTGAAGAAAAAATGTTAGGGTAAGTAAAGGATAGGTAGAAGAAAGGTTGTAGAATTACAAGCTAGTTGAGGCATAAGCACACTTATCATGCTTAACCATATGTTTCAGCGTGCAGGAGAAGTTATGAGAGTAAAAGGATGTTTACAAGCTTATTTCATTAACTTCCACTCATTTCATTTCATCGCCCACTACATACTTGTTAATTTCCCCATTACCCCATCATTTCTTATGAAAATACCCTTTTCACTTCATTTTGACCCTTACCCCTTGGTTTCACATATTTTCCTAGAAAATTACCCTCCAAAGGTCATTTCCCAAATCAAAACACGTTTTCCTTAGTGTGAAACCCATTCGCCTTTGAGAAAATCATTTTCCCCTTGTAATTTCCCTATTTTATCCAAAAAAACTTATAAAACCCCTTTGTCCTAAGTTTAAATCCCTCCCCCCCCCCCCACATTACTTTATTAACTTTGCCATTCATAAATTTCCCCAAAAAACCTGTTTAACCCATAAAACCCATTTTACTCTAAGTTTTGTTCGCCCACCCCCTGTCCCCACCCCCTGTCCCCACCCCCTGTCCCCACCCCCTGTCCCAATTTATTTAACCCACTTATATTTAAACCCCGCCTTATTCACTAATTTATTATAGCTAAGTGTAATTAATCCCCCCCAGCCCCGCTAATCTTCGCCCCTGTTCCTGTTGTGCAACTTCACTGCGCGACAACCGTTAGATCTGTCACCCCGAGATCTGACGGCACACATCTATATCACGTTGATTCAATTTCTAAACTTTACCAGCCCGGGAGCACGCAAGATTAGCGGTTTTGCTTAGGCCCCTTTCGGCTATGTGGTAGCACCAGGTGAACTTGCATGCCTCGAGGAAATACTTCCCGAGTGCCAAAAGCGGTGTGATGGCCCCCAAAACCACCTCCTCACGTATGAAAAAACCGTCCACTATTCACACTTAATTGCCACACCAAATTTTAACCGTTGGTAGTTAAAAGGCCGAAGATGCTCATTTTCACCCTTTTCTCTCATTCGCTCCATGAAAGCTTCCTAAGCCTTCCCGTGCCACCTTGAGCCACTGCAACTAGATTTGACCGCTGATTACTATCCAAACACACTTCAGATGCCCAATTTAGCCATCCAGTGCACAACTGAAGCTACAATACCATCTACAGCCACCATTGAAACTAGTTTGCAGCCTATACCACCATTTCTAGATATTTTGACAAAAAACCAGAACGACCATCTAAATTTGAAAGCGTACAATCAATTCAAACATTTATTAATTAAATTTAATTAATATTTCCCCTAAATTGAGAGTATTTCCCCCTGAATACCCAAACCCCTATCTTGCAAACTGCCATTACCCTATCTCTGTACTAGACCTATTCAGACTTCACTGTTACAGTCTGCATAAGCCTAATTCACACCTTTTCCCATAAGATGGTTGCCCAGACCTCTTTGGATGTTAGACCTATGTCAACCCCTCACCTGGACATTGACCATTTTTCCCTAGCAGACAAGAATTTCCAGATAAGAGACAGTGCAACTCCAGCCCACCTTCTGAAATTCCATTGTTGGAGTAAGGACAGGTTTCTAAACCATGTAGATGACATTCACCTTTGGGAATGTAATTTACCAAAATACATATTCCCAGAAGTTCACCCATTCCTAGATGTTGTACATTTTTGTCATGCCTATTATTTCCCTAGCCAAAGGGCTATTGTTGCCCCAAATTAGGAGCTGTTATTCACCATTATACCTAAGTCAATCAACCAAATGCTAAAAATCTAGCCTAGCCCTAATTAGACCCCTCTATTAATTGGAGATCTGTTGGAATTATATGTCACATTAGACCAGGTGAAAATCAAGAAAATCTTCCATAATTTCATCATTTAAGACTGCCATGCTCCTATAGATACTCCACCCTATGCTGCCACCATTTTTCAGAGACTAGAAGTCACATAATCACCATGCTCTCATGCATCCTAGGATACACATCAGATGAGCATTTGGATGAGGTCATCCTGGCCTTCCTGTCCATTTTTACCCCAGGCAAGCGTCCTGCCATCATGTATGATTATGCTCAGTTCATTATAGAAAGAATGCATGAGCAATTCACCAAACTGCTCACTGAAAGAGTTTTCAAATAATATTTAGTGTTGTTTGATATGTTTTTATATTACTAGACAGAAAAGTTCCCTGTAAGCATTTAGAAGCTTGATACCAAGGGAAAGGAGAGATCAGTGGTTTATTGGACACCCTTGGTCCAGAAGTTTTCCATAGAATTCACATACAAAGACTTCATAACCTCCTTTGTATACCTAGTCATGAACACGCCGACTTCTAATACTCAGCCTAGAATCAACCAAGGCATCCAGAGGGTGCTGCAATTGGCTAAGAACAACAAGGTGGGAGATTTGTACCTTTACCAGAATCACACTGAGATCAAAATTTATGGTTTCCAGCTAGCCCCCTATAAGTTTCCCAAATATCTCCCTATGAGGATATTTTCTCTTGAATACTTCAGACAAGTCATCAACTCTGATGAGGTCCACTTCCTATATGCTAAGAAGAAAACCCAGTTCAAGATGAAAAACCAATTGGGACCATTCATTTGCAACAATAGAGAGGCTAGACCAAAGTTTGACAGGTTACTACAACAGATGAAATTCAACAACAGCTTCACCTGGAAGTATGACCCTCATGGGGTCATAAACAAGCTAAGACTCAGGGTCAAGTTGGCACCATACATCCACCACCAAAGGCCTGAAATTGAATGATTTTCTAACCAATCCGAGTGGGTGGAGAACACATTGATTGATATGGACAACACAATTGTGGATGTAGAGAACAAACTGACTGATCTTGAAAAACAATTTGACCATATCTCTTTCTTGCAGGTTCCAGAATTAGGAGAACCAATGAATTTTCATCCTGTGTTACAGACCCGGGCCAATGAAGAAAATAATCCAAAGAGGAACAGGGAGGATGCATCCATATCTACCATGGAGACTACAGATGAGCTGTTTAAGCTAAGGAAAAGGCCTAAGTTGAAACATATGTCTGAACAAGAGGAGAATATTGAATTAGTCGAAATAATTGACACTAAGACAATGGGGCAGAGAAGTAAAGAAACAACTGCATCGGGTGATACACAACAACCATCAATATCCAACACACAAATGATAGAGAGACAATAGAGTGTGGAGGTTTCTTCCTTTGTCATGGCAGCTTACAAGGAAAAGGATATCAAAGACAGGTTCAAAGAGATAAAGGTGAGGAATGAGAAGTTGAAGGCAGAGACATATGCCCAATACTTCAAGCATACACCACCAAACCAGAGCATATTGATGTCAGCCTTTGACATCAAAGCAAGAAAGATGCAAGTGTCATTTTTGCAGCCCACTGTACAATAACCAAAGACCTCCACTGACTATAAGAAAACCAATTTTGAGGTGTTGGCTAGGGAGGTTCATCCCATTGATCAGATAGAGTTCCATAAGCAGGTTGGAGAAATGATTTACTCCACCCTCATGGGAAAGGCCATGGCCTTCCATGAGCTCCAGGATTCATTGGATAATGTGACAGCCCAATACAAATTGGAGAAGGCCTCCTCACAGGCCAAAGACAATAGGATAAAGTCCTTGGAGTACTTGGTCATTGAACTAGGCCATAACCCAAGTGATATTAAGGCCACAGAGAAATTAATCAAGAAGAAGAATGAGGACATAGCAACCCTCAAGAAACAACTTAAGATGCCTCATTTACAACACCCACAGACAAAAGAGGTCCTAGAAAGTCAGAACAATCATGAAGAGATGATGGACCTAGTGCTGCAACTGAATGATCAGTTGAAGGATATGGAGAAAGAATTAGATAACTTGATTCAGCTTAAACAAGCTAGTCTTGATGATGCTCCTGCAACTGTCATTCCAATAGTTACCACATATGTACCTTCTACATTGGAAGCATCCTTGGCCCCCACTGCTGCAATGTCCACAACACTACCTACATCTACACCAAATACATCAGCAACATGATCTACAACAATAGGCTCAATAGGTGATGAAGCAAATAGGCTGGTCAAAGTAATGGAAGTAATGTCCATTCATACCACTGAGATGAACAGACTTAAGGAGAAAGTCACCAGCCTAGAGACATATTACAAATTGGTCCCAATCATGCACAAAGAAGAACAACATAAGGCCACAAGGATGACGAAAAGAATCAAAAGCCTAGAGAAAGAACTGGCACTGAGTGAACCTCTAGGTAAGACTAAGGAGAAACTATGGGCCAATATCATTGACTCTGTCAATGATATTTGGCCATCCACCCAGGTTACTTTTGAACAAGTTGAGTTGATAAAGTAGGCTACAGAAGCCATTCACAGAGTCAAAGATGAACTTGGAGACATTCTAGAGGAAGCTGCAAGAATCATCCACTTCCTCAACTCCAAGAACAAGTATGAGCTACAGGAGTTAGAGATACTTGATAGGACATGTACAAATTTGGAAGTTAAAAGAGTCCTCACCAAGAGGAAATTAATGTTGAACTTGGAATATAAGTGTCAAACCATGCAACTAGCCATTGATAGGTTCATGGTTAAGTTTGAAGTTTTGAGGCAAAAGGGCTTACCAAATCCCTTAGTTATAAATGATAAGCTAATGACATAGGAGGATTACAATAATAAGATCAGGGAAGTGGCCAGAAATTAGGTAAACACTTCATCCATGAACAACATACCAACATGCAAAGTATTGTATCAAACTTTTGAAAATTTGTTTTAAATTCAACATGAGGTAAAACACCTTTTTTCAATAAGACTACTTTTGCCAAATATACAAAGGCAGATGAAATATACAGAAACATGCTCAATATCCAATTACCAGATGATGAGACATGGGAGAAATGAATGATTTACTATAGGAATTACACAGTAAAAATATAAATGTACAGTAAAAAAAGTTAAAGAGCACAGTAAAAGGATGGTGACAGGTCAGCAAGGTCAAAGTGTATCAGATGAAAGTGTATCAAATGAAAGGTCATAAGTAAATATAACATCCAGCGTGAAAGACCAAACAACCATGTAGATTACAAGGCAAAAGATAAAAGATCAAAGTCAGCAGAACCTAAATAATAGGGACAAAAAGCAGCGATTCAATAGCTGTCTCTATCTTCTTGCATGAAGATATTTTTTTTCCTAGATTAGTTCTCAATACAGTTTGAGATATTTTGTAAATTTCTTTTTTATAAATACTTCATAGTTCGAAGTATTGTGGGTGGATTACTATACATTTGTAGAGTTATTTTGAACTTGAACCTAAGGGTGATTGTACCAATTTCAGGTCAACCGACTGGAGCAAGTAATAAAAGCATTACACTGCAGGATTTATGAGATGAGCTATTTGCAGTGAATTATCTTCTTTATGTGATTTTCTTACCTTCTTATGTTTTCATAAACTTAATTGTAACTCCAAATTTGAAGGTATTAATTGGCAGTATCACTCAAAATTTGCTTAAGTACACTTTGTTTTGCATAATTAGTCATTTATATGTTTTCCTTTGATATCTGGATTTGAGAACCCTTAATTGCTCTCCCATCCCAGTTGACCTCTTTCATTCCTTCCATAATTCGGCCTAAGGAACCCTTAATTTCTCCCTGGATCAGATTAGAAACCACTTCACCCTCCAGCCTTTGAGATCTGTAACGACTCACCTATCTTGCCCTGTAGACACTGTTTTAAAAGCTTGATCCAATCCAGTTTGTTTGATATTGAATCCATATCCCAATGGTAAAAGCAAACCTCTGTTCATCTAAGTAAGCGATCCCACCACCCAAATTCAAACCAAAACCCAAGTGCAACCATAACTACCCTAAAATTAATTAACTAAAACAAAGTTAAATCATAAAGAGAGAGCCCTCTCTAATATTAGGAAGGCTAGGTCCTGATCTCCAAAAGTGGTTTGTGGTTACCTTAGTGATTTATTTCTTTAACCTTGGGAAAATTACTGAGCCCTAACACCTTGAATGCTCAACATGCACACTACAAGTTGAAAATTAGAGTATCGTAATATATTAAGTGAAATAGTCTTAGAGCAAGCTCCAAAATATTGAATTCTAGCTATAAAGATATTTCTTCAAGTATTATGATCACAAGTTCTAAATTTATACTCCCTTCCTCCCCTTGAAATGGAGAAAGCACTACTATTTATACTTGAGTTTCTTTAAGAAGAGGATAAGCAAGTAATAAATTCATATCCTCTTTTCTCCCAAGTAGGTACAACCAATTTGCTAAAATTAGGATATCATTATCTCTACAAATTATCTCACAACTATATAATAGCTTTGATAGGAGACAATTATTAAAAATTCCATGATTCTTCTCCATGACATTTTCTAGAATAATGATCCCAAATATTCCTCAAATCTTCAAGAGCTAGAATAGGAAATTCGAATTTGAGGGTTAGTGGCCAAATATGAATTTGTTGGAGTCTTCAAATACACATATAAACATCACAAAACTCATCCAACTTTTATATAAGTAAATATATGTTATTTTTCTAATATTTAACCATAAATTCGCTCAAATTACTAAAGTAAATGATTTGGAAAACAATAAGTCTAAACCCATATATAATAATGAAAATGGTCTTAATGCATAATAATGTAGCTTTGGAAGATGGTAAAAGCTAAGGGAAACTGAAAGAAAAGTGAATGAAAAAGATGTCATTTTGGAGAGCCAATAAATTTTTAAACGGTGATATATGAAAATACAATTGCTTACAATTTCTTTGTAAAGAGAATGTGTGATAGGGAATATTTATATGGTTATTTATCAATAAAGATTATCTTAATTTTAGATTTTCTAAGTATTAATAAGAATCAAATCTTTCAAAATGAAAATCTTTTTTTTGAATGCAAATTTTGAGGAAAAGATTTACACTTATAAATATTTGATCCCTCTTAATCTTGAAGATGAACCACACTTGATGGTTCGCTTGGAATAAGGAATTACTAAGAGGAAGGGGGGGTGAATCAATAATTAATGTTAATGTTAACAATCAATCTCAATACTTATTTTCCTCTTAACTTGGCAATTACTGATATGAGAATTCACAGCTAAATACATAAGAACCAATGTAAACCATTCACATGAACACACATCATCAATCATGAGCATCATACACACATGGACAAAAAGATTTAATGTGGAAAACCAAAAGGAAAAAACCACTAATCTATTTGTTGTTATGATGTAATCAGAGCTCCTACTCAATTACATTGGTTATTTTGTGAGAACCCACTTACAGGATGCCCAAACCTTCTTCAAATTAGCAATCCACACCTTTCCAAGAGTCTCAAACCTCTGATAAATGTAGGCCACAACCCGCTTTAGCCAGTTGGCCTATTTTTCATATAATTTTTAGATTAGTTATTGTGGCCTACTTCAATTACAAAAATCATAAAGAACCTAGTACGCTATCTCTTACAATTCCTTCCTCTCTACTATGCATCCACACTCTCAATTTCACTCTTCTATGCACCTTTAGCTCTGCTACTCACACTCTTCTATTTTTCCTTCAATATGAACACACCACACAATACACCCTCTCTTAGTTAGACCAAAACTAACAACACTCCACAGAAACCTTTATTTCTTTACGCGACGTCTCAAAGTTTGTGTTCAAACAAATCACACTGAATGATGTAGTTTTTCAACTGATCATTCACCCCACATGTAGCTCAGTATCACTCACTAGTCTTCAATTAAGGACATGAGTATGGGAACTATTACCAAATCACATGGAAATGTAAGACTCTCCAAATCTCTTAGCATACCATCCAAGAGTTTAATTACACAACATATCTCTCCTTACTTATTCAATTTGATTTCCACTGCTAAATTGAACATTAATTGTTCCTTTCTTTTCTCAGTATAGTTGAAATACTTGGCTCATTCAGCTTTTGTATGCTGCAAAGTGTACTATGTATTTCAAACCTTTCATAAGACAATAATTTACATATCATAGAATTTGATGAGATCTCAAATATTTTCTAGATATGTGAAATAATTTGTTCCATAAAATACAGAATGGCTTCCGAGGTACTTCATTTTTCATTTGGAGAGATTGGAAAGAAAATCCATCATTGAAATAACGTACTCTACCAAATCCATCAAAACAAACTCTGTGAATCATTACAATGTAGTGTCATCAACCTTAATTCCTTTGTGTGAGTGAACTTCTTGTGGTTTAGAGAATAATTTCAGCTTTGGCAGGATTTAGTGGAGGTTTCAACATTTAATAGGGATTTAAATTTTGATAGAACAATCACCTATTTTTACCTTTACACCAAATTTCTTATTCTACCTAAAATGGACTTAATGCCAAATATGGGATCACCTTTGAATGTTGGCTGGGAGGTCATACATTGGAATGCATTACCTGCTAAGTTCTTTCATTTGTCACATTTGCTTGGAGGCTCGACTAGCCCAAAGGCCTGCCTCATGGTAATTCTCTTTTGATTTTTCAATAAAGAGAATTAAAATAAATACACATGAAACACCCTAACACAAACTTTGAGGTCCTGCCTCATCATTAACTTCCATCATGCCTGCATCATGCTAACATCATCAATGCCACTTGGTTCCTCTTGGGTGGGGACACGTGTCACTAGGATTTTGCCCACTTAGCCTCCTAAAAATGCCGAAAACACATGCCATCTGTCACATTCCTAGAGTTCCATGTCACCCTATAATAGCGTTATCCTGCCACCCTTGGTGCCACTTGTATATTGTCCCACATAGATAAGGGGTTGGGGGTAAATCCTTTGTACTCTTTCTAAAACCTCTTGATTAGGCTAACCTATTGACTATGTGAAAGGCCTGATTACGCTTATAAAATTGAGTAAAGGGTCCCACTTAGTTGGGAGTCGAGGCTCGACTCGCTAGAGGCTCGATTAGGAAGGGGTCGGGGCCCAAATATACTTCTGTGTTTCTCCTAAGTGGCCCAACCTTCTTAGCCACCTTTCTTCCAATCTTCAACTAACCATAACTCCTTCATCCTTCGGTGTTTTTTAGGCTTCCATATACCATTGTAAAAATATTTACGAGCATTATCCAACTGTGCCATTTCTAGAAGCATATGAATTGAATCTCATAAGGAAACTACTTCTTCAAATCCTAGTACTCCCCAAACACCATAGTTATAATATTTTAGCTTCTTTAACTAACTTGCTACTATGATGATTCTCTACAAAAGATTGCATCCACCTCGAGACTCCCCCTGAGCTAAACACACCATGCATATTCCATAATTTCCAATTTGACATCAATGTTATCCTAGATGACATCAATTCCAACACACTTGATTCCACACCAACTATCCAACAATCTCCCCCTTTGACCTTGATGGTAACAATTCCAAACCTTATTGTAGCAGCTCCCCTTGAAACCAAGCATGGTTCTCTCCATCTCTACACTCCCCCTATCATCAATAATCATTCCACTCATAAAATTATTCTTGCCTTTGGCATAAATAACAAAGGATGTACCCAATGAAAGAAACTTCCCTTGAAACTTTACAACCTACTCTTTAATTGATCCAAGCAATTGAGTAGCTACCAATACTTGTTCAAATTAGCCCATTTGGATGTGGGGAAACAACTCCTATTTGTTTCCTGAGATATTCAAAGGTTTATCGCGTGAGAGGATCTATGAATATATATGCAAGATTCTCATTAGTGGCCACATACTCATGTCGAACAACACTAGAAACAACCTATTCTCTTAGAAAATGAAACTTAATTAGAATATGCTTGGTCTTAGAATGAATAATAGGAATATTAGAAATGTTGATAGCACGTGTTGTAACACATGATTGGAATTGAATCATTCAACTCTACCTTGATTTCATTTAAGGCCTTATTCATCTAAAGAATCTATGTGCAACCATTGACATAAACAATTTACTTAGCTTCAACCATAGATAAAGAGATCGAGTCTTATTTTTTCTTGACCCCAAACATAAGAAAATCTCCTAAAAAGAATGTTGCACTAGAGGTACTTTTCCTATCATCGAGGTTTCCTGCCAAATCAACATTAATGTAAGCTCTTAATTTAAATTCTTTACCTCTGGCATAACATAAACTGAAGTTTTCTATGCCTTGCAAGTATTTGAAAATCCTTTATATAGCACTGACATGGATTTCTCTAGGAATTGATTGAAATATGGCCACCATGCATATTTCTTGCATGATGTCTGGTCATGAGTCAATGAGGTGCAACAATATTCCAATCATTGATGTATAATTTATATGATTTTGTTAGGTGGACTAATCCCTCTTGCAGATAAGATCGATCTCTGTAGACCTCAAAGAAATCTAGAAACAAACAAGAAATAATTGCTACCTTTCCTTAGTTTATGATTGATTAAAACAAACAATGTGAGAGCGATCACTTACCGTTTATCAAAATTCCTGTCAAAGTCTCTTTTAATGCATTTGACAGTTAGCTTCCCCTTGATTCTTTAGAGACCATTCCAGCACTTTCCACGGCTTCTCCCTGATGTCTTGAAGAATATCTGCATAGACAGAAACACACAAAGATGAAATCATCCAGTATATAGCATATATCATAAATTGAATCAATAACCAATCATAACCTATGTGAGTGATCAAGGAATCCAAAAAATGATATAATAAATGAAATAATTACGAAAGAACAACTGCTTTTATATTAAATAAAATGGAGAACAAACTTACAACCTCAAAGCCTTGCTGTTACAAACCCATTCTCACAATATCCAACCTTCTCTTTCGATGAAAATCCTCCTAGCCAAATTTCAGTAGCATAAGCCTACCTTTAATAGTCCTCCCCAATCCTCTAGCTTGTGTTTGATTTACAGACCAAGAGGAGGAGGTTTGGGATCCATTTCCTAAGGGATGAGATCCACAAATGGTGGGATAGGGGATTCACATAGAGAGGGAAGTAGCTCCATGATGGGAGGGATCAAGGCTAAATAGGCATCCATTTGAAGCTTGTTAGTTGGGAAAGATTTGACTAAAAATGCTTCTAGACTTAAATTTTTATTTTTAATTGTGTTAAGTCATGTGCGCATGTCATAGCGTTAGCCATATCATACTTGTGCACAATTTCTAATGGTCTCTTCTACGCATGCGTAGAAATGGACTAGGGAACTACGCAAGAAGTGAAAAATAGGTTTTTGAGCCTTGATATCCAGGAATTTCATTCTCTTTAGGATGATTTAGGTTCTAGCCTCACAAGGGGATTATTTGGAACACTTTGATGGATAGCGAAAGATCCAAACTTATGGTCATTTTATTAATGTGACAAAATGATATATAACAGATTGCCCCCTAAAGCGCAAAGTCAGAAGAGATGTTTGATGACATAAGTGCTTTATCATGCTAAGCTTTGGGTTAGATACTATAGTCGAAGACCTGAAACAATCAATCAAATGTTACAATACAATATATAATCATCACTGAAGTAGGCATTCCCATACACATAGCATAAATATCTCAAAGAACCAATACATAAATACATCTGAACATCCATGTCAATAGACGACATAGTATGGACGCAACCATTAATGGATCTATGTTTATAATCATGAATATTTAATACTCCATGCAACCCGGATGGATGAAACTAGATCCAGGATCTTGATATCCATCTCTCGATCCGTAACACAAATATATCCATGCAAGTAAATGTCTCGTAGTCGAACATGGTAGAAACCAATTGATTATTGATCAATGATGTGAACAATTAACAAGTGGAATAGAAACCACCAGTAACGAAAATGGCTCTTAATGTACTTCCAGTACAATCTATGAAGTGTGAATAGATGTGCTAATGTCAAACACTCATAGAATCATTCGATTTAAGGTCAATGATGAGAAACTATTGTCGAAGGAGAGAAACCTGCCATTGAGGCATGAAGGCTCCACATTTATGAAGGTTTCTAGATCAACTTCCTAGATAGTGAGCTAAATTCAATAGGAAGTGACCTGTCACAGGAGGCCCTACGACACGAAACCCATGTCAAGTTTTGAAGAACAACAATTTGGAGTAATCCAAGACCGACTCAGGGATGGTTGACACAATTGAAGGCTATGAATGGAAAAGTAATTTTGATTGAGGTTGGAATTCTCTTGAACATATTAGCGACACAACATTCTAACTTGTAGACTCAAAATAATACCCAAACCAACTGAAGAATTTCAAGGAAGTATGGTCAATTCAGAGGCAAATGGATTTCCTAACCCAGACACAGAAAGTGATGAAGTGTCATGTTTAAGAGCAACATACTGCCTTTTAAAATACAAAAACAAAGTTTCTTTCCCATTTCCCCCACACCATTACTAGCAAGTACCTATTTATTTTGGGAAAGCTTGAGGAGGATAAAAAATGCTTTTCCTATCAGCTAATCCATCGAATGAGTCATTCAAAGTATTTTTAAAGAACATTAGTAAGGAGTAGTTCGGTCTCGTCATGCTTAACGAGTCCTGCAATATTTAAGTTTTACGAGTCTAGTGAAGGGGTAGCTCAATGTCATTTTCATGTTTAAAGAGTTTGAAAAGACATGAAAAGAAAACTCATTTAGTTCTTTCGATGTAAAATGTTAACGAGCCCAGAGAAATTAAAGTTCGGTGTTTTTCAGTTTTAGGGAGTCGGTAGAAAAAAATAAGTAAACTCCACAATGTCCTTTTTCGTAAATTGAGTCCCTCAAGCCCCAAAAAGGGTAAAATAATGCAAGAGAAAACTCTATTGACCATGATTAGTCAATGTATACCTTTTTCATAAATAGTCCAATTTAGTCCCTAAAAAGGCTAAACTTATACTAAATAGACGACTTGATCTAGGTGGATGTTGGTGGCCACCCACCTATCGCATTTTGACCCCCACGAATATCTCTTTCATTCTTTTAGTTTCCTTAATTGTAGCACAATTTATTATTTTTAGTAGTTTTTTGGGTCCTGAACTTCCGGAGCCATTTTGAGGCCCTAAACGATGTTTTTTGGGAAAACTGGGAGCAACATGGGTACATGGATTGATGTTGCTCTTCCAAAAGTTGTAGTTCTCCGATAGATCTTTCTAACGAGATATTGTGCACGTCAAACAGAGACCATATGCCAAAGTTATTACCTCGGGAGGTTGATGTACCAATTTACCCAAACGGGGCCCACAGTTTGGCGTTTCATCTTCTAGGGTTAGTTTTTTGGATGTTTAGAGTTTTCCATTATTTCTCAACAATAAATAGTCCTTCGAGCCTCATTGTAACATAGTTCAGAGGCATGTAGCCGCCACATCTCTTCTCAAAGATAAGCTACCATCGCCCTAGTTGGTTTATTTCCATTTCTGTTTGTAAGCATATTTTGGTATTTTAATGAGGTATGCTTACAAACAGAAATGGAAATAAACTAGCTAGGGTGATGGTAGCTTATCTCTGAGAAGAGATGTGGTGGCTACATGCCTCTGAACTGTGTTACGATGAGGCTTGAAGGCCTATTTATTGTTGAGAAACAATGGAAAACCCTAAACATCTAAAAACCTAACCCTAGAAGATGAAACACCAAATTGTGGGCCCTGTTTGGGTAAATTGGTACATCAACTTCCCGGGGTCGTAACTTTGGCATATGATCTCTGTTTGATGTGCACAATATCTCAGTAGAAAGATCTATCCGAGAACTACAACTTTGGGAAGAGCAACATCAGTGGCCTATGTTGCTCCCAGTTTTCCCAAAAAACGTCGTTTAGGGCCTCAAAATGGCTCTGGAAGTTCAAGACTCGAAAAATTGCTCAAAGTAGTAAATTGTTCTACAATTAAGGAAACTGAAAAGTTGAATGAGATAGTCATGGGGGTCCCAATGCGATAGGTGGGTGGCCACCAACATCCACCTGGATCACAACTATTCATTTATTTTTACGAGTTTGAATAGTCAAGTACTCAATGATCTTTTCATGTTTAGGGAGTTAGAAAAGGGTGTAAAGAGAAATCCTTGTTTCATTTTTTCATAAGTTTTTAACGAGTTCAAAAAAGCGATAAAAATATACTCAAAACCAAAATGATTCATTTTTCTAATTGACCTATGATAGGAACACTTAAACTCAAAAATCATCATCAACGCTAAAAAATAGAGTAACAAACATTAAAAAATTGGATTTCAGAGGCTAATAGGCAAAAAATAATAATTTAATGGGCCTAAAAACTTATAAAAATCCAAAAAAGTAAAAACTTTTTAGCATTTGAGAATGAGAGAGTGCATTTTTCACCAAGAAGTCTAGAGGAAGATTTTGGGCAAACCATTGGACCAAATCATGAGCTATCTTCTCCAGGTAAACATCTCTCCGATATCTTTGTTTTCATTATTTTTTATTCTACATTATATCGTGTATTTTGGGTTTTTTTCAGGGGGGTTATCAAATGAAAAATCACCATTGGTTTGTGCAATTCACCTTTATCTAGCCTGTGCACACCGACTGAGATATTAACACACAAAAATGTGATGTGTGTAGTTTCTAATGCTAGAACCGTGTAAATTTGTGTTGGTTTCCACATGCGAATGTGGACAACCTTGATATTTTTAAAAAATTAATTAAAAACACAATTTTTTTTGCAAAAAATTACCACAATTTATTTTAATGATCCTCATGTTTATTTACAGGGTTTTGAACTACAAAAATGGAGTGGAGAGAGCTGAACATGAAGAACATGATATAGATTCTTTGAACTATCCAGAGGGAATATATGCGTTGAGAAACTATGGCTTGTATAAATTTTTCATCATTCAAGGCATGAAGGCCCAAATAGACTTGCTGGAGTGGATGGTGAGAAAGTGGAATGTACAAGAAGAATGCTTCACGATTGAAGACCATAGACTCGCTATCGATGCTGATGAAATTTACTACTTATCTGGTCTCCCATGCCATGGAATGGATATTTATCTGTATGGAGATAGATGAGGTGGTGAAACAACTACCACCTATCTAATGAAACATTTCTTTGGATGAGTTGCTCTCAAAGACGAGAGAATTGATCTTAAAACCATTGAGAGGATCCCTTTGAGAGCTATTGGATTCATTATCGTATAACTATGCAGAAATGCAGCTCTTCACTTGCATACCAAGGCTTAGATGTAGATCTTCATAGAGTGTTTGCAACCTAAAATATTCAACTAGTGCAAAGGGGTAGTTGCCAACCTGAAAGGGCAACTAACTAGAGTGAAAACTGAAAAACTCAAAATTTTTTGTTATGGTTCATTTTTTTATCATTTTCTCTAGAGAGGATTCCCCTTCTCACTCCATAGGTAGCCATAGATGGAGGAGGATCATGAGATCCTCACATGCTGACGTGGGTCACACTGATGGCATGCCACGGAGGTCGTGAAGGCCCAAAAATTCAGTATACTGCTAATTTATTTGAATGACTAGAACATCAAATCATCATGATTGAAGACTTTCCATATGCAGCCATGGATTACACAGGAAATCTAGATATGCCACCACCAACTGGAATATAGTGGGGTGACCTAGGAAAAAACTTCACACTTTGGTTGTTTTTCAATTTTTTGTTGTTTTTTGGCATCTAAAACTAATTGTCCAAAATGATCATGCAGATGTGGGCCCGGTGAGACTGGAGGACTACGTAGATTTGATAGGCACAGTGAGTAGCCAGTAGTTCCTGTAGTACAGAACCCCGACGCGGCAAATGCATTGACTGAGTTGGAGCATAACCTTGAGAGGTTGACCTTAGAAATCCCGGATGTTGGGATTAATTACTTGCCTCTCCGCTATTAGAGGCACACTATGAGGGTTCCGGGACCTATTAGTCACTTGCTACAATGAATAGCTCATGCTATTGTTTGCTACAATGATCATCATGTGTAGTTCCTACTTTTAGGGCTAGATTTTTTTTTTTGATGATGTATCGACATGTTCAAATAATGAAGGCCATGGGGCCTCATGTCCTTGGATGAAATTTTTGTAAAAACAAAACTTTTTATAGATATATGACTAATGAAAACTACATGTGTTAACCACACTTCGCTAGTGGGCTAATTTTCCATGTTTAAACACGTTAATTGATGCATTCGCTAATCATGTGTTAACCACAATTTTTACAGACATGTGAACACATGATTAACCAATGCACCAGTTAATGCATTTAAACCTCTCAGAATGTGTTAATATTCGATGTAATAAAACTCTCTTACCAAGAGACGAACCCACAAAAAATCTTAACATTCAATAACTTCTTACTGAATAGACATCGTTTAAATATAATACTATGAGTTAATAATCTAACATAATGATCAATTGACGAATGCCAATTTAAATGGCGCCAAATTTTCTGTTACGTCTCTTGCTTATCTTGTGTTACAATTGATTTGAAGATGTTGACGCTCCCTCAAACTTACATTGGCTTTGTTGATGGTGCTAGTCGTAGTACTCAAAATTTGTGTTTTGCAGCCTAGGTCATTTATTCCCCAACAAATGAATTAGTTTCTATTCATGGGATATGCCTTGGTCGAACAATGAATAACATTACAGAGTACAATGCAGTGATTGAGTTATTATCTGACACCATGTAAATTGGCACTCGCCAATTGATCATTATGTTATATTCTTAACTCATAGTATTACATTTAAACAGTGTCTACTCAGTAAGAAGTTCTTGAGTGTTAAGAATTTTTTTGCGGGTTCGTCTCTTGGTGAGAGAGTTTTATTACATCGAATATTAACAAATTCCAAGACGTTTAAACACATTAATTGATGCATTGGCTAATCATGTGTTAACCACACTTTTTATAGACATTTTACCAATGAAAACCTTGACATATGATCGCCACAAGCTCCAGAATGGATGTCACTCAATTCCTTTTTAGCTTCCTCATGAGTCAAGCATCATTGGAAGATGGAATTAGCAACACGACGATAAAGTGTATCACCAACAATAGTGTATTTTTGGGATTGGTACCAAATACGATGACAATTGGTTTGACTCAATTCTGGCCGAAAAGTCTGGGTTTGAAGATAGATGATGATATCTCAATACCAAGGGTCTAAAGTATTGATAAGAAAGAAGGATTCGTCTAGAAGAGAATCCTCTCCCATGGTTTCTATCTCAGTATAGGGAAAGACATAAAATAATTCAACAAGCACTAGCGATTTCTTATATTTAGATTTTATGAATTCTAAATCAAATTCTTGCTAGATAACTATCTATTTAGAATACTTTCCCCTTAGCAATTTTCTTTTAGGAATGTAAACCTAGGGTTACAATCGTAAATAATAGTTTTTTTGTGGAATAGAAAGTAGTGATGAAATCATTTGATTCTACTCAAATAATATATCACATGCTCATCTTTTAATTCGTCTTCCTAAACTAAAACCATGCCAATGGTGACATCAGATGAAACTAAATACAAAATGTAGTCTCAATGATAATGGAGAGGATGCAACAATGATGTATGGGTCAATGCATGTTTGAGTGCGCTAAAGAATTTTTGAGAAACTTCATCTCAAATAAATGAGATGCCATTTTTCAATAGTTGAGTAAAACCTTTAGTTAGGTCAACGTAGTTCTACATGAATTAACATAGAAATTTTCCTTTCCCTTGCAATATTTGGAGTTGGTGGAGATTGGAAGGAGGAGGAAAATTTAGAATAGCCTCTACCTTGAGTGGATCGATATGAATGCCTTCCTTTGAAACAACAAATCCTAGAAATTGACCAGATTGCACACAAAAGAAAATTGTGAGGGTTCAAGCGTATATTTTAGTGATGGCACTTGATAAAGATAATTCTCAAATGCATTGGATGATCTTCCCATTTTAGCAAATGAGCTGGTAAGTCATATGAATAAGGTTGCACAATATGCTTGATATCGTGAAATGTGTAAGACATAGCCCATTGGAAGATTTCATCGACATTCTTCAATCCGAATGGGATTTTTAAATAAGAAAAATTCCCTCGTGGACAGATTAATGCAGTTTTATGTTGATCAGTTGGGAGTATATTGATTTGGTTGTAACCAGAAAATTCGTCCATGAGTGAAAATATTTCATTACCAACACAATTGTTGATGATTTGGTCAATATAGGGGGTAGGATAGTTGTCATTTGGACAAGCCTTATTGATATCCCTATAATCGATGAACACCTTGATGGTCCCCTGCTTCTTGTTAAGAGGTACAATATTGGAAACCCAATCAGTCAACAGAACCAGGTAGATAAAACCTGCTTTGAGCAGTTTTTTGACCTCAACTTTAATAGCAACAACCCTTCGTGGATGCACTGGATGTAATCATTGTCTAATGGATTTTTCATCTGGGTAAGTCTTAATCTCGTGAAAAGAAATGCTCAGGTCAATTCTTGGCACTTCCTCATTGGACCAGAAAAAATGTCACATAATTCTTGAAATAGGGCTTTGTACATTTGAATTTCAGGGAGCACGAAGCACGTGTGTGAATTTTCTCAATAATCCTTGTTTTAACTGAGATACCAATGGAAATCATTGTAGATATTTTTCCCAAATTATTTTTAGATTCAACTTGAAAAATTGACATGGGCCATTTAGGATTATCTAAGTTCTCAAGCAGAAACATACTTGAAAAATCATTCTCGATTTTATCAATGTCAGGGAGAAAATATGAACATTGGTGATAATTGTCCCATGGTATTTCATCTAACGTCATGATCTCCATAATAC
Source organism: Pinus tabuliformis (assembly GCA_031772625.1). Classification (NCBI taxonomy): domain Eukaryota; kingdom Viridiplantae; phylum Streptophyta; class Pinopsida; order Pinales; family Pinaceae; genus Pinus; species Pinus tabuliformis. The sequence goes on along the minus strand of CM062816.1, from coordinate 528,974,713 downwards.
GTTCATCAGTCATAAATGTATTGTCAAAAGGATTAGCTTCGAAGTGAAATTGCTTCTAACTAAGGTAAAGGAGAATAATCACCATTGATCATATTCACTCGATCAATCTCAAAAGATGGTGCATCAGAAAGCGATAGAACTGCTTGATAATCCAATTGAAGTGGGCTCAAAGGCATCTCATTTACATAGGAGGTCAACTCAGATTCTAAAGGCACTATGCATGGATCAGAATATTCCATAGTGCTTGATGTGATCATGTTAACTTGGGAAACATTGAAAGGAAAATTCGGTGGAGGGAGTGCAAAGGTTCCCATCAATGATGAGTCCTTGAGCAAACCAACACCAATTTCCTTGTAAGGAGTAATCATTTTTCCGACGAAAGGTATGCTACCAGTAGAATTAGATTTAGAAGTGTAGGAATACAAATGGTCTACTTTAACTATTCTCCCTTGATGGGGAAAATCTATCAAGCAAAAAAGCGATGAGACCACTGCATACATAGCATAGGTCCAACTTCGACCAAGAAAATGGTTGTAATTAAGTTGGGCATCAACAAATTTAACTTTGATCGAAATCTTCTTGCCCTATAACTCCATGGGTAGATAATTTAGGATTCCACAAGGATGAAAACCTCTTCTATCAAAGGATTTCAGAGTGGTAGGAAACTGATTGATAGTTGGAGAACCTAAATCTTTCCAACATGCAATAGACATAATACATGTAGAAGCTCTTTTGTCAATAACTGTGTGAAACACTTGTTTGGTTTTGACAAAAACTGGGATCTTAAATGCTAGTTGATGTGGGAGTCAAGGTATATGAATTTCAAGATAAAAAATAATAAGATTAGAATCTTGAGGATCAATTTCTCTAATAGCTGAAAATAATAAATTTCTTTGTGTTGAACATGTTTGTATCACCTCAAGAGCTGACATTGCTGAAGGAGACATAGGCAAGTCTTTAACAATGTTGTAATTATGAGAAGCTCTAGCATGTGGGTTGAAAGTTGATTTTTGAAGAACACCTTTGGGAGGTGGTTGAATCATCATGTCAGGGTTCAGTTTCTCAATCTATAATGGTTCAAAAGGAGAAGGAGGAATTGAATTGGAAGGTTGGTTAGATGAACTAGCATCGTTTTCATTTACTACAAGACCCTTAGATCCGCAATATTTTGATCTTCTTGCTACCATAACTCGTTGTGAAGACATCATCATGATATCTACAAATGCGGAAGAAGAAGACGGGCTATGCGCAACCATTTTTTTGTCTTGAGAAGGAAAAGGATCATTCAAAATAGCAGGAGTTGGAGAACCTTTAGTGAATTTGGTAACCTTTGCCCGATGTGGGAATTCCTTCATATAATGATCTTCATTACATATTAGGCAAGGATAACGAGGTTTCCTTTTCTCATCAATATGTTCATTTTTAGTGGGTTTCTCTTTGGGAGAAGCATTCTATTTTGTTTTACCTTTCCCCTTATTTTTACCTCCATGCGGTTGACTTTTTCCACTAAATGATTCCATGACATTAATTTCAGAAATAGTTTCTAGAGAAAGGCTTCGAGTGGGTGAATCTTGCATTGCCAAAGTCTGAGTTTTTTTAGAATTTTTCTTTTTTACTCTTAGGCTTTTGGCTGATAGAACCAATTACGCCATCAGTGACGTTAGATCCCGTAGGATTTGAATCTTTTTGATCATTTAAAATTTATGGGCGAGGTAAATTCAAGATTTTGTTGTACAATGTGCCATATTAGGTATAGACTAAGTCTGAGAACTCGGAAGGAGAAATTACTTGCTCTTTATTCATGACACCTCCCTTAAAAGCATCCTAGGTAATATTAGGAAGCAATGACTTCGTAAACCATTCATCTAAAATTTGATCTAGAATAAAAACTTTGACTAACCAACGCCTACATCTCCATTCATATGTATGATAGGAAATGTAAGTGGATTTTTATTGTTTTAAGGAAGTCAATAGTTTGGTATGAGTTTCATATCAAATCGGTAGTTGGAAATGTATAAAAAATGTTGTTGCTAGATATTTCAAATTATGGAAAGAAGTGCGAGGTAACTCAATGTGCCATTTGGCTGCTAAACTAGTCAAAGTTCATTATAAAAGATGAAGTCTGATAGAATCATTGATTAAGGAATTCGATGCACACCAAAGATGATATGTCATCATGTGATTTAATGGGTCCTCTCCTGATTTGCCTTCAAACTTTGTCATATCACTTGGTAACTTGGTGGGAATCGTCGGCCAAAAAGGATAATAATAAATAGGATCATTTGTTAACCAAGATAAATCTGGTAAGTCTAGGGTTGTGATGAATGGTAACTGTTGGTTAGGGTCTTGTTGTAGAGTTTGATAACCTTAAGGGTAAAGTCCAACTCCTCAAGGAGGATACCCATGATATCTTGGAATAGCCTGTGCATTTGGAATTTTCACTCCTCCAAGGTAACTAGGGTGAATCATACTAGGCTGTGGTTGAACAAGAACTTGATAATTATGACGAAGGTATGGTTGACTTTGGAAAGGTTGAATTTGACCCATTTGACCCAAGTAATATTTCCCCTATATAGGTTGAGCTTACAAAGGTTGACCTTGAGAAAATTGACTTTCAACAGGTTGAATTTGGATAAATTGACCTTGAAAAGTTTGGCTTTGGAAAGCTTGACCTTGGAAAGACGGACTTTGAAAAACTTGTCCTTGAAAAGGTGGAACCTGAAAAGCTTGACCTTGAAAAGGTGGGATTTGAAAATCTTTGACTTGAAAAGGTGTTTGCATTGTTCCAGTACCAAGTTATTTGATAGGAATATGTGGTGTAGACTGGATGGTAGGACTAGTTTGATATGCATATGCCTTAGGGATAGCCTATGTAGTCTATGGAATAGGTATTTGAGGGGTAACTTGAATAATCATTTATGATACTCCTAGGATAGATGTTTGAGATGAACTCGAAACCTATTGTTGAACAAGTGTTTGAGGTCCACTCTAAATATGGTGTTGAATTGGCTGCTAAACAAGTTGTTGAGTTGGTTGTTGAACAAGTGTTTAAGGAATCCCTTGGACGAGCTGTTGGAAAAGTGTTTGTGGAATTCCCTAAATAGGCTGCTGGATAGGTACAACAATACTTGGAATAGGTATTTGAGGAATATATTCTCTAGTAGGCTGAACAAGTTCATAAACTGGCACTTTTGGAGCAACTAGAGAAAAATGTTGAGAAAAATTAAGGTTCCAAATAATATTTGTTCCAAGGTAAGGAGTAGCAATCAAAGGTTGAGCTGCAACCTGTTGTCCTGGATTGAGATGAGGTACATCACCATAGGTTCTTGTAAAATTTTGTCCACTAACCATAAGATAATATCTAACAACAGGTTGTCATCCAGATGGAGGATAAGGTGGTTGCCTCCCAGGTGGTTAATAAACACTAGTTGGGGTTACTTGAGGATTAACTAAGTCACCAAATATCATGTGAACATATTGGTCTGATGCCAAAGGTGTTTCAGGCATGGATGTCATGCTCTGAAAAGTAGATGTAGATAAAACAGATGACCAAGTAGAAGGTTGAAGAAGAGTAGCTCCAGAAAAAGTCCTAGTAAGTGACTGGTATCCATGAGGAACTGAAGGAACACCATATAATAGTGATACTAGAGAGTTGGTAAACATAGATGAATAAGTAGGTTGCCTCCTTGTAAGGACTCTGGACACCACATATCTCCACAATGGTATGATATTGTCCACTTTGGGCCTAAGCCCTCATGGATTTGTTTTTGGGCTTTACCCCGAAAGGTCTCGTACCAATGGAGATATTTGTCCATCCTTATATACCCATGATCCTCCCCACTTCTAGTCAATGTGGGACTTTGGTCGTATACCCAACAATCCTCCCCTCGAACAAAGGACCATCAAGCCTCCCCTCAAATGATTTTCCATCGTCCACTCTCTACCAACTAGGATTCTTCGCTCCAATGCGTTGGAAGCACATGCCTTACATGGAAGCACCAATTGCCTCGAGAGCTTTCTCTAACCCAGCTCATCCACGGATCCCATCGTGATATTACCGGGGCCCACCGCCTTCGTTCGACATTCCGAGGATTCATCCACTTGGCTAACTTCGAACTTGGCTCCGATACCACTTGTAAGGACTCTGGACACCACATATCTCCACAATGGTATGATATTGTCCACTTTGGGCCTAAGCCCTCATGGATTTGTTTTTGGGCTTTACCCCAAAAGGCCTCATACTAATGGAGATATTTGTCCATCCTTATATACCCATGATCCTCCCCACTTTTAGTCAAGGTGGGACTTTGGTCGTATACCCAACACTCCCAAGAGGAATTTCTGGCATGGTTCATCTTGGTGAATAAAAATGAATGCGGTGAGGTGGAAAACTTAGACCTAAAAATTTCAAAGGGGTAGAATACCAAGGATCAGGCCATAAAGGATCAAGAGGAACTCTTCGGAAAAAATCTTGGATCAAAAGTTTCACGAGTGGAAACTAGAGTACATGGTGATTCCTCCTCCTTGTTCCAAGTAATATCTTCAATACTAATTGAACTATGAGGTAATCCAGTCGTAATTATAAGCTTCCTTCAAGGTGAAGGTGGATAAGGGGTAGGAGCTATAAAAGCTTAAGGTGATTCAGGTTGAGAAATATCAACTCAGGTTCTTCTACTTTTGGTTTGGTTAGTTTTGTTTCTGAAACTTCACTAGTATCAAATTCACTTTGAAAAACTTCAGTAATTTTTGGGCCACAATGAACTAAGCCTAAGTCTACTTCTTTCGTTGGATTCACTTCAGTTTATACTGTCTCAGATTCTAAAACTATAGATGTTTCAGGTTGTTTTGAGGTTCTAGATTGTTGATGAATGGCAACAAGAAATTCCAGTTTAATTTTTCCTTGAAGTAAAATGTGAATTAAATTCGAATTCTATTCTCATATCAACTTAAAATAGTTAAATTAAGTTTATTAAACTTACTTAACTTAGTAAATTTGAGTTGGAAGTCTTTTGGAATTCGTGTATATGTTCTCCCTACTTTGTAGGAGTCCAGTGTGAGTTAATTGTGAGTTGTAAAATAGAAGACTCAGTTTCACAAGCCAGTTCAATTAAATTAGTTCTCAAACCGATTGAGAGAACTAATAGTGAGTTAACACTCAGTGGCGACACTAATGAACTCCACCAATGCTACTCTAGTTAAATGAATATTTACTCATCAAAAACTCATGCATGTCGATTCTCAGAAAGACCCAGTTGAGACTAGAGTTCAGGGACAATGTACTATTTGTTTTATATTTTTATGAGTTGCAACGATAGTGCATGCATTCAGGAACTGATCCTTGAGGGATTGTGCTATTTTTAGAGGCTTTATTTCCCTTTAAATACAAGCTATCCTTTGTAGGAATTACACATTGGAATAGAGACTTGGAGAGCTTTTGAAGAGGCTAAGATTTGGACTTGAGCTTGGTTATCAGTTGGATATTGAATTTGTTGATTAATACAAAACAGATAGTGGGGATTTGAGTTATGGCTTTCCCCGGATATTTATTGTGTTATGTGACTTTGATTCTCTTCCTCTATTGATTATTTTTTTCTCGATGTTTATGGGCTTCCACTGTAAAGAGTAGAAGTAGATTCATGTCTCTTTCTTTAGAAAATTTCATTAGCTTGTGAATCTACAGGATTTTCTACATGGTATCTAAGCAAGATTTTTTTTGGGCTGATCGTTTGCAGAGAAGATATAAGAATTTTTGTGAAATATTTTCAGAAACAAATTTCCGATATGGATTCCTTGGGAAAAGATACCCAAATTCAAAAAACAAATTAGCTGAATTGGAGTTCAGATGAGTGTGATATCGCTGATTTAAAATCAGCTCTCTATAGGAGATTTCGAAGTTTTGAGTTTCTGAGTTATAGGTGAAAGTCGAATTTGCAATACATACTTCAGGATTGGCAGATGGTGTTCCATGGTTTGAGGTTTTTGTATGCCTTGGAAAGAACCTCGAATTAGCCTAGAGGGACAAGATGGAGGCTGTGCTATAGGACAATGGCTTGAAGGAATTTGTTGAACAAGCAATTCATAAGCCAACAGCTACTGATGCACAAAACTTGGCCGAGTGGAAGAAGTGTGTGGTGAAGGTAAGGAAGATAATCCTTGAATAAGTTTGAGAACACATTGTCTCGAGTCTCCATGGCAAGGAAACTCCACATAGCATGCGGAAAACATTGACGGACTTGTATCAGAATAGCAGTGATCAAAGGATGTTGGCACTGAAGGATAAACTTCATAAAATCAAGATGGAGAAAGGCGAGATGATTCCAGAGTACTTGACCAAGTTCACTCAATGTCATGATGAACTTGGAAGTGTTGGAATCGCGAGCTGAGGAGGATATGGTGAGCCTTTCTCTTCTTGGACTCCCAAAGAGTTGGAATAGTTATTAGGACTCTTTCAATGGTTGGGAGAAGGTGCCAAATTGGGAATGACTATGGTCGTATTTGATTTAGGATGTGGTTAGGAGGAACACTAGGGATGGCTCTTCATCAAAGACTGATGATGAAGAGAACTGTGCCTTAGCGATTAAGGCGAGGAATGGGAAAGGTAAAATTTCCCATTCCAAATCATATTCTTATCATGGAGGTAAGAATAAGGACATGACGAAAGTTAAATGCTTTCACTCTCACAGGATGGGCCACTTTGCTACAAATTTTCCATTGAAGAAGTCCAAGGAGAAGTCCTTAGGAGGAGCGTCGGGTGAGGCTTTGGCCTCTGAATTCAAATTGGACTTTTTCCTCATGGCATCAATGTTGTCTTCAATCACGCGAAGTGTCTGGTACTTACAATGGAGCTTCTTTCCACATGACTGGCGACAAAGAGTGTTTCAATGAACTAGAGGAGAAAGATCTCAAGATGCATATCAAGATGGGTGATGACGGTAAGTATAGTGTTACTGGTGTGGGCACTATTAATTTTTAGAGGGAGCATGTGGCTCCACTCACCTTGAAGAATGTTATGCATGTACTCAGACTGATGAAGAACTTGGTATCCATTGCCATGCTTGAGGATAAAGGCTATGATGTGATATTTTCGAAAGGAAAGGCGTTCCTTCGACACAAAGCCAAGGGTCAAGTAAAGAAGATAGGGATTCGAGTTTAGAATCTCTATAAGATAGAGGTAGAGGATTGTGCTTCTTTGAGTTAAAAAGCGAACAATATTTTGAGTCGAGACGTCGATGAGTTGTGGCACATACGATTGGGCCACTTGCATCATGGGGCTTTGAAGATATTGCAGCAAATATCTATTGGTCTTCCCAAAGGTACACTTGAGCAAGTTGATACATGTAAGGGTTGTAATTTTGGAAAATACACCAAGTCTTCCTTTGGAGGCAGAGATAGTCGAGCAGAGTCTATTCTGGAGAGAGTCCATTTAGATGCGTGTGGACCATTCTTGAAAACATCCATGACCAAACACAGGTATTATGTTATATTTGTTAATGACTATTCTTGTAAATGATGGGTATTTTTTATGTAGAAAAATGATCAAACTTTCACAAAGTTTTATGAGTTTAAAGTATTGGTAGAGAAAGAGTTCGATGAAAGAAGGTTAAAGCTCTACGTAGTGATAACGATGGTGAGTATGTCTTAAATGAGTTTAAGAACTTCTATGCAGTGGAATGCAATAAACAAGAGTTGACGACACCCCATAACCCTTAATAGAATGGGGTTGTCAAGAGGAAGAACAAGAGAATAGTAGGGATAGCAAGGGAGATGTTGCATGATCAAGGCCTACCATTACACTTTTGGGCTGAGGCATGCAACAAAATTGTTTATGTTCAGAACCGTAGCCCACATCGGATACTTGAGATAAAGACATCAGAGGAGGCTTATTCCAGTAAGAGGCCAGATGTTGGTCACTTTAGGATTTTTGGGTCATTGGTTTATTGCCATGTGACCAAAGATGCACGGAATGATCTTGAGCCAACAACAAAGTTGGGGATTGTTGTGGGTACACTGATACACTCCATAACTATTGGGTGTACATGCCAACTAGTCAGATGATAATGGTTCACAGGGATATCAGGTTCGATGAGGAGAAGGCCATGCGAGTATCCCTTGAGAGGGAGCTTGAGCTACACGTGCATGAGGATATTTTAACTCCTAAGGCTGAGGGGCCTCAGATTGATATGGAGCATCCACATGCAGAGGTTCAAAGAGTGGAAACATCCACTTAGGCAGAGTCTTATAGAGAGGGAAGAAATCGCACTGGAGAGGTTGACAGATTGTTGGATGATGCATGGGAGAATGAGGGAGCACCCCCTTCTGAGTGCAAACAGAGGAGGTCACTAAAGAGGTACACTAGATACATGGAACTTATGGGTGCATGTGTTGTGATAAAGACATCTTCCTTTCAGGAAGCAGTGCAACAACCAGTTTGGGTTTATGCGATGATGGAGGAGTATGACTCCATAGTTCGAAACATTGATTTTGATGTGGTCCCGAGACCTGAGGAAAATTTAGTTGTGAGCTCCTGTTGGCTTTAAAAGGTAAAGCAAGTTGTAGATGGTAGTGTGGAGAAGCATAAGGCTAGATTTGTGGCTCGTGGCTTTTCACAGGTAGAGGGGATTGACTATGATGAGACCTTTGCTCTACTCATCAATTAGATCTATTTTGGCACTATCAGCACAGATGGGTTGGAAGATCTATCACATGGACATCAATACTTCCTTCCTCAATGGCATGATTGAGGAAGAGGTGTACATAGAGTAGCTTAAAGGTTTTTCAAGCTTAGACCATGAGTCGCATGTGTGTCGACTCAAGAGAGCGTTGTATGGGCTGAAGCAAGCACCCTGTGCTTAGCACACCAGGATAGATAACTACTTCATTAGGTTGGGCTTCATAAAGAGTGAAGCGGATGCGAACCAATATCATATAGTGGTGGAAGGTAAGTTGTTGATCTTTTTACTTCAGGTAGATGATGTTATACTGACAGGTGATGAGAATATCATCAAATATTGCAAGGAGGACCTTGCAATAGAGTTTCAGATGAAGGACATGGGGCTCATGCATTACTTTCTTTGCATGGAGGTATGGAAGGGAGATGGGTAGTTGTTTGTATCTCAGGGAAATTATGCCAACGAGATACTTAGAAGATTTTGCATGGAGAGTAGTAAACCCATGGAGACACCTCTAGATGGTAACTGGAGGAAGGAAGATGCTACTTCAGGGGAAGAAGTGGAAGTTACTGTTCACATGCAGCTTATGGGTTCACTCATGTACTTGGTGAACATATGACCAGATATGTGCTATGCAGTTAACCATCTTAGTCAAGTGATGGTTAGGCCTACCAAGCCGTATTGGAAGGCGACAAAGCATGTATTGACATACCTTAGAGGCACTACTGAGTTTGGGTCATGGTACCAATGGACAGAGGGAGTGAAGCTTCAAGGCTTCACCGATGCATATTGGGTAGGGAGTCCATTCGACAGGAAGAGCACATCAGGAGGAATCTTTAGTATTGGTTCAGTTGCAGTTTCTTGGTACAACAAGAAAAAAAGATAAGTTGTACTCAATCCGTCAAAGGCAGAGTACATGGCTGCAAGTCAGGCAATATGTGAGGCTATCTAGATGAGGAAAATCCTGGTTGGTTTTTTTGGTCAGTAGATGGATCCGATAATGATTTACTGTGATAATCATAGTTGTATCAAACTCTCTAAAAATTCAGTCTTTCATGATCGGCCCAAGCATATTGATATCTAGTATCCTCATCTTAGAGATTGTGTATTGAGGCAGATCATGTTGTTAGATTACATTCCCACAGAGGAGAAAGATGCTGACATCTTGGCAAAGGCATTGTCAAGATGTAAATTTGAGTTTCACAGAGACAGGATTATGGTAGTTGATACTCCCTTTCTTGTTGAGAGGGAGTGTTGAGAAATGGCAACAAGAAATTCCAGTTTAATTTGTCCTTGAATTAAACTGTGAATTAAATTCGAATTCTATTCTCATAGCAACTTAAAATAGTTAAATTAAGTTTATTAAAATTACTTAACTTAGGAAATATGAGTTGGAAGTATTTTGGAAGTCATGTATTTTTTCTCTCTACTTTGTAGGAGTCTAGTGTGAATTAATTGTGAGTTGTAAAATAGAAGACTCAGCTTTATGAGTCAGTTCAGTTAAATTAGTTCTCAAACTAATTGAGAGAACTAATAGTGAGTTAACAGTAAATGGTGACAGTAATGAACTCCACCAGTGCTACTCTACTTAACTAAATATTTACTCATCAGAAACTCATGCATGTCAATTATGAGAAAGACCAAGTTGAGACTAGAGTGTAGAGTCAATGTACTATTTGTTTTACATTTTTTTGAGTTGCACTAATACTGCATGCATTCAGGAACTGATCCTTGAGGGATTACGCTATTTTTAGAGGCTTTATTTCCCTTTAAATACAAGCTATCCTTCATAGAAATTACACATTGGAATAGAGAATTTGAGAGCTTGTGAAGAGGAAGAACTTTGGCATTGAGCTTGCTTATGAGTTGGAGATTGAATTTGCTGAGAACTAGGATTGTTCTAGAGACAACAAGCATTGTAATTTCAACTTGATTTTCCGGATTAATACAAAACAGATAGTGGGGTTTTGAGTTGTGGATTTCCCCAGATATTTATTGTGTTATGCGCCTTTGATTCTCTTCCTCTATTGATTATTGTTTGCTCAATGTTTATGGGCTTTCGCTATAAAGAGTAGAAGTAGATTCTTGTCCCTTGCTTTAGCAAATTGCATTAGCTTGTGAATCTCCAAGATTTTCTAGATAGATCCTGTTTATTTTAACCTTTAGGTTTTAATATTTTCCAATTGACTAGGTGTAAATTCAGGGGGTTTACCTTGCATAATATGGGAATGCCTTGGTAAATCAACCACGATGAAATTTTATATATAAACCAAATAATATTCAAAATCCAAACCTAAGGTCTCTAAAACGTAAAAACAAGCAAATAACATGCGCTATTATATTTATAGAGTCAAACCATGCAAACAATATTTTCAAAGTGAAATCACTAGTTAGTGATGAAATCCAACGTCGAAGATATGAAAGTGAAAAGTGGCTAAATATAGAGAGGGTGGAACCAGTTATGCTAACAACTTGCTTAATGTACATGATTTGGTTCAAGTAAACTTCATTTATGCCATCTCAAATGAAGAATACCCTCCAAAAAGGTCCGAGTGAGTCTAGCCAATGTTTGTTCCAGGTACAAAAGAGACTTCTCCTCCACCATTACCTGGGGCAATAGCCCTAAGATTATGGTCTCTAAGGTTACCACATAAGACAATTTAACTTGGGGGGATAGTCACAAATCAGAAGCACACATGAGGGTAGAGTAACAAAGCTCAATCCCCTTGAAAGTTCCTCAACATGGTTAATCTAAGGTTTACGTCCAAGTGACTCCCAAGTACCTTTCAACACCATTTTTAATACGTGTAAATAACTCTACTGTAACAAATGAAGTGGGGTCAATCACTCCACTAGTTCCGACATGATACCGTGCTTAACTCCTTTGTAAGGGGAACTTCTGAGAGCCAAATTGCAGTAAATGGATTTACTCTCTATCACAAGATGTTAATGTTTGTTTGAAGCTTTGGAAAGTTAACTCACTTCCCTATTCCAAATCCCTACAACCTTATCTAATGTAGGTGGAAAAGAACCTTAAAATAATAAATTTTTCTAGATTGATTTTACTAGCGCTAATTTTAAGAGTTGTTACTTACGCAAAGGTAATGGACGTGAAACTGATGATATTATCACTTGATGCAAATCCTTAATTCAATCAAAAATTAAATTTCTAATTGAAGTAAGGAGATAGCCTTTTCAAAATTTCAATAGAAATGCAAAAAACTGTTAAATCCCATTATATCCCTTTTCGTAAATGCAGACCTGCAATGTCAAATTACCCAAATAAAAAAATTACTTTAAAAATTTCACTTTTCCCAATAACTCAAAAAATCAAGAAACTTTCCTTTTTGACATACAATCACTTGAAAATTTCCAAAATGCAAGAAGAAACCAATAAATACTAAAATGAATTTTCCCTATTGAACGTTATGATTTCAATGCAGTCAAGAGTATAGTTCAAAAACACTTTAGCAATGGAAGAAAAATGATTTTTCGTTTCAACATCAGCATAAGAAGAACTTTTCATAAACAATATTCATTCTTGTAAATCATTGCTTTTCATTCACGAAAAAAGATTTTAAAAAAGAGAGAAATACACACAAGATCTGATTTGATCGAAAGAAGAAAGAAAGAAAGAAAGAAAGACAATAAGGCAAGACCAATTGATCTTTATTTTTATAGATCGACCACACAACCGATGAAGCTTTGCCCCTAATTTGGAAAAACAAGGAATTTTGAAGAAAACTCTTTCATAACACTCAAGAAGACTAATAGAGACTCAAAGAAGGTACTAACAAGTGTAACTAAATAGGAAAAACCAAAATTTCTGGACTTGATGAAGACAAAACTAAAATTTTCAAAAATTCCAGGTACTTGCATAGGTCATAGAACAATCTAGTGTGCATACGCACTATTGCAAACAGAAAAGTGTGCATAATTATGATTTGTGCCTCAAGATAAAGAGTGCAGAGCGGGAAATTGAAAATACAAATAAAAACAAGTCAAATAAAACATAAAATCCAGATTTTCAATATTTCCAAACAATTAGAGAGGGTTATGAATACAATATCAAAGGTTAAAACAAAAAGAATAATGGAGAGTGAGATGTTCCCTAGTGGAGTCACCAATTTTTTAGGAGGACTAATCCCTCTTGTGGACAAGACAAATCTTACTAGACCTCAAAGAAATCTAGTAACAAACAAGAAATAGCTGCTACTTTTCCTTAGCTTACGATTGATTCAAACAAAAAATATGAGAGAGATCACTTACCATTTATTCAAATGTCTATCGAAGTCCCTTTCAGTGCCTTTCACAGTTAGCTTCCCATTGATTCTTTAAATACTATTCCAACGCTTTTCATAGCTTCTCCATAAAGTCTCGAAGGATATTTGCATAGACAAAAACACACAAAGGATCAAAACATCTAGTATATAGAATTAAAGATAAATTAACTACTTAACTCAACATATATCATAAATTGAATCAATAACCAATCATAACCTATGTGAATGATGAAGGAATCCCATAAACGATATTACAAAAGACATAATTAGGAAAGAACAATTTCTTTTTTATATTAAATAAATTTGAGAACAAACTCACAACCTCAAAGCCTTGATGTTGCAAGCCTCTTCTCACAATCTCCAACCCTCTCCTTAGATGAAAGGCCTCCTAGCCTTATTTCTGCAACATAAGCCTACCTTTAATAGTCCTCCCCAATCCTCTGGCCTGTGTTTGATTTATAGGCCAAGAGGAGGAGGTTTGGGATCCATTTCCCAAGGATGAGATCCACAAATGGTGGGATAGGGGATCCAAAAAGAGAGGGAAGTATTTCCATGATGGGAGGGATTAGGGTTGGATAGGCATCCATTCGAAACTTTTTTAGTTGTGAAATATTTGGCTAACAATGCTTTTATACTTTACTTTTTATTTTTACTTGTGTTGAGTCATGTGCGCAAGCCATAGTATCAGACAAAGCATACTTGTGCATAGTTTCTAATGGTCTCTTCTGCGTATGCACAAAAATGGACTGGGGAACTGTGCAAGAAGACAAAACTAGGTTTTTGAGCTTTGATATCCAAGAATTTCATTCTCTTTGGGATGGTTTAGGTTCTATCCTTACAGGTGGATGCATTGGAACACTTTGATGGATAGCGAAAGATCGAAACTGATGGTCATCTGCTTAATGTAATGAAATGATGTGTAATAGATTTACAAGAGGAGTTTCATCCTCTTTACATGGTTTATAACCAGTAACCATGGGGGTACTAACTAGCTTTCATTCTTCCATCCCAAATTTCTGCAATGTTTCTCTTAAATACTTAGATTGGGAAATGGATATGCCATTTTTGTATTGAGTAATTTACAGTATGAGAAAGAAGGATAATATCCTATCATAGACATCTCATATTAGTTTTGCGTAGACTCAACAAATCATTGTCCCATTTTTTAGAAATCAATGTCAAAGATAATATCATGCACGTAAAACGCAACAACGAGTAGATGATCATTTTTTGTTTTTATATGCAGATTACTATCAAGAGTTCCATTTTTAAAACCTTTCTATTGAACATATTTATCTAATCTAGCATACCAAGCTCTTAAGACTTGTTTTAGTCCATATAGGGCCTTCTTCATTCTGCAAACATAATCTTCATTCTTTGAGAGCTTAAACCCTTCTTGTTGTTCTATATATACTTTTTCTAGATCTCCATTGAGAAAGGTTGATTTCATATCCATTTGATATACCTTGATATTATTATGATTATCAAAGGTAAGAAACATTATAATGTATTCCAATCCTACTATAGGTTCAAAGGTTTCTTTAAAATCAAATCCTTCTACCTGTTCATATCCTTTACAAACTAGTCTTGCTTTGTTTTTTATTACTTGTCCTTCCTTGTTTCGCTTGTTCTTAAAGACCCATTTGGTGCCTCTAACATTTTGGTCTTTGGATCTAAAGATAAAATCCCAAGTATAATTTTATCAATTTGATCTATTTTTTGATTAATTTCCTTCACCCAAGGCTTGTCTTCACTTGCCTAACTGATATTTTTTTCTCAATTTGTGATAGCGGGGTAAGGTTTGCACATCTTGGATTATCGAAGAATTTCCTCCTAGTTTGAACACCAAATCTACAATCACCAATAATTTTAATTTCTGGGTGTTTTTTCTTCACATACTTTGAACATGTTTTATGCCTCTGTGTTATCTATTGTTCTTCATCTTCTTCTTCCGCTTCTAGTTCTTCTTGATGTAATAATCTAGAGGCTAAATCTTCTTCTTCTCCTAATTTAGTGTTTTCTTTGGATGGTTCTGAATGTGGCAATATTTCATCCACTTCAATGTAACCGTAAACCCTTTTTGCGCTCTTATTGTAGCACTTGTAGCCTTTAATCTTGACTGAGTATCCAACAAATATACCTTCATAAGCTTGAAAACCAAAGTTTCTAAGATTTTTGTCATTTCTCTTGATATAACATTTTCTTACGATTACTTTGAAATGTTTCACTCATGTTGGTCTCCCTTTATATATCTCATAGGGAGTCTTATCACTATGGGGCCTAATTTGTATCCTATTTTCTATATTGACAATTTCTTGTGCTACCTTTCCCTAGAAGGTGTGAAGAACCTCCCCTTTATCCATCATTTCTCTAGCCATCTTCTGAATTGTTATATTTTTTCTCTCTACTACTCCATTCTATTGTGATGTTCTGGCTACTGATTATTGCCTCCTTATGCCATCTTCTTCAAAAAATTATTCAAATTGTTTGGAGGTGAATTCTCCTCCCTTATCTGATCTCAAACATTTAATATTTATATATTTCTCATTTTCAACCTCAGCTTTGAATATCTGGAACTTTTTTATAGCTTCATATTTTTCTTTCAACAACATTATCCAAGTGGCTTTCATAAAGTCATTAATAGATTAAATAAAGTACCTTTCTCCTCTTGGTTTATTTTTTCTTGTAGGAACATAAATGTTAGTGTGAACCAGTTCCAAAGGTTTAGAGGTTGAAAATTCCTTTGTCCTAAACTGAGTCCTTGTTTGCTTGCCAAATTGATAGGACTTGCAAATTGAGCTGTCAGGAATTGTCAGTCTTGGAAAACCTATAACTGCTTCTAGTTTGTTGATTTTTATTAGGCTCTCGAAATTTATATGACCATGTATTCTATGCCACAACTAAGCTTGATTTGTCTTACTCAGGTAGCAACTCACTTTGGAATTATCGAACACATATACATTGTTTTGAGTCCTAACTACTTTTCCCACAATCTTTCCATTCTCTTCTTTTAAGATCTCATAGTATTTAGATAAAAAATTCACAATATAGGCATTATCACACATTTGAATTACACTGAGTAAATTTTTCTTGAGGCCTTCCACAGATAACACATTTTGGGCCTTGATATTCTCATCAAGATTGATTATTCCCTTCCCCTTAATTTTTGTTGGAGAATTATTTCCAAAGGTGACATTATTCCCTTTATCTTTTTCTTTTAAAAATAAGAATTTACTTTTGTCCCCAATCATGTGTTTGGAACACCCACTATCCACATACCTTATTTTTTCTTAATCATGAGCAGACAGAGCAAGTACACATTCCTCATTTTCCTCAATCTTCTACTTCCAACTCCTCCCGTCCTTAAATCAAGTTGGTTTCTTAGTGCATTGTGGTTTAGAGGAGTATTCAAACCTTCCTCTGCTCTTGTTAAACTTGGGTGGCTTCGGGACAATTTACCTTAAGCGAAACCCTAAGCCCCATATGTAGCCCATATCACCAAATGAATAATTATAAATAAAATTACTTGGGAAAATATTTATAAGATGGTTTTAAATAATTTGGGAAAAATTCAAAATTTGAGGATTTCCCTCCATATTATAAATCCGACCTTAATAAAATGAAAGGGTATCAATTAATATATATATATATATATATATATATATATATATATATATATATATATATATATATATATATATATATATATATATATATATATATATATATATATATATATATATATATATATGAATGAAATCTAATTCAAAATCATTGAATAAGCTATTTCCTTCCGAGGTTCATATATTCAAATGGCTTTAAGATTTCTGGTGTCACTTCTGGGTTTTGTAAAGGGTAATGACAAGTCTCCTCTCATTCTGCCTAAGCGAAATGATCTTGGTCTTATAAAAAATTTACAGTCTCACTCTCTATGATGGTTTATAGATGTAATGCTGATAGATTTGGTTTGGAACTCTATCTCTAATTGTGGCTTATGCTTTTGGTTTGGAACTCACTCTTTAACTCTATCCCACATATTTGGTTTGGCACTTGCACTCTAACTATGGCCCATGCATTATGGTTTGGCACTTGAACTATGGTTGTGTCCTTGCATTCTGGTACAATATCGCATCATGTATGGTCTCAGTGTAGGAATATGGTCTCACAACCATGGTTTTCGTATAACTATCTTGCATTATGCTACAGGATCACATCTCATATACATCAAAGTCTAACATCACATCTAATGGCAGCTTGCACATATAATGCATGGTTTATATGGCTCGATACTCACAACTTGTTCTTGACATAGCTCTCATTACAATGACATTGTTATTATGGATTGATTTTAATTACAGGTACGTTGCATCTTATAGTGGTATCATTGTCCATGTGTTTTCCTATGACTTTGTATCTCTATGACATTGCGGTAACCCTTGATAAAATTTCATCTTTGTTATTATTATCATTCTAAGTGGAATTACATATTTTTGTATTACTCAAAGGCTCATCATAATATAATGGCTTGTTCTTGTTAGATATTGTGACTTACAATGATTATATGTATATGCGTGTGTGTGTGTGTGTGTGTGTGTGAATTTGCACCCTTATGTGTTAGAGACATTTGAATATCACCGAAATAATGACAATAAATTATGATAGTAACTTCAAACTCCAGAAAGTGGTCAGTTTATATATAATTTTCCATGTTTTATGGTAAAGGTAGAACCATGATCCTATGGAGGTATTACAGAATGAACTTGGCATAACAATAGTGACAATATCAAGATGATTAATTGAAAACATAGGCATGAAAAAGATGAAATTATTGATATGACAGTGGTAACAATATCTCAATGGATGGCGTAGTTATGATAATTTCTCTCTTATATGTGCTTCACTCAATTAACAAATGAAATTATGAACTGATTTAGGTTTAACTCAAGGAGGCTTGATTTGTATATGATGTCTCATAATGATGTACTTTGTATATTAGCTAAACAATTGATGAAATATAATAGAATAATAATAATTGATTGACGGTTTTCCCCCTGGTAGGGTTTTCCCTTGGTATTTGTTATCCTCCTTGTGGGGGTTTCCCTGGTCTCCTACCAAATTATGGTGTCTCTATTTTTGTATGCTTTTCTTTTGATGTTTCTCTCTATTTCATTGAACTGTTGATGCTATTTTACTTTCGATATAATTGTTAATATTATGATGATGTTATGGGATAAATTTATATGTAATGCTAAAAAGTATAAATGCGATTATTAAAATAAAAAAACAATATAGACCTAAGAGAATTTTAACAACATTCACTTGCCTTGTTCCCAAAATGATTACACTTAAAGCATTCAATTTGATCCATTAGGGGAGAGAAAGAATCCTATTCTTGGGGAATGAATTCTGAACTTTAGAATTTTGATAATTTCTATTCCTTATATCTTCATCTCTTTTACGTTTAAAAATTTTGAAATTAATGGCTTCATGTCCAATGATATGACATTTATAACAATGTCCATAAAACAATTTTGGGTACCTAATGTTTAAAAATTGATGACCTTCAGTGGGTTTCTTGTACCTTTGTTGTCTTGCTGATTGATTTACATATCTATGTGGAGGAATATTTGAGGAGTTAACAATATTCCTCCAACGTTAAGTCCCTGATTTTGTTTTGGTTTATCTTCAGTCACTTTTCCTTGAAGTAATCTTGCAAATATTTGGGGGCCTTTGAACCCTCCAAACTTGAAATTGATATGCCCTTTAGAATATTCTTGTGATTCAAGGCATCTCAGACTTGCCTTATTTGGTGGGGATCTTTGACTGTTTAAAATGTGATTTAATTTCTCTGTTCCTTCAACAAAATTTCTATCCAAACCCTTCTCAAATTTATACTTGTCAAGGTCTCTTCTCAAGGAAATGATTTTTGCGTCTAAACTATGACGGTTCTCTTCCCATTTGAGGATCAAATCATTTAGAAATTCTTCCTTTCTTTTTTCTTCTTCTAATTTCACTTTAAGGGATAAAATTTCTGCTTTACATGTTTCTGGAATCATATCCTCTTGTTTTTTTATCAGCTCTTGTTTCAATAGTTTATTATCATCTTCTAGTTTTTCACAGTGACTTTACTTTTCTTCTAATTGAACTGTTAGGTTGTTTTTTATTTTAATTTCTTCTTCAAATTTTTCTTTCTATTAAATGAAATCCCCATTATCATAGTTGTACATACCTTCCTCAAATCACAAAAACTACTCTTTCAGTTGATTGTTCTTCTTTCTAGCCTTCTTTAACTCATCAAGAGCATTGGTGACCTCCCCTTCGAGATCCACCACTCCTTCTTCTTCCTCAAGGTATGAGTCATTATTGGATTTGGAGTCATCTTTGAATGACATGAGTAAGAATTCATTAGGCTCATCCTCATAAGAATTCTTTCTATTTACTTCTTATGAAGAATCGTCTTCTTTAGAGTAGAGCTCGTTCTTCTTTAAGAATTTCCTCTTCTTATATTTCTAAGCTTTGCCTTTGGGATTCTAAACCTTATCATTTTATATATTTTTATTTAGAAGGAAACTTAGAAGAAAAATTGCCAAATCTTTGAAAATAAAATCACTTGAAGGGTATATTTCATTTATACTAACATAAAAGGCATTTTAACTTTCTAGCAAAATGAGCCAGCTCTTGATCAAATTCACATATGGAACATTCTCGATGATCTTTGTTTTCCTTGGTCTTCTTAGCCACTAAAATGTTGCCTCATTTGGTTTAGTCTTCTCTTTTCCTAATCTCATCTCCTATGTTGTGAGGGTCCCATGTTATTGGTTCATTATAAAATTATTCAAGTTTGTCATCTCCTCAATGGCTAAGATTTTGGCATTGAAACACATAAAAAGAGATCTCAAAACCTTCCAAACAACTACTTCCTCTTCAAAATATTCATCAAGTCCTCTAATAATGTTTTCTACCTCATCAACTCTAAGGAAATATTCTAATATGATTTCTTCTTTATTCATCCTTAGGCTCTTGAATCTCATTTTGAAAGTTTGAATATTGGCTTACTTAACCTTCTCATCTCCTTCATGACTCTTATCAAGCTTGTCCCACACTTCTTTAGTTGAATTACAATGCATTACCTTTATTACTTCAGATTAACTAAGACCAAATAAAATGAAATTCTTGGCCTTTGCATGATTCCCATAAATATTTTTATCATCTACATCTATAGGAGGGTTCACTGGAACAAAATAATCAACTAATACACAACTACAAACATCTATGCCTAAAGACATGAGATAGGCCTCCATCCTCACCTTCGAGAAGACATAGTTTGTCCCATAAAAGATTAGTATGTTACTTGAATAAGCATCTTGGTTCTATTTTATAGACATGATTCCTTATAGATCTACCTTCCAGTCATTAAAATTTCCTTGAAGGAACTAGACTCTAACTAATTGTTGGAATAAGGAATTTCTCAGAGGGGGTGGGGGGGTGTTGGGGGGTAAATTATTAACCTGGAAATCACTCATATGAGCATTCAGAACTAAATACATAAGAAGCAATGTAAACCATTCACATTAACATGCATTATCAATCACGAGCAACATACACACATCGACATAGAAATTTAGTGTGTGGAAACCCAAAAGGGAAAAACCACCAATCTATTTTTTATCATGATATAATCAAAGACACTACTCAATTACATCAATTTGTTATGAGAACCCACTCACAAGAAGCCCCAAACCCTTTCTTATTAGAAATACACAACTTTCTAAGAGGATCCAACTTGTTGTTCCTTAAGAAACCAATTTCCTGGCTATGGGGAAATTGTGCTTAAGACATTAATAAATATTATTTACTGACACTTATTGTTTGTTGTGTCTTCAAAGGAAGGACCTGCAAAAATTGGTCTTTAACTCTTAATACATGTATGACCAGAACATCTCAAAATGCCATTTGTTGCTAGATATAAATGATGAATGAAGAAATTTTAAATGAGAAGTTAAAGATAATATGCTGATCTTTCACAGAAAATACTATCTGTAACTTAGAGGAACTATGATGATGAGAACTAAATCATAGACAATATGTTGGTATTTCACAGAAACTATTATCTATAACTTAGAAAGGGAAGCGAGGACTTCAACTATAGGAGCGCTCTTTTAAGGAAGTTTAACTTTATCTACATAAACAAATAAAGACTTGCAGCTTCATTACTATACCTGAAAAGAAGAAAACATAGCATGACACATGATAGATAAGCTGACAAAATTATATGCAACAACTCATGGAAACTTATGATTCTTTAATTAATCAACAGTGATATCAGGAATACAGTGGCCTAGTCTCCCTCTTGCCTTATATTTTTTCAAAATATTTTTCAAGTGATTTTTTGAATGAAACAATGAATGAAACAAACAACAAAATACATGTTACAACATTTGGTTCCACCTGGGGATAGTGCTTTTGCCACAAAAGCACTAAGAACCACAGATTAGTGCCTTCACTTCAGGCATGGAGTCTTATATTGCTTTGCATAAACTGAAATACTATGGCATTTGTACAATGATTTCACTCCGGTATTCACAATGAAATGATGCTTATTCTTTAGATCTGGAAGTAGTGTTTTGAGTGTTTCCCATTAATAGGCAGCTATAGAGTTTCACCATCAAGATTCTCAAGGATGAAGGTATTGTTGGATCTCACTTCAAAAATTCTAAAAGGACCATACCAGAGAGGATCAAACTTCCCATGTTTACCCTTATCTTCTCTTCTAGTATCCCATCTCAATACTAAATCTGCAACTTTGAAATCAATTTCCTTGGCTTTCCTATCAAAAATATTTTTTATCTTGGATTGATACATAATCAAGTTGTCTCTTACCTTGTCCCTGTTCTCACTTAGCTCCAGCACATTGTTCATTCTTCTTATCAAAACATTTGGTTCTTCTTTCGCCTCTTGAACCAATGCAATCACTGAATTTACAAGTTGACTTGGAAATAGAGCCTGAGTTCCATATACTAATTCAAAAGGTGATTTCCCTGTAGATCTTCTTGTCGTTACTCTAGCAGCCCATAGAGAAAACTTTAACTTAGAATCCAAATCTCTTTGATTTTCTGCAATGGTTTTCTTAAGGATCTTCATCAAAGTTTTGTTAGTAGATTCAGCTAATCCATTTCCCTAAGGATGGTAAGCTGTTGAATGGGACAAAATAACATTATTATTCTGACAAAAAGCAATGAAGTTACTTGAGTTGGACTTGAGCATTGTATGTTATAATTTTAATGGGGCAGCCAAATCTGCTGAAAATATTTTCCTCCAGGAACTTCATTACTATCTGATCATTTTCTCTCTTAGTAGGAATTACCTATACCCATTTGGTGAAGTAATCAGTTGCTGTGAGAACCCACCTATGTTGTCTTCTTGAAGGTGGATTGATCTCTCCAATAAAGTCCAATCCCCATTGCCTAAATGGCTCCTCTATGAAAACTAGAATCGAAGGTAAAGAAACTAATCTCTTTTTCTCAGCAAAAAGCTAACACTTCTAACAACTCCTAACAAACTTATATGTATCACCAAATAAAGTAGGCCAATAAAATCCTGCCTAAAGTATCTTATATGCAGTTAATTTTCAACTGTAATGTCCTCCACAAAACCCCTCATGATAATCTTTGATTGTGTATGTAAATTCATCTTCTGTTAAACATAGCAATAAAATTCCAGCAAGGTCCTTCCAATACAATCTTCCTTCCACAATCACATATAGATGTGCCTTGATCTTTAATGTCCTATACTTTGTTCTATCTAAGGATTGAGGACAAGAAAGAAAGCAAAAATAATGAATTATATTCTTATACCACTCTCAGCACAAAAATTTATACCTGATCTTCATACCTGGATCTTGCTTCTTCAGCTACTTTTTCCTCCACAGGTGCCAAAAAGTTAATTCCCAATGCCTGAAAGTTTGATTCTGTCAAATTTTTTGCCAATCCTTGTCCTTTCACCAACTTTATGGGTTTTATGTCCAAATCATATTTGTGGATCTTGGCAATCCACTTTCCCCTTCTGCCTTTTACATCTCCCTGTAGTAATACATCTTTCATTGTAGCATTTGGCACATAAGAAATGATTTGGGACTGCAGCACATAATTTCTAAAATCTTTCAAGGCTTTTACCAAAGCATACACCTGTTTCTCAAGAATATTATATTTCAACTCAGAATCCCTAAGGATCTTACTGAAGAATTCAACTGGCTGCTCTCTCTCTTCATCATTCTTTTGTAGTAAGACAACAGCTATTGAACTTGATGATGCAAATGAAAAAATCTGGAAAGGCTTTTGGTAATTAGGACTGATTAAAATTGGAGCTGCCTGTAATGCCTCTTTAATCCTGGAAAATTTTTCTATAGCTTCTTTGGTCCAACTCACTTCATTCTCCTTCTTTAGCATATTAGTAATTTCTTTTAAAATTTATCCATAGTTGGATACAAATCTTCTCAAGAAGTTTATCTTTCCCGGAAACTTTTGAATATCCTTTTTACTCCTAGGCAATGGCATTTTATGCATAGCTTGTACTCTGGCTAGATCTATCTTCACTCCTTCTCTGGAAACAATATGTCCCAATACTTTTCCTTCTTCCAGAGCAAAAATGGATTTCTTGGGATTTAATGAAAGTCCAAATATTTTACATTTATCAAAATTCCTCTTCAAATGATCCAAACGTTCTTCATCAGAATTTGAGAAAATAATAATATCATCTAAATATATTACTGCAAACTTATCTCCAACAAAAGCAATGTCCATAGCCCTTTGAAATGTAGCACTTGCATTCATCAATCCGAAAGGCATTCTAGCATACATAAATGTTCCCCAAGTGGTTGTGAATGATGCTTTCTTCTGATCCTCCTTATCCACAGCCACCTGGTTATAACCAGAAAATCCATCCAGCATTGACATTCTAAAAAATCCCGTTACCTTTTGCAGCACATGATCCATCTTAGGAAATGGATAGTTATCTTTCAAAGAAGCGTTGTTGAGATTTATGAAGTCCACACAACCTTATTTGTCCATTTTTCTTTCTCACAGGTACTAGATTAGCCACCCAATCAGAATACCTTAGTGGGACTATGATTTTGGCATCAAGCAACTTCTTGACCTCCTTTTCAATTGATGGTAGAAGTAGAGGATTTATTTGCCTAAGCCTCTGTTTGTAGGGTTTAACCCCCTCCTTTAAAGGAATCCTATGTTGAATAATATTTACATCATATTTTTTGAGATCTTCATAAGACCACGCAAATACATCAACATAATTCTTGAAAATTTTAATATATCTTTCTTGAAAACTAGGTGAAACTCCAACATATAATTTCAATAACCTGGGATTCTCTTGAGTTCCAATGTTATGATCCTGAATATGTTCATCCTATGAGATTTTACCTGAGTCCATAGCCACATCATTGGAATTAAAAAGCCTTTCAAGAGGAACAAGTCCCTTTGGCAGAATATTATCTTTCAATTGAAAGATCTTTTGATTTGCTATTGAATCTTTTAAACCACTGGCTCATGCAATTTCTTTTGTCTCTTCTTCGTCCTGATCAATTTCTGTGCCCTGGAACTCTTCAACCATAGTCAAAATCTCCTTAATCTTCTGGTCATCTTCAAAAACTTGCTAGTTCTTAACATTATCAGGAACAGAAGGTCTGTGCCTCATTTCTACCTCATATCTTAGTCTTGGATTAATAGGAGGCTTGAAAGTGCTAGCAGCGACAACCAATTAATCTTCCAATCTATTCTCATATCTTGGAATGAATTGAATGTTAAAAGATTCAAAGAATTTTTCAATCAAATCCCACCTCATTTCTGTATGCCTGGATCCTAGGATGCTTTGTTTGGCAGTGATCTTTTATCTCCTTAATAATTAGCTCTGAACTCCAAAAGCATAATTTGACTTGAATCCCATCTATTCGGCTGTTTGTAAAGAGATAATCAAGGATCATATTCTTCCACATTGTCAGTTTCCTCGACCTCCAGGTGCAATTAGAAGAAAAACAGCACATGTTCCTTCCTTGGAATAAGCTCCATCAAAGAAACATTTCCACACTTATTCCATTTGTAGCTCTGTAATTACATTGGCTGAAGCAAGTTTCTTCTGATTATCTTCAACCACCTCTGCATTATCATGCAGTGTGAAACAAGCAAAATCATCCTTCTCTTGACTATATACAGGTGAATTGCTTGCTCTGTTTTTTGTAATTGTCTTTACAAACCTAGTTTCTTTCTACAATCTCCTCTCCTCCCCACCAAAAATCGGTATAACATCATATGTAAAATCTAGCTTCAAAACACCTCCCAATTTAGCCCCCCGGGACTGTTGTGCTGTACAACAACCCCCCATTTCATAAATTTTTTCTTTAAAAATCATAATATGAAATGGGTCCCTTTTAAACATAGATGTGTGAATAAATTGGTATTAACTCATCATTAGAAAAAACCCTCATCAAAAGGTCCAACTGAAATGTGATATACCTTTCAAACAATGATAAAATAGGTCTTTTAAATAATCATAAAGCTTTTTATTATTACGATAAAGCGATCGCAAGATCGCATATCACAATAATAAGAAAAACATATATAAAGACCCATTGAATTACTCCGATCCGAAAAGGGAAATCGCTATCGGATATCGGGGAAAGGCAAAGCACATTGTATATATAAGGCAGCCCCCCATTCCTCCGATGTGATAAAAGGTATCACTATTGGCAATCGGCCGTTGCAATCAATTCATTAACTTTGACACCTTCAAATATTCCGATGCGATAAGGCATATCGCCATCGACGATCGACGATTTCGCAATAGCATAAGTAATGTGACTCGAGCCCTTTCCCGATTGCAATACATTAAATCAAGGCATGTGTTTTGAAGCATATTAAAGATTGGCATGCATTATACCACCTTTGGTGATTGAACAATATTTTGTAGTATTATTAAAACCTTCCAGTTCATGTCACCAATCATCAAATGCGATTATCTGCCAAATATCCAAGCCACGCTTGAATCGATCATTCACCATATAAACGTTATGATGGATATTTAAAAGCCCCCTTACCATGATTGATAGGTGAAGCGGCCAATTAATGAAGCAGTTGTGCCGAGATTTTCCACTTAGATTTTATCTGCTGCAGTTTCACTATAATCTTTGATTATTCACTAATAGATATAACTCTTTCATATTGGCTCATGCTACCTGTTTCCCTATATCACGCTAGTTTTACTTCTTGTGCAGAATTCTGTCGAAATAACAAGTTTTAAGCAAATGGGAAAGAAATACAAGAGATCCGCAGTAACAACGACCCCTACAGTAATAGTCCAACCCACTAGTGACCCAGGACCGAGTAAAAAGGGCCTAATCTTGGACACTACATGTCTCGGCCTTCGAAATACAAGCTGACAAAGCATCTATAATTTAATTGAGGCAGAAGAACCAGAGGAAGTGTCAAAAGAAGCTATTGCAGGCTCAACTAATAAATCAGAAGCCTCCCTGAAAGATTTAGCCGACTCATTTTTGCACAGGATAGCAGCTCGGGAGAAAATTCTTACATACAATGATGTAGTTAGATGGGTGATTGAACAAATTCCAGTTTCAAATAGAAAATTTTGCACAGTTGACGGAAGGGTTTTTGGTTCATTCCAGCCTAATGACTTAAGGAAAATGTATCATTTTCCTGAACTTGAAAAGAAATACAACAAATCCTTTCTGGAGAAATTCGCAGAGGAGAATGAGACAGAATCAACCCTGATTAGGCAATGGAGACAAAAGCCCACAAAGCACAAACATGAATCATCGGGTAAGTACTCCGTGGATTCCCTGTCATCTCCTTACTGTTATGCTGGGGCAATGATGTGTAGGATATGGGGAATGCATGATTCACAAAGTTTACTATCGAAATGGTTCCTTTAATGGAAGTGGCTGTTAATAGTTATGTTATGGATTGGGCCAATATATTGTCCGATAAATTAGCATCTGCAATTCTTGATTTTAGATTCAATTCACACAAAACCACCAGGACTATTCCCCCCTTTTATTATAGTGCTTATGTTATGGATATGCTTTGCTTTAATTCCGAATACCCGGTACTTGGGTGGAGATGGACGCCACAGGACCCTAAGCCAATCCACATTTATCATCAGATGTTATGGAAGGCACATTATAAAGACCACTTGTATCAAATCTGTAATGGTTTCATGTTGCCTATCTATTATGCCATTTTTGATAAGCCTGCCCCAAGGATTTCTGAGGAGGCAGAGATTGACTTGACTGCTGTAGGGAATTGGTTCAGGGAAGACAAGTTCACATATATAAGGGTGTATGGTAGCCTCACAAGACCCCATGTCCTCCCATTGTATGTACCTGATAAATTGTTGGCACGAGAGTTAGCTTACCAAATAACAACAGCAGGAACATCCAAAACTCTTAGAACTTCTAAAAAGCAGTCATGGCCTATATTCCCTTTGAGATGCGGTGTTTATACTCTACATGATTACAAACATGCTGAGAAGGAGACAAGAAAAATAAATATGCTCAATCTTGCAACCATCCCTAACAGGCAATTCGATCCCCGGAAGGTTGCTTATAATGTGCTTGAACAGGCCAAACTTACTAAGTTTGACCATGAAAAAGATGAATTTGACGACCTATTTTCTTCAGCAGAATCATTGTCTCAGGTTAAAACATTGGCCAAGATAAAATATAATGATGAAGGACTGGTAGAATTCAATAGGCTCAAAGAACAGAGGTTGCAAACTCTGCCTTTGGACTTATTGGCTACTACACCAACAACTAAGTCAAGCGAGCCTGAACAGAAGATTATTGACGAACCTCCTGCTACAGAGAAAATTCCCGAAAAGGGAAAAGAGCCAGAGCAAGGAAAAGAGCAGGAAATAGAGCAGGAGAAAGAGAAGAAGCAGGACAATGAAGTTATTGATCTAGAGGCTCAAATTGATCCCAAACTCCTCAAAGAGTGGCAACAATTTGACTCTATTATAAGCAATCCCGAGACTTCACAAGGATTCGGCACACCTCAAGTAATAGTTGATCAAGAAACAACAACAACTACGGTTCCAATTGAAGGAACCAGTGGCCTATCCATTACCAAATTTGCAGAAATAATTCCTAAAGACCCATCTGATCAGATTGTTTTGCAGATAGAAAACATACCACCATTAGATGTCTTTTATAGTGCCAAACACAGGGTTGTGGTGAAAAGACAGAGGAAAATGAGGAGACTTGATCAATCTTCCCTTTTACCAGACCAAACAGAGATGGCTAATGTGGTGTGGAAGGAGGAATTTAACCCTTCCGATGACCTTACAAAACTTTCTCAGTATGCCGGAGCTTATTCGGCAGCCACCATGGATAAGGCCTCTGAAGTAAGCAATCTACTTAATTGCAGTCATAGGTGTCAAAAGCACAACTAAGAATAGAACAATTAGAACAACAACTATCAATAGAGCGGTAGACAAACAATCAATTGAATGAGAAATTGCTCAAAGAGAAACAGAGGATATCCTTGAGCGCAGTACAGAAACAAAAGGAATTGTCTGAAGCATTGTCCAGATTGAAGGCGATGAATGAACAAATGAGCAAGACCAAGGATGAGCAAATCGCTCAACTGTCACAAGAAGTAGAAAAGTTCAAGAGTCTTCCTCAAGTAGTAGAGTTCAGAACTGAAGCTCTACAAATCAATAAGGCATTGATTACACAGCTAAAACTGCTATGTCATAACATTTCTCTGGTTGAGCCTCTTTGTGAGATTACTACATCAATAGTTGATAAATCAGTTGATGCCAGGCAAGATTTAGAACAGGCCGATGAGACCTTAACCAACTTTCTTGCTTGGCAAGACTCCAGTGAAGGACAAGCCGTGAATCTGCCCAAAATTCTAGAGTCACACAAAGACATCCTTTTCCTAGAATGGCAGTCACAACTGATGAAGGCAGAGAGAGAAACCTCAAGATGTCGATTATCTACCAGTAATTTAATTGAATTGGTCAATGACACTCTTTATCTGTCTAACATGATTTCACAGTGCAATCCAGGTAAATTGACATCGGCCAAAGCCTTGGAACAAACATGCAATCAAGAATTGGAAAAGAATGGAAGACTAATTGCTGGCATCCAAAGTTTAACTTGGGATGCCTTTTGGTTTTTCTTAATTAAACCATACAGTCAGAGGGTTGCACTCAAATTTTTAACTGATGCCATCAGTTGCATGATTCCCGAGATCCATGATGCCACATATTCAGCCCAACTGCATTCTCGTCTAAGTCGCCCTCCAAAATTACAATCGATGCTTGCTATCTGCCAGCTCAAGCCGAAGGGAGATCATTCGAAACAATGAATCATACTACTGACTGAGAACAAGCCGATTTTGAGGAGATATTCATAATTTAGTTGTACCAATTAATAGCATTTTTATTTTGTAATTAGTTAGCGTAATTAGTATTTATAGGCCCTTTCATGCATTTAGAAAGGGTCCTCAGTTTTTGTATAAACTCAAATCAGTAAGTCACACTATTGTGCTTCTGATCTATTTTTTTTATGAAGACTGGGCTAGTATTCTGAATTTTAATGAAGAAAGCTTTGATGACATGTGCACTATTGCCTTTTGTGGAAGTGTTTCTAAGTTAGAAGAAGGAATTTGAATGCGATTGATATCGGGAGTGATCCAAATAACATATGGTACTATTATCTATGCTCTTGTGTCATTCTTTTATGTGAATCAACATTTGTTTAAATCTTGCTATCATTGAATATATGTATGTGTTTTAACAACAATCCTTGTACTTTTCACTATTGAATGTCTAAGGACTGTTATTCTTTCAATCATATCTATGTCTATGATATATATGAGGAATAGTGTAATAATGTTTGCTTGATTGCTTTGTTCAACTATTTGGGCTTAGTAATTATCATATGAATAAATATCTTTGTTTACCAATAGAGTCATCTATATGTCTGTTTGTGGATGAAGACCATTAAACGTTATGCTAAAAGCAGAAATTTCCCGGGATAGGATAGTTGTTTATAATTTTACTTTTAGATTAAATCATTCATCCATTACCATTAGACACTATAGAATCAACCATTTATCCATACTATTTACCAATCATTGGGAAACTGGTCCCATTATATCCAATCGGAGCCACCACACCAAACGGAAAAGGAGCTACTTTTAAGGTTCAGACCGGGTGGTTATCCCCGATGTTGTTGCAGCGATTTTCGAGGCATCAACATTTTTGGCGCTAGGAGGGCATGAACTGTGAATGGCGAGAAAACCCAAACATATAACCCATTCTGAGAGTAAATCTCCCTCCACCTCACCTCGTACCTCCCGTTTGCATGCTGGAACCCCAGTGTTCAAACGAGAAGAAGATGTTGGGTCCCTATAATACTAGTAATTACCCCATTACTATTGTAGTTATACCCCTTATTTATATTGTTGTGCCCCTATCACCCCCATATTGTTATTTCTGTGCCCCATAGAATCGCTCTATTATTATTTTTGTGGCTTTATATTATTATTGTTAGGTCGGCTGGATTATATTGTGACTCCTTAGACTCCTATATATAGAAAGGAGGTTTTGTCATTTGTAGCATCCGAGAATTGTTCATTTATGTAATTTAAAGGAGGTTTCCCCCTCGAAGAGGCTGAATTCTAAGGCGTGGATCTCTCTTTTCTATCTTTTTGTGAGCTGGTTTCATAACATTTGGTATCAGAGCTTTGGATTCTAGGGTTTCGCTGCTCCAAACAGGTCATCGTGGCATTTTCACTATAACTTTGTTTCTGTGACGTTTCAGAAGTCGCAACAAAAACCCATATGAGAAGAAATCGTGCTGAACCTTGGGTCCGAATTTCAGAGCTTTGCACGCGATATTGTCGGAGATATGATCTGAGGAAGTTGGTCTTTTTGCAGACTCCTGAATTACACTCAAAACAGGTGACCTAGGGAAAATCGTCATAACTTTCTTTATGAGCATCGGATTGAAATTTTGTAAGAAGGTACAGAAAGAGGACGGACTGCAGTTTTCTCTTATATATTTTTTAGAGTCAAAGGTTGAAACAGTGACACGTGGCACTTCGTACAAATTCGCTCTACTGAACTAGTATATAATCAGGTCACTGCGGGAGATTGTGCATAACGCTTTCTTGGAGAATCCAATTTAGATAAGACTAGTGGAATTGGAAAGATGACATAGAAGGCTACTAAAGATCACAATTTCAGAATTGGATGATTCGAAATTACAGAGATACTTCAGATTCAATATCAGGCTTCTACAAAGTAAAAAAAAGGTGTGTAGTTTTGATTTTTAATTTTTGCATAAGCTTGGTTTGAAGGAATTCAAAGGGCATAGTAAAGCATTATTATCGGTAACTGATGCCCCGAGGAAAGAAAATTCAAACACCTAGTAAGGAACCTGAAAGCTCTAGCATGACTCATGAAGAAGAGGAAGAAATGCTACATGATATATCAAAATTACAAGAACAAGTGCAACAAATGTCACGCTCACAAAAGCTAACAGATGCTAAGTTAAATGGCGTGGAATCTAAGATAAAGGGCATGGAAGCTCAGGTGAATGGCATGGACACTAAAATTGATGGCATGGATGATAAGATGGAAGAATTGAAGATAAATATGAATAAGTTGCTACAAGAAATGGTCACTAAGGGTGAAAGAGTACTAAAGGAAACTCATGATGAGAACAAAAGAAATGTTAATCATGATTCCATAGACTCTAATGTTGGATCGAAGACTCACCATGTTCCAAAAATCGATATGAGGAAGTTTGATGGCAAGGATCCCGCCACATGGATATTACAGATGGAGCAATTCTTCGATCTCAATAATGTGCAAAACACACAAAAGGTACGTATGGCAACTTTATATTTGGAACCAAATCAGTTTGTATGGTATCAATGGCTTTGTTCTCGTAAACAATTTATCACTTGGGCAATTTTTACGGAAGAATTGATAGCACATTATGAGGATACAAAAAGCAACACTTTTTTTAGCCAATTGATAAGTCTCAAACAAAAGGGTTCAATAATGGAGCACATTGAGGAGTTCCAAAAATTGAACATAAGGGTAAAAGATATTCCAGAGGAGCATAGGATTGATGTGTTCATAGGGTCTTTAAAGGATAATATCCAACATGATGTGCGCCTTTGGGAACCTGATTCATTAGAGAAGGCATTCAGGTTAGCAAGAAAAATGGAAAGCAAAATTATGGCAACTAGGAAGCATACCATTCACAACTATAAAGACGGAAGTGTTGTTGCCCATAGTCTTCCACAACCTACAAGGTTGACACCACAACAATTGGAAGAAAAAAGAGCAAAAGGGCTTTGTTACAATTGTGATAGCAAATACACAAAGGTCATAAGTGTGCTGAGAAGAAATTATTCTACATAGATTGTGAAGAGGAAGAAGAAAAGGAGCAAGAAAGGTCAAAAGAAGAGGATATATTCCAGGAACAAAGCCTAGATGAAGAACAAATAAATCCGACCATATCTTGTAATGCATTGGCGGGAATTACCACTCCTCAAACCATCAAGATAGAAGGACAAATCAAGAAGAAAAAGGTAATAGTGTTGATTGATTCAGGAAGCACCCACAATTTTATTCATTGTAGGGTAGCAAAAGAATTGAATTGCTTCCTATATCCAGCACCAGAGTGTCAAGTGATGATTGCAAATGGAGGAACAATAAATTGTTCTGGAAAGTGCCATAATATCAAGCTATCCATGGGAGAATATGTATTGACTAGCCCAATGCTTTCCATTCCAATGGGAGGTGCTGATGTTGTACTAGGAGTCCAATGGCTACAATCCTTGGGTACAATAGCTTTTAATTTTCAAGAACTTTTCATGAAATTTTCTGTGGAAGGAAAGGAAGTTGAATTAAGGGGTATTGCAGGGAAACCAGGAAAGATAATCAGCTCTAATGGCATGACAAAGCTTCTAAAAAAGGAGCAAAGAGGTGTAATTGCACAATTATGTTCGCTAGATGTTTCCACATTGGAATCATCTATTTCTCCAGATCTCCAAAAAGTCCTGGACAATCATTCCAAGGTATTTGAGACTCCCAAAGGTCTCCCACCTATGCGTGATCATGATCATGCTATTCATCTGATTCCAGGAAGTGTTCCTCCAAACATCAGGCCGTACAGATATCCATATGTCCAAAAAAGTGAAATTGAACGTATGGTTGCAGAAATGCTAGAGGCTGGTATAATTCAACCGAGTCAAAGTTCTTTCTCAGCTCCAGTAGTATTGGTGCACAAGAAGGATGGATCATGGCGCATGTGTCCAGATTATAGGGAGCTCAACAAGCTCACTATTAAAGATAAGTTCCCCATTCCTGTCATTGATGAATTACTGGATGAATTGCATGGATCAATTTACTTCACCAAGTTGGATCTTCGTTCAGGATATCATCAAATCAGAATGAAGATTGAAGACATTCCGAAAACGGCATTTAGAACTCATGAGGGTCATTATGAATTTTTGGTCATGCCTTTTGGCCTTACCAATGCACCTTCAACATTTCAAGGTTTGATGAATTCAATTTTCAAACCATTCCTTAGAAAATTTGTGTTAGTATTTTTTGATGATATACTAATCTACAACAAGTCTTGGAAGGATCATGTTGAACATGTTGACAAGGTGCTACAACTATTGGAGGAGAAACAATTATATGCAAAAAGATCCAAATGTTTCTTTGGAGTCCAGGAGGTGGAATATTTGGGTCATATTGTATCTCATGAAGGAGTTAAGGTAGACCCTAGCAAAATTAAAGCCATTAAGGAATGGAAAATCCCCACATCCATAAAGCATCTGCGAGGATTTCTTGGGTTGACAGGGTATTATCGCAAGTTTGTTAAGAATTATGGGAGAATAGCAGCACCTCTAACAACATTATTGAAGAAAGATTCATTTTCATGGACTCCGGAAGCAACAAAGGCCTTTAAACATCTTAAAGAGGCAATGTGCCAAGCACCGGTCTTAGCTACACCGGACTTCACAAAAACCTTTATTGTGGAATGTGATGCTTCAGGAAATGGAATTGGTGCTGTTCTAATGCAAGATGAAAGACCCATTGCTTTTGAAAGTCGTCCAATCAAGGGAAAGTTTTTAAGCAAAGCTATTTATGAGAAGGAAATGTTGGCAATACTCCATGCACTTAAGAAATGGCGACCCTACCTAATGGGAAGACACTTCAAGGTAAAAACGGATCATGATAGCCTTAAATACTTTTTAGAACAAAGATTATCCTCTGAAGAGCAACAAAAGTGGGTCACAAAGATGTTGGGTTATGACTTTGAAATCATCTACAAAAAAGGGAAGCAAAATGTGGTGGCAGATGCACTCTCAAGAAAGGATGAGGATGTGGAAGCATTGTTGTGTGCCATTTCTATTATCCAACCAGATTGGATAAACGAAGCAAGGAGGAATGGAAGAATGACGAAGAAGTGTGGGCACTTATTCGAAAGCTACAACAAGATTCCAGTACTTCTGATACATTTAGCTGGAAAAATGATTCGTTATGGTACAAAGATCGCTTATACCTCTGTAAGAATTCCCAGCTAAAACAAAAGATTCTTATGGAATTGCACACTTCTCCCTTAGGAGGGCACTCAGGATTTTTAAAAACTTACCACAGGGTTAAGAAGGAATTTTTTTGGGATGGCCTTAAATCAGATATTCAAAAGTTTGTGTTGGAATGTTTGGTTTGCCAACAAAATAAAGTTGAAACAATTAAGACACCGGGTCTATTACAACCTTTATCCATTCCAAGCCAACGTTGGGAGGAGGTTTCAATGGATTTTATCACAGGTTTACCCAAGTCTGAGGGAAAGAGTGTCATCATGGTGGTAGTTGACAGACTTACCAAGTATGCACACTTTTGTGCATTATCACATCCATTTAAAGCCAGTACAGTTTCTACTGCATTTATGGAAACAATTCAAAAGCTACATGGAAACCCAAAGATTATTGTAAGTGACAGAGATCCCATTTTCACTGGAAATTTTTGGACAGAATTATTTTCTTGTCTTGGTACTCAGTTAGCTCATAGCTCATCTTATCATCCTCAATCTGATGGGCAAACTGAGATAGTAAACAAATGTTTGGAAGGATATCTTCGTTGCTTTGTATCTGATAAACAGACACAATGGGTCAAATGGTTGCCTCTGGCTGAATGGTGGTATAACACTTCCTTCCATACAGCAACAAAAATGACCCCATTTATGGCACTTTATGGGTATCAACCACCATCAATCACATCATATTTAAGAGAAAATTCTAAGGTTCAGGCAGTGGAACATCACATCGAACATCAACAACAAGTCCTCCAACTCTTAAAGGATAACCTCGTGTTGGCACAAAATAGAATGAAACAACAGGCAGATCAACATCGCAGTGAAAGAAGTTTTGATGTAGGTGATTGGGTATTCCTACGGCTACAACCATATAAGCAAATGTCCCTAAAGCAAGCTAAGAAGGATAATAAATTATCACCAAAGTATTATGGTCCGTACAAGGTGTTGGAAAAGATTGGTACTATGGCATACAAATTGGAGCTTCCTGCAGCTTCTCGATTGCACCCAGTTTTCCATGTTTCATGTTTAAAGAAGGTTATAGGCGACAAGCTCCCAGTTCAAACAATATTGCCAGAACTTGATGAGGAAGGAAAAATTATATTGGAACCGGAAGCAGTCACAGAAACAAGAACTCGACAGCTACGAAATCGATCAATTTCAGAGTATCTTATCAAGTGGAAGAACTTATCCGCTGAAGATTCCACATGGGAGGATGAGAATTTTATGCGAAAGTATCCAGAACTACTCAAGCGTTGAGGACAACACTTTTTTGAAGGAGAGGGGCATGTTGGGTCCCTATAATACTAGTGATTACCCCATTACTATTGTAGTTATACCCCTTATTTATATTGTTGTGCCCCTATTACCCCCATATTGTTATTTCTGTGCCCCATAGAATCCCTCTATTATTATTTTTGTGGCTTTATATTATTATTGTTAGGTCGGATGGATTATATTGTGAATCCTTAGACTCCTATATCTAGAAAGGAGGTTTTGTCATTTGTAGCATCCAAGAATTGTTCATTTATGTAATGTAAAGGAGGTTTCCCCCTCGAAGAGGCTGAATTCTAAGGCGTGGATCTCTCTTTTCTATCTTTTTGTGAGCTGGTTTCATAACAGAAGAGGAGTCAACTACCACTGCTCAAACCCACCATACTTCAGAATGATTAGATCCTGAGTATCCTGAAGTTTAGTCTCTAATCCATAAACTTGAAGGATTTTTGATATCACCACAGAAATATGAGGTATCTCAAGGCAGTGAGACTTCGCAATTTAATCTACCTCACCCTCTCACCAGACTTCAGAGTGGAAAGCTCGGTATTGAACCTACTGAGTTGCCTTTACCTAAAAGGAAAAGGGCAAAAAAGAATACTGAAGGATCTGAAAGTGAAACTTTCTCATCATCATCCTCCATCTCATCTTCTCCAGTGCGAAGTCAGCCATCCACTCCTCCATTACATATTGTTGTTCAACAGGGATCAGCAACTTCAACATCCCAACCCATTCAATCCTCAATATCAACTCCTTCCCAAACATCTGGAATTTCATCATCAATATCATCCGCTACTGGTTTTTCAATGGCTCAGAATCCATGGAATAGTCTTGGTGCGGTCACCATGCCTGCACCATTACATCCATTGCCTGATTCTCCTGAAAAATGGTTACCCAAATTTAATCCAGATGTTGGAACACAAGCCGAAGAACATATTAATAATTTCATGTTATCAGTTAATTTAAAAGGAGTGACAGAGGAAGATGTTGTCGTTAGGCTTTTCCCTTATACCTTACAAGGATCAGCGGGATCTTGGTATTTTTCCCTGCCCTCTGGATCCATCACTAGTTGGAACATTTTCCAAGAACAGTTTCTTACTAAGTATGGCGATGATAGATCTTTAGCAACATTAATTAATGATCTCTCGAATCTTAGGATAGAATCTAAAGAACCTATCAAGGAATTCAACTCATGATTTAATAAACTCTTGAATAAGATTCCAACCGCCTCTAAACCAAGTGAGCAAATCAGAAGCGAATGGTATATAACAGCCCTACCTTCAAATATAGCTATTTTCGTAGACAGGGCTGCAAAACCAACTTTAGCTGAAAACATGAAAGAGGCGCTTGCTGTAGAGAAACACATTATTGCCTTAGAAAAGAAAGCTGCTCTTGAAGATAGGAAATCCAAAAAAGTTTCTTTCAAGGATGATTCAAAGAAGAAAACCCCTAAAGATCCATATGATATGGAAGGTTTACAAAAAGTCCTCAAGACTATGTCAAACGAAATGGTCGAAATCAAGAAACAAGTAGATGAAACTTCAACAAAAAGGCCATTTAGAAATTTTAAGAAACCTGAGTCAAAACCACCAAATGCTATATTCAACGCAGATTCAGATCTTGAAGAAGAAGAAGAAGATGAAGCAGTCTTGTCATCTACAGAACCTGAAGAAGAAGAGACTGTTGAATGCCATGGGATGTGGGATTTTATTTTACCCAACTCCGATACAGAAAGTGAACAAGAAGATTTTCCTGTGATTACCAGATGTAAAGGTACTCCTGAACCTCTTCAGGCAACTTCGAAGGAAAGGAATGAAGGTACCACTACTACCAAAGAAAAGGTTCCCACAAAGAAAGCTGCACCAATACCATCCCAAAATCAACCATCATATTCAAATCTACCTTCAACATCTAAGACATTGGTAGCTACAGATTCTATGGACTACAATATTATCGAAGATATGAAGAAAACTAAGGCAAATATTACCATGTTTGAACTGAGAAAATTCAAGCATCAACAAAAATTACTTCTCAAAGAGCTAAATGCAGTGCCTTCTTCACCTCTTCCTAATGCTGTGTTGTCCAAAGCTACTAATGATTCAGGCCAACCACCTCCTGGTAGAGTGGAAGCTATTGATGCGATCTTAATTGGGGATAGATCAAATTCTCATACTCCTCGTTTCCTCTTAACCTATGAAATCTATAATAGAAATCTACACAACTGTTTGATTGACTCAGGGGCTTCCTCTAATATAATAACAACTTCAGTTTGTTCAAAACTGAACATTGAACCCCAAAAGTTTGCAATTCATATTGTACAGTTGGATAGAACTAAAGTCCAGGTTTTAGGGGAGATCAACTCAGTGACTATCAGGTTATTAGCTGATCCTAGAGTGGTTCAAAGAATTGATATTTTGATCGCTGATATACCTGAATTCTATGGGTTGATTTTAAGTAGAGATTGGTTTGAAAAACTCCATGGTTATATTTCCACCGATTCGTCCCATATGTGGCTACCTTATAAAGGAAAGCTAAATCAGATCAAAATCAATCGGGAGAAACATATGACCCATACTGTTACTGAGTTTGAACAAGAAAATCAACCAATAGCATTCAATAACAATATTTTGGGGAATTATTCATCTGAATCATTCTTTGGCAATTTCACTGCCCAACCATCTCATTTCCCAGTTAATAATTTCACATCTCAGATCGAAAACTTTTCACAAACAGATAGGTCAAGATATGTTAATGTTGCTGAGGAAACTGTAAATAAAATTGTTGATAATTCTTTATTTTGGTCACTAAATTTTGACGGGTCTAAGTCTAGTGAAGGTGCACGAGCAGGATGTATTTTAGTTAGTCCCGAGGGGGAAAAACTATGTTATCATGCAGACTGGAATTTGAGTGCACAAACAATACAGCTGAGTATGAGGCCTTGGTTCAAGGAGTTTACAAAGCAATTGGTCTCAAGGTTCAATATTTGAAGGTGCTTGGTGATTCAGAAATTGTTATTAAATAGGTTAGAAATTCAATTCATTGTCTTTTTGGTCATCTCAAACACTATCAGTCTTTGGTACAGGAACTCATCTCTCAATTTTTAGCATTCAATATTTCTCCCATCCCTAGGTCTCAAAATTCAGCAGCAGATCTTCTAGCTAACGTTGCCTCCAAACTCCTTCCATCCGAAGATTACAGCCCAGATAGATTTTCAGTAGAGTTAATTTTTAGACCATCAATTCCCGATAATGTCACTAATTGGCGAGTGTTCAATCATGATGGAGACATTTTAAACTTCTTGACTTCTGACAAGTCCTACAATGACCAAATCATTGATGAAAGTGATCATGACCTTCAAATGAAAGAAAAGCAAGAAGAAAACTCAATACCAAAACCAGTGGTCAAGCTTGAAGATATTTATGATATTAAAGACACATTTAAACAGGTGACCAATTCAAAACTACAGAGTTCCACTTTAAGATTTGAATTTATAAACCTAGGTACTGAGGAAAACCCTCAAAACATCAATTTGGGCCTAGGACTTTCATTAGAAGAAAGAACAACATTCATTAGACTATTAACAAAAAATAAATTTGTCTTCGCTTGGAAATATGATGATTTGAAAACATACGATGCATCAATCATTCAACATACTATTCCTATGCTTTCTAAACAAAAACCAGTGCAACAGAAGTTAAGGAATATTCATCCTAACCTAGAGAGTCAAATAAAGGTTGAATTATATAAACTCTTGAAGGCTAAGATAATTTTTCCTGTTAGACATTCAAATTGGGTATCCAACATGGTGCCTGTTAGAAAGAATAGTGGCGATATTAGGATTTGCATCGATTTCAAAAATCTTAATAAGGCAAGCCAAAAGGACAACTTCCCTTTACCTATCATGGAGCAGACACTACATGCGATAGCTAGTTCTGAACTAATGTCCTTTTTAGACGGTTTTTCAGGATATAACCAAATTCGGGTCCATCCTGATGACAGGCTTAAAACTACCTTCAGAAATAAGTGGGGAACTTATGCTTACCAAAAAATGCCTATTGGACTTATCAACGCAGGAGCTACATTTCAGAGAGCCATGGACATAGCATTCAAATGATTGCTCAATAAATCAATAGTTGTCTATTTAGATGATATTACTGTATTTTCCAAGAAAAGGTCCAATCATTTTCATGATTTAAAACAAATATTTGAACATTGTAGAAGGTATGGTATCCCTATTAATCCAAAGAAATCCTTTTTTGCTCTTAATCAAGGAAAGCTTTTAGGCTTCATTGTTTCAAAATATGGTATCTATATTGATCCAGATAGAATTAAAGAGATTTCTGAAATTCCATTCCCTCATAATAAAAAATCCATGCAGTCATTTTTGGGTCAAATTAACTTTTTTAAACAGTTCATTCCAGATTTTTCCCAGATTATTTTACTATTGCAAATGATGATTAAGAAAAATTTGGTGTTTAAATGGGGACTTGCAGAAAAAGAGGCATTTGATTCCATTAAACAATCAATAATTAACGCCCCTGCTTTAAGCACTCCCAATTTTTCAAGTCATTTTATACTATATACCCTCTCATCCGCTTCGTCTTATGCAGCAGTGTTGACTCAAATTAATGATCAAAACTTGGAAGCACCAATTTCGTTTTACAGCTCAAATCTTCAAGGTGCTGAACTAAATTATTCAGAAGTTGAAAAACAAGCCTTCACTGTATACAAAGCCATTAAACACTACAGACCCTTCCTCTTGAAAGCTCACACAAAAGTTATAGTTCCTTTTTCAGCAGTAAGACAATTACTAGTTCAAAGGGAATTAGGAGAAAAGAGAGCAAATTGGGTCACAACAGTACAAGAATACCACTTGGAAATCAAGCCAAAAAAAATTGTCAAAGGCCAAGGTTTTTGCAGGTTGTTAGCAGGAGCATCCAACATTCAAGAACCTGAAAATACAGAGGATATTGAAGAAATCAATCAGATAAGTATCACAGATCCTGAATCGCAATATGCAGATCTGATTTTCTATTTAAAAAATGGGTACGCTCCTTCTAATCTCTCCTATAAAAACAAACGTGCCATTAGATTAAAAGCGAAAAACTTCACAATTGTAGATGATGTATTGTTTAGGCGAAATTATGATTCAATTTTATTAAGATGCCTAGAAAAACCTGAAGCACAAAAAGTTTTGCAGGAACTACATGATGGACCAGCAGGAGGACATTTTGGAGCTGACACAACAGCTCACAAAATCATTCATGCTGGGTATTATTGGCCCACCTTGTTCAGAGATACTCATGAATATGTAAGGAAATGCCAAAGTTGTCAAACATCCAGTGGGAGACAAAGAAAGCCAGCTTTCCCTTTGCAACCAGTCAACATTGAACAACCTTTTGAGCAATGGGGATTAGACATCATTGGGGAAATCACTCCACATTCATCCAAACAACATAAGTATATCCTTACTGCCACTGATTACTTTACTAAGTGGGTTGAATCAATTCCTTTGAAAACAACGAACTTTGAGGCAATTATGGAATTCATAGACCAGTTCATTATTACTAGGTTTGGTGTCCCAAACGCTCTTGTGTTTTATAATGCATCTTATTTCTTTGGAAATTCTATGTTTGAGTTCGCTATCAAAAGGGGGTTTAAATTGAGGTATTCTGCAAATTACTACCTTCAGGGTAATGGTTTGGTAGAATCTACCAATAAAAAACTTATTAGAATTATTAAGCGAACTATTGAGCAAAATCACAAAACCTGGCATAAATCTTTGATATTTGCACTATGGGCAGATAGAATAACTCAAAAAGCCTCTATAGGCACTTCTCCATTTAATCTAGTGTATGGAAAGGAAGCTGTCATACCAGCCAATTTAGTTATTCG
This sequence comes from Pinus tabuliformis, assembly GCA_031772625.1. Taxonomy (NCBI): domain Eukaryota; kingdom Viridiplantae; phylum Streptophyta; class Pinopsida; order Pinales; family Pinaceae; genus Pinus; species Pinus tabuliformis. The sequence goes on along the minus strand of CM062816.1, from coordinate 528,932,939 downwards.
ATCCCTAGCTTTAGTGCAGTTTATTGAAGAAAGTCCCTCATCTTCTATTCAACTAAGACATGATCAAATTTTGAAACTAGAAGAAGAAAGGGAAAAAGCTAGAATTATACATGCAAAACATCAACAAATTATCAAGTCATCTTTTGATACAACTTCAACCAGTTCAAAACAATTACAAGTTGGTGATCTAGTTTTGAAATGGGACAAAGCCCATGAGGATAAAGGAAAACACAAAAAGTTCCAGAAAATTTGGCTCGGACCATTTCAAATCAATGAGAAGATAGGCCCTTCTACTTTCACATTGAAAGATCTATCAGGAAAGAGAGATTCTCTTCCTGTTAACGACCTTATCTTGAAAAAATTCTTCAATTGAGGAGGTAACCCCTTCTCCCTTTGTAAATATTTAATTTTCAACTAAATTTCTGTACATAGCTTAGATTTTTAGGATTTTGGAAAAATAAAGTTAGCCTTCCATTGGTCTTTACTATATTGAAAAAGTTTCTCAAAATAAATAGTTCTGATATTTTCTTTTAAAATGGAAGCTTTAAATGAAAGGAAGATTTCTAGGAAATTAGGTATATTTAGATTCTGAAACCCCATTTTATTTTTGTGAACTATTCTCAAGGTTTAGAAGTACTGTAAACCATTTTAATGTTTTTAAGCAGCCTGAAAACGGTTATCAATACAAAACAGATACTGATTCAATCTTAGCATCTTCAGCTCTTATCATGTCATCCATCTTCTCTTAAGGAGAAAATTGTTCATCCCATCCATCAAAGTTATAATTACTCAGAGTGTAATTCTAAAATATATTTGATATAAAAGATAAGAGGTCTTATTACAAGCCTGCTTACCATGATCATAGGGAAATAGTTCAACTGACATTACCAATACTGCATATCAAAACAGGGTAATGGCTTATAATCATAAGACAAGGGGTCTCATCACGAGCCAGCTTGTTTAGTTAAATTACAACTAGTGAATGGCATTGTCAAATAGCTGGCTACCAAACCAGGACAATGGCTTTTTATCTTACAAAATAAAGAAAAAGAAAAAATGATACAAAAATATGAAAACATATTTTGGATTCATTCTTTTTAATTATACTCTGAAATGGATGGGATAATGAATGATCAAATGGTTAAAAGGTATCCCTGTCGAGACTATAGACGTTTGCTGGCAGCAGAGGCTCTACCTATGACAGAGGAGTCATTATAAAGCTAAGTTGGAATTTTTTTTGTTTTTTATCATTAGCAACCATTTAAGGCTAATTTAAAGCATAGACTGTATTTAATTGTAACACGAGAAGAGAATAGCAGAAATAGTTATCATTACATTCAGAATTTATGTTTTCCTAGTTATATTAGAATTTTTTGCTCAGATAAGATTTTCAGATTAAGTATTTTAACATTTCCCAGAATAACTGTTTCTCCCAGTAAATCGCCAATTGTTGTGCTGTACAACAACCACCCATTTCATAAAATTTTTCTTTAAAAATCATAATATGAAATGGGTCCCTTTTAAACATAGATGTTTTTAATAAATTGGTATTAACTCATTATTAGAAAAAACCCTCATCAAAAGGTCCAACTGAAATGTGATATACCTTTCAAACAATGATAAAATAGGTCTTTTAAATAATCATAAAGCTTTTTATTATTACGATAAAGCGATCGCAAGATCACATATCACAATAATAAGAAAAACATATATAAAGACCCATTGAATTACTCCGATCCGAAAAGGGAAATCGCTATCGGATATCGGGGAAAGGCAAAGCACATCGTATATATAAGGCACCCCCCCATTCCTCCGATGCGATAAAAGGTATCGCTATCGGCAATCGGCCGTAGCAATCAATTCATTAACTGTGACACCTTCAAATCTTCCGATGCGATAAGGCGTATCGCCATCGGCGATCGGCGATTTCGCAATAGCATAAGTAATGTGACCCGAGCCCTTTCCCGATTGCGATACATTAAATCAAGGCGCGTGTTTCGAAGCATATTAAAGATTGGCATGCATTATACCACCTTTGGTGATTGAACGATATTTTGGACTATTATTAAAACCTTCCCATTCACATCACCAATCATCAAATGTGATTATCTACCAAATATCCAAGCCACGCTTGAATTGATCATTCACCATATAAACGTTATGATGGATATTTAAAAGCCCCCTTACCATGATTGACAGATGAAGCGGCCAATTAATGAAGCAATTATGTCGATATTTTCCACTTATATTTTATCTACGACAGTTTCACTATAATCTTTGATTATTCGCTAATAGATATAACTCTTTCATATTGGCTCATGCTACCTATTTCCCTGTATCACACTGGTTTTACTTCTTGTGCAGAATTCCATCAAAATAACAAGTTTTAAGCAAATGGGAAAGAAATCCAAGAGATCCGCAGTAGAAGCGGCCCCTACAGTAACAGTCCAACCCACCAGTGACCCAGGACAGAGTAAAAAAGGCCTAATCTCAGACACTACATGTTTCGGCCTTGGAAATACAAGCTGGCAAAGAATCTATAATTTAATTGAGGCAGAAGAACCTGAGGAAGTGTCGGAAGAAGCTACTACAGGTTCAACTAATAAATTAGAAGCCTCCTTGAAAGATTTAGCCGACTCATTTTTGCACAGGATAATAGCTTGAGAGAAAATTCCTCCATACACTTATATAGTCAGATGGGTGGTCGAACAAATTCCAGTTTCAAATAGAACATTTTGCACAATTGACGGAAGAGTTTTTGGTTCATTCTAGCCTGATGACTTAAGGAAAATGTATCATTTGCCCGAACCTGAAAATAAATACAACAAAGCCTTTCTGGAGAAATTCGCAGAGGAGAATGAGACGGAATCAGCCCCGATTAGGAAATGGAGACAGAATCCTGCACAGAAAAAACATGAATCATCGGGTAAGTACTCCGTGGATTCCCTGTCATCTCCTTACTGTTACGCTGGGGCAATGATGTGTAGGATATGGGGAATGCATGATTCAGCAAAGTTTACTATCGAAATGGTTCCTTTAATGGAAGTGGCTGTTAATAGTTATGTCATGGATTGGGCAAATATATCGTCCGATAAATTAGCCTCTGCAATTATTGATTTTAGATTTAATTCACGCAAAACCACCAGGACTATTCCCCCCTTTTATTATAGTGCTTATGTTATGGATATGCTTTGCTTTAATTCCGAATACCCGGTACTTGGGTGGAGATGGGCGCCACAGGACCCTAAGCCAATCCACATTCATCATCAGATGTTATGGAAGGCACATTATAAAGATCACTTGTATCAAATCTGTAATGGTTTCATGTTGCCTATCTATTATGCCATTTTTGATAAGCCTACACCAAGGATTTTCGAGGAGGCAGAGATTGACTTGAATGCTGTAGGGAATTGGTTCAGGGAAGACAAGTTCACATATATAAGGGTGTATGGTAGCCTCACAAGACCCCATGTCCTCCCATTCTATGTACCTGATAAATTGTTGGCACGAGAGTTAGCTTACCAAATAACAACAACAGGAACATACAAAACTCTTAGACTTCTAAAAAGCAGTCATGGCCTATATTCCCTCTGAGATGCGGTGTTTATACTCTACATGATTACAAACATGCTGAGAAGGGGACAAGAAAAATAAATATGCTCAATCTTGCAACCATCCCTAACAGGCAATTCGATCCTCGGAAGGTTGCCTATAATGTGCTTGAACAGGCCAAACTTACTAAGTTTGACCATGAAAAAGATGAATTTGACGACCTATTTTCTTCAGCAGAATCATTGTCTCAGGTTAAAACATTGGCCAAGATAGAATATAATGATGAAGGACTGGTATAATTCAATAGGCTCAAGAGAACAGAGTTTGCAAACTCTGCCTCTGGACTTATTGGCTACTACACCAACAACTAAGTCAAGCGAGCTTGAATAGAAGATTATTGATGAACCTCTTGCTACAGAGAAAATTCCCGGAAAGGGAAAAGAGCCAGAGCAAGGAAAAGAGTAAGAAACAAAGCAGGAGAAAGAGAAGAAGCAGGACAATGAAGTTATTGATCTAGAGGCTCAAATTGATCCCAAACTCCTCAAAGAGTGGCAACAATTTGACTCTATTATAAGCAATCCCCAGCCTTCACAAGGATTCGACACACCTCAAGTAACAGTTGGTCAAGAAACAACAACAACTACGATTCCAATTGAAGGAACCAGTGGCCTATCCATTACCAAAGATGCAGAAATAATTCCTAAAGACCCATCCGATCAGATTGTTTTGCAGATAGAAGAAATACGACCATTAGATGTCTTTTACAGTCCCAAACACAGGGCTGTGGTGAAAGATAGAGGAAAAGGAGGAGACTTGATCAATCTTCTCTTTTACCAGACCAAACAGAGATGGCTAATGTGGTGTGGAAAACGGAATTTAACCCTTCCGATGACCTTACAAAACTTTCTCAGTATGTCGGAGCTTATTCGGCAGCCACCGTGGATAAGGCCTCTGAACTAAGCAATCTACTTAAAGAAAAAGAACAAACAATTGTTTCATTGCAGTCACAGTTGTTTGAAGCATATCTGAAAATAGAACAGTTAGAACATCAAATATCAATAGAGTGGCAGACAAACAATCAATTGAATGGGCAATTGCTCAAAGAGAAACAGAGGATAGACTTGAGCCGGTACAGAAACAAATGGAATTGTCTGAAGCATTGTCCAGATTGAAGGCAATGAATGAACAAAGGAGAAAGACCAAGGATGAGAAAATTGCTCAAGTGTCACAAGAAGTAGAAAAGTTCAAGAGTCTTCCTCAAGTAGCAGAGTTCAGAATCGAAGCTTTACAAATCAATAAGATATTGATTACACAACTAAAACTGCTATGTCATAACATTTCTCTGGTTGAGCCTCTTTGTGAGATTACTACATCAATAGTTGATAAATCAGTTGATGCTAGGCAGGATTTAGAACAGGACGATGAGACCTTAACCAGCTTTCTTGCTTGCAAGACTCCAGCGAAGGACAAGCCGCGAATCTACCTAAAATTCTAGAGTCACACAAAGACATCCTTTTCCTAGAATGGCAGTCACAACTGATGAAGGCAGAGAGAGAAACCTCAAGATGTCGATTATCTACCAGTAATTTAAATGAATTGGTCAGTGACACTCTTTATCTTTCTAACATGATTTCACAGTGCAATCCAAGTAAATTGACATCGGCCAAAGCCTTGGAACAAACATGCAATCAGGAATTGGAAAAGAATGGAAGACTAATTGCTGGCATCCAAAGTTTAACTTGGGATGCCTTTTGGTTTTTCTTAATTAAACCATACAGTCAGAGGGCTGCACTCAAATGTTTAACTGATGCCATCAGTTGCATGATTCCCGAGATCCATGATGCCACATATTCAGCCCAACTGCATTCTCGTCTAAGTCGCCCTCCAGAATTGCAACCGATGCTTGCTATCTGCCAGCTCAAGCCGAAGGGAGATCATCCGAAACAAAGAATCATACTTCTGACTGAAAACAAGCCGATTTTGAGGAGACAGTGATAATTTAGTTGTACCAATTAATAACATTTTTATTTTGTAATTAGTTAGCGTAATTAGTATTTATAGGCCCTTTCATACATTTAGAAAGGGTCCTCAGTTTTTGAATAAACTCAAATCAGTAAGTCACACTATTGTGCTTCTGATCTATTTTTTTATGAAGACTCGGCTAGTATTCTCAATTTTAATGAAGAAAACTTTGATGACATGTGCACTATTGCCTTTTGTGGAAGTGTTTCTAAGTTAGAAGAAGGAATTTGAATGCAATTGATATCAGGAGTGATCCAAATAACATATGGTACTATTATCTATGCTCTTGTGTCATTCTTTTATTTGAATCGACATTTGTTTAAATCTTGCTATCATTGAATATATGTATGTGCTTTAACATCAATCCTTGTACTTTTCACTATTGAATGTCTAAGGACTGTTATTCTTTCAATCATATCTATGTCTATGATATATATGAGGAATAGTGTAATAACGTTTGCTTGATTTCTTTGTTCAACTATTTGGGCTTAGTAATTATCATATGAATAAATATCTTTGTTTACCAACATAGTCATCTATATGCCTGCTTGTGGATGAAGACCATCAAAAGTTATGCTAAAAGAAGAAATTTCCCGGGATAGGATAGTTGTTTATAATTTTACTTTTAGATTAAATCATTCATCCATTACCATTAGACACTACAGAATCAACCATTTATCCATCCTATTTACCAATCATTGGGAAACTGGTCCCATTATATCCAGTCAGAGCCACCACACCAAACGGAAAAGGAGCTTTTAAGGTCCGGACCGGGTGGTTATCCCCGATGTTGTTGCAATGATTTTCGAGGCATCAACAGGGACCTAGATAGAAGCATTCGAAATCTAGCAGGAATATCTACTACTACAACATCCATGACCAAGCTTCTAGCTGGAATTTGGGCTAGTGACACCAAGGATAATTTTAGGGGTGAATGTTCGCCCTTTGGCGAAATTAAGGGGTTTTAAATTTTTAGTGGGCGAATATTTTTTATCATAGTACATTTTTACAAATCACCTCAAATAGCCCACCTTATTTTAATGGAGAGGGTAAAAAAGGTAAAATTAGCCCTTGAAATTAGGACTTAAAACCTTCCATTCACCCATTTTCAAGAATAGGTTTTATTTAAGTGAATCCATTCGCCCATTTTCAAGAATAGGTTTTATTTAAGTGAATCCTATGGGCCAAATACCATATTTATAAAAGAGGTATGGTAAATTAATAAAAATATAAATAAATGAGAGGTATGGTAAATAAATAAAACATTTTTTATATTTACTCCATAAGTCACCTTATATACATGTAAGGGTGTAAACAAATAAAAATATAAGTAAAGTGGAGGTATGGTAAATAAATAAAAATATAAATAAACTAGAGGTATCGTAAATAAATAAAACCTATTTTTATATTTAGTCCATAACCCTCGTTCTATTTATGAAGCCTCAAGAAAGAGGTTTTATTTAAGTGAATCCTATGGGCCAAATACCATATTTGTAAAAGAGGTATGGTAAATTAATAAAAAATATAAATAAACGAGAGGTATGGTAAACAAATAAAACATTTTTTTATATTTACTCCATAAGTCACCTTATATTTACGAACACTCAAAAAATGGGTTATATTTAGGTGAAACCTATGGCCAAAATACTATGGGACAAATACCATGGACTAGATTGTTATTAATACCATGCAAAAAACCATTATTAACCCTAATATTAGAATTAATAAAAATAAAAATGGCACATGGTATTGACCCATGGTATTCACCAAAATGGCACATGGTATTGACCCATGGTATTCACCCGGAATGTAGCCTATTTAAATGAGGGAATTAAACCAGCATGTAGCCTATGCTAAGATTCACTAGGACTTTACAAAGTTTTATTATTTAGTGAAAGAGTCGCCAAGATCTTACAAGATTTTATAATTGAGTAAAATATTCGCCATGCTTGGTGAGAGATTCGCCAAAAAATTATATATACATATTATATTATTGATAAAATCGCCTTCCATTTTTCCTATATACCATGGAGATTCGCCCATTTATTATATTTATAAATTTAGGGGGGGTTCTTAAAATTTTCCCTGAGTGACACTGCCAAATCGTTGATAACCCCTAGACATTTGACCTTGTTTGAATCAAAAGAATGCAAATCCCTGTAAGGTTTGGTCACTTGTATATTTAGTTGCTTCATCACTGACAGAGGCATAAGATTATGTGAAACTCCCGAATTGAACATACAATTATGTAGGAAGAAATCATGAACCAATAGGGAAATATAAAAAGGAGGTATTGAAGAATCTACTTCCTCTACATGTGGACCAAAAACCATTACTGGTTTATCTTCCTGCAGATTTACAGTGTCACTCTCATTTTATTTTAAATTAATAAATTCAACAATCTCCTTTTGATAAGTAGGTTTTTTTGCCAATTGTGTAAGGGGAACTTGTATTATTACCTTTTCCAACTCCTTGGTAAGGCTAAACAAGTGACCTTGTTTAGCAGTTTTTTCATTCTCATCTTCACCTTTCTTCATGACTGGAATTATTTGAGGAATTGAAACAAGTTTCTCCAAAGGAATTTTTCTAGTTTGATCTTGAGAAGACTCACCTCGTAATATTTGTGTCTTGCCATTTGCATTTTGTTGCTGCTTCCCTTTATTTACTTGTTTTGCAGGTTGAGATTCTTGTGGAGTTGCCTTTGGTGAGGAAGTTGAAACTTGCTGCTCACTTTCGTTTTCTTGATTTCTTGATCTTTCTGATCTCAGTTCATATTTCTTATGTAGTTCAGCCTGCATTTAATCAGAGAATTGTTTCCAATATTCATCAATTTCATTTTCATCATGAATAGCATTTGCTTCATCATACACATACTCTTCTCCTTCAATGTTGAGTTCATCTTCATCAACTACATATAATGTAGAAATTTGATTTTCATGTTGTTCTTCACCAGAATTTGCTTCTATATATAATGGTGCTTGAATTGATTTTGATCTTTTCTTTCCTTTTGCAAGATTTGCAAAGGTTGTCTTTTGTATTGGGGATTAAAACTCTTATTAAACTGTGTTTGTCTATGAGTGTTCTTATTTTCTAACTCTAACATATTTAACTTATCTGACATAGCTTCAATTACATTACACATATCCTCCAATGATTGACTTTGAGAGGATTCTATCTTTTCCTTTCCCTTTTCTTGGGTAGGCCGTGTTTCTGGTGCTTTTCCTGCAGCCACCAGATTCGCTTCTATCTCTAAAGTATCTGTTTGGATTTGATCAAGGGTTGGAGCTCTTCTTTCCCTTAATGTGAATCCAAATTTTGATTCAAAAGCCCCTACAAAAGTTGTTTTTGCACCAGCAAGAGGAGGCTTAATCTCTGCTAGGAGACTATTGTACAATTTGTTAAATCTTCTAAAAAATTCGGCCACGGTTTCATCAAAATTCTTCTTTATGGCATTAAACACTGTTAATGAATATCCATGGTCTCTTTTTTCTCCCCATCTCTGAATAAACACACATTCCATCTCTTCCCAAGCAGGAATGGTATTATTGGGAAGCCCTTTGAACCATTTCCTTGCTTCTCCATCCAAGGAATGAACAAAAAGTCTTAGAACAACATCTAAAAGTTCAACATTTAGGCTTTCTGTAAAATTACAAAATACTACTACATGATTCTCTATTGTCTGTTCATCTTCTCTTGAAAAACGTGGACGAGTTTTAAGGTAATCATGTGCCATTTGATTGAAAGGTTGTTGTAGTTGAAGAGGTGCATACCTATTCACTAAGAATGCAGGTGCAGCCATGTTTACTAAACTTTGGTTACCAACAGATGTGGAACTTAATTGAGAGGTAAATGGAATGTGAAAAGGAGGTAATATGGTTATTGGTTGAGGTTGAATAATTATAGCAGGTAAATGAAAAGTAATAGACTCAAAAGATTGATCTTGACAGCTAGGTTCCTGAAATGAAGATGATGAAAAAGATTATTCTCTGTCAGATGAATGTTCAGATAAGTTGTTGCTTGATGCCGAAAATGTAGGAATTGGTCTAGTTGAGATCTTAGACTTCCTAACTCTCCTTGAAACCAGAATTTCAGGATCTAAAAGAGCGTGAACCTTCTTTTGTGAAGTGTCTGATCTTGTATGGGGCCTTCTTGAAGCCAAAGTTATTGCTTTGATTCAAAACAACCAAATATTTCCTCCTCACTGAACAACTAAAGGAAAATATTGAAACCCAGGGAAAACTCTTCTTATCTTCTTTCCCTAGCAACAACACCAATTACTGTTGTTCCTTAAGAAACCAATTTCCTGGTTGTGGGGAAATTGTGCTTAAGACATTAATAAATATTATTTACTGTCACTTATTGTTTGTTGTGTCTTTAAATGAAGGACTTGAAAAACTTGGTCTTTAACTCTTAATACATGTATGACCAGAACATCTTAGAAGGCCATTTGTTTCTAGATATAAATGATCAATGAAGAAAGTTTAAAGGAGAAGTTAAATATAATATGTTGATCTTTCACAAAAAATAATATCTGTAACTTAGAGGAACTATGATGATGAGAACTGAATTATAGACAATATACTGGTCTTTCAAAAACTATTATCTGTAGCTTAGAAAGGGAAGTGAGGACTTCAAGTATAGGAGTGCTCTTTTAAGGAAGTTTAACTTTATCTACATAAGAAAATAAAGACCTGTAGCTTCATTACTATACTTGAAAAGAAGAAAACATAGCAGGACACATGACAAAGAAGCTTACAAAATTATATGCAACAACTCATGGAAACTTCTGATTCTTTCATTAATCAATGATGATATCAGGAATACAGTGGCCTAGTCTCCCTCTTGCCTTATCTTTTTTCAAAATATATTTCAAGTGATTTTTTGAATGAAACAGTGAATGAAACAAACAACAAAATACATGTTACAACACAACCTATGATAAATGCAAGCCACAACCTTCTTTAGCCAACTATCTTATTTTTCGTAAAATTTACAAAGTAATGATATTGGCCTACTTCAATTACAAAAATCATAAAGAACCTGGTTTGTTGTCTCTTACAACTCCTTCCTCTCTTCTCCGTATCCACACTCACAGTTGTGCTCTTGTTTGCACCTTCAACTTTGCTACTCACACTATTGTTCTATTTTTCCTTGAATGTTAGCACACCACAAAATACACAATCTCTCATTTAGACCAGAGATAGCAACGGTCCACACAAGCACCCCTATTTATTTTACTCCACATATCATAGTTTTTATTTAAATGCATCACACAAAAAAATGTAATTTTTCAACTCATCATTCACCCCACATGTTCTTCAATATGGTCACTGGTCTTCAACTAAGAACATGAGTATGGGAACTCTTACCAAATCACATGGCACTCTAAGACTCTCCAAATATATTAGCACAACATCTAAGATATTAATTACACATAATGGATCTACTTGCTTATTTAATTTGATTTCCACTTCCAAATTGAACATTGATTGTGCCTTTCTTTGCTTAATACATCTAAAATACTTGGTTCATTCAATTTTTGTATGGCATAGAGCGTACTATGTCTTTCCAACCTTTCTTTAGACTTGAAGTTTTCTCCAACACTATACAGATCATAAAATTTGATGGGATCTCAAGTATTCTCTAGATATGTGAAAGGATTTCTTCCATTAAATACGAAAATGCACCAGGAGTACTTCATTTGTCATTTGGATGGATTACAAAGAAAATCCATCAATGAAATAATGCGCTTTACTAAATCCATTGATCAATATATGTGAATTAGTACAACATAATGTCATCATCCTTAATTCCTTTGCATGAATGAGATTCTTGTGGTTCAAATATTAATTCCAACGTTTCCAATATTTAGCATAGGTTTCAATATTTAGCAGGCATTTAAATTTTGATAGAACAACCATCGTTTTTCACATTTATGCCAAATATTTTTGATTCCACCTAAAATGGCCTTAAACCCAAATATGGGATTACCTTTCAATGTTGGTCGAGAGGTAGGATGTTATACTACATTACCTGGTAAGTGCATTGAATGTTTAGACTTGCTTAGAGGCCCAACTAGCCTGAAGGCCTCACTCATGATCATTTTCTTTTGGATTTTCGCCAAACATCATTTAAATAAATACACATGAAAACCTTCACAAAATGACTCACTAGTGCAAAATTCAAGGTCCTACCACATAATTGGATAAGGTCATTCCTGCATCATGTTGGCATCATCAACACCATGTTGTGACTCTTGGGTGGTTATACGTGTCTCTGGATTTGGCCCACTTGGCCTCCTGAAAATGAGAAAAACATAGGAAACGATTCGCATGCCTTGAGTTCCATGTCTCCCTATAATGACATCATTCGGCCACCTTTGTTTCCACATGTAGTTGGTCCCACATAGGTCGGGGGTCTGGGGTAGGTCCTTTGTAATCCTTCCGAAACCTCTCAATTGGGCCCATATACCAAATAGGCCAAATATTGAGTGTGCGTTATATTATTTCCACAACTAGTCCCATGTGTTTTACGTTGTGCCAGGGGTGGGGGGGGGGTCATAGGGGGCGACAGTCCCCCCCTGTCAGGGGGTTTTCAGAGGGACGATAGCCCCACTTCACGAGGTTCAAGGAAGCAACCCAAGAAATTTTTTATGCGGACCCAATAATAGTTGGGCCTACCCAAGGATGTGGGGTGGGCTCAAAGATAATGGGATGACCTACCCAAAGTTTTTTGCATGGGTTTTTCACATGGTTTTGGGCATGATGGTTTTCTTCCCATGGTATTTTGTAGATCAGATGAAGGGAATTACAATTATGTTCTAATCTAGTGTTAATACATTCAAGTTTATGATATATTTGACATGTATATATATGTATTGTAACATTGAAAGGAATATAATGAAAAATAAATCTTGTAGTGCTGGTTTTGGGATCCAGGGGAAATGTCTATGTATATTTGTTTAATATTCTCGCCATTGTTTACTTTTCTATTTTTTGAAGAATTCATTTGCAAGTTATTTTTGTACAAGGTTAAAACCTACACCAAAGGCCCAACTAGGATGATACACTTTATTAAAGGGTCCCACTTAGTCGAGATTTGGGGATCGGGGTGATTTCCACTTCACAATTTTGGTGTGTAGCTCCACCCACTGGGAGCTCAACTGGGTCAGGGGTTTGGGCCCAACTTTCTAGAGGTTTGACTAAATGGGGATTAGGGCCCAATTGTCCTTCTCTGTTTCCCCAAAGTGGCTTGACCTTTTTAGCCTTCTTGCTGCCAGACATCAACTTCCCTTATCTCTTTCATCCTTGGAAATTTTTTAGGCTATCATATACCATTGGAAAGCTCTTTCCGAGCATTATTTAATTGTGTCATTTCCATAATTATCTGAGCTGATATCATTGTAATAGCCCTGGTTAAAAATCCATGTTAAAATATATAATACCACAATCATGGGACATGTATTCTAAGTTGAATGGTCGGCAAGATATCCTAGTTGGTGTTCATTCAGTTTATTATGGCTAAGGAAATTGGCAAAGGAAATGACAAAGGCTTTGGAAATAATGGAAATTAGGAGACAAGGAAAGTGAAAGGTCACAAGTTTCATGTGAGGATGAAATTGAAGGAAAATAATGGAAAATGAAGAAAATAGAGGCCTTATTAATAAAAAGGCTTTTAAGGATCAATGTGTAGGCTTGGTTAGTTTAGTTTTGGAGCTCTCTCTCTATTCTCTCTCTCTCTCATACTCTTTGACACTTAGAGTTTTCTTGTAGCTCTCTTGGAGATTGTGGAATACTTGGATTTTTGGAGAAAGAAGGCAGAGGAAGAGAAGGATAGCGTAAGAGGACATTAGGGTGAGTAGCTACAATGGGTTTTTCTTATAGGTATCGAGTTGCATGTATGCTTTCTTCACTAGTTTTGGCATGCATGACACATGCATGTGGTTTCTTGGTTATGATATCTCATTGGCTTGGAGGACTTACTGGATTGATAGTGGATTTTCCTAGCCTTGCAATTTCCTGGATAGTCATGGTGTTGTGGGTTTATTTCTTTCCTTTTCTAGTTGGTTCTCATGCTTTTTTAGCTTGGATTGAGTTATTATTTCTTGGAGCCTTGGTTGGGAAAATGCTCTAGAAGCCCTGTAATGTCTGTTGGTGTTTAGCTATGAATTATGAATTTCACCCTTCTTCACATTTATTGTCAACCCAGGGTTCATTAATTGTTTCAAGGATACTGTGCAAAATCTATGAAGGCCATAGGTTCCCTACCCAGCATTGATCATTCACAAAGTACAAGGTCCAACAAGCATAATAAATGGAGTAATAGAAAATTAATTACAGTAACAACAAATTGAAGTACTAGTAGTTTAAATTCACAACAACTCAAAAATCCAATAAGTCATTAATATCAATAGGAAAAACAATCATAAAAATACAACCAACATAAATCTATGCACACAATTAATCCAACAACACCTGATGAGGAGAGTGGGCCCCAACCTCTGATTAGGGCTGTGGTAGAGGACGAAGATCACATGAAGTTTACGAAATCAGAATTTTCATTAATCAAGAAGGAAATACAATATAAGTCTGTTGTTACACCTCTCAGATCCCCCCATGCATTTTTGCTCTGTTAACCCTTACTTATACATTGTATCATTACATAATTAGTATTCAAAAACCTTAGGAATTATGGAAGCCTTGTCTTCTCACAAATATACAATAATCATTTGAACATAAACAAAATGTAAAAGATAGTAATCATGTCGATCTATCAGCGCCTCGTCGGTTGAACATTGCTACAACCCCTATCCTAGAATAGCACTGCGAGCTCACTAACAGTCATTACGCTGGTTCGTATCTTGATGGTCATCATTATCTTGATTCTGCAAAGGAACTTTCATTAGCATGTTGTATAAGCAACGTTCCCCTAGGACTACATTTCATTGATCAATATTTGAAAAACACATACCAAATGGATATACCTTCATTGTTTTGAGACATGAATTGACCTAACAAAAGCTATGGAATGGATAAGGTGAAATGGATAAAAGTAAGTGAAAATGAGAACTTTTATCGACCAACATCTCCCCCCAACTGGCTTGGTTGCATGTCCTCATGCAACTCGTTTCCTGCAAAGTTCAGGGTTAGGTCCATTATGGCTAACGTGGAGTTGTGTAAGATCATATTGTTTGGCCATTTTTGTCCGGGGAGTTTTAAACCCATCCGAGTGAATGATATCCTTCGACCAGTCTTCATATTCCTCATAAGTCAGTCCATACTGCTAAGAAGGCATCCAAATAATGGGAAATTGGAACCTCAACTCTATCTAACAGACCTCACAGTGTTGTATGTAGGTGATATAACGTGGAATTCTCTTTAGTGCTATGGAAAAATTGGGGGCCCCAAGAGGTTCTCGCGCCAGTACTACTGATGATGAGAGCATCCAATGATTTAGACAAGCATCCTTGGCTTCCTCTTGACAGGTGTAGATTTACCTCATACACATTTCAACACACCATTTTTGTGTCCTCAACATCTGGTATTTTCGTCATTCTAGTTGAACGAATCCTTGTTGTCTATTATAAATATCAATGGACTGAAAGTGCTCCATTCTAATCATAAGTGGGAAATTTGCTTGATTTTCCTGGAATGTGTCAAAATCCTTCTTCCATTTAACCTGATTAATAACGAAGGACGTTAAGGATCTTAACTAAATGTATCCTACATATGGTACTATATTGAATGACTGATGAGTTTCCATAATGTAATTATGAATATATAACTCACAAAACAAATGTTGATTTATTTCATTGTGAGTTCTCAAAATCCTCAGGAACTGCATTGAGTATTCTATATCATGGCTTATCTCCTGGTGGGTACTTTCCAGACATAAAAACATATATTTCTCATGGAGGAAAACGGCATAACATTTAGGAGGGGGCCTACATGCCATTATATGTTGCGTCAAGGTGAACATCTCATCCTTGTTTGCCTTCTGTAACTGGACCCGCCCCTGCAACTCTTCAATCTTCTTCTATAGCTTTTCTTTCTGTTGTTTTGACTTCTCCACCTAGGTGATATTATCGACCACCACTCTTGTTGCATTCTCCCATATATTATTTACTCCTTTCAGGTGAGCTTCTATGGAAATTGATCCACACTGAAAACTGGAAGCAGTGGCCCTCCATTTTTGAATCTTTGTTGTCAATAGGAACTCTTGAGCCTCTACCACATGGAGAAGTGACTCAGTTTGCGTAGATGTTGAGGATGTCTCCTTATCCTCTATCTGCACTTCCATCAAAGATATTCTATCGATTCTCGGGGTTGCGGTATCTTGATTAGTATTATTTTTTCACTTTCTTTCCTGTTTCTACGACCGTATTACCTGTTTCCTTAATTTAGCAATTTCCATTTTTAACTGAATGTTTTCTCTGAACAATAATTGATATTGGCTCTGGATGGGGTCTTTCCTTTTCGCAAGCTCCTCGACAAATTCTTGTTTTACGAAAAACTCCTCCATTTGTCTTGAGGCCAATATTGTGTTTGGTGGAGTATCATCAACAAATTCATTGATTAGTTCCTACTTTACTACCACTTCCTCTACTTGTTCAAATGTTGGTAGTCATGGGGTGGTTTCAGTGCCCCCTTTTGCATATTCTGGTACCATCAAATTTCTCTCTAATTTATCAAGATCTCATACTAATTCATGGGGAATAGTACCTTCAATATCTTCTTCCTATAGTCATTCTGAGGCCATAATCGCTTCTTTGACTTGCTCGGGAATTGACATTGATTCCTGTGGAATAGTGTTAGCAGTGATTTATTCTTCTATCCATTCAACGGTTGACACCAGTTCTTATGGAGCAGTGTCAACAACAGTTTCCCCTTCTATTTTCTCAAAAATCGAAACCAGTTCTTGTGGAGTAGTGTTGAGGGTCGCCTCTTCCTCCATATGCTCAGTGGTTGACTCTCATTCTTATGGAGAAGTATCAAGGTTGGCTCTTTCTTCGGTAATTACCCCGAAAAATGTCAATTTTCGAGGAAATACATTTTCTTTTGTTGCATAGGTAGGGGTGCGAAATTTCCTCACCCCTCTCAGAAGGGAGGCCAGGAGTGGAGAACGAGGGGTAACATCCTCAATTTCCATTATATTAACATCTTCTACTTTATTTTTCTCAGATCCACTACCATTCCTCACATCATCTTGTTGATTTATAATCTCTTCATCCCCCTCTTTCTCTACTCCCTCCAGTACTTGTTCCATCACTTCCTCCTCCAATAATTCTTCTTCAGCCCTTACTAGCGTCATGGCTAGGACTTCCTCTTCTGATAGCTCAACTAGTTTCTCCCAAGTCACAAGGTTTTGTAATAGGGAATGTATCACCAATAATCTGATGAGTCCATGATTTTTAAGGACTTCCAATGGTCGACGTGACCGACATGCATACTGAGCCATTAATTAAAGATTGCTCCAAAGGAAAAGTGGAATGTCTAAGGGATGCACTTGGTGAAGTTGAAGATATACTAAAAGCTTAAAATGATACTTAAATAGGGTAGAGAGTCAACCTTCACAGGTAATGTATCACATTACAAAGTATGCAACCTCTACCCAAGGCTGTGGCAACGATCTTCAGTCATAACCTTTCCCTTTTTGTGCCACATTTCCCCCTGCCTATAGGAATAATTCTGACAATTCTGGCATGGGTGTTTTCTGAGCAAGCCACTTCTTCCCCCCTTGCGGCAATTCACTGACAATCAAAATTAATTCTTCTGTTACCTGAATTTCCAGCCCTCGGACCCTGGAGAGATTCCCTTCCAAATTTAGTGCAAACTCAATTGTCACCCCTTCATCAAACCCCTATAACCTTTTAAAATAAATGTGTCATCTTGTATCCTGGAGAATCTTCTATACTTTCAATTGACGTTGAACCTGCGTTGAGTTTTTGAGTTTATGCCTAATGGCTTGGCCACCCATTCTAGCAGGAAGTCGTTAAGAGGGTTGTTAGCTGATAAATTTTACGATAATAGGCATGACTGTAAATTCAGGTGAAGGTTATGGTGAAATCGATGGTAAATACGGTATGATTATGGTAATTATTCCAACATTGGAAAAGACCATATTTTAATGTTGGTCTGCATATTCGTACGTGATACAATTTCCAATGCACATGGATATATGTGAAGGGTATGGTGAAGATATGAACAGATAATGATAATAATGAGTGGTTAAAGTGAGGTTTAATAATAATGATGAGATGGCATCATTATTATTAAATATGATATCTTCCCCCAACTAAGGTATGGTCATCCTCGGTCATGGTTGGTCATGTCATAAATGAAATATCAATCAAATCCATGGAGTCGTTCAGAGACATACTTGACAACTTACCTCAGTAGAGTATCATCATCGGAAGAGTGACAAAACCAATGGAGTATCAACATCAGTGGAGAAAGAACACTAGTGGAGTATCAACATCAATGGAGTAACAACATTAGTCGAGTATTAGCATATGTGGAGTAACAGACCAGTGAAGTATCAACATTAGCGAAGTAACAAAACCAATGGAGTATCAACATCGGTGGACTAACAACACCAATGTAGTATCAACATCGTGGACTAACAATACCAATGGAGTTAACATCAACCAAGTGACAACACCAATGGATTATTAATTGTAAAGGAGTAAGAACACCAGTGGAGTCAGCATTAACTAAGTGACAACACCAATGGAGCATCAACATTGGCAGAGTAACAACACTTTCAAGAAAGGGAAAGGGGCACTGCTAATGGAGTAGCAGTATAATTTTAACTTTATTAATCTATTATATATATTATTTTTATTATATATATATATATATAGATATATATATATATATATCTATATATATATATATATATATTGAATGTGAGGTCTAGTGGAATTATTTTCGACACAAATGATTTCAAAACTAGAGTCATTAGAAATATGCTTAGTAAAGGAGTCCCTAGAGGTCGGGCGATGGTATAATATGAGACAATGTCCATTTACAAATAAAGGGGTATGTGCCTCATCTATTGTTGTAATTTTAACAGTCCCATTGTCATACACTGTGTCAACCTCATATGGGCCCATCCATCTAGAGCAGAGATTTCCTATAGTGTCCTTGAATTGGGAATCATAGAGTAATGCCCAATCACCTTTTTGAAACACCTTTTTCTTAATGATTTTTTCATGCCACTTGGTTTGTTGCTGCTGGATTGCAACAATATTTTATACAACTATCAGATGAATTTCATCTAACTCATTGAGTTGTTCCAGTCGGTGTTTTTGGGCTGCAGTAATATCCAAGCCTACTTCAAAATCTATCTTGAGCATCTTAATTTTGAATTCCACCAGAAACAAAGGGAATTTTCCATACACAAGCTCATATGGTGAAAACCCTATTGTATTCTGCCATGTAGTTCCATACGCCCAAAGTGGCTCAGGAATTTTTTCAGCCCAATTTCAGTAATGGTTAACTATGGTCTTTGTGAGAATGTTTTCTAGTACCTTATTTGTGCTCTCAACTTGACCATTCACCTGAGGATGATATGGATATGTCACCCTATGCTTGATTCCATATTTTTCCATAAGCGCTACTATTGAATGTGATGTAAACTGTGCCCCTCCATCTGAAACTATTTCTCTAGGAGCCCCATACTGAGCAAAAATTTCTTCAAATAAAAATTCTGAGATAGCTTGTTCAGTGGCTTTTGCGATGACTTTGGATTCCTCCCATTTTGTTACATAATATGTGTAGACGAGGATATGGACTTCCTGATGAGGAGGATTAAATGACCCGACAAAATTGATAGTCCATTTTTCAAAGGGCTCATGGACTACTTGCAGCTGAAGTGGAATTTCATCTGATTTTCCAGGTTAACCCATTCGTTGGTAGCTGTCACATCCTCGAAGATATTTTCTAGAATCACTGAGAATAAAGGGTCAATAGTATCCCATTTGCAACACCTTATGACTAGTTTCCTTATAGGAAAAATTCCCTTCACAAGGGCCATCATGGGTAGCCTTCAAAATATCATAGATCTCATCCTCCCCTACATAGGGCTGGATTTGTTGATCTGGCCCTGTATAGAAGAGATATCCTTCTATCCATGTATATGGGGAACTTTACTGGATAATTCTTTGTTGTTCCCTGTACAAAAAATGATGAGGTACCTTACGTGTAGCATGATAGTTAGAAATATCTGCATACCAAGGGGTGCGAGTAGAGATTTCAAAATGATGCTTGTTAGGAAAACTATCCTCTATAGGTGTATATTCATCATTAATATTCAACCTAAATAGGAAATCTGATACCACATTATCCTTTCCTGGTTTATCTACAATAGTAATATCAAATTCTTGTATCAAGAACAATCGTCTCGTAATTTGATGAGGAGTTATAGGTTTGTTCATCATATACCTGATGACTGAATTGTCCATGTGTACAAAGGTGGGGTACCTTGTAATATAATGCCAAAATTTATTAACAACATAAATAACAACCGAAAATTCTTTTTCAGTTACCCTATAATTAAGTTTAGCAGGAGTTAAATTCTTGCTTACATAGTAAATCACATATGGTTTCTTGTCCTCCTGTTGTCCCCAAAACCTCTCCTACTGTTGTATGAGAAGCATCCATGGAGATATGAACAGAAGCTTCTAATCAGAGGCATGCAATATTGGAGCTTCATAGACTAGTTTCTTGATTTATGAAAAAACTACTTCACATGCATCAGTCGACACA
Organism: Pinus tabuliformis; assembly: GCA_031772625.1. Lineage (NCBI taxonomy): Eukaryota > Viridiplantae > Streptophyta > Pinopsida > Pinales > Pinaceae > Pinus > Pinus tabuliformis. The sequence continues at coordinate 528,912,597 of CM062816.1, read as the reverse complement.
AATTCTGTATCTTTAGCCAATAATTGGAAAAGTTTAAATGTTATCTTAGAGAAATTTTCTATAAAGCGTCGATAATACCTAGTATAGCCGATAAATCTACATATCACCATTGGTGTACGAAAATTTAAAATTACCTCGACCTTAGCAGGATTAACCCGTATTCTTACAGCTGAAAGAAAATTCCACATAACTATCCCTTCTTCCATCATCTTATGAAATTTTACTATACTGAGAGAGACATGAGTCTGTTTACATTGTTTTAGTACTTTTTCTAAAAAAAATTAGATATTCTTTGAAAGAATCACCATATGGAGTAAAATCATCCATATAAATTTCAACATTGTCATTAACTAGATCAAAAACGATTCCCAATATCGCCCATTGGAAGGTAGCAGGTGCATTACAGAGGCCAAACAGAAGGACTTGGTACGCAAAAGTTCCCCAAGGGAAAGTAAAAGTAGTCTTATCCTGATCTTTAGGAGCTATCTGGATCTGGTTATATCCACTAAATCCGTCCAAAAAGGAAAATAACTTTTTCCCGGCTAGTGTGTCGAGGACCTGATCAATAAAAGGTAAGGGAAAGTGATCTTTCTGGGTTTCTTTATTCAATTCCCTATAATCAACACAGATCCTCCACTTGCCATTTTTCTTTGGAACAATGACTAATGGGGATACCCATTGACTGTCCGAGATTGGATAAATAAACCCAACATCCAATAGCTTCTGCAATTCTTCCTTGACAATGTTTTTCAAAGCAGGGTTCATCCTTCTTTGTGGTTGTCGAACATGTTGACATTCCTCTCTTATATATATATATATATATATATATATATATATATATATGATGGGTACATAGATCAACAAGAATTCCCTTCATATCCATATACTCCCAAGCAAAAGATTCCTTCTCATCCCGAAGAATTTTCAACAATTGTTTAGTCTGGGAGGGTGAAATATTAGGATTAATGTTCAGTGTTTTCCCTGGATCGATTTCTATAGGAATAATGTTATGGGGTGCTGTGACAGGAACATTTTCAATTTCTATTTCTGGTTCAATAGTTTCCTAAGTAGTGCAGCTCATAACAGACTCTAATAGTTGTCGGGTCGAACCAGAAACAAAATTAGGACTACTAAGAAATGTACTAATGGTACCATCTTTTGTTTTATCCATAAAACTAAGAGCTTCACCAATGGTGATAATTGGTCTAACATCTTCATTTTTAGGCTCAAGCTCATCCTTGGGTGAAGAATTTTGTGCTAAGGTAAATCCTGGTTTGACCGACAAACTTGGTTCTGTAGGTGAGTAAAGAACAAGATTCTTTGTGATTTCTCCATTGGATATTACCATGTTTCCCAATCAACACCCAATATAAGCATCTATGGTAGCAAGCCAAGGCCTACCTAGAATCAAGGGATGCCCCCTGAGTGGAGATTGAGTGTACAACACCAGAAGATTGATAATGTATTGCTAGGAATATACAAAGATAGATACATCTTCCAACTTCTCTACTAGTCTTATAGTGGATCGTTCTTCAAGTTCTAGAATTGTAGGGGTAGGTTTAAGGTTGAGTAGGCATAGGGTAGTTACAATTGCTAATATTATAACATTAATTGTAGCACCAATATATACCAACACATTTGGGATATCAACCCCATTAATTTGAACTGTAAGAATTAGATTTCTTGGGTCACAACACTTGACGAGTGTAGTTTTTCCCAACATTATGTCTCACAATTTTCCCATGACATGAATAGTGGGTGGATATTTCATTTTTCTTCCAAGATTTTTGGAAAACAATTACTTAATTGTTTTAGCATATATTGGCACATCCTCCATAGCCTAAAGTAATGGAATCTTGAGAAATAAGTTATGCAATTCCCCCAAAAAGTCAAATTCAGATTGAGGAATTTATTTTCTCAAGGACAACCTATCAGGATAAGGTGGGCCTGTTTGACACCCTCAAGTGACAATTGTTTTGGAGGGGGGTTGTTGTTCCACGATAATCTGTATTGCATCACCCCCAATTTCCCTAGAGAGGTTTTTAGGTTCTCATTCTCAAACTTCATCGTCAGTGTGTTTAACAATTACGGGGTGAAATATTAGTATTTACCACTCGTATGTATCTAAGATTCAATTCATTGCATTTTTAAGTGATAATACTATATGTAGGAAGGTTAAGTGTATCTACCTATTGGGCCCCCTATTATTTAGGTTTGGGTTGGGTTGAATAGGCAGTTGCAGATGAAGAGGAGGGTTGCTGGTGGAGGAATTAGAGGGATGTTGTAGTTGTTGTGGTGGCATAGGCCAAGGAAATTGATTTGTAGAAAGAGGGGGTGCACGCCAGCTCTGGGACCAAGAGGCAATTGGACCAGGTTGGGGGGACCATGAATTCCATGGAATTTGATATTGATAATACTGCGGCCACGAAGGTGGGAATGGTATAGGTTGAGACCCAAAATTTAAATTAATAAAATACTGAGAAGGATCTTGAGTCATACCTTGATTCATATTCTGTGATCGTGGTTTTCATGGCTTCTTTGATCCCATAAATTAAAGTTGACCTACATCCTTATTTTCTTCTTGAAAGACTTCCTTCATCCCAGGAAGAGATGGGCACATGCTAGAAAAATGGCTTTGCTCACATATTGCACAGGTTTCAATGGTGTTGAGTGCACATTACTTTAGTGGGCACTTCTTCCTACATTGAGGGTAGAAGGTAAGCATCACTTTCTATGATTTCATCTGTTTCTCTTTTGCCTACAGAATGTCTAGCTGTGAGGAAAATGTGCTTAGGATATCAGTCCTCAAATTATCCAGCAAGTTCTCGATTTCTGCTTTCATAACCCCACTACTGGATGTCTCGAGAGCTCGTATTCCTTACTTGTTCCTTGCTACTCTCGATGAGCGCTAGTATTACAGCAAGGATGCTGCAACTCCTGGGCTACCAGCCTTACTTATCAACCTGGGGTTCGTACAAACTTGGAGGTGACAGTGCTATATGCACAAGTAAAAGTGAAGGTCCTACCCATTGTCACTGTTCATTTGGCAAGAGACCGTAGGTGATCCAAAAATGGATCCTGGATAAACTTCTAAGTCTAAAATACTTCATGCAAGAGGTGAAAGGTGCCAAATGGCACAAATCCTTTGTAAATTAGAGGAAAATGAAAATCGCAGGCTTCTCTCAGACATAGTCTCATTGCAGGGATGCCTCCATTCTGAATCCAATGCAACTTAAATGGGAGAAAACGGACTTCAGATGGGAAAGCTATCATAAAATGAAGCTGCCCTTTTTTTCGAAAGGAAAAAAGGGAAAAAATCCCGTGAAATATTGGTCTAAAAACCCTCTAAGTCTTCCAAATCTCCTAAAAGTGCAAAACAAGCGTAAAAGGAGAAGTCTTGGACTTATCACATTACACTATTGGGCCTTAAAAACTTGAAGAAAACCTTAAAAATGAGGTAATCAGAGGCTTTAATAGTGGTTGCGAAGGGGCTGTTGGATCTAGCTGATCAACAGTCCAGATCTGATCAGCATATCGCATCGGTGATGACAGGCAGATAGGCGAAGGTAGTTGGGGGACAGTCGGAGGCATAGCGCGATGGATCAGGCCAATGTGATATCGCGATTGCTGATATCGGCGGATCGTGATGGGTGAACATAGTGGAGTGGGGCTGATATGTTATATATTATATTCCTGATGCAATATTACGGACCCGATGGATATATATAAATGCTGTTTCATAATATTTGAAATCTGCCGGTTGGCATTTTTAACGTGTTTTCGTGTATTTGGTTTATCAAGCAAAATACAAAGGGGAGAGCTGATGCGATGTAAACCGGCCTCGAAAGGTTTCTGGAATAGAAATATATATAATTTCAAATCCGCCAAATCCATATTTGCATTATTTCTCATGTATTAACATATTTTAAAAATACAAAGGGGAAACCTACGGACAGGCCAATTGCAACTGAGATAGCGATCTCCAAGTAGACCCGATAGGGATATAAAGCGTGATTATAAAACTTTGAAGTCCAGAATTGTGTGTTTCTGTGGATTTTCCAATGTTTTGCAGTGTTTCCGGTGTTAACACAGAGCGACTATTACAAAGGATTGCAAGCGCTGATAGACCCCTTCTGTTACCAAATAGGTGGCATTCATCCCTAAGGGTGTTTATCAGTGATTGCTAACGCCCAGAGGTGGGATTTGAATGGATTGTGGTAGGAAGATAGAGAGCCCAAAAGGGAAAACCAGCAGGAAATGTGTTTTGGCATTTAAGCCATATATGTCAAAGACAGAGGGTTGCTCGGTTGTTGAACAGTGGTCAAGTTGTTGTGAGTTGTTGTTGAAGGTGTTGTTGGGGTTTTGATGTAAAGTAGAATCCAAGGGGGTAGTGCAGAAGTGAAAGTGCAACTGAGGGAGCCTTTGGGGTCACTTGAAGTTCAACTGAAAATCTAGAGAGTGTGAAGTTTGTAGAAGGCAGAAAGAAGCTAGAGTGGAGAGCCAAAGAGCCAAAGAGCCAAAGAGCCAGAGTCAAGAGCCAAGAGCCAAAAGCTAGAGCTTCAAGAGCTAAGGGGGATAAAATGGTGTCTAAACCCACTATTTATGTGTAGAACATCAAGATTTGAGCTAAATAGCTTGTAAAAGACTTACATCATAATTCCAGAGAGCCTAGTTGAATTAACTAGAGCTCACGGAGATGTAGCCCAAGAGTTGTGGGTGAACTCCAAATTAATATTGTTGTTTATGTGTCTGCTTTATTGTTGCATTATTTCTGTTGCATTATTTATTGTTATATGCATTTATATATCAATTTCAACATATTAATTTACAACACATAATCAGTTTAAACAAATAGAAGCATACACCCATATTTTCAAGCATTTCTTAATTCCACATTGGTTAATCATTAAAGACTTGGGAAAACTCAAGCTTTGGAAGTGGGCGAGGTTCTTGTAAGCTAGACAAGAAGCCTAGGAGCCCCATTTTCAAATCAGGTGGTATCAAAGCTTAAGATTGATTAGCCACACCTTTAAGAAGGTTATATCAGAATGCTTGATTGACAGAGCAAAGACTACTTGTCTAAAAGGTGTTTGAACAACAAGAGGTTGATTGTATGCTTGTTTGCAGACTGACTATTTTCTGAGTTTGTAGAGGAGAAGGGAAAGCTATTGACAGCTCAGTCCAGGAAGGACAAGAAGGAGAAGGGCTAAAGGCATGCTTCTATCCCAAAGGACCTCAAAGAAGTCCTTGGAGCACAAGAGGTTTGCTGCAAAAGGTTGTTTGAATAAGCTCTTTATTTATCTTGTTGAAGTTTTTTTGTTCATTGGAATAATGACAACTTCTGCAAGTGGGTCCTCAAATTTTTCTCTCTTCACATATTCCTTGATGAAGACATGAAGCAAGAATTTTCCACCATGACGGATATGGTGAGATAAATGTATGAGGATGGAAGGAATAACATCATGCTTAGAAAGCAGCTAAATTCCATGAGGGAAGAGAAGCAGTTGCTTGCTGAAAAAATGCAGGAAATGGAGAGGCAACTTCATATTACAAATATGAAGCTGAAGAGGATGCATGAGTTGGAAACACAACTCTTTTTTTCCCAAGAAGCCATAGTCAAGTACTAGCTTGAAGAAGAGTTAAGCCATTCCATTTTGTCTTCAAATTCTTCTGAGAATGCTTGTATTGGTTCTTTTGAAAAACATACTAAAGGCATAGGTTCCAAGCTAATGTCCAAGATGGGCTATGAAGGAAAGGGCTTGGGAAAGAATGCACAAGGTATTGTGAACCAATAATGGGTGAGGAAAGGCCTAAATATTTGGGTCTTGGCTATGGAAAATCATATGGAGAGAATTCTAAAGTTGTCATGAAAGCCATTGAAACAGTCCTAAGAAGGAGTTTCATTTCATGTCCTCTACCTCAGAAGTGTGAAGGTTGTATCCAAGAGGAATACAATAGCTTGAAAAATCAATTGCAGGATGCAGGTGTTCAGAAGCACACACTTGAACTAGAGAGTTGGGGAGACTCTAACAACCTTGAAGAATTTTATGGTGTTCCAAAGGGAGCCACTTCTTCATTTTCTTCACGTCCTCATGAAGGCAATGAAGGTGAAACAGGCAGATATAAATCTGGTTCTAAACATATTCCTTTTGATTTTTCAAAGCATGATAAATTTCCACATAAGTATGGGGAAAGAGTTGCATGTTCCTTTTGCGGTTTGGATAACCATGATGTTTCTAGATGTTGGAAGAGAATGGATGCATACAGGAAGCAGAAGAAGGAAAAGAAGCAAGTAGCCAAAGGTCCATTAGACAAGGAAAATCATGCCAACAAGAGGATGCACATGTAGTGAACTTACTGCCATAAGCAAGGACATCTTGTTGCAAAGTGTTGGACACTGAATTTGACAATTCTTCCACCAAAGTTGAAGAAAGTTGAAAGAGAAGATGGCAGAAATGGAAGTGAAGATTCCATTAATGATGTGTCTCAAAATTATTCACATGATGATGTTGATGTGTAGGCAAAGGTAGTACCTTTGAAAGGGATTGGTAAGGAACAGTTAGAGTTCTTATCCAATTAAGATTGCATGTCTATTGATGCATCTACATTATATTTCATTTCAGCTTCGAAAGTACAGTGTGCTTAAGTGAAAGTTGAGGGATGAAATGCATGCATTCCATGTGATGCCATGTTGACTTGAAAGAAGTTATCTTGGTCTCCAAATGGAGATAATGATGAAAGTTTCATCTTTTGGAAAATATTCCTAATGGTCTTTTTCTACATGCTTGACTTGAAGAGTCATTTGATTTAAAGGCATGTTTTGTGGACTTGTTGTCCAGTCCATCATTTGTATGCAGATGTAAGACATGGAGGTGTTCACAAGATGTGAAATCTGTTTCTTTTTTCGAAGCAGGAGTTTAGTCCATCCAATTGTTGTCTGTATCCCTACTATTGCTAACAGTTGTTGTTGGCAGCTTGTCAAATAGTACAAATGAGAAGTTTTGTGGAGCAAATATACTTCACATTTGTTGAGCCGCCTTGGATCAATGATCAAGGCAAAGAAGCTCAAACTACGTTCTATGAACATTTCAGTAGAAGTTATGTAGATAGGAAAGGAGGAAGATAATTCTTCTCAGGAAGACCAACCCATCCAAAGAAGGGAAGTGGTCAGAAACTTTGGTTCAAAGGCACTATGAAAAGGCAAGTGTAGGGAGACTAAAAGAAGAGGGTGAGTCACTCTCATTTACTATTTAGATTAGTATATCAATATTTTGGAGACCAAAAGTTCTTTTAGTGGGAAGGCGTGATCCAAAAATGCATCCTGGATAAACCTCTAAATCTAAAAGACTACATGCAAGAGGTGAAAGGTGCCAAATGGCACAAATCCTTTGTAAATCAAAGGAAAATGAAAATCGCAGGCTGCTCTCAGACATAGTCTCATTGCAGGGATCCCTCCATTCTGAATCCAATGTAACTTAAATGTGAGAAAACGGACTTCAGATGGGAAAGCTATCATAAAATGAAGTTGCCTTTTTTTTTCAAAGGAAAAAGAGGCGAAAATCCCGTGAAATATGGGTCTAAAAACCCTCTAAGTCTTCCAAATCTCCCAAAAGGGAAAAACAAGCAAAAAAGGAGAAGTCTTGGACTTATTGCATTACACTATCGGGCCTTAAAAGCTTGAAGAAAACCTTAAAAATGAGGCAATTAGAGGCTTTAATAGGGGTTGCACAAGGGCCGTCAGATCTAGCCGATCAACAGTCCAGATCTGATTGGCATATCGCATCGGCGGTGACAGGTGGATCGGCGAAGGCAGTCGAGGAATAGTTGGAGGCATAGCACGATGGATCGGGCCAATGCTATACCATGATCACCGATATCAGTGGATCATGATTGGCGAACACAGTGGAGAGGGGCCGATATGTTATATATTATATGCCTAATGCGATATTACAAACCCGATGGATATATAAATGTTGTTTCATAAGATTTCAAATCCGTCTATTGGCATTTTTAATGTGTTTTCATGTATTTTGTTTATCAAGCAAAATACAAAGGGGAGCACCGATGCGATGTAAACCAGACTCGAAAGGGTTCTGGAATGGAAATATATATAATTTCAAATCCGCCAAAGCCATATTTGCGTTATTTTCCATGTATTAACGTATTTTAAAAATACAAAGGGGAAACCTATGGACAAGTCAATTACGATTGCTATAGCGATCCCCAAGTGGACCCGATAAGGATATAAAGCGTGATTATAAAACTTTGAAGTCCGGAACTATGTGTTTCTACGGATTTTCCCATGTTTTGCAGCATTTCCTGTGTTAACAGAAAGCGACTATTACAGAGGATTGCAAGTGCTAATAGACCCCTTTTGTTATCAAATAGGTGGCATTCATCCTTTAGGGAATTTAGAAATTATTGCTAATGCCCAAAGATGGGATTTGAATGGATTGTGGTAGGAAGACAGAAATTCCGAAAGGGAAAACCAACAGGCAGCGCGTTTTGGCTTTTAAGCCATGAATGTCAAAGATAGAGGGCTGCTAGGTTGTTGAACGGTGGCCAAGTTGTTGTGAGTTGTTGTTGAAGGTGTTTTTTTGGTTTTTCTATAAAGCAGAAGCCAAGGAGGTAGCGCAGAATCGAAAGTGCAGCTGAGGGAGCCTTTGGGGTCACTTGAAGTTCAAGTGAAAAGCCAAAGAGCGTGAAGGTTGCAGAAGGCAGAAAGAAACCATAGGGGAGAGCCAAAGAGCCAGAGTTGGAGAAAGAGCCATAACCAAAAGCCAAAGAGCAAGAGCCAAGTGCCAAGAGCCAAAAGCCAGAGCTTCAAGAGCCAAGGGGGATAAAATGGTGTTTGAACCCTTTGTTTATGTGTAGAATAGTAGGAGTTGAGCGTAAGAGCTTGTAAAATACTTACATCATAATCCCATAGAGCCTAGTTGAATTAACTAGAGCTCACAGAGACGTAGCCCAAGAGTTGTGGGTGAACTCCATCTTAATATTGTTGTTTATGTGTCTGCTTTATCGCTGCATTATTTCTACTACATTATTTACTATTATATGCATTTATATATCAATTTCAGCACATTAATTTACAACACATAATCATTTTAAACAAACAGAAACATACACCCATATTTTCAAGCATTTCTTAATTCCGCATTGGTTAATCGTTAAAGACGGGGAAAATTCAAGCTTTGGAAGTGGGAGAGGTTATTGTAAGCTAGACAAGAAGCCTAAGAGACCCATTTTCAGATCACTAGGGGTTCCAAGCCAGACTTCCATAGAGTCATAATAAGCTTGATTCTTTGATGGAAGAAGAGCAAATTTATTCTAAGAGAGCTACTCTACTGCAGTCATGAGGAAAACAACATGTAATGCTAAATCACACCATATCCTAATTAACCATTTAAACAGTTATGCTAAGAAGAATTGGTAAATCAACACTAACTTAATGCTGCTATCTAAGTTACAGAAGTAAAGAGCGTCATACCATACTAATGTGCAAGTAAGAAAACTATACTAAATTTGTTTTCACTTTTTTGATTTTCTTTGGTAAAATCAAGCATGCAATTTAATTGTTCTTATGGTTGTGGCAGGTGGATGGAAGGTGGTTGAGGATGGCTAGAAGGTTTATGAAGTGGTTGGATGATGTGGAAGGGTCCTACGAGGATTTTTGTGACTTCCTAGAGGTTTCCCATCAATTCGGCCTCAAAACAGGCCATTTCAGGAAAACATACAGGATGTACTAGAAACCTACAGGATGATCCTGTAGGAATTACAAGAAACCTACAGGATGCAGCCGAGAGCTAATTGTGAGGTGTTGGTGGAGTTGGGAAGCTTGGTAAAGGTGTGTGACGAGTGGTATAGGGTGTTAAAAGGTCTAGGAACACTCAGGAGTCAATATCCAAGAGAAGAGATGGCTAGATTCACAAAAAGTGTGTAGGGGAATTTCAATAAAAAAGGACAAAAAAACTAGTGAGGGTGATGATGGAACAAGAGATGGTTGAGGTGGATGAGGTGGAAGATGGATGTTGGTGATGAAGTCTATACCTCCTCCCGAAATACTTGTAGTGCTTAAAAACATGTGTGTCTTCCAAGAACTATGCAACAAGATACATTTTCATAAACTAGAAAAGCATGAACCAATTGCCCACATTATGCATGAAGAAAGTGCTGAAGGAAATGAGAACATGAGTGAGATCTTATTGCAGAAATAGAGTAATGGAAAAATATGACAATGAAATCAACCAAGTACTGAATCAAGATAACAAACTCCAAAGCTCATGCAAGAACTAGAAATCTATTTTTTTTGGGTTGTTGAAGGGTCTCTTCCTCAAGTCACGGTCCCAGAGGGAGGAGGTGAGGCTGAGACACGTGCTGACAACCTTATGGTGATCTTTTTCTCCTTGATAACATGCTAATTGAAAGAAGGCACAAATGGAATCAAATTAAAATACAACCAATCTACTCTACAATGTTGTAGTGGAAATACAACTACTTAAGCAAATGAACAAGTAAACCATGAATCTATGCTAGCATACATGTACAATAAAGAGGAGCCTTCATTGTTAGGGTTGGGCCCTAAACCAAGAGCTTCATCCCTTTGAGTTAGTTCAGTGCTGGCTCAAAACAAAACTCATTTTTATTATCAAAACCATGGATTACATTAAAAATTGTCACAAGTCTTGCAGCTTGAAAATGGGATAGAGTTTTACAATAAAAAATTTGAATCCTACTGATGTCTTATGCCTCTCCACTTATACATCTGAAGTCTCCAACAACTTCCTTAAAATTAGGAAGTCAGCTCCCAAACTTGAGATAAACTGGTGCTTTTTATTTCACTTGCTCGGCTGTTTTCTAGTCCTCATGATTTGGTTGTTTGCACTTCGAGTTGATGGAGGAATATTCAAATGGAGGGGTAGTAAATGAGGAGGATTTACCTCCTATAATTCCTCTCCCTTTTCCCATTCGAGTTTTGACCAAGGTCTTTGCTAAAATTCCTTGCTTTTATTCTTTAATCCTACATTAAATTCACATTAGACCACAAAGCAAAATATCCGACTCTAACTCATCTCACAAACAAAATATAATCAAAAGTATGCAATAAGTTGTGAGAATAGTTGGTTTGACTAAGCTGGGAGGTGAATTAAGTCCCATATAATTACCCAATGATGAGTCTCATCATCACCCCCTACTGAAATTTTGTTCATCCTCTGAGCAACTTAGTCAATGTTCATTTCCTTCATGGCTCTAGTAGGTTCTCTAACATCCCATGCCTCTGCTATGGTCTCTTCTTCTTGTTCATAGAAGCCTAATTTCTTTTCTACTTCTTCCCACTGCCTCATTTCCTCCTCTTCATTTCTTCCTTCTAGCATCCCTAGTAGTAGTGGTGGACTGAGTTTTAGGCCTATCCAATTGACCTTCAACCTTTGCATTGATTTCTTATACATAGGTGTCCTGTTGAGTGCCTCTCTCAACCTTTGAGGGGAGTGATATTCTCTGATCTTCAAGTTGTGTGGTAGTGTGTTCCATATCCTTAGGCATGCATGTATACTATTATCTCCTAGAAGCCTAAACATATCTTCAAAATGTGAAATTTATTGATCCTGGGCAGCAAGATATCTAGGTGTCAGCTGAGGATCATTTACAATCAGATTATGGGTGCTAATTAGGGCCATGGGATTTGATTGTTAAGCTTTGATGAAAAGAGGTTCATTTTGTTATCTGGCCAATATTCTTTTCATCTCTGCAGCCCTTGACTCCTCATGGTTCATCCATGATGCCAATGCCATTAATTTTAGATCTTCTAGCTTGGCATTAGGGTGCCAAACATTCATGTCTGTGAGGGCCATTTTGTGCAAGTAAAACTCGGCCATCATGGCCCTATCCTCTAGTGCACTTTGATCACAAAGATTAATAAACTTCCTGTAGTCCTGAAATGGCATGGTGCCATTTGTGCTAGTGTTTTAATTTGAAACTGTAGCCATTATTCTTTGAGGTACAAATCATAGGATTTAGTTGGAATCCTACACTGGATGGCCTCCAAGGAGAGGCTGGCCATACATGCTAGTTGGTTCTCCGTTTCCTGTAGCTGTCCCCTCAACCATGCATTTTCCCTCTCAACTTGATATCTCGTTATTGCTTCTATTTCCCTTAAGCCACTTAGCTCTTTGCCCATTTCTTTGAGTTTCTCTTCCATGTGTCCAATGTCTTCCACCCCTTTTGACCTGACGATTTGCATCCATCAGTGGGTTTTGGCCCTCTCCTTCTCAAGTTTGAAAAATAATGGGATGGCAAATTTTTGCGGTATCACCCTGCCTCCTTCAATAAAATGGTAGTAGGAGTCTAGGTTAGGTTGGGGGCTTGGTTATTTTGTTTCAAGGTCTTCTTCTTTTGTTTCTTACTGCTCCCCTACCTTGCCTTCCAATTTCTGTGCTTGCCATAGTTTTTGTAGAGTATCCTGTAGGACTGTTTTTGCTTCCTGTAGGTTTTGCTGTGGATCCTGTAGGATGGCCTTACCCTTTAAGGAAGTTGATCTGGTACTAGGCCTCCTTACATAGGTAATTGGTGACTTAGGGGAAGGCATTTTGTCTCTTGGTGTAGGGGAATATTCAATCTCAATAGGAATTTTTGTGGATATTTGTGGCTTCCCTTGTTTGATTCTTGTGCTCTTTCTTGTTCTAAAATATAGTGGGGCTTGCCTCCTTCTTTTCCATTTTTTCTTGACTGGGGTGCTGATAGCAATGAAGGCAGCTGCTGCCTCCCTCTCAGTAGCCTTTGGAGACACCCTAGGTGACTCCTCTTTGTGCTTTTCCTTTTTGTTTCAATGCCTTCCTCTGTGTCAACTTCTTCTTCTTCATCCATCTCATCCTTATCTAACTCTATATCTTCTTCTTCATGTTTTGCCTCCTCCTTACTGACAAAAGGGCTAACATCATAGGTGAGGGTTTTGATGTCATCCTTTGCTAGCAAGTCTCTGAAGATTGACCATGCTATAGGGATTCTGAGGTTTTGGAGGGCATCCTCAATAAGGATCCTGATCAACCCATGGTGAGCCAATTGTTTTGAATTCCCTTCCTTTACTTTGTTGCTAGAGTCTATGAGTGATTGCATCAAGAAATAGGGGATGCCGAGTCTTTGGTGAACTGGCATTTCTACCGCAAATATTAATTCTTCAAGGATCCTAAAATGGTAGCCATAAACAACACTATATCTACCCTCACATAAGATATATTTGATGAGTTGATAGCCTACCTCATTCCATGGGTATGACAAACTGTCCCGCCTTACTCCATTTTTATCCTCTGTGGGTTCTTCATCCTCTAAAAAGAATTTCCTTTTTGGCACATGACTGCCTGCTGTGCCTTCTTTTCTCCATGGAATTCCTAGGGGAAGTGTGTTGACCCTACTGATGAGCTCTGGGGTGAGATCTATAGTGAGGCCTCTAACTAAAACAGTTTCATGGATTCTACTGTGTGGAGTGAGGGAATAAGAAAATTCTTGAGCCACCTCATCATCATACCCCATGAATTTCTCGAAAAACCCCATCCACTTGTGTCTTGTAAATATTTCAAGCAATTGGGGGTGTAGTTGTATCCTCACAGTGTTTATGGGTTCACTCCAATTAAACCCTCCTGTAATCTTGCTTGTGAGGCTTAAGGAGAAAATGAGAGGGTTGATGCAAAATTTTTAAATTAAGGAGGAAAACAGAGTTTACTGTGTATGTAATTCACCTCCCATAGTTGCTAAATTCACTAGATTTCAGAGAATTTCTAGTTCATTTGCTTGTAAATGGGGATGGATTTTTATATCCTACCTCTTTATAATGGTGGCAGTGGACAATTCCCATGATATCCCCTCTTGATCTCTTCTCTGCCTATCCTGCAGATTGCCTTTGTGTATCCTGTAGAGTGCTCCTAAACACTGTATCCTGTAGACTGTTCCTATAGGAATGCTTGTGCATGTTCCTGTAGAAATTCTCTTGCAGAACAATGGATCCTTGCTTCCGGTGGGTGGCCAGAGTTATGAGAGAGACTTGAGTGAGGGAGTTTCGAGGAGGTGGAATGCATGAGTGCATGCAAATGATGTTTTATTTCCCTTTATGGTGTTTCGGGGTGAGGTGGTGTGCTGGCAGAAGAGGTACATTGTCATTTTTGGACCATTGGTCCCCACTACCACCTCATCATTTCCAATCCTCATAATCAACCCCCACCTCATAGATCCGTAGTTAACCACTTCTTTTCTTACTGCTCTTTTGTCTTTAAGTTAACTGTAGCCACGTGTGAGAGGACACGTGGTCTTGCATGTGATGAGTGAACGAAGGTGGCCAAGTTAACTGGCCACCTTGTCAGTTATAAACTAACTATCTTGTAACCCTTACAACTTTTGATTAGATGATGCATATGAGTGAGTGAGCGGGATACTTACCTGTGGTTTCGATGCCATGCTGCAGTTGTTGAAGATTAGAGGTTTTGCATTTTTTTTTTTCTACATGGTCATCCTTCTTCCTCCTCTTTTTGTCTAATGATGTTTTCTTGGCTTTTGGAGGTGTTTGTGACTGAAGATCTGATGTTGCTGCTACTGTGGAGCTCTTGAATCATCCTAGTGAAGACTATTGCTGATGATTAACATCCTGTGGGATAGGCTGCCACAAGATTTCCTACAGGATGTTTTTTAGCTACTTCTCCCTCAGAATTCCTTAATCATGTTGCTGGTTGTGCTGCGAGGATGGTACAATGAATGGACAAAGGGAGTAGGAGGGTGTTGGAGCAAGGGACATTCAAGTAATGCTCTTACTCTCCTTTGTTTTTCCTTTTTTTTTTCATAATTGACAGAAACTAATCTCTTTTTGATTTGAATGGTAAGTGCAGGGATGGTGATAATGGACAGGGTGAGGGGTTAGATCATGTCTAGGATGAATTTTGGGGACCTAGAAAACCTACCATGTGCCCTTGGATTGCTTCTTGTAGGTTTTCCGGGCCACTGTAATTCCTACATGATCATTGATGAGCCCCAAATTTGGTAACTTGTTGGGCTCATTTGGCCTAATTATCCTTGTTCAGTCCTTCATTTTTCATAGCTTATGCATTATTTTTCAGTATGTTTATGTCATTTGTATGAATAAGGATAGTCACTCTTCTTAGGTGGCTAACACGTGCTCATTTTAGGTTTTTTGACACATGTTGGAGCAAAACCGACCAATTGTGGGCTAGAAGATAGCCAAGCTTGAGGTGAGGATTCGTAGGGGGGTTGTCTATGGCATTAAATAGCCATTCCTCGAGATATTCACCCCCAACTCCGAGCTCCAAAGGCCACCAAAACCGGATCTAGAAGGCAGCCAAGCAAATTTTGGAAGGGGTTGTCTACTCACAGTTTGGACAGCCAAGTCCCATAGATTTAGGAGGCCAGCTAGGGCCCTCATGGTGTATAAATGATAAGGCCTCAGCCTTCATAAGGGACTTTTTGAAACCATTGCATATTTTGCACTACAGTGCTGTTAGCTTTACTTTGTCCTCTTGTAGCCATTTTGGCATAACTCTTGACTTATGACTACTTTTTGATAATGGGAAGCAGTCCGCCTTTATATCAACTCTGAGTTTTCTATAGGAGCCATAGCTCTCAAAGTTGGGCCCAACCTAAGAGCCTAGGGCTTCCTTTTTGTACTGTTACCTTTCCTTTATGCATCGTTGTTTTCCTTTTATGCATTTGAAACGTATTTCTGTTGGGCAGATTTAGTTGTGTTGGTTAAATAGGTCACTGCTTATGAATAGAATTGCTTCAGATGTTTAAAATAGATTGGTAGGATAATAACAGGAAAGTGCTTCAAGAAAAGGGTCAACAACACTCTCGGTTTCACCTCATCCTTATTGGATCAGGGGCTGGAATTGAAGAAACAGTGTTGTCCCAACAAAAACACTAGTTTGCTTTACCATGCAATCCTGAGTGTACTGTTTTCATTTGCAGAAGTTGGTTATGTGTTCAGATCTCTGAAATGGTTCATTGCATCTTTGATATACATGGTTCTCCTCCAAATAAAGCTGTTGTTCATTCGTTTTATTGACAGTTAGATTAGATTAGCTAGGGCTTTGATTATTTGTAAGACTTTGTTGATTCGGTTAAATGTACATCGTGCAGGGCATCTCTGCCACTCTCTCATTCACGTAAGCTTCAAGAGAGCCACTTGTTCCATCTCCTAGCTGGGTTCCTTGTCTCACACCTGTCCTTTTGCCCACATAACCCTACCTTCTTGCTCAATCATTGCCTTAGCCTTCTTTGAGCCAATTTAGCCATCTACACCTTCTCACCACTCCATCCACCAGTCCCTGGGCCACTTCAGAGCCCTATCCTACCTCCATATCCATTCATGCATCTTCCCTCACTCACCCGTCCTCCAAAATCCAATTTTTAAAAATCTTGTAGAAATTTCTAAACATCCTGTAGAAATTCCTGAACATCCTGTAGAACCCCTGCAGACTTCCTGTAGAAGCTCACAAATGAGGTTTCTTGATAGCCAAACTTTGTGAAACTCTCTGGAAGGGTGTTAGGGACTCCTTAGACCCTCTCTGAACCTTCCCGACATCTTCCAAGCATTTATCCTCCTTGATCCACCCTTGCACAGTCAAAGAACAACGAAATCATATGCATGATGAAATTGACGACTTAATCAAAAATACAAAAAGATGTTTTCTTCAGATAGAGGTAGTCTTGACACATGTATTTTACCTTCATAGAAGTAATGGCATCTCTTTCAGTAGTTTTCATTCTCTCCTTTGCATCAGTAGGACTAACTGGTAGAATTAGGGTTTGCTAGGGTTTGCGTTTTCCTTCATTTTTTCAATCTCTTTTCGCAATTAGATTAGCTTCCTTTGAGTTAGCTTTCATCCATCAATTAAAAATATTCTTCTAAGAGCTCATAGAAGTTGGCTTAAGCTCCTAGCGGACTTGTGCCAGCTGACCAAGTGACAACTGTGGCAAGAGCTAGTACTTGTGCATACAACACCGTCGCTTCCAAGTTTGTTACAAACTACCGTGTTGATAAAAGTAAAAGCGGGAGTCCCATGAGTTGTAGCATTATTGCTGCAATACTGGATCCCACCATCTTTTTGGCGTTGTTGCCGGGGAAGCGTCAGAGTATTTGTGATTGCTGCTTTTCTTCTATTTCTCTACTCTCGCTTTCTACTAAGTAGTTTATTTCATTTCCATTCTGCAATTTCATTTCTGCAAAAGTAAAGTAGACATTTCCTACTTTCATAGATTAGACTTTCAATTCTGCAAGCATAAAATAGAATTTCAATTTTGCAAGCATAGTCTAGTATTTCCTTCTTGCAATTTGATTTCAGCAGAGTAGATTAGTCCTTTCCTGCTTTCATTTCAATTCCGCATTTTCATTTCTGCAAGATAGATTCTAGTTAGTTTCCATTCCATCTGTTTCAATTTTGTAGGTACAAGCAAAAAAAAAAAAAAACAAAAGCAAGCAAAAGTCTTTCCATTTCATGCCTCGTAGGAACAGAGATAAAACCGGAAAATTCTTACCCAACACCCCCACCACATCACTGAGTCAACCTTCTCTCTTCTCTGGTGACAGTGAGCTAGAAGAACCTATAGGTGAACCTCTTGAGATATACGAAGATCCTATAACAGAAGAAGAATTAGAGAACACTCCATCTGAAGCCATGGCTGAAAATCGAAATGATAGAAGAGAAGATGAGAGAATAGAAGGTGTCTTTCCCATCCGGGAGACCAATGGAGACATGAAAATGAAGAACATAAGTCCCTCAGCTTTACCTCACTTCCATGGATTGACTACTGAAGACCCTGATACCTTCCTGTTTGAGTTTGTTGTCCTTTGTCGAACTTATGACTATGCTGAGGACGAACAAAAGTTGAAACTCTTTCCCTCTACTCTCAAGGACGCAGCATTACACTGGTTCATGGGGTTACCTGGAAATAGTATCACCACTTGGGCTCAGATGCAACAAGCTTTCAATGCCAAATACTGGGACTACTATAGGTCCAAGGAAACCAAGGGAGAAATCTTTTGGATGACCATGGGAAGCGATGAGTCTCTAGAAGATTATGAGGAAAGGTTCCAACTCAGTTATAAACGGGCTAGGTGCACACTTGACCCGGAATCTCTGAAGCTGGTCCTGCTCCGAGGAGTCCCTGAAGACCTTCTAGACACCCTTAACCTGCTGGCTGGAGGAGACATCTACCAACTACCTTATGAGGACCTAAAGACTGTGTTTAGAAACCATTCTAGGGCGGCCCGAAAGAGAGGTAGGGGGAATCACCTTTCAGCTAGTACCACCTTCTCCAAGCATGAGTTTTCTAACCAGATGGAAGACCTCAAGAGTGAGATGAGACATACCATTTCCATGCAACTTGATACCTTCCGAATTCATCAAAAGAAAGAAGAAGCTGAGAGGGCTTTGGCCATTTTTTGTCCTAGATGCACGAGGAGGCATCCTAAGAATGAGTGCCCATTGCACTCAGTAGAGGTATTTTTCGTTTGTGAGGAAGACCACCCCACCAACCAATGCCCTACCTTGCCTGGATTTAAAGCCATGTATCTAGGGGCTGAGGTGGCTATTGAACCTCTCTACTTCCTCAACTAAAGGAGGCCACATGGACCCAGACCTTACCAGCAAGGGATGCAAGGGACATCCCAAGCTCATTATAACCCCAACCAATCCACTCATATACCTTCTTGGGGCCCCCCTGCTCATCCTTCCTGGTTCGCACCTCCTCCGTGGTCTTATCCATTTCCATACCATACTCAACCTCCTTTTCATTTGTTTCACTCTCATGCCCAGCCACAACCTCAGTGGAATGCACCTCAACCGGGGTGGAGGCCCCAGTACAACACTCCTCCCGCCATTTTGCCTCCACCACTGGCTCAACCACAACCATTACCTCCTGCTCCTTCAAGACAACCCCAACCCCAACAACAGACAGGCCCAACAGGTATATACTGGGGAGACAACATGCCCTACCTATGTTGTGGAGATCCAGGAGATCAACCTGCGATCTAGGAAGGTCCTTCTAGAGCGCCAACCTCCTCCCCTAGAGGAGGAGGAAGAGAAATAGGAAAGTGAACCCCAAGCCATTCCACCCTTTCCTGAGTGACTCACAGTAACCACACAACCCAACCCAGAAGAGAATGAGCTTCTGGAAGTGTTACACTAAAAAATGTCACCATGGCTATTTACAGTTAGTATGGCTCCATCAACAATCATGCTATCCTCCTGGGCAAGTCTCATGCCTCTGCTCTCCATGTCAAACTTCAAGAAAGAGAGAAAGTCTTTGTAAATGTGTTTATCTCTGGGTATGCAGGTTCTCTCAACCTTACCTGCGGATACGCACCTAATGTTCACAAAAGCTGCGTACTTGTACGCTCTGTATGTAAAGGGGCAGGTGCGTACCCCTGTAAAGGTCAAAATGCGCAAGTTTCATCTTTAAAACGTTACTTGTGGTCATTTCTAGAGCATTCTAGAAGGTTGTTCGACGTGTATTGAGCGCCTCCAGATGGTTCATGTACCCCTACCAAAGAGGAACTTATCCCATCAATAAGGGAGCTATCCCATCCAAAGAGGGGATTATCCCATTGATGGTGGACCTGAATAACTTCCTCTAGAGCACTATAAATACAGGCATTGGGCCAGAAGGAGGGGAGGTTGGAAGCTAAACATTTCTAAGGGTAGATGCTGCTGGAATTAGGACTCCCATTTAGAAGCTTGTGAGGAGAGATTTCCATCTTTTCTTGTTCTATTTGGAAGTGGGTGAGCTTTGTCAAAGTAAAGGAGAACTCTTGATGGACCCTGGAAGGGACTTGCACAACACCAAGGCTCAGGTTGTAATTGTTCCTTTTGTTTCCTATTAATGCAAATGAGTCCATTCTTCTCAATAACTTGTTATTTATGAGTTGTTTCATGTACTCCTTGGTCTATGTGTTAAACATGTTTTATTTTATGAGATTATCAAGTGCTATTTAATTGTTTGACTGTTAGTGAATGGAGGTTTCGAAGTGAAGGAGGAGCTCATCCGGATCAGCGAGGCTGGACTACTACAACAGTGTTGGATTACAGGTAGGATCTAAACACTTGATTTCTTATATAGTAAATGCATGTTTAGAGAATGATTGCTCTTGTTTGTCTTGTTTGTCACTAGAGAGTCTTAGGCTCCTAGGGAGGTTGGTTGTGTCTGCACTATCGACTCTTTCCGCCCTTTGACGTCAGTTTACATCATTGACTCTCGATCGAAGGATTCCGTGAAATGTTCGACATCAACTCATTCATTCACATCTCATGGATTGTACTGGGTACTTTGAGAACCATTGACATTACTGGTGGTCTCTCTCACACTTGTTAATAGTTTACATCATCAACTGGTAATCAAGTGGTTTCTACCATGTTCGACATCAACTCATTTATTCACATGGCTAGAATCGTACCAATTCGGGGAGTAGAAATGAAGACCCTGGATCTAGTTTCCACCATCCAGGCTGCGAGGAGTTTTGTATTCATTATCTAGTAGACTAATCATAAACAGATGGGTGCGCCCATACTGTGTCTACAAAAGTCTATGATTATGATGTACTGCAAGATCATTCCTGTATCAAAGTAGTTAGTCTATTAGTTAAAGTTTTGATCTGAGTATGGGAATGCCTACCTCAGCGATGATATAATCTTATACATGTATTTTGTGTTGAAAATTGTAAGTTCTGACCAGTCTCTCCACGAGATAATCCTTGAAATGATAAAGCGCTTCACCCTTCCTAGATAATACAAAACCCTAATCTACCACAGGCTTCGCACTTTAGGGGGCAATCTATTACACTAAAAAATGTCACCATGGCTATTTACAGTTAGTATGGCTCCATCAACAGTCATGCTATCCTCCTGGGCAAGTCTCATGCCTCTGCCCTCCATGTCAAACTTCAAGAAAGAGAGAAAGTCTTTGTAAATGTGTTTATCTCTGGGTACGCAGGTTCTCTCAACCTTACCAGTGGATACGCACCTAATGTTCACAAAAGCTGCATACTTGTACGCTCTGTATGTAAAGGGGCAGGTGCGTACCCCTGTAAAGGTCAAAATGCGCAAGTTTCATCTTTAAAAAGTTACTTGTGGTCATTTCTAGAGCATTCTAGAAGGTTGTTCGACGTGTATTGAGCGCCTCCAGATGGTTCATGTACCCCTACCAAAGAGGAACTTATCCCATCAATAAGGGAGCTATCCCATCCAAAGAGGGGATATTCCCATTGATGGTGGACCTGAATAACTTCCTCTAGAGCACTATAAATACAGGCATTGGGCCAGAAGGAGGGGAGGTTGGAAGCTAAACATTTCTAAGGGTAGATGCTGCTGGAATTAGGACTCCCATTTAGAAGCTTGTGAGGAGAGATTGCCATCTTTGCTTGTTCTATTTGGAAGTGGGTGAGCTTTGTCAAAGTAAAGGAGAACTCTTGATGGACCCTGGAAGGGACTTGCACAAAACCAAGGCTCAGGTTGTAATTGTTCCTTTTGTTTCCTATTAATGCAAATGAGTCCATTCTTCTCAATAACTTGTTATTTATGAGTTGTTTCATGTACTCCTTGGTCTATGTGTTAAACATGTTTTATTTTATGAGATTATCAAGTGCTATTTAATCGTTTGATTGTTAGTGAATGGAGGTTTCGAAGTGAAGGAGGAGCTCATCCGGATCAGCGAGGCTAGACTACTGCAACAGCGTTGGATTACAGGTAGGATCTAAACACTTGATTTCTTATATAGTAAATGCATGTTTAGAGAAGGATTTCTCTTGTTTGTCTTGTTTGTCACTAGAGAGTCTTAGGCTCCTAGGGCGGTTGGTTGTGTCCGCACTATCAACTCTTTCCGCTTGACAGGAAGAACTCAAGCAATTGTGTGTAAAAATACCACTTCTCCAGGCCATAAAAGATGTACCGATATACAACAAATTGATTAAGGAGAAGTGTTTCAGGCACCCAGGCAGGCGAAAGAAAGATGCCTCAACCATCAATGTCATAGGACAACTGTCCGATCTCATGTTGGGGCAAGTAATCTGTCCAAAGTATTTGGACCCTGGGAGTCCTGTAGTTGATGTCCACATCAATGGCACCATCATACCCCACACCTTGATTGATCTAGGGGCTGCCATTAATGTGATGACCAGGGACACCATGCTTAAACTCAACCTTCAGAGTTCCTTAAGGAAGACCTTGGCAATACTGCAACTAGAAGACTGCCCCACTGTGACTCCTGAAGGGATTGTGGAAGATGTCTTGGTCTCTGTTGACTCCTGGGAGTACCCTGCGGACTTTTTGGTCCTTCAGCCAAAGGCAAAACTCACTGGATATCCCCTCATTTTGGGAAGGCCTTGGTTAGCTACTACGGATGCTTACATCAGCTGTCGAGCAGGAAGCATGACCATAAAAAATGGGCCTATGTCCAAACAGCTGGTCCTATACCCTCCTGCCCAACCTTTGCTAGAACATGACTTACCCCTCTGGTTGGAAGAAGGAGAGGAGGATGAGGTCTACTCTGCACCATTATGCACAGTGGAGGCCACCAGGGGAGGTCCTCAAACTAAGGATGATTTGATTGAAAGCTTGATCCAAAATCCTTCCCCCTGTGCGCTATCCTTGGAAGAGTTGGTGGAAGATACCCAAGCCAGTGCTTTAGTGGACCTAGGTGTGACTGATCCGACCACTCCCAGAGTTAAGAATGTGGAGTGTGGCCCTAAAAGAACTTTAAAGATTAGCTCCTCTCTCTCTCCCTCTCAGGAAAAGGAGCTATGTAGCCTCTTGACCCGCCATTTGGAGGCTTTTGCTTGGAGCTACAAGGAAATGAAAGGAATCCATCCCTCAGTCTGCACCCATCATATTTACATTAAGGAAGACTGCAAACCAGTCAGTCAACCTCAGAGGAGAATGAATCCAACCCTTAAGGACATTGTTAAAGAAGAAGTGCAAAAATTGTTGGATGCAGGATTCATCTACCCCATCTCGAATAGCGAATGGGTTTCCCCTCTGGTGTTGGTACCCAAGAAAAATGGGAAGTGGAGAATCTGTGTGGACTACAGAGAACTGAATAAAGCCACCAAGAAAGACCACTTCCCTCTGCCTTTCATAGATCAAGTTTTGGATGGACTGGCAGGAAAGAAGTTTTTCTCTTTCCTAGATGGGTTCAGCGGGTATAATCAGATCTAAATTAGCCCGGAGGACCAAGATAAGACCACCTTCACTTGTCCATGGGGTACCTTTGCCTACTGGGTCCTTCCCTTTGGGTTATGCAATGCCCCTGCCACTTTCCAGAGAGCTGTATTGAGCATCTTTTCCGAGTTGGTTCATGATTCGGTGGAAATCTACATGGATGACTTTACTCCTTACGGGTCTAACTTCCAAGAAGCCTTGTCCAACCTGGGAAAAGTTTTGAGCAAGTGCATTGAGATGAACCTGTCCCTCAGCCCTAAAAAATGTGAATTCCTGATGACTGAAGGGACCGTGTTAGGTCATACCATTTCTCGCCAAGGATTACAGGTGGGTCCTAATAAAATTGCTATCATCAAAAAGGTTCCACCTCCTCAGAAGGTAAGAGATGTTCAGAGTTTCCTAGGCTTAGTAGGATATTATAGAAGGTTCATTAAAGACTTTAGTAAGTTAGCCTCGCCATTTTTTGGCCTCTTAGCAAAAGATGTTGAGTTTAAATGGACTGACGACTGTCAGAGGGCTCTGAATGAATTAAAGGATAAGTTGGTGTCCACCCCAATTTTGT
Source organism: Pinus tabuliformis (assembly GCA_031772625.1). Taxonomy (NCBI): domain Eukaryota; kingdom Viridiplantae; phylum Streptophyta; class Pinopsida; order Pinales; family Pinaceae; genus Pinus; species Pinus tabuliformis. The sequence goes on along the minus strand of CM062816.1, from coordinate 528,888,828 downwards.
GAGGCCCAAACTGGGCCCTACCTTTCCACATCCACATTGATGCCTCAAACAAAGCCATAAGGGCAGCCTTAGGACAAGTTGAAGAAAAACTTCCATATGCCATATACTTTGTCAGCAAAAACTTATCCAAGGCAGAAATGAATTATACTGTAACTGAGAAAGCGTTCCTGGCCGTGGTCCATTCCCTGAACAAGTTCCGACACTACATCACTGACTATCAAACTTTTGTACATACTGACCATGCTGCAATTAGATATTTAATGAATAAGCCTGATGTGAATGATGGTTACTTTTGTTGCAGCAGTTTGATTTGACTATCGTTGACCAACCAGGTAAAGAAAATGTTGTTGCTGACTTCTTGTCTAGATTGGATTTGCCTGCAGGTGAAGAAGGAACAGTGGATGACCAGATGCTAGATGAACATTTGTTTGCTATCTCAGTACTCTCTCCGTGGTTTTCTGATATAGCAAACTATCTGGTCTCAACATAGTTCCCTCTGCATCTATCCTCAAGGGAGAAGAGCAGAATCGTGAGGAAGAGTGCCTCATTCACTTGGATTGGGGGCAACCTGTTCAAACTTGGCCCTGATCAGATCTTAAGGCATTGTGTAAGGGAGGAGAAAGTCTTTGACATCCTCCTAACCTGTCACGATGGGCCTTGTGGAGGACATTTTGCAGCCAAGAGGATTGCCTTCAAATCCTACAGGCAGGCTACTATTGGCCCACTCTTCATCAAGATGTCAGAAGATATATCAGCCAATGTGACCGATGTGAAAGGATGGGGAAACCGACTCGAAGGGACGAAATGCCTCTCCAACCTCAAGTGACTCTTGAGCCATTTGAGAAGTGGGGTATGGATTTTGTGGGTCCTATCAACCCTCCTTCAAGGCAAAGGTCTTACATCATTGTGTGCACAGACTATCTGACAAAGTGGGCGGAAACCAATGCAATCAAAGTAGCAACAGAAGAAAAGGTGGCTGAATTTTTAAGAGAGAACATCTTCTACAAATTTGGCTACCCAAGAGAGTTAGTCACCGATCAAGGAAGCCAGTTCACCTCCAACTTAATTGAAGACTTGCTCGTTCATCACAAGATCAAGCATAGGACTTCCACCCCATATCATCCTCAAGCAAATGGGTAGGTGGAAGTCACCAATAGAGCATTAGAAGGGATTTTGACTAAGGTGGTGAGCAGCAGCAGAAAGGATTGGGCAGATCGCCTGGTTGAGGCCACTTGGGCCTAAAAAAACACTTGGAAGACCACAACTAGTTTCACACCTTATGAGCTGGTCTTTGGGAAGAGAGATTTGCTATCAATCGAGTTTGAGTACAACACATTGAGGATGGAAGCTCAGCTGGACCTAGATCTCAGCCATGCTCAACAAGAAAGGTTATTGCAGTTGAATGGGTTAGATTAACACCGAATGCAGGCCCTCCTCCACTCAGAAGTGGTTCAACTTCAGAGGAAGATATGGCATGACCGGCACCTCAATGGCAAACAATTCTGGCTGGGAGATTGGGCGCTGCTGTATGATTCCTGACATAAGGATTTCAAGGGGAAGCTGAGGACAAGATGGCTGGGACCATATGCAGTGGAGAAGTGTAATGACAATGGTTCTATCCTTATTCAGACCATTGATGAAGAAGCCATCCCCATGCTCATCAATGGGCATCGACTAAAGATCTACAGGAAAGCTCTTTCGAGGCAAGAGTTCATCAAAAATGTGGAAAAATCAGTGTTGGTCATAGAGAAGGGTTCTGCCTCTGTTTTGGGCACACCCTGAGCATAATTATGTAAAAAAAAGAAAAAGAAAAAAGAATGCAATAAAAAAATATCCTTGGGTGAAAACCTTTCTGAGGCGCCCAAGGCAGATGGTAGAGGTGAAAACCTCATTGAGGCGCCCCTGCTATCCCTCTGAAAAAAGAATTGGAATAAAAAGATCCTTGGGTGAAAACCTCTCTGAGGCACCCAAGGCAAATAGTAGGAGTGAAAACCTCATTGAGGCGCCCCTGCTGTCTCTTGAAAAAAAAACAAAAAGAAAGAAAAAGAAAAAAGAAGAAGGAAGAAACAGAAGAAAACAAGTTTAATCTCCAGAAATTGTTGCAGGTTGCAGGAAGACAATGCAAAAAAGGAGGCCTCTCAACTCAAGGACAAGGGTCCCTACCAAGCTACCAGGCAACCTCACATACACTCCCTCCATGAACACTCATTTTTTCCAAGGTTTGGACACAATCTGGTCATGGTTTAGCCTTCTAAAGGAAGCTACAGGACTTTCTACAAGAAGTTTTGTATTTCTACAGGAAACATCATGTAGAGCCTTTGGGCGGGCCAAGATCGATTATGGAGAAGGATTTAAAGCTTGAAGTCCGTTGAGGGGGTATGCCACCACTCTTTTCTTCCATCCTCCGCTTGTTTCACTTCCTTTCACCGCCATTGCTACCATCTGGTTGAATATACCTGCACAGTCATACCAGAACCCTGTTTTCTCAGAGAAAAAATTGTTTTTAAGTGGGAAATGAAGCATGCAGAGGCTCGTAAACTTTACCTATCAAGGCAACCTTAAGACCCTGCACCTATGAACGTGACTCATTTATTTCAGCATGCACCCCAGGAGGATAAACAGTTATAGGATGTCCTACAGGAATCCTGTAGCAGCTGATCTAGCTGGAGCACATACCATGGAAACACCAACAGCTCATGAAGCCAGTGCATGCAGCATTCACCACCAGGAAATTGGGTCTCAAGGTCTCGTAGCCAGCAGCAGCCAATGAAGGGAAGCTCCAGTACCCGCGCACAAAGCAACAACAGAAAGATCCAACATTCCTCGTCCCGGAACCTGAAAAAAACCACGTCCACGGCCGCACAGGTAAGTGCCTAACCTTATTTCGTCAAATTACATAAGCTATACTCTAAATGTGCATGGCTGTGAGAATGGACGGATTGAACAAGTCTGGTAGCCACGCCACTAGCCACCACAACCAGTCCGACAGCCTCGTAGGATCCGAATGGACTTGGTTATGTCGAAAATACGGGAAATTGACACGTGGGAAGTGTCTAGTCGGGGAGAAGCGGCAGTATGACAGGAATGAAGACAGTGAATGTAGAGGGAAGGATTCGGCGGTCAGGGACACGCCGAGGAATGATGGCTTTGACGTCGGCCCACGGATCGACCGGGACAGCGCACCCCCGCGCCATGAATTCCGCAGCAATTCAAAATCGGCCGATTGAATAACTTATGATACACTGCAGTCATTTACACTCACAACCGTTTTGCAGCCGAGTACAAATCTTCCTCCTCTGCAAGTTGTTAGCCTGAGTTCTCGGTCTGTTCCAACATCCTTCTGCTGCTCAGACTCGTCAAGAACCACCATAACGTCCTCTGGAAGCCGTGCACGATTTCTACAGGATGTTGCCCTACCGGAAACCCAGCATACGAAGAAGCTTGGACTATTCACGTCGAGGGTGGCAATTCTCAATGAGGTAGGCTTGAACATCACTCTCCCATGCAAATAATTCAAAAGGTGGTGAATTCAATGTGTTGAGGGGGTAGGGAAAATGTGAATTCAAAAGCCGTTTTCTTATTGCTTCCTGAATTGTCTTCGTAGTCTGCATGCGAGATTTTCTCCAATGTCTTGAATTAAAAGCCCTCCTGTAGAAAAATTGAGACACTGTCAAGGCTCACTGGTGAAAAATTGTGAATTTTATACGACTGTGTGCATAACGGAGATGTAGCTCTGCGCTCTGTGTAGAGAAATCCAAAAGTCCTCCTTCTGTACATGAGCAGGCAAGTTTAGAACAACAAAAATAGTTTTTACCATTCCGGGAGGGTTCATTAGAAAAGAACCTTCAGACTCCAAGAAATTACGGGAAACCCCTGAGGTGGTGGACTTGTTTTCCCGTGCACACTGGATGTCAATCTGTGACAAGCTTCAAGGTCACGATGACGAAATTACAGAAGAATTCCTAAGGTCCTTGAAGCCGAAGTCAAAGAAATTGGCCATTGTCAACTTCAGAGGATTGACCCTCACACTCACCCCACAGCTCATTAGCAGAGTAACTGATCTACCAATGGGGGTACCTTGGGATAAGGAGGAGAGAAAATTGGGTCAGAAAGCTAAAAAAAGAGTTCTTCTTGCCAGAGGAACAATTTTCAGAGGACAAGAATGGAGTTCGAAGAACTAGCCTACAACCGTTCTAGAGTGAAGTCAGCCTCCAAATTATGAAGTATATTACGTGTGAGGGTGGCGATTAAAGCAATGAAGGAAAAGGAGCTGGACTAGTTGCTCAGAGGATGAGCAACCCTTTTAGCAGGGGGGTGATGATGAGCCCCATATTTGGTAACTTGTTGGGCTCATTTGGCCTAATGATCCTTGTTCAGTCCTTGTTCAATCCTTCATTTTTCATAGCTTATGCATTATTTTTCAGTATGTTTATGTCATTTGTACGAATAAGGATAGTCACTCTTCCTAGGTGGCTAACACGTGCTCATTTCAGGTTTTTTGACACATGTTGGAGAAAAACCGACCAATTATGGGCTAGAAGACAACCAAGCTTGAGGTGAGGATTCGTAGGGGGGTTGTCTATGGCATTAAATAGTCGTTCCTCGGGATCTTCACCCCCAACTCTGAGCTCCAAAGGCCACCAAAACCGGATCTAGAAGGCAGCCAAGCAGATTTTGGAAGGGGCTGTCTACTCACAGTTTGGACAACCAAGTCCCATAGATTTAGGAGGCTAGCTAGGGCCCTCATGGTGTATAAATGATAAGGCCTCAACCTTCGTAAGGGACTTTTTGAAACCATTGCATATTTTGCACTACAGTGCTATTAGCTTTACTTTGTCCTCTTGTAGCCATTTTGGCATAACTCTTGACTTATGACTATTTTTTGATAATGGGAAGCAGTCCGATTTTATATCAACTCTGAGTTTTCTATAGGAGCCATAGCTCTTAGGGTTGGGCCCAACCTAAGAGCCTAGGGCTTCCTTTTTATATTGTTACCTTTCCTTTATGCATCGTTGTTTTCCTTTTATGCATTTGAAACGTATTTCTGTTGGGCAGATTTAGTGTACATCTTCAATCGGTGTCCATTAACAAGCAATGGCTTCTTCATCTATAGTTCTGATTTGCACTGAACCATTATCATGGAATCTCTCCAACACATAAGGTTCAAGCCATCTTGTCCTTAGCTTACCCTTGAAGTATTTATACCTAGAATCATATAACAATGCCCAATCGCCCCCTTGAAATTGCTTCTCCTTAATATGTTTATCATGCTAGATCTTCCTCTAAAGCTGAACTATCTATGTATGTAGGAGGGCTCGCATTCTAAATTTATCCAAGCCATTCAAATGGAACAATATTTCTTTCTGTGCATGACTGAGATCCAAATCGAGTTGGACTACCATCCTTAATGTGTTATATTCACACTCAATGGACATCAAAGCCTTTTTCCCATAGACCAGCTCATAGGGTGTAAATCCATTGGTGTTCTTCCATGTTGTATTATAGGCCCAGGTGGCCTCAACTAGTCTCTCTTCCCAATCCTTCCTGTTGTTGCTCACTACCTTGGTTAAGATGCTCTCCAGTGCTCTGTTGGTCACCTCCACTTGTCCATTAGCTTTTGGATGATAGGGAGTGGAGGTCCTATGCTTTATTTTGTGATAGCCGAGTAGTTCTTCAATCATGTTGGAGGTAAACTGGCTACCTTGGTTTGTGACTAGCTCTCTTGGGTACTCAAATTTGTAGAATACATTCTCCCTTAGGAACCAACTTCTCTTCTGTTGCTGCCTTAATTGCCTTGGTTTCAGCCCACTTAGTCAAATAATCAGTGCACTCAATAATGTATTGTTTTTGCTTTGAAGGAGGGTTGATAGGCCCAATGAAGTCCATGCCCCATTTTTCAAATGAATCAAAAGTCACTTGAGGCTATAGGGGCATTTCATCTCTTGGAGTAGGCTTTCCCACCCTTTGGCACCGATCACACTGACTAATGTACTTCTTCACATCCTGATGAAGAGTGGGCCAATAATAGCCTGCTTGTAACACTTTGAACGCCGTCCTCTTTGTTGCAAAGTGACCTCCACAAGGCCCATCATGATAGGTCAGAAGGATGTCAAAAACTTCCTCTTCCCTTACACACCTTCTCAAGATTTGATCTAAGCCAAGTTTGAAAAGATTGCCCCCAATCCACGTGAAGGGGTCACTCTTCTTAACTGTCTTACTATTTTCTTTGGAGGGCAAGTTTGGTGGGAACTGTGCTAATACAAAATAGTTTTCTATATAAGCAAACCATGGAGAGAGAACTAAAATAGAAAACAAGTGCTCGTCTAATAACTGGTCATCCACCATTCCTTCTTCACCTGCATGCAGATTCACCCTAGATGAAAAATTTGCAACAACATTTTCTTTACCAAGCTTATCAACAATGGTCAGATCAAATTGTTGTAATAAAAGCTACCACCTTATAATTTGAACATTCACATTTGATTTTTTCATTAAATATTTGATTGTAGCATGGTCAATATGCACAAATGTTTGATATCCTGTAATGTAATGCCTAAATTTGTTTAATGAATGCACAACAGCCAGGAGTTCCTTTTAAGTAACTGTATAATTTAGCTCAACCTTTAACAAGTTCTTAGTGATAAAATAGATGGCACATGGTATTTTCTCCTCTACTTAACCTAAGGTTGCTCCTATGGCTTTGTGTGAGGCATCGACATGAATATGAACAAGGAGGGCCCAGTTTGGGCCTCGGAGAATTGGTGCAGTGGTTAAATTACCCTTTAGAATGTCTTAGGCCTCTTGATAGCTTTTTGAGCATATAAACTCAGAATCCTTGGCCAACAACCCAAATAAAGGAGAGGCCAACTTGCTGAAGTCTTTTCTGAACCTTCGATAGTATCCAACTAACCCTAAGAAACTCCTAAAATCTCTCTGCTTTTGCAGAGGTGGTACCTTCTGGATGTTTTCTATTTTGTTAGGGTCCACCTGAAATCCTTGTTGAGATGTTGATTGAACTAGCATGGTCCTTGGTGAGCACCAGTATTGTAGCAATAATGCTGCAACTCCTGGGCTTCCTACTTTACTTTTATCAACCCGGTAGTTCATAACAAACTTGGATGTGAAGGTGTTGTATGCACAAGTACTAGTTCTTACTGTAGGCTGGCACTTGGTCAGCTGGCGCAAGATCATTAGAAGCTCAAGACAACTTCTATGGATTCCAAAAGAAGCTTTATATGTGATGAAAGAAAGGAAATCTTACTCTACAAAAGTTACCCTACTTGTAGAAAGGAAAGGAAGACTAAAACGTAAAGTAAACCTAGCAAACCCTACTTAACCAACTAATCCTACTTTTGCAGAAAGAGATATGAAAAACCATGAAATGAATACCATTACTTAATATAGGAAGTAAACAACATCTACTCAAGCTATTTCTAGAAGGAAATGAGAAAAAAACACCATTTTGGATTTTTTATGTATTTTTATGTGGAATTGTCATGCATGTAATTTATTTGTTTGTGAATGTGGCAGTGATTTGGTGGTGATGGAGGGTATTTTTGGGGTTCGCAGAGGTGTAGGATGATGTAGAGGGGTCCTAGGATGGATCAGGTGTCCTTCTGGAGGCTTTTCCAGCACTCAAACTTCAAAAAGAAGCCTATAGGAAAATCTACAGGAGGCTGCAGGGGATCTACAAGAGGTCTATAGGAGGTCGACAAGAGGATGCCAAGAGCTGTTTTGGAGGTTTTGAAGGTAGGAAAGCAGGTGGAAAGGGTAGATGAAGGCTATAATGATATGTTAAGGTGTCCAGGGTCCATAAAAAATGATTGGGTGAGAGAAAGATGGTTGGATTTGTTCAAGGAAAGAGAGGAAAGTATATGGGAAAAGTGCAGAAAATTAAGGCAGATTTGTGAGAATCCTTGGGTGACCTATGAAACATAGATCAAAGAGAGATGGTGACGGTTGCTTGGATGACTTATTGTGAGTAGATAACTACTGCAAAATAACTGAAAATCAAACAATGAGATTACCCAAGCAAGGAAACTAGATACACCAAAAAAACATAATTTTGCATCAAGCTAGTCTAAACTCTAATCTAGAGAAGTAAATGCTAAGAAATGCTATAATGAGAGAAAGCATGGAAGGAAACTTATTACAATATAGAAATGAGCATGGTGAAAGAGATCTACAACAAAGCATTAACCTTCTAACAAACTGCAACAGTAGAGATCCTATGGAAAAGGCAAATTTGTGTTTTTTGTGGCAGCAAGAGGGTCTTGGCCTCGGTTCATGGTCCCAAAGGGAGGAAAGGAGGCCAAGGCTCTGTTGATGGCATTTTTGTATCTTCTTTCTATCACTATCCAACCTGCTATATAAAACTTAAATGGAAACAACCTTCTAAATCACCAAAAGTGACCTATTCTTAACCAAGAGAGAAATTTACCAAACAACAACTAATCTATAAACTGAAACAAAACGTATAAATACAAACAAGAGGAGCTTGGATGCTTGGATTGGGCCCTAACCCAAGAGCTTTAGCCCTCTGAGGTAACTCAGTGCTATCTCGAAAAGGACTTCATCTTTATTATCAAAATAATAATAGGATTACATGAAACTGTCAACAAAGTAATCTCGAAGTTGAGCAGAGAAAAGCTGCAACAAAAATTCAAAAATTTGACTAAATTCCAACAATTTTAATGAGGCCATAGGCCTCTCTACTTATACAACCAAAGCTCTCAATAGCTTCCTTAAAATCAAGTAGGCTTGGCTCCAAAAACTTGAGATAAACAGAAGTTATCCTCCACTTGCTCGGCTGCCTCTTTAGTGCATTGATGTGGCTGCTTGTGCTTCGAGCTGCATGATGGAGAATTCGAAGTGGGGAGTCATAAATGAGGGGGATACCCTCATATAAAACCTCTCCCTTGTCTACTTCGAATTATTGTTTCCAATTGTCTATTAAATCTTTGACTTTATCTCCAAAATTGACCAAAAATCTGCATTAAACACACATTAGACTCCATGGCATAATGACCAACCCAACTCACTCTATTAGCATCAATATAATAAAAAAACATGCAATAAACTAATGAGAATGGTGTATTAAGCTAAGTTAGTAGGCAAAATGAGCTCATATAATTACCCATTTATGGGGCTCATCATCACCCACCTACTGAAGGTGTTGCTCATCCTCTGAGCAACTCAATCCATCTCCTCATCTTTGATGGCCTTGATGGCCTCCCTGACATCCCATGCTTCTGATATGAGGCCCTCTTCTTTGTCATGGAATCTTTCGTTTATGTCCACCTCTTCCCACTGCTGTTTTTCTTCTTCCTCTTTTCTACCTTCCAGCAGGCCTAGCAGCAGTGGGGGACTCAATTTGAGGCCAATCCAATTGACCTTCAAATTCTGTATAGATCGCTTGTACAGTGGCACTCTCCTTAATGCTTCTTTCATCCTTGTTGGGGAGTGATACTCCTTGATTTTCAGACTGTGTGGTAGAGTGTTCCACCTCCTCATACAAGCATGGATACGGTCTTCCCCAAGTAACCATTCCATGTCCTCAAAATGTGCAATGGCTTGAGCTTGATCATTGATATACTTAGGGGAATTTTTGGGATTATTTTCAAGCAGCTGGTGTGTGCTGACGAGAGACATGGGGTATGATGGCTCAGCTCTGATCATCAAGGGCTCATTCTGCTCTTTTATCATCAAGTTCCTTATCTCCGCTGCCCTTAATTCCTCATGATTCATCCATGATGCCATGGCCATCAGTTGCAGTTCCCTAGCCTAGCATTGGGGTCCCATATGTTCATATCAGTGAGGGCCATGTTATGCAAATAGAACTCTACTATCTTTGCCTTATCTTATGTTGAACTTTGGTCACATAGGTCCATAAACTATCTATAGTCTTGGAAAGGCATTGTGCCTCTCTATGCCAAAGTCTTGATCTGAAACTGCAGCCACTGGTCCTTGAGGTATAATCCATATGATTTTGCTGGTGTTCTGCATTGTAGTGCCACCATAGACTAGCTGGCCATGCATGCTAGTTGTGTCTCCCTCTCTTGCAGCTTTCCTCTAAGTAATGCATTTTCTGTTTCCAAGTGTGATCTTGTGATTGCCTCCCTATGTCTTACAACACTTAACTCCCTACCCATTTCTCTAAGCTTGTTCTCCATGTGGCCAATATCCTCTACCCCCTTGGATTTGGTGATTTGCATCCATCTATGGCTCCTTATTCTTTCTTTTTCCAACTCAAAGAAAAGTGGGATTGCAAATTTTTGTGGAATGATTTCCCCCCCTCAAGAAGATTGTAGTAAGAGCCCAAACTAGGCTGGGGATTAGGTTCTTGAGTCTCTGTTGCTTCTTCCTTCCCCTTTGGCTGTTCTTCTACCCTTTTCTCAAGCTTTTTGGTTTCCTGTAGCTTTGTCAGAGTCTCCTATAGAATAGTCCGTGCCTCTTGTAGAACTGTTTTTGAGTCCTGTAGTTGCAATATTTCCTTCCAGGTGGAAGATTTGGGACTTCCTATTTCATATGTGGTGGGGGTTTTAGAGGGAGATTCTTCCCTTTTGACAGTGGGTGAATCTTCAATTATAATAGGCACTATTGAAGATGGCTGTGGTTTTCCTGTTTTTATCCTTGTGCTTTTCCAAGCCCTGAAATACATTGATGTTTGCCTCTTCCTCTTTTGTTTTGGTTTAGTTTGGGTGCTGAGGGCAGTGAGGGTAGTTGTTGCCTCTATTTCTAGGGTCTTAGGAGACACTTCTATCTTTTCTGCCCCTGTTTCCTCCCCTATTGTCTTTTCCTCTGTCTTTGCTGGTTTTGTTTCCTCTTTCTCTGTTTTGGTTTGTTCCTCCTTTGGTTTAGTTTCCTCCTTCTCTATTTTGGTGTCTTCCTCCTCTATTTGTTCCTCAGTTTCCTCCCCTTCTCCCTCTTGCTGCTCTTCCCCCTCACTCTCAAAAGGACTGTGATCATATGTGAGGGCCTTTATATTATCTTCTGCTATCATATTTCGAAATATTTCCCATGCTATGGGGATTGTGAAGGTATGGAGGGCTTCTTCCACCAATATTTTAATTAACCCATAGTGAGCCAACTGATCTGGACCTCCTTCCTTCAACTTAATTCTAGCGTCTATAAGGGACTGTAGGAGAAAATAGGGGATGCTGAGTTTCTGGGTGTTGGAGTGTCCACGCCATATCTCAGCTCATGGAGAAGTCTAAAATGGTAGCCATAAACTATGCTATACCTCCCTTCACAGGAAGTATATTTGATAATTTGGTAACTGACCTCATCCCAATGGTAAGGTATGCTGGTCCTTCTAATGCCATTTTTGTCTTCTACAGGATGTTCATTGGGTTGGAAAAAGGTTTTCTTGGCAGTCTGTCCAATTAAATTTTCATCTTTGCTCCAAGGTAATCCAAGAGGAAGGGTGGTAACCCTACTGATAAATTCTGTGGTGATTTCCATGGAGAGACCCCTCAAAGTAACTGTGGCATGGGTCCTTGAGTGAGGTACTAAAGAAAGGCAAACTCCTAAGCCACTTCTTCATCAAACCCTCAGAATTTTTCGAAGAATGGCATCCTATTTGCTTTGGTAAAAATGGCTACTACTTCAGGATGTTCATGGATCCTGGTTAAATTTGTGGACCCAAAATAGTGATGGAGACAAGAATTTTGAAGAAACACGAAAACAGAGGAAAAACTGTGTTTTTTAGGAAAACAGGCAAAAAATTCTTATGTAATTTCTCTCCTTCTATGGACTCAATTTCTTCTTAAAATTATATCATTGTTAAATTGAGACTTCTGTGATCCATAACAGTTGTAAGAAGAGCTTCGGCGTAAATCACATATAGAAAGAGATCTTTGTCGACGCGTTTCGAGCCAGCAAGTGTGGCTCATCGTCAGGACAAATTGAAGAAACATATCCAGCTTTGCAAGTTAAATAGTCTGAGCAGGGCCTCCAACAGCTATCTAGATCAACGGCTAGATTTGACCAAGGGACAGTCAAAAAGTCAAATTGATTATTTAGAGGAAGATAGTTAATGACCATACCTATAAATAGAAGAAATGATATTAGAAGGGGGTTACATTATTAATTTAATAAATAAATTTTTTTATTAAATGAGAAATAGTTATAATGGAGACCTAACATTTATATACCTAAGGTAAATGTAAGTTGATAGTTAAATAAAATAAAAAATAAAAATAAGCAATTAAATAAACAATAATAATAAATATTCGCTAGTAGAGAAATAAATAGATTAAAGAAATAATAAAAACATAAATAAAAATGAAAATAATATATATTCGTTAATATATAATTTGTAAAATAACACTATATAAAAGTTAGTTACAAAAAACTAGATAGTAATAACAATAATAATATAATTAAATAAATTAAAATATAAAATAATATAAATTAGTTACGAAAGAAATAGTAAAATATATATTCGTTATAACTATATAAAATAATAACAATATATCAAGGCTAGTTAAAAAAATAAAAAATAAAAAATAAAATAAATAAATAAATAAATAAAATACAATAAAAATATATATTAAAAAAAAAACAATAATAATAATAATATGTATTCGTTTTTTTTTTCCACAGAAAAAATTCCATCCTTTTATTAATAAAAAGGGTTACATAAAGTATGTAAGGGTGACACCAAGCCGGAAACCGCCATCAAATAGGCGTGACTTAGCAAACAAAAAAACTCTCTGACAAAGATCCCATCACAGGAGGGGAGAGCCTCCCTAATCACTCAAAGCGATTGAGCATCGTCCTAACGTCCATGCAGCTAAAAAGTGAAGAGCCGCCGCAAGGGGAAAGCACCAAACCGTCAACAGGAATGAAAAGAAGGACTGCGCGGATCCATAACAAAAAACCATCCATAAATCTTGGAGGAAACGGAAGTCGCTAAGAAAAAACTAGACACTCTGCCCGGGCATCCAAATATTGGGAAAACAGCCCAAGAAAGACGGCAGAGGAGAAAATGAGAGAGTGGAGACATGGAGAAGAGAAACGAAAACACACACAAATATATACAGGAACAGAGGAAGTGAGGAGAAAGATTAAGCGAAGATAGGTTGTTCAACAGGCCGAACAGACCCGTTATCAACCTCCGAGACAGTCCACAGCCCCATCTCACTAGCTACTCCTTCTTTGGAAAGACGATCCGCTTCAGAATTCCTTTCCCGGTATATATGACTTAGAGAAATCTCCATAAAACAGTTCCTGAGCCGAGAAAATTCTTTAAACAGAGGAAGCAGAGTAAGATTATGACAGCGATGAGTCCCATTGAACCAATGGACCACATTCATGGAATCCCCAAAAAGCTGAACTTCTCGCACCTCTCGGAGGATAAGCCAGCTGAGGAGGAGATGAAGGGCTTTCAATTCGGCAAAATTGTTTGAACCCTGTCCCAGACCTACTGAGGCTTTAAGAATCTTTACTTCTGAAAAATGTATGATCAAGCCAGCCCCACACCGACCATTGATATCCGACGCCCCATCAAAATAAGCCCACGGCATAGATTGTCTTATGACTTCTGGACAAATAGCTCTTGAGGAGTTTGGAGCTTGAGGAATAGGAATGCTTCCATAGATGGTCGCTCCCTCAGCTGCAAGTCTTCCAATAGGGAAAGCAGAGTCCTTGAAAATGGCTAGGTTCCTGGCCAGCCATGTCCCCCATGTAATGATTAAAGGAATGGATCGTTCCCTTTCGTTTAATGAAGAATTCCACCAGCTCTGCCAGGCATCTAAGAGTCCCTGCCCTTCCCATCTATGAGGGACGTTTATTAAGCATAGCGTTGCTGCCCAGAGACTAGAATTGAAAGGGCAAAAGAGAAATAAATGCTGGGCAGTTTCAGCGCTATCTTTACACAAAGGACATCTACCAGGACCAATTCTGCCTCTTCTTTGAAGGAAATCCCACGTAGGAACTTTCTGAGAAAGGACACACTAGAAGAAAAGTTTCGTTTTAGCAGGTCCTTTTAACTTCCATAAGGGTTTAGCCCACCATCCCGGAATTTCCCACCCCTTTTGAGACATCATCCACTTGTAACCTTCCTTTGGGGAATAAAAGCCATTCTGAGAAAAAACCCATTTTAACTCATCCGGAGAGTCTGAAAGCCACACCGAAGAGTTAACGAGATTCCTTATGTACCTGTCCCATTCCTCCAACCTGTCTTCAATCAAATCTAAGTCACGTCCTTTAAGCCACCCTTGATTCCAAATGGAAGAGGCCCTGGGATCAGCAATCTGGTTTAAAGTGAATAATCCTCTGTCTTTTAAAACTGCCACCAAATCTTGTGATAGATGAAAACCCTCAGAACATACAATCCAAGGGTCACGCCCCAAGCAGATCTGAGTTCCATCTCCAACATACCAAGACAACCCCTTCTCAATGATGTTAACAGAAGCAATCACTGCTTTCCAGACCACCGAAGAATTTTTGGACGATTTTTGCGGCAGTCGGATCCAATCTAGCGTTGATAATGGAACTATATATTTCCTTTTAGTCACTGTAGTCCATAGATTCTCCGCTGTAATGATCCTCCAAGCCAACTTTGCTGCAAGGGATTGAGAGAAGTTGACAAGGTTTTTTATACCCCAGCCCCCCCACTCTTTAGGGCGGGTAATTTTGTCCCATGCGATCCACGGGGTAACTCTCTCAGACTTAGACCTTGCCCATAGAAAGCTACTGCAAAGCTTCTCAATTGAATTTAAAATACCTTTGGGCACCCAAGTCAAGCTCACCCAATAGACTGGAATAGCCATTAAAACAGATTTAATTAGAACAAGTCTACCTGCCCGGGAGAGCCACTTATGGCTCCAATGCTTCAGCTTTGATTCCAATTTTACAAGGATCCACTACCAGTCTTTTATCCTGTAATTATCTGGCTTCAGATAGAACCCCAGATATTTGAAAGAATCCTCAAGCGTTTTAACTTCAAAGTTCAGAACCAAGGACACCCGACGCACCTCCTCTCTAGCCAGACCTGAACAGGTAATAGTAGATTTTCTCTCATTTATACAGAGGCCAGTCGCTTTCAAAAAGAGGTCCAAGATCCTCTTAAGCATCCTGCAATCATCAAGGCTACCATTGCTGAAGAGTATAATATCGTCCACAAATAGAAGATGAGTGACCCAAAGATTTGGAGCAACTTCAATTCCTTTCAATAAGCCTTGACTTTTTGCTTCATGGATCAAACGACTGATTCCATCTGCTGCCAAAAAAAACAAGAGGGGAGATAGTGGGCAGCCTTGGCGCAGGCCACGTTTAGGACTGAAAAAACTAGAGGCTGCTCCATTGATCAGAACAACAATGGAAGAAGATGAGACACAGCTCATAATCCATCTTACAAGTTCAAAACTAAAGCCCAAATGTGTTAGCAAGAGTCTCAGGAACATCCAGCTGATTCTATCATAAGCCTTCGATAAGTCTATTTTTACAACGACTCCTTTTTTCTTTCCAACTTTGAGACTGTGGAGCGTTTCTTGAGCTACTCCCACAGCTTCATGGATTTTCCTGCCATCTAAAAAACCGAACTGCTCCAGGGAAACATTTTTAGAAAGGAAAGGTTTTATCCTAACAGCAATGATTTTAGCAATAATTTTATAAACACAGGTACACAACGAGATGGGCCTGAAGTCGGCAAAAGAACTTGGGATATCAGATTTAGGAATGAGAGTTAGAAATGTAGCATTAAAGGGTTGATAGATGGAACCTGAGAGTCTGGATTCTTCCACCACCTCCACTAACTCATTGCCAATGAATTCAAAGAAATGCTGGAAGAATTCAACAGTCCAGCCGTCCGGCCCAGGACTTTTTTCTTTTTGCATCGATTTGAGGACGCTTTCAACTTCCTCTTTTGTAATAGGTGCCATGAGAATTTCATTATCTTCCTCCTCTATGAACCGAGGAAAAACCTGGGCAACCCTTATAACTTCTGCAATTGTGGCTTCAACTGGGGCTTTAAAGAGGTGTTTGAAATAGTTTACCCCTTCAGTGGCCAAATCTTCAAAAGAGAGCGCTATGTCACCGTTTGCTTTCTTCATTTCCCATAATTTATTTGTATTTTTTCTCCCTTTGGCGTAATTCTGAAAAAACTTGGAATTTTCATCCCCTGCCTGTAACCAGATCGCTCTGCTTTTAAGACGCCAACTTTGCTCCCTCAGCTGCAAAATTCTCCTTGTTTCCATTTCCAACTCATGTATCCTCGAGCGCAATGCGCCTGTGCCATAGCCCTGACTGTCTGGATCCTCAAGAAGGGCAAGTTCTGCATTCACCGCTTGCATTATTTCTTCCTCCTTTAGCTTCTTTTGATGTGCCCATCTTTTAGAAGCGGCCTTCATCCTTAATAAGTTTTCCATAAACAGCTGACTTCGGGTCTCATTCTCACTTACCCCAGCTTTCCTCCAGGTTTTATGAAAAAGACTAATGTAAGATGGATCCAAAAGCCAAGAGGAGTTAAACTTGAAGGGGATACCTGGCTTAGTTAAGTTACCTTTCATCTCCAGAAGAACTGGAAAATGATCAGAGAGGCCACCATCTCCAACCCAATGCCTAAACGCCTGAAGTTTCTCTGTCAGCAAATCGCTTATTAAGAAGCGGTCTAATTTCTTCCCAATCCAATCATCGCCAATCCTTCGATTGCTCCAAGAGGGGCACATCTTTGATGGGTTAACATCAACAAGAGGCGATAAGGCCAATTTCTGAAGAATGAAAGCAGAGAGGGTGTCCGCTCTAGCATTAACACCCCAGGATTCAGCCAGGCCCAACGAGAAATTGAAGTCTCCACCAATGATAAGATTTGGATGCGCCAAAAAATACTTCGCAAAGAAGGAGTTCCAGAACTTCTCCCGCTCCAAATTAGGGCCATAGATATTCAGTAAAAGAAAAGGAATACAGAGTTCGTTGGAATAGAGTTCCACTGCCAAAACGTTTTCTGCTCCCCAAGATGAGATTTCCCGCGCTACCTTCACATTAAAACCCAGAGCCGCACCTCCTGAATGCCCAGTAGCATCCACTGCGTGAAAACTCCATCCCGGCAAAAGTTTATGCAGACATCCTATAATATCACCTCCTTTCCCAAGCGTTTCCTGAAGAAAGAGGATGTCAGGTTTATTCGCCCTAACCAGTTCCTTCAGAGCTAGTTTTTTGGGGGTACTAGCAAGACCCCTGCAATTGAAAGATAAAATAATCATTTAAAACCTTCGGGAGGTGATTGCTTTGCTCTAAGCACCCCTGGCAGGGACAACTGCTTTCCTCCAGCTATATCTATGATAGCCTTCAGCTTAGCTTTCGATAAGTCCGACTTCCTCCCTCTTAACTTCTTTGGGCCTATGGACACCTCATCTATTGCCAAACCACCTGCAACTAACTCTTTTCCTTTTCTGGTAGCTAAAGGCCTTAGATTGTAATGAGGTTCACAACCTCCATTTCCGGAATGCAACGGAGCCATAGGAAGGGGGGATGTCACCGTCATTAAAACACTGTCAGTTGTATTTTGTCCCTTCTTCGAGTCTGATATAACTTTTGAGAGATGACATAAACGATCTAACTCACCACTACACGCCACATGCAAATCACTTGATAAGATAGGTGATGGGGATTTTGGGGGGGAAGGACAAGCCTGATATACTTCTTCCGATGCAGTGGCTGCTGGGACACCAGCTGCAGAGAGCTGATTTGAAACAATAGCACTCATTATCACCTCAGTCTGAGATATTCCTGTGCCCTCCATAGGATTCGATCCTATCTCCTGGATGTTTGCCAGAGCTTCGGCCTCCTTGGACTGAAACTCTTCCTTCTGAGCAGTGATCTTCTTTTGTTCCTTTTCCTCTGACTTAAAACCATTTTTCCTCTGCCTTCGACGTCTACGATAACCATGAGTGCAATCCCGAGCCAGATGTCCATATTCTTTGCACCGATGACACCTGAACGGGAGGTTTTCGTAGTCCAGGGTCTGGATGAACTCTTGGCCTCGATACTTTAGAAGGATATCTCCCGCCAATCCTTCTTTTGGATTTAAAATTACCATAAGGCGGGCTGCACTCCAATCATGAGAATGTAGATAGCATTTTTCAGCTTCGAGGTACTTACCCAGAGTATTTCCTATGGAGGAGAAAACTGAGTCAGTCCAGAGGTGAATAGGAAGACCCATTAGCTTGACCCAGACTGGAAACTCTCCTGATTTTTCTTTCTGGGCATCAAAGAGAGGCGACCATTTCCTGAATAACACAGGCCTCTTCCCAAGGCTCCAATGATTTGACATCACCCATTCAACGTGCTCCTTTTGCCCAAACCGAAGACAAAACCACCCTCTATCAAGAATCTTGACCTCTTCTGGTTGTCCAGGAGCTTCTTTCCATTCAGCCAGAGCCCATTTCTTAATGGAGGCCACCGTGAGCTTCCTTCCACCAACTCTGCCGACAAGGAGGGTTTCCAATGCTTCTAATGCCCTGTCTATGTGGATATCCACTCCAAAGACACAACTGGGTCTTACCTCTTTTTCCTGCAACTTTTGGGCTTCTTCCTCTTTCTACCCATCTCCTCCGGCTTATCTCCTCCCTCTAAAGCCTTGAAAGACACAGAGCGCTTTTCAGATTGTAGGTAGCTGCCTTTGTTTGGTTCCTCAGCCCCCTGGAAACCCCACCTGCTAATCCTTCCAGGTATCTGAGATTTTGACTTTCTTTTTCTGCACCTTTAGCGTCTGATCCCAGCTTTTCGGGCCGGATAGAGCTAGGAATTTGCCCTTCCCTCATTATTTTACCCCCAGGACTCCGGGCGATGGCATCTGATGCCTTAACTCCCGCATCCTCTGACCTATCCACTATTCCTGACAACACTGCCTGCATCGGGAAGAAGTGTTGCAGATTCTCCTCTGAATCTTCCAGACCCCAACATGCAAGAAGATCCTCGGGAGACGGATCGATATCCAGAGATTCCTTTTGTAAGAAGCACAACCGCCTTTCTCCTGCACCCAACGCCATCTTTGCCAGACAGAAAAAACAAATCCCTAGATGCTATCGCCTTCGGACCCACTGCGCCAAACTCCAGAAGCTCGGTCATGGCCGCCATGAAAGACCGCGCGGGAAAAAAATTCAAATGGAACCCCTGCGTGCTCTCGGCCCATTTTCGCTCCTCACATCTACCTATCGTTCTCTACTCTTAGATCATATGTATTCGTTAATAGATAAATAAAATATATATATATATATAAATACTAATAATAAAACTAAGTAAATATATATTTGTTAATAATATAAGTACCAATATCAAATAGGGAAAAAGGGGGGGATGACTCAAAAAATAATAAGAAAATAATTAATATATTTTCGTTAATAGATAAATACATAAAAATCATATAAAATAGATAAAAAATAAAAATAATAATTAAAAAAAAAAAAAATTGTTAAGATTATGAATACCAATATCAACTCGGCAAAGGGGGGAAAGGAACGATACAACCTAGAAGGAGAAGGACCGGAAAGTGTCCAGAGCAAGAAGGATAAACCAAAGGGGACAGGAAGGCTCCAGGGGAACGACGAAAGCGAAAAAGATGAGGGGGGGGGGTGAACTAAGATGAAAGGGCAGGGATCCAACATCTACTGATAATATCATTCCTTGCACATATTGATAATCAAGGTGGGTATTCATAGAACCTACCTCAAGCCATAAATCGAGTACAAATCTCGTGTTTCCTCCTTAAAAACTAATTACTGCTCCTCTTGTAGAACTGGCTGTAGGTGTTCCTGTAGAACCTGTTACTGCTCCTGTAGAACACCGATAGCAGAAGGATGGCTAAAAATGATAAAGAATGATGGTGTCAAGGTTATGAAGGTGGTATAGAGCTTGCTGCAGCGAAGTGGATGAGGATGAAATGGAAGAAAATGTGGTGAAGGAGTTTCGAGGAGTACTTATGTCTTCTTTGAGATATTTCCGGTGATGGGGTGAGTTGGAAAAAATGTACATTTCCATATTTGGACCATTGGTCCCCACTACCCTATCATCATGGTTCTTTCCCACAATCGCTTCCCATTATTGCATCAGAGTTTGTAAGCACTCCACTACATGTCCTTTAGATTTTTCTGTGAGTTGACTAGGCACATGTGTGGTGGCATCTCCGGATGAGTCCAATCAACTAGATGAGGGTGGCCAATTAACTGGCCACCTTTTCTTGTTCAACCCTAACCATCTCATTCACTTATGCATATTTTTCAATTACATAGATGCAATACAGGAGAGGGTTAGTCACTTACCTGCAAGTCGAACGTTCGTGTTGTGGTGCATTTTGGTTCCTTTGCTGCTGCATGCTCGTATTTCAGTTTTTGCATGCTTGTATCTCCTCTGTTGTATGCTTTCTGATCCCTGATGTGTGGCTTGTTTGCTTTGTGCAAGTATCCTCTCGCTGGATTTGGCTTCAAGTGTCCCCTTCAATCCTATGGCTGCACCTATTTTGCTGTTGTGGATTGATTTTAATGGAATCAGCTGCTACAGGAATTCCTACAGGAACTCCTATAGCTGTTTCTCCCTTTAAAATTTTTAGCTGATTTTTGTGCTAGGAGCTGGAAGGATGATGCTAGAGATGCTGAAGAAGATGGAGAGGTAATTGGTAAGCTTCAGGTGATATTTGGAGGTGCTGCTCCCTTTATTTTTGTTCTTTTCTAAAAAACTGGTTTTTGTATTTCTTTGATAGGAAGGGAAAAAATGATGATAGTGAGGTGGTGCAGGCGTGGGATGGATGGTAAGGAGGGTGGATAGACGTAGGAAGGTATTCATGCTCTTCATGAAATCTCTCAGCCCCTCAAACTGCCTTTTGAGACCATTTTTGTCTCTCTGTGATTTCTATAGGAGCCTCCTGTAGAACACATAGGGCCTCCTATAGAACACACAGTTTCCGGAAAAAAACACAGTGGGGTGGAATGAAGGTAAAAAATGATGGAGAAGAGTGTGGGGGATATGAAATAGGTTCAGTGGCATCTTCTCTTGCTCCCTCTTGTCCACCTATAACCTGCAATACAGATTAAAAGTCAATTCTCTTTTCCTTCTTTTCTCTATTTTTTTCTTCTCTTTTTTTTTGAAAGACAACTACGGCGCGTCAAGGAGGTTTTCACCCTATTTGCCTGCGCTAGGCACCTCCAAGGGAGTGTTATAGACATTTTTGTGCCTCGCGTCAAGGAGCATGGAATGTCAATAATTACAGGGATCCTCAGTCCCTAAACATGTTGTTCTTACCCCTAAAAGAACAAGGTCATCAAACAACAGCACTTCCAATCAGTTCTCCACCTGAAAACACTTCAAAACAGGCTTATTTTGGATCATGTCAGCTGCTTAACTGAGCTTCTGCGCTGTAATGCAACTGTCCCACTCTGTACCTGCGCTGGAAGTCAAAAGTAATGAAGGCTACCTGCGCTGGGCGAGATTGGCCAAGTGGCACAGTCATCCTGCAAGGTGTCAACTGCCCAGGAAGCTTCCAAACTGACACTTGGTTCATCAGATTCGCCTTGTGATGAGTAAGAGGTACTTGATCACCATGTGTAACCAAGGATCTCCAAGTGGACTCAAGAACTGAAGATTAACTGAAGAGGGAGAGGACACTAGTCAGCTATATGCCAGCCTCCAGCTGACTCATCCTCTCTTCTTCTCTCCTATATATAGAGCTCTTCTATGAGGTCTAAGGAGGCTGGAATTTTGTATAAGCAAGGAGGTGCTGTTGGTATACTGCCAGGATTATTGGGTGATTGTTTTACTAGAGGTGAAGAGGAGAGTTCTTGCTGCCGAGGAGGTGCTGCTGGATTGGAGCCATCATCATTGGTTGTAACTTCCTCTGGAACCCTGTTACTTTCTATCAATAAAGTTTGCATGTTCTCCTATATACTTGTTTTACATAGATGTTTTGTGTTTACATGTATATTTGATGCACCCTAATCCATGCTTCAGTTATGAGTACATGTATCTTGTAGTTTGCTCTCTTGTTTTGTGCAGGTTCTGTGTAGCTGGACCGGCTAGGAGAGTAAAGAGCTGGGAACGGGATACAAAGAGAGAAGGACAAGGATCGACTAAGCGAAAGACACCAGGTTGGTTGACCTTCTTTCCATTCTCTCTGTACTTCTATAAAGTAGAACATGAAAACTTTATCTTCTGTTGTTGCTAAAGACTGTCACCTTTAGAGTAGGGTTAGTGTCATCCGCATCGGATACTTTTCCCCACAACAAACTGGCGACTCCGCTGGGGAACCTAGTATCTTGTTGGTATTTGTAGTACTTTGCTATTCATTTCTTGAAGAAAAGAGTACCAAATCGAAAAGCTTTTGACTATATCAAAAGCGAAGTAGAGGGACTGCTACTCTTGCTCTTTGCTGAGCAGATTCAAGATTTGAAGAGCTTATCTACAAAAGACTCTTTACTCTTTGTGATAGATCTTCATCCTCTTGATCATCCCTTAGCCTGTACTTGACCTATAGCTTTTTATTTCAGCAAAAACAGTGCATTTTTGAGCTTTTTATGACCCAGAAAACTTTGTAGACGAAACTCTCGTGAGTCAATGCAGGCTGTACACAGGCAGCCTGCATTACAGCGCAGGTACTCCCTTCGGGAACTGCGCTGAGAGTGAGATTGGCAGACTAGAACCTGCGCTGGTCCAGTTAGCCCTTGTCTAGCTCAGTCTTCCTATTGTGTCTTGGCCCTGTTTGCACTTGTTTTTGGCTGATTGCTTGCTGGTTATTGTACTTGCTGTAAACCACTTCTCCTTGACATTATTCCGCCTCAGTTGTGTGATGAAACTGTGAATGTTCTTTCAGTATTTCTTGTTTCAGTTACAGTTTCCCATTGTGAAAAGCGAACCAGTATAGCTATGGCCTCTTAGATCCTGAACTGTAAAAGTGTCTGTGTGATCTTATGAGCTAGTTTCATTACTGTTCATGGCTGTTTGAGTTTGTTTGCTTTTCACTTTTATGGTTTGAATCTATACTTTTCTTGTGTTTAAACAAGTCTATCATAAGGTGTCTTTTTGATTGTGGACAAGCTTGTTTATTTCTACTTGAAAGTTGACTCAAAAATCATACAACAGTTTCCTTTTGTTAGCATCAACATTAAGGATAACGAAAAGAAATACATGCATTGTGCATTTTGCATTTGACTGTGTGCTTGACGATTTAGGAAAATGTGCATTTTAGTGTGTGTTCTTTGATCTGTGGAAAAAGTTGTGTCTTTCTTTTCCCTCAAGTAGATTAAGGTTTTCAAAGTTGAAAGATTGAAAAGATTTGCTTCTCATTCTTAGATTGCATATAGGAAGTTGTATATACACATCTCGTGGCGAACCTGAAAGGCAAACTGTTAAGAAAGATCAACATTAAAATAAACTCAATTTACATAACAACGCTTTGGAATTTAACGCAAACATCTAGAGGTCTAGGTAGAGACGTGTTCCGGCGTCGTTAAACATAGTGACTGTCGATCTCTATGAAGGTGGGTGATTCCTCCTGAGAGTCGGTGGCACTAACACGGACTTGAGCTCCCGCGTACCGTCGCGTATATTGGGAGACCCCTATAGGCTTTTATCCTTTATCCTTAGGAAACCGTGTCGGCCGCCCTACTGATCGCGATGCAGTGAACACAACATTCACGAAGATCGACCACCCGTACCGTAAAACGTATTCTGTGGTTTCACGAAAGGTTTGGCACACCCTCTGCCTAGATCTCCAGAGCAGTTTCTTTTGGCCTTTTTCAAACTCTATAACTGAAAAAGTCCAACCGAGCATTTGTCACTTCGGGCTCGTTAATACATCGAAGGCGACTAGAGTCATCTTTAGCTTTTTCTCGACTCTTAAAACATGAAAAAGCAAGTTTGTATCTAAAAGCGTCGTTAATAAAATTTATTTTAAACGGAACATAATCACCTGTTATTCCCACGTTGATCTTTCAGTTGAAAAGTATGGAGCCCACCAACCAAGGAAGTAACCTTGGCGGAAGTCCAAATCCCTTCTCCTCTTGGGGAGATGTTGGTGCGCCTCATATGGCTACATTGTCGCTTCCAGGATTGACAATCGGCCTTCCTGTATGGCTCTTTTCAACTAATGTAGTCCAGATCGCCACTAATCCTGAGCAATCGAATCAACAGTCAGAACAATCTAGAACTACCCACCAGCCTTCCACTTCTTATGACACTTCCTCTGATCCTTCATCTTCGCAAGGAAGAGCCGGCAAAAGTCAGCCTCCCAAGGAGAAGAAGGAGAAGAAGAAGAGAGGAAAGAAGCAGAAGGAGCCTCTGGCGAAGGCGACTGGGGGCAAGCAGAAGAAAACTGACAAAAACCCACACACTGCACCGACCGGGCCTAAATCGCCATGTGTCATTTGTAAAGGGATCCATTTCCATCGTGATTGTCCTTGTATTCCCCGGATACTAAGGGACTGGTCCCCAAGGTTGCACAATCCGGTAGCATCAACCTCTGGTTGTCAAGTTGATTGCATTCCGTCGACTAGCGAGAGTGAAGGACGAAGAAGGGGACCAAGATCACCCTGTCTATTGTGTGAAGGTCATCATGCCATCCACAAATGTCCATTCTTAGATGAGGCCAAGAGAGTTTTGGAAGATCGCCCGGTGTCACCAGTGCGACTTCCTCCTGGATATCAAAAACTCGCGCCTAATCCCTCGATAGTTGAAAATCCAGTTGAACCACTCAAGTGGTCAACTGAAGTGTCGGTCATTGAGAATGAACCTACTGAATCCAGACCAGACGAAAGTCTGAAGGTCGATACGGCAGTTGGCCCGGTTCTTCCTTCAAAGGTTCTATCGTCCAATGACTCCGTCATTGAAGACCCGTCTTCAAATGACACCGTCGCTGAAGAGTCGTCTTCATGCGACACCCTCACTGATGAGAACAAGAATGACACCATCCAGGTTCTCTTCATCAGCACCGACTCCGATGAGCATCAGGGCAATGCGCCCATTCCTTTGTCGCAGGAAGGAACATCATCAAATTCATATCCGGCCGTATATTCGGTCCCACCACCAAGCAACCTGGTTGTATCCTTTGATTGGAATCAACTAGGCAGACCCCGGTTACCAGCCAGTACACCATTCAGAATCATTGTCCAGATCTATAGAATGATTATGGCTGGTACTATCATTGATGAAGGGGTGTCTGTGAGTATCCTTTCCTCTGTTGCTTGGAAAGCACTGGGTTCCCCAACGCTTTTACCTGAGTTGAGAAATCTCTCAGGTTTTGATAAAGGAACCAGTCGACCATTAGGGATCCTCCCCGATGTACCTGTTACATTGAAAGGGAAGACCGTCAGGATGAACGTGTTGGTAGTTCAAGGACCCTTGGATTATAACCTACTCCTTGGACGCGACTATATTTATTGCATGGGAGCGATAGTCTCCTCACTCTTTAGAGTAATGTGTTTTCCACACGAAGGAAGGGTGGTCAAGCTCGTAGACCAACTTTCATTTCCGGGATCTCGCATCGCAAATAGTCAAATACCAATCCTAAATGGTCTGTTCACTCAAGATTCGCCTCCACCCCCGGTCCTCCTTCCCGATGAGCGCGAGTGATTCGGAAAGAAAGACTAGGACCCAGGGGGCATGCACCCTGGTCTGCTTCGGGCAGAAGAAACTCCGGGTATAAGAAAGAATTTCCGCAGAAGAACATGACTAGTCCGTACCCCGTCCGAAGGAAGTGGGGTTGTTATGGAATAATGATCTTTTGTTAAAGTTATGTGTTTGGGAATCATTCACCTTTGTCTAAAAAAGTGGGCAATGCCCAAGTAGGAATTCCCTTATTGCAACAAGTAGTCACCATCTTTAAATTCAAGCCTCGCCCATCGAAACATATGTTTTGAAGGATAAGCAGGGGCAGTCTACGAAGAAGGAGACCGTATTGTTGTGACAGAGGGTAACCATCTTTGGACAACCCAATGATAGACACCGCCGAAGAAAGAGATTGATTTGCGGCAGTGAATAGAACCGTCTTTGGATAATAAGAAAGAGGCAAACCTCATTGAAAAGGGGCAGCCTCGAAATTCTATCCTATACCTGGGGGCATGCAAACTTTTGGATTGTGAGCGAGGGACGACTATTTATTTTTTAAATTTTTAGGTCCTCCCTTTAAACCTGTAGGTCTAACCCGTTAAACTCGTAGGATTAGCTGATTCCGACCTTGCATGAAGAAAGCCTGTGGGGCAAAAGTAAAATTTGCCGAAAGAGAGCACAGCTGTGGTAAGGCATAAGCTCTATAAAAATTGGTCCTTACGAGAGGCGTTCTTCATATGACTGGTATATCGAGCAGTTTTAGCATATAGTTCATGCTCATTAAAAAATAAACGCAAATCCGAGCAGTTTTAGGACTGAATTTAAGCTCGTTAAAAAATAGAAAAGTGTGAGCAAAAGTTTCCCCCAGAGTTCAAGCTCATGGAAAAAATGAACCGGTAAATAACCTTTTGAGATCGTAAATTCATCAGCCATAAGAACTTTGATCGTGTTTTCATCCATCACCTCCACTGTTCATTTGGCCGATCATTCACTTCCATTTGTGTGTTTACCTCTTTTGAGAAACAGCTGCGAAGAGTGATTTCACCTAGCCATCCTTGTGACACTGCCGTGATTGGAAATTCCAACCTGTACCTGGAATCTGTAGCTATCCCTGTTTATCACTCGTTCCTCAAAAGACGAGTCTTCTTTCAGCTCTTTTCAATGACTCGTAAAATATGAAAAGTTTGCCGAGTTTTGGCCTTCCAGCTCGTTAAATGACCGGAACGCTATCCCTCCTCTAAATTTTAATCTTTTTGGACCTGAGGGATTATTGCACAAAAGGATCGAGCGCTTGTCTTGTTCGGCTCGTTAAAAGTACCGAACAGCCATCCCTTCTGTATTGTTTTATACTTTTTCGGACTTAAGGGATTTGCTGACGAAAAAGGAATTATGGAGTTAACTTTCTGTACCTTTTTAGACTCTCTAAAAATGAAAAGGACCGAGTTTTCTTTGTCGTTAGACTCGTTAAAATGATTAAATAACGACAAACTTGTCTTTAGACAAGAACGAGTTTCCCTATCGCTAGGCTCGTTAAATCATAGCGATGGGCTTGCCCGAAGGGCAGGTTATAGAACAAGCATATGTTATCCTCCTCAAGCTTGACAAAAATAAAGAGGTACTGGTCAGAAATGACTGGGGAAAAATTGGGAGAACATCAAAGTTTAAAGGTAGCAAGTCACTCTTGAACATGACACTTTTCCTCCGTACCATATCGGGTTGGGTTGTTTCATTCACCGGTCTCATCACCATGGTCCTCGCCACACCATCCACATTTGGGGTAATGCTACCGATCCATCGCATCAGTGTCGTTATATGTTCAAGAGGGGTCATTCTGGAAGTGTCAACCGTGTCCCATCCACTACCATACATTATCCTTCATCCATTCATGATCGCCACCCTGAATCATATTTCACAGTTTGTTTTCACCTCCACTAAAGTCATTAGCTCCGTTCCGTGTCATTGATGTGGGATTCATTAAGGCCCTCCTTTGACGGATCGCTTCTTGTCGACTTCAGCTCATTATCCAAGAAGTTGATCTAGGAACACCCCCATTAGTACTTTGAAGCTTGCATGCCTCAATGGCAAGTTTCTCACTTCCAGCGACAGGTATACATCAATGACCTTCGACCAGAAGATTTTGCGTGGCGTTCGACGCCAAGTCCTTTTTTCACGCCACGTGAATTGTACTGCAGTACCTTGAGGGTCATCGTCATTATTGGTGATTCCTCTCGCGCTTGTTAACGGTTTTCATTATTGACCGGTAATCAAGCGATGTCTTTCCATGTTCGACTTCAGCGCAATTCTCACATGGATCGACTTGTACTTAGAGTGAAGATCGAACGAGTTTGAAGACCCCGGATCTAGTTTCATCCATCCGGGCTGCGATATATATTCAGGAAATATAAAAGCATTTGCCGTGTACATCATTGCAGCAGATGATCATCCTATTCAAAGGATGATAGTTTCAGCAGAAAATTATCAGTCTATCTTCAGACGATCGTCTGTCATATGTACCAAAATGTATTTATAGAAAGCTGAGCATGGGAATGCCCGCCTCAGCTAGATCATGAGAATAATGATGAATGAAAAATAATGTATTGTATTGTATTGTATTACAGGGCACTCTCCTCAGCACTGGAACGAACTTCGGATCCTCTAGCTAAAGCATTTCACCCGATAAACGGCCTCATACTTTAGGGGGCAACTGTTATAGACATTTTTGTGCCTCGCGTCAAGGAGCATGGAATGTCAATAATTACAGGGATCCTCAGTCCCTAAACATGTTGTTCTTACCCCTAAAAGAACAAGGTCATCAAACAACAACACTTCCAATCAGTTCTCCACCTGAAAACACTTCAAAACAGGCTTATTTTGGATCATGTCAGCTGCTTAACTGAGCTTCTGCGCTGTAATGCAACTGTCCCACTCTGTACCTGCGCTGGAAGTCAAAAGTAATGAAGGCTACCTGCGCTGGGCGAGATTGGCCAAGTGGCACAGTCATCCTGCAAGGTGTCAACTGCCCAGGAAGCTTCCAAACTGACACTTGGTTCATCAGATTCGCCTTGTGATGAGTAAGAGGTACTTGATCACGATGTGTAACCAAGGATCTCCAAGTGGACTCAAGAACTGAAGATTAACTGAAGAGGGAGAGGACACTAGTCAGCTATATGCCAGCCTCCAGCTGACTCATCCTCTCTTCTTCTCTCCTATATATAGAGCTCTTCTATGAGGTCTAAGGAGGCTGGAATTTTGTATAAGCAAGGAGGTGCTGTTGGTATACTGCCAGGATTATTGGGTGATTGTTTTACTAAAGGTGAAGAGGAGAGTTCTTGCTGCCGAGGAGGTGCTGCTGGATTGGAGCCATCATCATTGGTTGTAACTTCCTCTGGAACCCTGTTACTTTCTATCAATAAAGTTTGCATGTTCTCCTATATACTTGTTTTACATAGATGTTTTGTGTTTACATGTATATTTGATGCACCCTAATCCATGCTTCAGTTATGAGTACATGTATCTTGTAGTTTGCTCTCTTATTTTGTGCAGGTTCTGTGTGTAGCTGGACCGGCTAGGAGAGTAAAGAGCTGGGAACGGGATACAAAGAGAGAAGGACAAGGATCGACTAAGCGAAAGACACCAGGTTGGTTGACCTTCTTTCCATTCTCTCTGTACTTCTATAAAGTAGAACATGAAAACTTTATCTTCTGTTGTTGCTAAAGACTGTCACCTTTAGAGTAGGGTTAGTGTCATCCGCATCGGATACTTTTCCCCACAACAGGGAGGTTTTCACCCAGGGATCTTATTCTCTTTCTTTATTTTTTCATCACTGGGCCGCCTCAAAAGAGGTTTTCAACCCAATGATGGGACTCGAGCGCCACATGGAGGTTTTCACTTAAGTCCTTATTATTTTTTTCTTTTTTTCTGCTACTTCAGTGAGTGGCTGAAGTGGAGGCTAAGGCCTGCTCCACTACCATCACTGTCTTATTCAGATCTTCAATGAACCCTCGCTTGGAGAGGGGTTTCTTGTAAATTTTCAACCTATGTCCATTGACAACATGGGGATGGCTTCCTCATCAATAGTTCTGATTAGAACTGAACCATTGTCATTACATTTTTCCACAGTGTAGGGTCCCAGCCATCTTGTCTTTAGCTTGCCTTTGATGTCTTTAAACCTTGATTCATAGAGCAGTGCCCAATCTCCCTCTTGGAATTGCCTCTCCTTGATATCTTGGACATGCCATATCTTCCTCTGAAGCTGAACTACCTTTGTGTGGAGAAGGGCCTACAATCTTTGATCATCCAATCCATTGAGCTAGAGTAGTCTTTCCCTCTGTGCATGGCTGAGGTCTAGATCCAGCTGAGCTACCATTTTTAGTGTATTGTATTCAAATACTATTAATAGCAAAGCCTTCTTCCCACAGACTAGTTCATAGGGTGTGAACCCTGTGGTGGTCTTCCATGTTGTGTTGTAGGCCCAAGTGGCCTCAACTAGTCTATCTGCCCAATATTTCTTGCTGCTATTCACTACCTTGGTTAGAATTCCTTCCAAAGCTCAGTTAATGACTTCCACCTACCCATTCGCTTGTGGATGGTAAGGGGTGGAAGTCATGTGCTTGATCTTACGATCTGTGAGCAGGTCTTCAATCAACTTGGAAGTGAACTGACTGCCTTGGTTTGTGACCATTTCTCTTGGATACCCGAACTTATAGAATACGTTTTCTCTCAAAAAATCTGCTACTTTTTCCTCTATTGCTGCTTTTATTGCTTTTGTTTCTGCCCATTTTGTTAGATAATCGGTGCACACAACAATGTATTGCTTCTGTCTTGAAGGAGGATCCATAGGACCCACAAAGTCCATGCCCCACTTCTCAAATGGCTCAAAGGTCACTTGAGGCTGTAGGGGCATCTCATCCTTTGGAGTAGGTTTCCCCATCCTTTGACACCGATCACATTGGCTAGTATATCTCCTCACATCTTGATGAAGAGTGGGCCAATAGTAGCCTGCTTGCAATATTTTGAAGACAATCCTCTTTGTTGCAAAATGGCCTCCACAAGGCCCGTCATGACAGGTTAGGAGAATGTCAAAAACTTCATCCTCCCTGACACATCTTCTCAAGATCTGATCTGGGCCAATTTTGGAGAGATTTCCCCCAATCCAGGTGAAAGGGGTGCTTTTCCTCATGATCTTGCTCGTCTCCTCTGAGGACAGGTTTGGTGGGAACTGTGCTGAAACCAAGTAGTTTGCTATATCAGCAAACCATGGAGAGAGTATTGAGACAACAAACAGGTGTTCATCTGGAATTTGATCATCCACCATTCCTTATTCACTTGCAGGAAAATTTACTCTAGAAAAAAAGTTAGCGACAACATTTTCTTTACCAGGCTTATCAACAATGGTCAAATCAAACTACTGGAGTAAAATCAACCATCTAATAATGCGAGCATTTACATCTGGTTTGTTCATTAAGTATATAATTGCAACATGATCAGTATGTACAAATGTTTGATAGCCTATGATGTAATGTCTAAATTTGTTTAAGGAGTGCACTATAGATAGGAGTTCCTTCTCGGTTACTGTATAGTTTAACTCTACCTTTGAAATTTTTTTACTTATAAAGTAGATAGCATAAGGTAAATTTTCATCAATTTGTCCTAAGGCTGCTCCTATTGTTTTGTTTGAGGCATCTCTGTGGATATGGAAAGGTAGGGCCCAGTCTTCTGGGCCTTTCAAAATTGGGGTAGTCAAAAGTTTTCTTTTCAAGGTATCTAGGGCTTCTTGACAGTTTCCAGTCCATATGAACTTGACATCTTTCCCTAAAAGACCAAACAATAGAGAGGCTAACTTACTGAAATCTTTAATGAATCTTCTGCAATATCCAGCTAAGCCTAGGAAAATTCAGACATCTCTCACCTTTTGAGGAGGTGGGACCCTTTGGATGATGGCAATTTTGTTGGGGTCCACCTACAATCCTTGTTGAGATATTGCATGACCTAGCACGGTCCCTTTAGTCATCAAAAATTAACATTTTTCTGGACTGAGGGACAAGTTCATTTCAATACACTTGTCCAAGAATTTTCTTAGGTTAGATAAAGCTTCTTGAAAGTTAGAACCATAAGGAGTAAAATCATCCATATATATTTCCACTACATCATGAACCAAGTCAGAAAATATACTCAATACTGCTCTCTGGAAAGTGGCTAGAGAGTTATACAAACCAAAGGAAGGACTCGATACACAAATGTACCCCAAGGACAAGTGAAAGTGGTCTTATATTGGTCCTCTGGGTTGATTTGAATCTGATTGTACCCGCTAAACCCATCTAGGAAGGAGAAAACCTTTTTCCTCACCAAACCATATAACACTTGATCTATGAAAGGCAAAGGAAAATGGTCCTTTTTAGTGGCTTTGTTCAGTTCCCGATAATCGACACAGATTCGACACTTACCATTTTTCTTTGGCACTAGCACCAAAGGAGAGACCTATTCACTGTCAGAGATGGGGTAAATGAATCTTGCATGTAGTAACTTTTGCAATTCTTCCTTAACAATGTCTTTGAGGGCAGGATTCATCCTCCTTTGAGGTTGCTTGACTGGTTAATCTTCCTTAATGTATATATGATGAGTACATACTGAAGGGTGCACTCCCTTCATTTCCTTATAACTCCAGGTGAAGGCATCTAAATGCTTTCTCAATAAGCTGCACATCTCCTTTTCCTGGGAAGTGGATAGGCATGAATTGATTCTCAAGGTTCTTTCTGGGCCGAACTCTATATTATTAATAGGGAGAGAGGTTGGGTTGGCCACAAAGAGATCAGTTAAGGGGTTGTTTTGGGTTTCTTTCATTATAACTTCTAATGGCAAGGTATTGGGGGGTGGATTTTGAATTAAATTTGCAATGACATCATCCTCATTTTGCGGTTTCCCCCCCACGACAATTTCTAATGCACAAGGTGGTGCAGAATAGACTTCATCCTCATCCTCCTCCTCCAACCAAAGAAGTAGATCATGTTTTAGCAAGGGTTAGGCAGGAGGGTATAAGATTAACTACTTGGACATATGCCCGTTCTTGATGGTCATGTTCCCAACTCGACAACTGATGTAGGCATTAGCAGTAGCCAACCAGGGTCTCCCCAGGATGAGAGGATACCCAGTGAGATTTTCCTTTAACTGGAGAACTAGGAAATAAAAAAAGTACTCCCAAGAATCGATGGAGACCATCACATCTTCCACAATCCCTTCAGGGGTCATAGTTGAGCGGTCTAATAGCTGCAAAATTGTTGTGGTCTTTCTCAGAGAGCCCTGGAGGTTAAGTTTGAGCATGGTGTCCTTTTTCATCACATTAATGGCAGCTCCCAGATCAACCAAGGTATGTGGGATCATGGTGCCATTAATGTGGACATCAACTACTGGGCTTCTAGGGTCCAGATGTTTTGGACAAATTATCTGACCCAACATCAGGTCAAACAGTTGCCCTATGACATTGATGGTTGGGGCATCTCTCTTGTGCCTTCCTGGATGCCTAAAGCACTTCTCTTTGATCATCCTATTGTATATGGGCACATATTTTATGGCTTGGAGAAGTGGGATCTTTACACATAGCTGTTTCACTTCTCCTAGAAGTTCAGTTTCTTTTGGGGTGGGCTGTGTTGTCCCAGATAGTCTCTCACGAGAGGGTGGAATTGCTTTAGGTTCACTTTCCTCTTTATCTTCCTCAACCTCCTTAAGCGGAGGCTGGCTATCTGGGAGGACCTTCCCAGATTGCAGGTTAATCTCCTGAATCTCCACATCATAAGTTGGGCATGATGGTTCCCCACTATATACTTGCTGAGCCTGTATGTTGTTTGGGTTTAGGTTTGGTTGGGCAAGCAATTGAGGTTTCCTTATTGGAGCAGGAGGCAATGGTTGTGGTTGAGCAGGTGGTGGAGGCAAA
This sequence comes from Pinus tabuliformis, assembly GCA_031772625.1. Classification (NCBI taxonomy): domain Eukaryota; kingdom Viridiplantae; phylum Streptophyta; class Pinopsida; order Pinales; family Pinaceae; genus Pinus; species Pinus tabuliformis. Next base: position 528,855,365 of record CM062816.1, on the reverse strand, counting down.
AGAGTGGGAGGAGAGTTGTACTAGGGCCTCCACCCCTGATGAGTTGCATTCCACTGAGGTTGTGGATAACCATAGGATTGGAATGAATGAGTGGCTGGTTGGGCATGATACTGAGATGGATAGGACCAAGGAGGAGGTGTTGACTAGGAAGGATGAGCAGGAGGTCCCCAAGAAGGTATGGGAGTGACTTTTTTGGGGTTGTAGTATGCCTGGGATGTCCCTTCCATCCCCTACTGGTATGGTCTAGGTCCACGCGGTTTCCTCTGGTTCATGAAATAGAGTGGTTCAGTGGCTCCTTTGGCTCCCTGGTATATAGCTTTAAGTCCGGGCAAGGAAGGGAACTTGTCTATAGAATGATCTTCTTCACAGACTGAACAAACCTCTATAGATTTCAATGGGCATTAGTTCCTAGGATGTTGCCTAGTGCACCTAGGACAAAAAATGGCCAAAGCCCTCTCTGCTTCCTCTTGTTTCCTTTTGATATGCAAGGTATCCATTTTCATGGCAATAGTCTGTAGCATCTCACTCTTAAAGTCTTCCAGCATGTTATCAAGTTCATCTTTCATGGATGAATTGGATGGGGAGGTACTGGCTATGGGTTGACTCCCCTACCTCTCTTCCTTATGCTCTAGAATGATTTCTAAAGACAATTTTTATGTCCTCATAAGGTAGTTGGTAGATATCTCTCCCATCCAGTAAATGGAGGGTGTCTAGAAGGTCTTCAATAATTCCCCTGAGCAAGACCAACTTTAGAGACTCAAGGTCAAGTGTACACCTGGCCCTTTTGTAACTAAGTTGGAACCTGTTGGAGCCCCGAAAATCGGGTTGAAAACAAGGGGGATACCCACCCGGTCCGGACCTTGGTTGGCAGCTCCTTATCCGTTTGGTATAGCGGGTCCGACTGGGGATAATGGGACCAGTTTCCCAATCTAAAGGGTTGTGTGTGTGTGTGTAGAGTTGGATGCTGTTGATCTAAGAGTATTTTAATCTAATTTAAATCATATTCCTAAACTAACACTATGCTATTGTAATCTAATGAGAAACAACACATCTAATCTACGCTAACCCGGGTGTATTTCTTCTGTTATGCGATCTAAAAAGATTTCAAACAATAACTGGTAATAAAGATCATTCAACTATCATAAGAATAGAAATCAATTTAAGATAAACCATTCTGCATAAGAAGTTAAGCAAAACAGTTGTGAACATCATATCGCATAATAAGTTATTCATATATCAAGCACGAATAAATGACTCCACCGTACAGAAGTGCCAAATGGTAACCCACACATTCATGCATTAACGTATAAACAACTGAAACTGCATATCACTTTAAGAATATGAACAGAAACAGGTCAAGAGATAAAAGTACCATTTATGACTGGTTCCACTCATAAGCTTTAAGCAATAACGATTTATCTCTACTTGTTCTAACATCTACTAAGAGTACAAAAGTGCAACATCAGTAGCAGACATTAAATGAAAACATTAATAAATCTCAATCCATCCATTCATCAAAACCTCCTCTGAGGGTGCAGAAGTGCATGTTCTGAGGACAAGTTTTTGACAAATTTCTGTACCCTTCTCTAAATGCATGAGAAGGGTTAAAATACTACTTCCTAATTCTAATAATAGTATTATTACAAAATTTAGGATGCGGTTTTCAAATGACCGTCCTTTTTCTAATCTAGTTAAAGAGAAAAAACAGCATTCTAAGTAAGGCTACTTCTGAACTTGGTCCTTAAAGTTGCAAGTATCCAGTATAGGCTTAAGAAGAGTCGGTTGACTGATTTCGGCGCTGAGCTGTGCTGCGAAAACAACATCTATGAGTGCTGGCGCTATTTTTTCGGTCGCGTTTGTGATGCATTTCACCGTCATCCATTGGCTGTGCGGCTTGACTAAGTGCGTCCAGTAACATTCCCAATTCAACCTGGCTAATGTGTGGATTGCTCTCTCCTTTTCCTGCGCTTTCTTCTTCCATTCTGCTTCCAGTTGTAACCTCTTTGGTAGATACCCCGGGGTGGTCTCTGCGATTAAATTGGCCCTGTGTAAATTCTCATTTACACAGTCGATGAGAATGCTTGCCTGTGTAGCCGCTGTCTCCGCTGCTTGCTCCGCCTGCCTGATTTGATCGTCCCATCTTTTAAAGAGCAGTTCTTTATGGTTTTCGTTTATCCTGGGTGCACCTGCTCTTCTTCTTGCATCATCATCCTGCCATGTTAAATATTCCGTCACCCTTTTGTCATTCTGATCATAGTCACTCCGCAAATCTACCACCTGACTGGTGATTTTATCGCTTAGCTCGCAATAGTGACTCCACTGTGCTATTTTACGTCCCAACTCCTCCTGTTGCTGCAGTAGTTGCTCATTTAAGCCAATAGTTTCTGAAACAAATTCTGTCAACTTAGGCTCATCTTTATGCATTTCTTGTAAAGTCTGCAATTGTTTTCCTTTTTCATCAAGACTCCTTTGTCTTTTCCTTTGCTTCAGAGCTTTAAGCTTTGTGTTTCTTTCCCATTTCTTCCTGCGTCTGTGTTTGAATCATCTTAGCTCTTCGTTCCTGCAGATCACGAGTGAAATGGAAATGACTGATCCAAAAGGGTGATGGGAGAGTTTTAAATGCAAAAGATATATCAAATATGCCACCTTACGTGAAGTAACTCTCTACAAAGGCACGCGTCTTTAATTCACTTAATAACTGACAACTAATTCATTTACTATCATTAAAAGCGCATGATTTCAAGTCAGATTATGGTAAGTGGCTTTTTCTTTGAATGGCGTGCCAGAAGGATTCGTTACTGAAGTGATTTATGATTTGCTTACGTAAGCTCGCATAGTGCGCGATCGCAAGTCGCCCCATCGCAAATCGCATCATCGCAAATCGCACGGTTGCAATATCGCAGCGATCGCAACATTGCAGATCGCAGAACTTTCGTGTTTGCTAAGTCCTGTCGGTTCATTTCTGCGATATGCGGTCTTGCGATCGGCGTTATCGCAGATCGGTGAATCATTAAGTTTTTCTTTATGAGGATTAGCTTGTTGCAATGCGATGACATTCTTAACATGAAGATTTTGCGCATATCGATATTTAAAGAGAAATGGAGGTATTTCCTATCTCTCGTAACGCAACTTTAAAGATTTTCTCTTTATCATAGACTTAGGTTTTAAAATGTTCAAACGACTTGCCTAAGTCCATGATGGTAACCTTATCTTGGGGGAAGGAAACTCTTGTTTTTTCAAAAAGTTAACTAAGGGTCCCCATTCATTTAAGTATCATGGTCAACACTTAAATGAACTAGGGGGGGGTGTTGCTGGCCACAACATAACCTCTCTTCATAATCTTCCAAGGATTCATCACTTCCCATGGTCATTCGAAAGATTTATGCCTTGGTGTCCTTTGACCTATAGTAGTCTCAGTATTTGTTGTTGAAGGCCTGCTGCATCTGAGCTCAAGTTTTGATGCTATTGCCAGGTAACCCCATGAACCAGCGCAATGTTGCATCCTTGAGAGTAGAAGGAAATAGTTTCAACTTTTGCTCATCTTGTGCATAGTCATAGGTTTGGTAGATGACAGCCAACTCAAACAAGGTGTTAGGATCTTCAGTGGTCAAGCCATGGAAGTGAGGTAGGGCTGAAGGGCTTATGTTCTTCATTTTGGTGTCCCCATTGGTCTCTCGGATGGGAAAGGTACCCTCTACTCTTTCTCCATTCCCCCTAGAATTTCTATTCTTAGCCATTGTCTTATGAGGGATGTATTCTTCTTCTTCTTCTTCTTCAAATATCTCAGGTTGTTCACCTAAAGGCTCTTCTTGATCACTACCACCAAAGAAGAGAGAAGGGTGGCTATGTGATGTAGTGGGGGTGTTGGGCAAGAATTTTCCTTAATTATCTCTATTCCTACTATGTATGAAAGGAAATATTTTTGGTTGGCTTTGTTTTTTTTCTTTGTTTGTACCTGCAAAATTGAAATTGATTGAACAACAAATTGCAACCAACTGAAATGAACTTGCTGAAATGAAATTGTAGAACTGAAAGGGAAGAAAATGAAATGCAGAACTGAAAGCAAGGAAATGACTAATCTACTTTTGCTAAAAATGAAGTTGCTGAAATGAAATTGTAGAACTGAAAATGAAAGCAAACTGAAAGTAAGGAAACAACTACTCTACTTTTGCTAAAAGGGAAACTACAGAATTGAAAATGAAAGCAGGGAAATTGTTGAAATGGAAATTGCAGAATTGAAAAGGAAAGCAAGGAAATGCAGGAATTGAAAGAAACAACTACTCTACTTTTTCTTAAATAAACTACTTAGAAGAAGGTTGCGATAGAAAATAGAAGAAAAAAGTAATCACAAAAATACTCTGACGCTTCCCTGGCAACGACGCTAAAAAGTGGTGAGCACTAGTATTGCAGCAATAATGCTGCAACTCCTGGGCTTCCTACTTTACTTTATCAACCTAGTAGTTCGTAACAAACTTGGAAGTGACAGTGTTGTATGCACAAGTACTAGTTCTTACTGTAGGCTGTCACTTGGTCAGTTGGCGCAAGATCACTGGGAGATCAAGCCAATTTTTATGGATTCCAGAAGAAGCTCTATATATGATGGAAGAAGAGAAAGCTTACTCTACAGAAGCTACTCTACTTGTAGAAAGGAAAGGAAGACTGAAATGTAAAGTAAACCTAGCAAACCCTACCTAACCAACTAATCCTACTTTTATAGAAAGCGAAACGAAAAACCATGAAATGAATGCCATTACTTAATATAGGAAGTAAACAACATCTAGTCAAGCTATTTCTAGAAGGAAATGAGAAAAAAACATTGTTTTGGATTATTTTATGTATTTTTATGTGGAATTGTCATGCATGTAATTTATTTGTTTGTGAACGTGGCAGTGATTTGGTTGCGATGGAGGGCGGTTTTGGGATTTGCAGAGGTGTAGGATGATGTAGAGGGGTCCTAGGGTGGCTCAGGTGGCCTCTTGGAGGCTTTTCTAGTAGTCAAACTTCAAAAAGAAGCCTACTGGAAAATCTACAGAAGGTTGTAGGGGATCTACAGGAGGTCTACAGGACGATGTCGAGAGCTGTTTTGGAGGTTTTTAAGGTAGGAAAGTGGGTGGAAAGGGTATATGAAGGCTAGAAAGATGTGTTAAGGTGTCTAGGGTCCATCAAGAATGATTGGAAGAGAGAAAGATGGTCGGATTTGTTCAGGAAAAGAGAGGAAAGTCTATGGGAAAAGTGCAGAAAATTAAGGCAGATTTTTGAGGATCCTTGGGTGACCTGTGAAACATAGATCAAAGAGAGATGGTGATGGCTACTTGGTTGACTTGTTTTGTGTAGATAACTGCTGCAAAATAACTGAAAATCAAACAATGAGATTACGCAAGCAAGGAAACTAGATACACCAAAAAAACAGAATTTTGCAAAAAGCTAGTCTAAACTCTAATCTAGAAAAGTAAATGCTAAGAAATGCTATAATGAGAGAAAGCATGGAAGGAAACTTATTTCATGATTGAAATTAGCAAGGTGAAAGAGAACTACAGTAAAGCATTAACCTTCTAACAAACTGGAACACTAGAAATCCTATGGAAAAGGCAAATCTATGTTTTTTGTGGCAGCAAGAGGGTCTTGGCCTCAGTTCATGGTCCCAAAGGGAGGAAAGGAGACCAAGGATCTGTTGATGGAATTTTTTTATCTTCTTTATATCACGGTCCAACTTTCTATAGAAAACTTGAATGGAAATAGCCTTCTAAATCACCAAAAGCAACCTATTCTTAACCAAGAGAGAAATTTATCTAACTGCAACTAATCTATAAACTGGAACAAAACATATAAATACAAACAAGAGGAGCTTGGATGCTTGGATTGGGCCCTAATTCAAGAGCTTCAGCCCTATAAGATAACTCAGTGCTAGCTCAAAAAGGACTTCATCTTTATTATCAAAATAATAATAGGATTACATGAAATTGTCAACAAAGTAAGCTCGAAGTTGAGCAGAGCAAAGCTGCAACAAAAATTCAAAAATTTGATGAACTTCCAACAACCTAATGAGGCCCTATGTCTCTCTACTTATACAACTGAAGCTCCCAACAACTTCCTTAAAATCAGGGAGGCTTGGCTCCCAAAAATTGAGATAAACAAAAGTTATCCTCCACTTGCTCGGTTGCCTCTTTAGTGCATTGATGTGGCTGCTTGTGCTCTAAGCTTCATGATGGAGAATTCAAAGTGGGGAGTCATAAATGAGGGGGATACCATCCTATAAATCCACTCCCTTGTCTACTTTGAATTATTGCTACTAATTGTCCATTAAATATTTGAATTTATCTCCAAAATTGACCAAAAATCTGCATTAAACACACATTAGACTCCATGGCATAATGACCAACCCAACTCACTCTATTAGCATAAATATAATAAAGAAACATGCAATAAACTAATGAGAATGGTGGATCAAGATAAGTTAGGAGGAAAAAATGAGCCCATATAATTACCCATTTTGGGGGCTCATTAGTCCCTTCAATCATTAAGAATTCACATTTTTACGGACTGAGAGACAAGTTCATTTCAATGCATTTGTGCAATACTTTGCCTAGGTTTGTCAAGGCTTCTTGAAAATCACAACCATAAGGTGTATAATCATCCATATAAGTTTCCACTGCATCATGTACTAATTCGGCGAAAATACTCAAGACTGCTCTCTGGAAAGTGGTAGGAGCTTTAAATAGGCTAAGAGGAAGGACCCTATAGGAAAAATTACCCCAAGGAGAGGTGAATGTGGTCGTTTCTTGATCTTATGGGTAGATTTGGATTTGGTTGTACCCATTGAATCCATCTAGGAAAGAAAAAAACTTTTTCCCTACCAGGCCATCTAGCACTTGGTCGATGAAGGCTAGGGGAAAATGATCCTTCTTTGTGGCTTTGTTCAAATCCCTGTAATTGACACAAATTCTCCACTTACCATTTTTCTTGGGAACTAACGCTAAAGGAGACCCACTCACTGTCGGAGAAAGGGTAAATGAATCCTGCATCTAGCAGTTTTTGTGGTTCTTCTTTGACTATATCTGTAAGAGCTAGATTCATCCTCGTTTGTGGTTGTCGGACCGGCTTGCAACCTTCTTTGATGTATATGTGCTGAGTACACAGTGAGGGGTGTAATCCTTTCATTTCCTTGTAAATCCAAGCGAAGGCTTCTAGGTTTTCTCTCAGCATGTTGCATAGATTTTCCTCTTCGAGAGTAGAAAGTGATGGATTAATTTTCAAGGTTTTCTCTATTGGAAATAACACTGAGAGGGGGGGTGAATCAGTATTATCAAGCCAAATAATTCCTTTTTAAATTCCAGATGATATACGCTACTTCATTTAATAAAAATCGTGTATATACGCAACTCCAGATAAAGAAACCCGTGTATATAAATCAAACTTATAATTTGAATTATCTTTCAGATTTTAGTTATTAATCTGTGGTTCAGATGCACATAAATAGAGCAGAAGACAGTCACACACAAGAACACAAGATATAAGGAGGAAACCCAAAGTGGGTGAAAACCCCCTACTGCAATTCGTCTCTATCTTCTTTTTAATTAGAAACTTCTCTTTACAATGTCTTGTACTGGAGCAGACTTTACCAGTACGCAGGCTGCAACCTGCAGAGAGCTACAACTCTCTCTCTTTTTCTAGCTTCCCTGGAAGGGAGCTTCAACCCCCTTAGTTCTTGTACTAGCTTGAGATACTAGTACGCAAGCTCCTACCTGTAGAAGGCAGCAACCTTCTTTTTGCTTTCAGGGACCTCGTTTCATTAATTTTAAGACTGGATCCATAAGTAACATCAATCAAACATCAAGAATTTCTGCATAACCCAAACTCCTTTTCACCAATCAAAAGCTGAAACAAATAAGCACTTCTCTGACCACTGAACCCAGAACACAGTAACTGTAATCAAACACACATTCTGAACCCAGAACACTGCAGCAATAAAACAAAAGTAGCTAGAACATAAATCAAGATATATACACTACTTCACTTTTCATCAACCTGCGAGTATACGCTTCTGTACCACAACCAACCTGCGTATACGCGCCTTTCATTCACATAAAAAGCGTATATACGCACCTTCAATTCACTGAACCTGCGTATATATCTATAAAGGATAATTTATTCTTTTAAGCATTCAAACATTAGTTAGCCCAGATTTATAGATCAAGAGTGCGCCACATATAACAGATCAAAATCATACAGAGATACCAATGTTCAAGCCTTGAGATTTAGATCCATCAATAGTCCTTATCCTTCTTGCGCTCAAGTTCCTCCTTCATTCAGATCTAGATTTGCACCATAACCCAATCACCCGTATTCCAGATCTATCACAATATTAGATATTCAAATAATTCACATGATGTCTTGCCACATGATCTCCTTCCTCTTTTATAGTTTTAGGCCTTCCTCAATACCACGGTCCAAAACCATAATAAACCAATACCATCAACTCAATACTAGGGATCAACACGTCTGTCGAGATACCATGGTCCAAAACCATAGGTTCAAATTCCAAGGACTAACTGCCATGGACCAAAGGTAAGATTTCCAACATATATGCGCTTTTCTTTGCATGAAAGTGCGTGTATACGCATACGCACTTTTATAAAGTCCAACCTGCGTGTATACGCAACTTGATCTTAATGAACCTGCGTATATGAATTTTCTCTTCATTCTTGTAGTTTGAACTGAGATCTGTCATCAGAGAGAGTTGCCATCAAGGACAACACCTGTACACCTGTGCCATAATGCCAACAATCTCCCCCTTTGGACTTGATGGCAACCCCAAGATCCTCAAAGTCATTCTCCCCCTTTGTCATCAAGGGCAAAGGGCTATGCTCCCCTTGAGTTCATGCTGATATCTCTGCTCTGCTGTGCTGAACGTGCTCCCCCTGACTATAGGCAAGATCTGCAAAAAGATGTTCTGCAAGAAGAACCATGACTTAAACATCATAAAGGACCTTACTATCACCAAAAGACTCAATACATACAACCATCACCCAACCAAGTGGGGATCATCCATCCAACCAAGTGGAGATACAACAGAAATTCACATATGACAATCAATTGCATTAATCATCCCAGGCATAGTGGGGAAACCAAAATAGGCCATTACATGACCTTGATAAAAAAAATATACATGACATAGAGACGAAATATCAAGACTAAGCAAAACACCAATGAAAATTATCATTTGACAATCACTGTCGATATCAGCAATCAAGTTCTCCTTCTGATCCCTTTCTGCAGCTGATCCACCTGAACCAAAACAGCTTGAGTACTAGAACCAAGAACTTCTAAGGTAATGCCAACAATGCATTATTAGAAGATTAATTTCTCCCCCTAAACCTGTGCCTGATGATCTCTGACAGACCCATATCAGATGCTCTTCAACCAGAATCTGCCCTTGCTGATTTTCTTCAGAACTCCATATACGCGACTGCACCTGCACAAATCAGCGTATGTACGCGGATTACCCTCATCCAACTCGCGTACACCAACTTTTCTTTGGAACAGACAAGCTTCAACAGCAGGATGAAGCATCAATGACTCCCAGCTTCTGTCTGAGATATTCAAAAGTTTCTCTGGGCAGTGGTTTGGTGAGAATATCAGCAACTTGTTCCTTAGAAGGAACATACTCCAATTTGACCTTTTGTTCCAACACTTGTTCCCGGAGAAAGTGATACTTGATCGGTATGTGCTTGGTCTTTGAATGAATGACTAGGTTCTTTGAAATGCTTATTGCACTTGTATTATCACATAAGATAGAGACAGGTGGAGTACAAGTGATTTGAAAATCCTGCAAGGTTTGCATCATCCAAAGGAGTTGTGTGCAACAAGATGAAGCAGCCACATATTCCGCTTCTACTTTAGATAAAGCAATCGAACTCTGTTTCTTGCTGAACCAAGATACTAATCTGGAACCCATAAAGAATGCACCACCACTTGTGCTCTTCCTGTCATCCACGCTTCCGGCCCAATCTGCATCTGTGTAAGCATGAAGTGTGAGATCTGAATCTCTAGGATACCATAAGCCATAGTTTTGAGTTCCTTGAAGGTACTTAAAGATTCTCTTCACTGCCTGAAGATGAGTTTCTTTTGGATTTGCCTGAAACCTTCCAACTATTCCCACTGCATGCATAATATCTGGTCGGGTACCTGTCAAATAAAGCAAACTCCCAATCATGGATCTATAGGTTGGTTGATGCACTGTTGCTGATTCATCATTTGCACTAAGGCTGCATCCTGTAACCATGGGGGTACATACAGGTTTCGAATCTTCCATGCCATACTTCTTCAAGATCTGCTTGAGGTACTTGGTTTGAGACAAGAAAATACCGCCTTCATTTTGTTGGATTTGCAATCCAAGAAAATATGTCAATTCTCCAAGTAATGACATTTCGAATTCTTTCTGCATCACCAATGCAAAGCTTTGACTCATAGCTTCTTCATTGCTCCCAAAGATAATATCATCTACATACACAACAAGTATTAGCAATTTGTTATTTTCAATTTTTATATATAGATTGCTATCTGCTGATCCTTTTGAAAATCCTTGTTGATGAAGGTATTTGTCCAACCGATAGTACCAAGCCCTTGGAGCTTGTTTAAGCCCATAGAGAGCTTTTTTAAGTCTGCATACAAGATTTGGATCATTTCCAAGGACAAAGCCATTTGTTTGCTCAATGTACACTTCTTCTTCTAAGTCTCCATTCAAAAAGGCTGACTTCACATCCATTTGAAATACTTTGAAATTTTGAAAGCTAGAGAGGGCAAGGAACATTCTGATGGCCTCCAGTCTAGCAACATGAGCAAAAGTTTCTTCAAAGTCTATTCCTTCCTGTTGAGCATACCCTTTGCAAACAAGCCTGGCCTTGTTTCTAATAACTTCCCCATTTTCATTCAACTTGTTCTTGAAGATCCATTTTGTTCCTATGACATTCTTGTCTTTTGGTCTAGGAACCAACTCCCAAGTGTTGTTCTTTTCGATCTTCTCAAGCTCTTCATCCATTACCTTAACCCAACACTCATCTTTGCATGCTTCTTTTACATTTTGTGGTTCAGTGGAAGAGAGCAATGCCAAATAGCTTGAAGCTTCTGCTATTGTTCTTCTTGTTTGTATACCTGCCTCTTTCTGCCCCAAAATTTGAGATTCTGGATGATTTTTCTGAAGATATCTGGATGGAGTCTTCTCTTCTATCCTTATCTGTTCCTCTGGTGCCTCTTGGGGTTCTTCTTCATCATCTTCTTGATTTGGAGAGTAGTCTTCATCCTCTTCGACGTTTTCATGATATACTTGCCTGGGGATGTATCCTTTTTCATCAACCACTACATCAATACTGTCAACAATTCTTCCAAGTCTTTTATTGTAACACTTATATGCTTTGTTGTAGGGAGAATAACCAAGAAGAATGCCTTCATCTGCTCTAGGTTCAAGTTTGCCAAGCTGCTCATCAGTATTCTTAATATAGCATTTGCTCCCAAAAATTTTGAAATGCTTTACCGAAGGAGTCTCACCATACCAGAGCTCATGAGGAGTTTGAGTGCTGTTCACTCGGACATTTGTTTTGTTGAGAATAACAACCACAGCATATGCAGCTTCATCCCAGAAAGTTGCGGGAGTTCCGGATTCATCAAGCATAGCACGAGCCATTTGTTGGACTGTTCTGTTCATTCTTTCTACCACTCCATTTTGCTGAGGAGTTATAGCTGTGGAGAATTCCCTTCTTATCCCATGTTCTTCACAAAAATCAAAAAATTCATTTGAGGTTAACTCCCCACCTCTGTCGGACCTGAGGCACTTAATTTTGTAACCTGATTCATTTTCAACCAAGGCTTTGAAGGAATTGAATTTTTCGAATGCTTCATCTTTGTGCTTCATAAGTCCTAACCAAACAAACTTGGAGAAATCGTCAATGAATAATATCAAGTTTTCTTCTCCTCGAGGTGTCCTTTTCCTAAAGGGACCACTTACATCTGTATGGACTAGCTCAAGAGGCATGCTAGCTGATCCTTCCTTCTCCGGAAAGTTAGTTCTGGTTTGTTTCCAAACTGACATGATGGTGTTGTCTGGAATTTTGATATCTGGAAGACCACGAACTGCCTGATATTTGCATGCCTTCCTTATTTGTGAAAAGCTTAGATGCCCCAGCCTTCGGTGCCATAACCAATGTTCATCATCCTTTCTCAAATAGCATTGTTGTTGTCCTTCTTCAAATATGTATAGATTATTTGGAGTTCTTCTACCTTTGATCACTGTTTTCCCTGTATCAAGATCACAAACACTACACCCATTTGATCGAAATATTACTTCGGTTCCTTGGTCGCACATCTGACTGACACTTAGAAGATTATGCTTCAAGCCATCAACATACAAAACATTTCCAGCTTTGACCTTTTCTTTCAACTGAGCAGTTCCTTTTCCTTTTATAGTTGCAGGAGTATCATTTCCAAAAGAAACTTTCTTTTCCTTTTCTAAAGCAGAATATGATTCAAGTTTTTCTTTATCACCTGTCATATCCTTCGAACATCCACTGTCAATGTACCATAGATTTTCCTGTCCCTCTGCATAAAAGGCTATCCCACATCTTTCTGTTTGTGGTTCCTTTATTCTCCATGTTCTTGTGCTTGAGGCTTGTTCCTTTATCTGCTGAAACCTGCTCCTGCATTCAGAATCTTCTTGACCGAAGTTATTGCAAATAGAACATTCAATTTCATTTTCAAGAGCCAAAAAGTTGTTATAGGTCCTTTTTGTAATCCCAGTCATACTTCTTTGTTTTTGAGCTTCTCTAGTCATGATTGTTTTATATGCAACACATTGAGCTGCTTTGTGACCAAAGTTATGGCAAGAGAAACATTGTCCATTGAAGAAACTTCTGCGGTTATCAAATCTACCAGCCGAATGATTGTAATTTCTATTGTCATTCATTCTTGAAGAAAATGGAGAGGATTTTACCTGTGGCTGGTTGTAGCTTTTGTTTAAGACGGATTGCCCCTGATTTACCTGATAATCTTTGTTTGTTCTTGATGTAATTCGTCCCTGCTTTACTTGGTGATCTCCATTGTGCTTTTGCTCATTCCTTCTTGCTGCATCAAGGTAACTCTTTGAGGTGGAAGCTTGAGATGTTTCTCCATTATACCCCACACCTGTCTTGTTTAGCGGAGAACGCTGTACATTGATGATCTCATCCAGAGTTTCAGATCCTTTGACAAACTTAAGATTAATAGCCTTTGTTTTCTCAATTTCTTTTCTAAGGCCGACAATTTCACATTCTAATTTTTCAAGAAATTTTTCTTTTTCATCAATTTGAAATTGTAGAGTATCAATGATCACATTCTTTTCTTCTATACATGTCTTGAGTCTAGAAATCTCTTCATAAAAACTATCCACATCTATAGCATCCATGTAATCATCATCTTCAAAAGCCATTAAAAGTTTATAGTCATTACCTCGTTCATCTTCATCACCATTTGATAGGCCATCACTGTCTTCATGAGTGTAGTAGCTTTTCTTATTTGCATTCTGTTTCTTGCTCCATCTAATAGGTTCCCTTCCCTTGTCGATCTTATCCTTGTGAGGACATTTGGCAGCATAGTGACCTACTCTTCCACAAGCAAAGCATTTGAAGGGCAACTTACCTCTGAACCGTCCAGCACCCCGTTGAAGATTTCTAACAAAATTTGATTCTTCTTCTTCTTCTGACCCATGTCTTGATTCATAGTACTCTTATTTGCCTGAAGCCTTGAAGGCAACTTCTCTCCTGTCAGATGGACCTCCTTTCCTCATCTCATAAGCACTTAGAATTCTGTGTAGCTGAGACATAGTAAGCGTTCGTAGATTTTCCTTTTATTCTATTGCAGACACTTTAGATTCAAACTTGGGGGACAATGATCTTAGGACTTTTTCAACCACAATAGCCTCTTTTATTTCTTCACCCAAATTTTTCATGCAATTAACAATCTCGTCTACCCGAAGGAAATAGTTAGCCACACTTTCATCATTATACATTATGAGATTCTCATACTGAATCCTGAGGGTTTGAAGTTTAGCACGCTTTACCTGTTCATCTCCTTCATAGCTCAAGACAATCTTGTCCCATATTTCTTTTGCATATTTATATTGCATAACCTTCACGAATTCTGTTTGAGATAAGCATCCCAGCAGAGTATTGACTGCTTTAGCATTTGTTTCATATTTCTTCTTCTCGGCGGGATCTGTAGGAGTAGCTGAAGGAAAAGTGTAGCCTGTATCTATGATATCCCAAAATTCTGTACCAAGAGATTGAAGATAGGCAGTAACTCTTACCTTCCAATAATTGAAGTTTGTCCCATCAAAAATTGGTGGCCTGATTGATGCCTCCCTCTCGTAGTTGCTCATGATGAATGATCTTCCTTCAAGCGATCAAGCTTCTCTGAAGGACCAGCTCTGATACCAATTGTTGGAAATAATATTGAGAGGGGGGGTGAATCAGTATTATCAAGCCAAATAATTCCTTTTTAAATTCCAGATGATATACGCTACTTCAGTTAATAAAAATCGCGTATATACGCAACTCCAGATAAAGAAACCCGCGTATATAAATCAGACTTATAATTTGAATTATCTTTCAGATGTCAGTTATTAATCTGTGATTCATATGCACATAAACAGAGCAGAAGACAGTCACACACAAGAACAAAAGATATAAGGAGGAAACCCAAAGTGGGTGAAAACCCCCTGCTGCAATTCGTCTCTATCTTCTTTTTAATTAGAAACTTCTCTTTACAATGTCTTGTACTGGAGCAGACTTTACTAGTACGCAGGATGCAACCTACAGAGAGCTACAACTCTCTCTTGTTTTCCAGCTTCCCTAGAAGGGAGCTTCAACCCCCTTAGTTCTTGTACTAGCTTGAGATACTAGTACGCAGACTCCTACCTGTAGAAGGCAACAACCTTCTCTTTGCTTTCAGGGACCTCGTTTCATTAATTTTCAGACTAGATCCATAAGTAACATCAATCAAACATCAAGAATTTCTGCATAACCCAAACTCCTTTTCATCAATCAAAAGCTGAAACAAATAAGCACTTCTCTGACCACTGAACCCAGAACACAGTAACTGTAATCAAACACACATTCTGAACCCAGAACACTGTAGCAATAAAACAAAAGCAGCTAGAACATAAATCAAGATATATACGCTACTTCACTTTTCATCAACTTGCGAGTATACGCTTCTGTACCACAACCAACCTGCGTATACGCGCCTTTCATTCACATAAAAAGCGTATATACGCACCTTCAATTCACTGAACCTGCGTACATATCTATAAAGGATAATTTATTCTTTTAAGCATTCAGACATTAGTTAGCCCAGATTTATAGATCAAGAGTGCGCCACATATAACAGATCAAAATCATACAGAGATACCAATGTTCAAGCCTTGAGATTTAAATCCATCAATAGTCCTTATCCTTCTTGCGCTCAGGTTCCTCCTTCATTCAGATCTAGATCTGCACCATAACCCAATCACCCGTATTCTAGATCTATCACAATATCATATATTCAAATAATTCACATGATGCCTTGCCACATGATCTCCTTCGTCTTTTATAGTTTTAGGCCTTCCTCAATACCACGGTCCAAAACCATAATAAACCAATACCATCAACTCAATACTAGGGATCAACACGTCTTTCGAGATACCATGGTCCAAAACCATAGGTTCAAATTCCAAGGACAAATTGCCATGGACCAAAGGTAATATTTCCAACATATACGCGCTTTTCTTTGCATGAAAGTACGTGTATACGCATACGCACTTTTATAAAGTCCAACCTGCGTGTATACGTGACTTGATCTTAATGAACCTGCGTATATGAATTTTCTCTTCATTCTTGTAGTCTGAACTGAGATCTGTCATCAGAGAGAGTTGCCATCAAGGACAACACCTATACCCCTGTGCCATAATGCCAACAATCTCCCCCTTTGGACTTGATGGCAACCCCAAGATCCTCAAAGTCATTCTCCCCCTTTGTCATCAAGGGCAAAGGGCTGTGCTCCCCTTGAGTTCATGCTGATATCTCTGCTCTGCTGTGCTGAACATGCTCCCCCTGACTGTAGGCAAGATCTGCAAAAAGATGTTCTTCAAGAAGAACCATGACTTAAACATCATAAAGGACCTTCCTATCACCAAAAGACTCAATACATACAACCATCACCCAACCAAGTGGGGATCATCCATCCAACCAAGTGGAGATACAACAGAAATTCACATATGACAATCAATTGCATCAATCATCCCAGGCATAGTGGGGAAACCAAAATAGGCCGTTACATGACCTTGATAAAAAAAATATACATGACATAGAGACGAAATATCAAGACTAAGCAAAATACCAATGACAATTATCATCTGACAATCACTATCGATATCAGCAATCAAGTTCTCCTTTTGATCCCTTTCTGCAGCTGATCCACCTAAACCAAAACAGCTTGATTACTAGAACCAAGAACTTCTAAGGTAATGCCAACAATGCATTATTAGAAGATTAATTGCTCCCCCTGAACCTGTGCCTGATGATCTCTGACAGATCCATATCAGATGCTCTTCAACCAGAATCTGCCCTTGCTGATTTTCTTCAGAACTCCATATACGTGACTGCACCTGCACAAATCAGCGTATGTACGCGGATTACCCTCATCCAACTCACGTACACCAACTTTTCTTTGGAACAGACAAGCTTCAACAGCAGGATGAAGCATCAATGACTTCCAGCTTCTGTCTGAGATATTCAAAAGTTTCTCTGGGTAGTGGTTTGGTGAGAATATCAACAACTTGTTCCTTAGAAGGAACATACTCCAATTTGACCTTTTGTTCCAACACTTTTTCCCGGAGAAAGTGATACTTGATCGGTATGTGCTTGGTCTTTGAATGCATGACTGGGTTCTTTGAAATTCTTATTGCACTTGTATTATCACATAAGATAGAGACAGGTGGAGTACAAGTGATTTGAAAATCCTGCAAGGTTTGCATCATCCAAAGGAGTTGTGTGCAACAAGATGCAGCAACCACATATTCCGCTTCTAATTTAGATAAAGCAATCAAACTCTGTTTCTTGCTGAACCAAGATACTAATCTGGAACCCATAAAGAATGCACCACCACTTGTGCTCTTCCTGTCATCCACGCTTCCGGCCCAATCTGCATCTGTGTAAGCATGAAGTGTGAGATCTGAATCTCTAGGATACCATAAGCCATAGTTTTGAGTTCCTTGAAGGTACTTGAAGATTCTCTTCACTGCCTGAAGATGAGTTTCTTTTGGATTTGCCTGAAACCTTACAACTATTCCCACTGCATGCATAATATCTGGTCGGGTACCTGTCAAATAAAGCAAACTCCCAATCATGGATCTATAGGTTGGTTGATGCACAGCTGCTGATTCATCATTTGAACTAAGGTTGCATCCTGTAACCATGGGGGTACATACAGGTTTCGAATCTTCCATGCCATACTTCTTCAAGATCTGCTTGAGGTACTTGGTTTGAGACAAGAAAATACCGCCTTCATTTTGTTGGATTTGCAATCCAAGAAAATATGTCAATTCTCCAAGTAATGACATTTCGAATTCTTTCTGCATCACCAATGCAAAGCTTTGACTCATAGCTTCTTCATTGCTCCCAAAGATAATATCATCTACATACACAACAAGTATTAGAAATTTGTTATTTTCAATTTTTATATATAGATTGCTATCTGCTGATCCTTTTGAAAATCCTTGTTGATGAAGGTATTTGTCCAATCGATAGTACCAAGCCCTTGGAGCTTGTTTAAGCCCATAGAGAGCTTTTTTAAGTCTGCATACAAGATTTGGATCATTTCCAAGGATAAAGCCATCTGTTTGCTCAATGTACACTTCTTCTTCTAAGTCTCCATTCAAAAAGGCTGACTTCACATCCATTTGAAATACTTTGAAATTTTGAAAGCTAGAGAGGGCAAGGAACATTCTGATGGCCTCAAGTCTAGCAACAGGAGCAAAAGTTTCTTCAAAGTCTATTCCTTCCTGTTGAGCATACCCTTTGCAAACAAGCCTGGCCTTGTTTCTAATAACTTCCCCATTTTCATTCAACTTGTTCTTGAAGATCCATTTTGTTCCAACCCTGGAGTGGTGTATTTCACTGAGGTTGTGGTAGAGTGTAAGGTTGAAATTACTGGCTGGCTGACTGGGAATGATATTGTGATGCATAGGAACAAGGAGGGGCTATAGACTAAGAGGGATGAGTAGGGGGGCCCTTTGAAGGTATAGTTGTGGTTTGGTTGTGTTATGTAACCAACTCAAGAAAAAGATAGAAAAGATAGATCAACGCCTTAGAATTCAGCCTCTTCGAGGGGGAAACCTCCTTTATATTACATAAATGAACAATTCTTGGATGATTCAAATGACAAAACCTCTTTTCTATATATAGGAGTCACAATATAACCCAGCTGACCTAACAATAATAATATAAAGCCACAAAAATAACAATAGAGGGATTCTATGGGGCACAGTAATAACAATATGGGGACAATAGGGGCACAACAATATTAATAAGGGATACAACTACAATAGTAATGGGGTAATCACTAGTGTTATAGGGACGCAACATTCCCCTCTCCTTCAAAAAAGTGTTATCCTCAATGCTGGAGTAGTTCTGGATGCTTCTGTATAAAATTCTCATACTCCCATGTGGAATCTTCAGCGGATAAGTTCTTCCACTTGATAAGATACTCTGAAATTGATTGATCTCGTAGCTGTCGAGTTCTTATTTCTGTGACTGCTTCTGGTTCCAATATAATTTTCCTTCCTCGTCAAGTTCTGGCAATATTGTTTGAACTGGGATCTTGTCGCCTATAACCTTCTTTAAACATGAAACATGGAAAACTGGGTGCAATCGAGAAGCTGCAGGAAGCTCCAATTTGTATGCCATAGTACCAATCTTTTGCAACACCTTGTATGGACCATAATACTTTGGTGATAATTTATTATCCTTCTTTACTTGCTTGAGGGACATTTGCTTATATGGTTGTAGCCGTAGGAATACCCAATCGCCTACAACAAAACTTCTTTTGCTGCGATGTTGATCTACTTGTGGTTTCATTCTATTCTGTGCCAACACGAGGTTATCCTTTAAGAGTTGGAGGACTTGTTGTTGATGTTTGATGTGATGTTCCACTGCTTGTACCTGTTGTGGCCATCAAAAACCCCCCTTCTTATTGAGTTTTATTCCTAATACTAAATAAGAGGGGACCCTTGGTTAAAAATCTAAAAAATTAAAATAGTTTTTAAATTTCCTTTTTTGAATAAAATTACTGTCATAAGCTTAGGAAACCCTCTTGGAAAATACAAAAAAGCTAAGTTTTATAATAAGGTAAGATAAAATCTTTCCTTAGGAAATATCGCATCACATAAGATAGCGGGACGCCACCTTACAAGCGCACTTCCAACATTTGCGAGATCGCGATATGCGATGAAAAACAAATATCGCATCGCATGCAGCACAACTCTCATTGAAACACTTCAATTTTCCGATATGCGATAACGTCAATTGCAAGATCGCATATCGCAGAAAACAGGTTAACGAAGTTTGTCATACATAACATTTTTGTGATTTGCGATATTGCGATGTTGCGATTTCGCGATGCAGCGATAATACTATAATGTGATGTCACGAGCGATTTGCGATTTCGCGATGCAGTGATAATACTATAATGCGATGTCATGAGCGATTTGCGATATTGCAATATTGTGATTTTGCGATGTTGCGATTTGCGATGTTGCGAAGCAAATCGCAAAATCATGTCATCGCAGATCTTTCAGATGCGTTATTCAAGAAAAGTAATTTCCTTAAGCTAACACATAGTCATGCGCTTTAATGCTAATAAATGAGGTAGTTTCCAGTTTTAATGGATTATGGGTGCGTGCTTATCAAAAGAATCATTTCACGTAAGGTGGTATGCTTGATATGTCGGCAACATTTAAAACTTTTCCCATCACCTTTCCCTGTCATTCATTTTCGCTTCACTCGTGAATTGCAGGAACGGAGGACAGAGGCCAATATAAAGAATTACGCAGGTTGAAATGGGAAAGAAAGGAAAAGCACCAAGTTTAGAAGAAAAGGAAATGACGCCCTTAGATATAGACACAGCTTGTAACAGAGATGCAGGAATAGCTACATGGGAAGGCATGTATAATCTACTTCAAGAGGAAAATCCCAGGGTGATGGAAGTAGTTGCTACCATGGGCTCAAATGGGTCTTTAGAAGCTTCCCTTTTAGAGCTAGCCTACTCATTCTTACACCGGATAGCAGCAAGGCTAAAAATCCTCCCATACACGGACATGGTCAAGTGGATACTAGACAGCGCAGAAATCAGAAATAGACAATTCAAAGTTCAGGGTCAAGGACTCATTGGTTCATTTTCTGCATAGGATTTAAAGCTCATGTATCATCTTCCTGAGCCACAGGCAACTTATAACAAGCAGTTTATGGAGAAATTTGTAAAGGAAAATCAGGACCTGGCAGAAACCACCAAAGACTGGTCTAGGAGGGACGAACTGCTGAAGAAAGATAAACACGGTATGCACAGTATTGGTTCTCTTGCCTCCCCATATTTCTTTGCTGCTGCCATGCTCTGTGGATTGTTCGGAATGCCAGATATCAACAAATTTTCATCAAAATGGCTACCTTTATTAGATGCCGCCACAAATGCCACTATTGTAGATTGGGCCAAAATCTTGTCTGATAACCTAGTCACGACCATTGTCAGTTACAGGTCTAAAAGAGCTGCGGCTCAGAGAATTTATCCTCCTTTTTACCTATCTGCATATGTAATGGATGCGATATGTTATGTTTCTAAATTTCCTGTTATGGGTTGGAAGTGGACAACTCAAGACCCCCTACCCATCCACGTCTATCATAAAGAATTGTGGGATTCTCAGTTCACTCCATACTTCTACCAGATTTGTCATGGAATTATGCTACCCTTGTACAGAATGTTATATGATAAAGACCCTCCGAGATGCTCGCCTGAAGCAGAAGTAGACATCCTCACTGTCGCAAGATGGTTTGGGGAGGAATTGTTTACTTATGTCAGGGTATTTGGAAGTACTGCTCCCCCTCATGTCCTACCTTTGTATATCCCTGATAAACTCTTGGCTCGAGAGATTGCCTATCAAACCTGTGGGGAAGGTGGTCTAACTAAAGATTTAAAGGACAAAAAGAAGGCTATATGGCCACAGTTTCCTGTAGCCTGTGGGGCCTTTTCACTTTTTGATGTAGGTCACACATTCACAGAAGTAAATAATATAACGTGCCTACAGTTATTCAAATTTTCAAGAAGACCATTTGACCCTAATGAGGTTGCCTAGAATTTCACCACTGTAATCAAGATAAAGGTGTTCTCTAGAGAAACAAATTCATTCGATGATATATTCCAGTAGAAGAGCACACTTAAATAATTTCTGCATGCAGCCCAATTGTAATTCTCTCTAGAAGAATTTCAAAATTTTAAAATATACAGGAAGAGAAGGTTAGCCAGTATTCGTTTAGAGAAACTACGCATAAAACCCGCAAGAGAACCAACTCCAAGTGTTAGTCTTAGTGGGAGTTCAAGCACTAATGGATCTAAATCCAAGTTAGAAAAAGAAATGCTTGAACATTCTAAAAGATCCGGAAATGAACAGGATAAGAGCAAAGGATCAGTAAAGGATACTGCCCAGTCAATGGAACTTCTACACCAACATGTTATTTCCTCCCCGCAAAGAGATCCTCCCCCTCTCATCATTCAAGCACCGCCAGTCATAACCAAGCTAGACAAAGAATGGGAAACCTTCAATGACCTGGTCAATCTTGAAGGAAAAACCCTAAAAACACCTGTGAGCAACACACAGGTATCAAAAGAAGTAGTCACAACAACAGTCAGCGATGTCTCAGATATGGAGCATATTCCTATTGCCCCATCCTCTGAGCTTATGCTCAAAATAGAAGAAATTCCTCCCCTTGATGTGTTTTATAGCCCACAGCACAAAGCAGTAGTAAGAAGACAGAGGAAGAAAAGGAAATTGGAAAATGTACTTCCTCAAGACGCAGAACAATTAGATGTCCTGTGGCAAGATCCCACTAGCAATCCTACCGAGAATCTCACCAAACTATCTCAGACCGCAGGAGGATATGCCTCCACGACTATTGATAAAGCATCTGAGGTACAACAATTGTTAAAAGAAAGGGAAGACCAGATACAAGTATTGCAGTAACAGTTGCAACAGGCAAACACCAACAATGAAGCACAGAAACAGCTTGAGAGGTTGCAGCAGGACTTCCAGCAAATGCAAATAGGATATCAGAAAAGTTTGGATGAGAAAGGAAAGCAGTTACAGGATCTACAGGAGATGCACAAGGACAGTCCTAAACCTGCAAAATTTATCACAGAGTCCATTTCCTTGAATGAACAATTACTACAGCAGCAAGAAGCATTGGGCCAAAATATATCACAGTGGAGCTATTATTGTGAAATTAGTGATAAAACCACTAATCAAGTGGTAGATTTAAGAAGTGACTATGATCTAATTGATAAACGGGTGACTAAATATTTGGCTTGGCAAGAAAAAGATGAGGGAAAAAGAGCAGATACACCAAGGATCAATGAAAACCACAAAGAAATTCTCTTTAACAAATGGGACGAGAAAATCAGGGAGGTAGAGCAAGCAGCAGAAGGAGCAGCTACGACAGCAAGCAGTATTATTGATTGTGTAAATGAAAATTTGCACAGGGAAAATTTGATCGCAGATATCACTCCAGGATATTTACCTAATGCACAGAAACTACAGACAGAATGGAAACAAATAGCTCAAGAAAAGGCACAATCAATCCAAGGGTTAACCAGGTTGAACTAGGAATATTACTGGGTTTACTTGGTTAACCCACATAGCCAATGGATGACTGTTAAGTGTATCATCAATTCGGCCGAAAAGATGGTGCTAGCGCTTGTAGATTCTGTTACTCAGCTCAGCTAAAAGCAGAAGTCAACCAGCGGACTCTGCTCAAACAGATGCTGCATGCGTGCGATTTCAAGGACCAAATACAAAAGTGGTTTAGTCTTAGATTTAATTTTAGCTTTAATTTTGTTTTATTTTCCTCAAAAGAGGACGGTCATTTAAACTGCATCCTACATTTTTGTAATAATTTATTTTTAGAATTAGTTAAGTAGTATTTAAACCCTTCTCATGCATTTAGAGAAGGGTCCTGAAATTTATCAAAAACTTATCCCTAGAACATGCACTTATGTACCCTCTGAGGAGGCTTTGATGAATGAATGGAACAAGATTTATTAATGTTTGCATTTGATATCTGCTACTGATGTTGCACTTTTGTACTCTTAGTGGATATTTGGTCAAGGAGAGATAAATCGTGATCACTTGAAGCTCATGAGTAGGACTAGTTATAAATGGTATTTCTATCTCTTAACTATTTCTGCCTTGTGTTAGAGTGATTTCCAGTTCAGTTATTTATATATTAACGTATGAATGCTTGAGTTATCATTTGGCACATTTGTACGGTGATATAAATTTATTTATGCTTAGTGTATGGATAGCTCATTATGCGATATGTTTTACACCACTGTTTTGTCTAACTTTTTATACGAAGTAGTTCATATGTACTGAATTCTTTTCTTATAACAGCTGAATGATCTTTATTACTAGTTGTTGTTTGAAATCATTTTAGATCGCATAGAAGAAAAATCACACCCCGGGTTAGTGTAAATTTACATATTTTTGTCATTACAATATAGTTTCTTTATTATTAGATTAGAATTAGATTAGGAAGTATTCCATTTAGAAACTGTTAGAAATAGAAATATTAGATCTTTCTCTCACACACACACAAATTGGGAAACTGGTCCCATATCCCCAGTCGAACCCGCTATACCAAACGGAAAAGGAGCTGCCAACCAAGGTCCGGACCGGGCGGGTATCCCCCTTGTTGTAGACCCGATTTTCGAGGCTTCAATAGAACCTTAGAACTTTCTCTTTAATATGATGTGATGGATGGTGGCTGATATCCGTAAAGTGCCATAAATGGGGTCATTTTTGTTGATGTATGGAAGGAAGTGTTATACCACCATTCAGCCAGAGGCAACCATTTGACCCATTGTGTTTGTTTATCAGATACAAAGCAATGAAGATATCCTTCCAAACATTTGTTTACTATCTCAGTTTGCCCATTAGATTGAGGATGATAAGATGAGCTATGAGCTAACTGAGTACCAAGACAAGAAAATAATTCTATCCAAAAATTTACAGTGAAAATGGGATCTCTGTCACTTACAATAATATTTGGGTTTTCATGTAGCTTTTGAATTGTTTCCATAAATGCAGTAGAAACTGTACTAACTTTAAATGGATGTGATAATGCACAACACTGTGCATACTTGGTAAGTCTGTCAACTACCACCGTGATGACACTCTTTGATAAAATTCATTGAAACCTCTTCCCAACGTTGGATTGGAACGGATAAAGGTTGTAATAGACCCAGCGTCTTAATTGTTTCAACTTTATTTTGTTGGAAAACCAAAAATTCTACCACAAACTTTTGAATATCCGTTTTAAGGCCATCCCAAAAAAATTCCTTCTTAACCCTGTGGTAAGTTTTTAAAAATCCTGAGTGCCCTCCTAAGGTAGAAGTGTGCAATTCCATAGGAATCTTTTGTTTTAGCTAGGAATTCTTACAGAGGTATAAGCGATCTTTGTATCATAACGAATCATTTTGCCAGCTAAATGTATCAGACGTACTGGAATCTTGTTGTAACTTTCGAATAAGTGCCCACACTTCTTCGTCATTCTTCCATTCCTCCCTTGCTTCTCTTATCCAATCTGGTTGGATAATAGAAATGGCGCACAACGATGCTTCCACATCCTCATCCTTTCTTGAGAGTTCATCTGTCACAACATTTTTCTTCCCTTTTTTGTAGATGATTTCAAAGTCATAACCCAACATCTTTGTGACCCATTTTTGTTTCTCTTCAGAGGATAGTCTTTGTTCTAAAAAGTATTTAAGACTATCATGATCCATTTTACCTTGAATTGTCTTCCCATTAGGTAGGGTCGCCATTTCTCAAGTGCATGTAGTATTGCCAACATTTCCTTCACATAAATAGCTTTGGGTAAATTCTTTCCTTTGATTGGATGACTTTTAAAAGCAATGGGTCTTTCATATTGCATTAAAACAACACCAATTCCATTTCCTAAAGCATCACATTCCATAATAAAGGTTTTGGTGAAGTCCAGTGTAGCTAAGATCGGTGCTTGGTACATTGCCTCTTTAAGATGTTCGAAGGTCTTTGTTGCTTTTGGAGTCCATGAAAATTCATCTTTCTTCAATAATGTTGTTAGAGGTGCTGCTATTCTGCCATAATTCTTAACAAACTTGCGATAATACACTGTCAACCCGAGAAATCCTCGCAGATGCTTTATGGATGTGGGAATTTTCCATTCCTTAATGGCTGTAATTTTGCTAGGGTCTACCTTAAATCCTTCATGAGATACAATATGACCCAGATATTCCACCTCTTGTACCCCAAAGAAACATTTGGATCTTTTTGAATATAATTGTTTCTCCTCCAATAGTTGTAGCACCCTGTCAACATGATCCTTCCAAGACTTGCTATAGATTAGTATATCATCAAAAAATACTAACACAAATTTTCTAAGGAATGGTTTGAAAATGGAATTCATCAAACCTTGAAATGTTGAAGGTGCATTGGTAAGGCAAAAAGGCATGACCAAAAATTCATAATGACCCTCATGAGTTCTAAATGCCGTTTTTGGAATGTCTTCAGTCTTCATTCTGATTTAATGATATCCTGAACAAAGATCCAACTTGGTGAAGTAAATTGATCTATGCAATTCATCCAGTAATTCATCAATGACAGGAATGGGAAACTTATCTTTAATAGTGAGCTTGTTGAGATCCGTATAATCCGGACACATGCGCCTTGATCCATCCTTCTTGTGCACCAATGCTACTCGAACAGAGAAAGAACTTTGACTCGGTTGAATTATACCAGCCTCTAGCATTTCTACAACCATATGTTCAATTTCACTCTTTTGGGCATAGGGATATCTATACGGCTTGATGTTTGGAGGAACACTTCCTTGAATCAGATGAATAGATGATCATGATCACGAATAGGTGGGAGACCTTTGGGAGTCTCAAATACCTTGGAATGATTGTCCAAGGCTTTTTGGAGATCTGGAGAAATAGATGATTCCAATGTGGAAACATCTAGCGAAAATAATTGTGCAATTACACCTCTTTGTTCCCTTTTTAGAAGCTTTGTCATATCATTAGAGCTGATCATCTTTCTTGGTTTCCCTGCAATACCCCTTAATTCAACTTCCTTTCCTTCCACAAAAATTTCATGAAAAGTTCTTGAAAATTAAAAGCTATTGTACCCAAGGATTATAGCCATTGGACTCCTAGTACAACATCAACACCTCCCATAGGAGTGGAAAGCATTGGGCTAGTCAATACATATTCTCCCATGGATAGCTTGATATTATGGAACTTTCCAGAGCAATTTATTGTTCCTCCATTTGCAACCATCACTTGACACTCTGGTGTTGGATATAAGAAGCAATTCAATTCTTTTGCTACCTTACAATGAATAAAATTGTGGGTACTTCCTGAACCAATCAACACTATTACCTTTTTCTTCTTGATTTGTCCTTAAATATTAATTGTTTGAGGAGTGGTAATTCTCGCCAATGCATTAGAAGATATGGTCAGATTCATTTCTTCTTTATCTAGGCTTTGTTCCTGGAGTATATCCTCTTCTTTTGACCTTTCTTGCTCCTTTTCTTCTTCCTCTTCACAATCTATGTAGAATAATTTCTTCTCAGCACACTTATGACCTTTAGTGTATTTGCTATCACAATTGTAACAAAGCCCTTTTGATATTTTTTCTTCCTATTGTTGTGGTATCAACCTTATAGGTTGTGGAATACTAGGGGCAACAACACTTCCATCTTTATAGTTGTGAGTGGTATGCTTCCTGGTTGCCATAATTTTGCTTTCCATTTTTCTTGCTAACCTGAATGCCTTCTCTAATGAATTAGATTCCCAAAGGCGAACATCATGTTGGATATTATCCTTTAAAGTCCCTATGAACACATCAATCCTATGCTCCTCTGGAATATTTTTTACCCTTATGTTCAATTTTTTGAACTCCTCAATGTGCTCCATTATTGAACCCTTTTGTTTGAGACTTATCAATTGACTAAAAAAAGTGTTGCTTTTTGTATCCTCATAACGTGCTATCAATTCTTTCGTAAAAATTGCCCAAGTGATAAATTGTTTACTAGAGCAAAGCCATTGATAAATCAGAGAGAAAGTTATGACAATTTTCCCTAGGTCACCTGTTTGGAATGTAATTCAAGAGTCTGCAAAAAGACCAACTTCCTCAGATCATATCTCCGCAAATATAGCACAAAAAGCTCTGAAATTTGGACCTGAGGTTCAGTGCGATTTCTTCTCAAATGGATGTTTTTTTAGCTTCTGAAACATCGTAAAAAAAAATTATAGCGAAGAGGCCACGATGACCTATTTGGAGCAGCGAAACCCTAGAATTCAAAGCTCTGATACCAAATTTTATGTAACCAGCTCAAGAAAAAAATAGAAAAGATAGATCAACGCCTTAGAATTCAGCCTCTTTGAGGGGGCAACCTCCTTTACATTACATAAATGAACAATTCTTGGATGATTCAAATGAAAGAACCTCCTTTCTATATATAGGAGTCTAAGGAGTCACAATATAACCCAGCCGACCTAACAAGAATAATATAAAGCCACAAAAATAACAATAGAGGGATTCAATGGGGCACAGTAATAACAATATGGGGACAATAGGGGCACAACAATATTAATAAGGGATACAAATACAATAGTTATGGGGTAATCACTAGTATTTAGTGACCCAACAGGTTGGGGTTGTAATGTGCATGCAATGACACTTACATACCCTGTTGGTATGGTTTAGGCTCAGGAGGTCTCCATTGGTCGATGTAGCAAAGTTTCTTAGTGACCCCTTCAACTCCTTGATATATAGCTTTGAGTCCAGGTAAAGAAGGGCACTTTTCTATAGAATGGTTTTCTTCACAGACTGAGCAAATTTCAATACAGTTCAATGGACATTCATTCCTAAGATTCCTCCAAGTGCATCTAGGACAAAAGATGGCTAAGGATATCTCTGCTTCCTCTTGCTTCCTTTTGATGTTCATGGTGTCCAATTGCAAGGAAAGGTTTTGCAACATCTCACTTTTCAAATCTTCCACCATATTTCCAATTTCACCCTTAATGGATGAGTTGGAAGATGATGTACTGGCCATAGGTTGACTACTCCTACCCTTTTTCCTGGCTACCTTAGAATGGTTTCTAAAGACAATCTTGATATCCTCATAGGGTAATTGGTAGATATCTTCTCCTGTTAACATATGTAAGGTATCAAGAAGATCTTCCCTTACTTCTATGAGTAGGACCAACTTTATTGACTCGGGGTCAAATGTGCACTTGGCCCTTTTGTAACTGAGCTGGAATATCTCTTTGTAGTGTTATAAGGATTCATCTTGGCCCATTGTCATCCTGAAAATTTCTTCTTTAGTATCCTT
This sequence comes from Pinus tabuliformis, assembly GCA_031772625.1. Lineage (NCBI taxonomy): Eukaryota > Viridiplantae > Streptophyta > Pinopsida > Pinales > Pinaceae > Pinus > Pinus tabuliformis. Next base: position 528,826,662 of record CM062816.1, on the reverse strand, counting down.
TGACCTAAAATAGTCTTGATATTTGTTGTTAAAACCCTGCTGCATCTGAGCCCAAGTTGTGATGCTATCTCTAGGTAAACCCATGAACCAACACAATGCTGCATCCTTGAGGGTAGATGGAAACAATTTTAACTTTTTTTCATCATCTACATAGTCATATGTTCGGCATATAACAACAAACTCAAATAGAAAAGTGTTGGGGTCCTCTGTGGTTAGGCCATGGATATGAGGTAGGGCAGAGGGGTTAATATTCTTCATCTTTGTGTCCCCATTGGTTTCCCTAATGGGGAAGGCACCCTCAATGCTCTCTCTATTCCCTCTGTCATTTCGGTTTTCAGCCATCGGTTCAGTTAGAATGGGTTCCTCTTCTTCGTCTTCCCCTGTAGGTTCTTCAAGTATGTCAGATTGCTCACCTAAAGGTTCCTCCAGTTCACAACCACCAAAGAAGAGAGAAGATCGGTTGTTGGATGCAGTGGGGGTATTTGGCAAGAATTTCCCTAAATTGTCCCTATTCTTACGAGGCATGAAAGGAAATGTTTTTGGGTTGGTTTTTGTAAGATTTTTTTTAACTAGAAAGTGCTTTGCAGAAATAAAATCGCTGATTGGATGAAAACTACTGAAACAAATGTTACTTGCTGAATTGAAATTCTACTCGCAGAATGGAAAGGAAAGCAGATAATGGCAACATAAAGAAAGGAAGCTTCTAGATTAGTTTTGCAGAAATAAACTAATGTCAGAAAATTGGAGACTAGAAAATAGAAGAAAAGAAAGCAGTAATCACATTCCACTTAGACACCTCCTCGACAAAGATGGCAAAAATTGATGAGCGCCAGTATTGCAACAAGGATGCTACAACTCCTGGGCTACCAACTTTACTTATCAACCGGGGGTTCATACAAACTTGGAGGTGACAGTGCTATATGTACAAGTAAAAGTGAAGGTCCTACTAATTGTCACTGTTCATCTGGCGAGAGACCATAGGGGTTCCAAGCCAGACTTCTATAGAGCTAGAAGAATCTTGATTCTTTGATGGAAGAAGAGAAAATTTATTCTAAGAGAGCTACTCTACTGCAGTGAAGAGGAAAACAACATGCAATGCTAAATCACACCATATCCTAATTAACCATTTAAACAGTTATGCTAAGCAAAATTGGTAAAACAACACTAACCTAATGTTGCTATCTATGTTACAGAAGTAAAGAACATCAAACCATACTAATGTGTAAGTAAGAAAACTAAACTAAATCTGTTTTCACTTTTTTAGTTTCCATTGGTAAAATCAAGCATGGAATTTAATTGTTCTTATGGATGTGATAGGTGGATGGGTTGGGCCCTAACCCAAGAGATTCAGTCCTCTAAGTTAGCTCAGTGCTGGTTCAAAACAAAACTCATTTTTATTATCAAAACCGTGGATTACATAAACAATTGTCACAAGTCTTGCAGCTCGAAAATGGGGTAGATTTTTACAATCAAAAATCCAAATCCTACTAAGGTCCTATACCTCTCTACTTATACATCTGAAGTCTCCAACAACTTCCTTAAAATTAGGGAGGCTCGGCTCCGAAACTCTAGATAAACTGGTCCTTTGTCTTTCACTTGCTCGGTTGCCTTCTAGTCCTCATGATTTGGCTGTTTGCACTCCAAGCTGATGGAGGAATATTTGAATGGAGGGGTAGTAAATGAGGAGGATTTACTTCCTATAATTCCTCTCCCTTGCCCCATTCGAGTTTTTACCAAGGTCTTTGCCAAAATTCCTTGCTTTTGTCCTTTAATCCTGCATTAAATGCACATTATACCACAAAGCAAAATATCCAACTCTAACTCATCTCATACACAAAATATAATCAAAAGTATGCAATAAGTTGTCAGAATAGTTGGTTTTACTAAGCTAGGAGGTGAATTGAGGCCCTTATAATTACCCAATGATGAGGCTCATCAACTCCATGTGAACATTTGATACACATCTCACAGATGGTGTTGAATTCTTCCTTTGAGACATCCTCTTTTCCTACCACGTTTAGAAGTTCCAGGGATTCTTCCCTTAGTTCTCAGAGAAATATTATCTTTAAAATATCCTTATCCAAATCACTATGGTCTGATATTTGTAGGTTGTATTTAAAGCGTTCCACAAAGTCCTCCATATTCTCATCCTATTTATACATAATCTTGAATATTTCCTCTTTTAATGTACCGAGACTTGCAGTAGTCCTGGTATTTTTCAAGGAAAAATTGCTTAATGTCATCCCATGTTGTAATATATTTTCCAATAAACCCATAAACCATCGCAGAGTTGCTCCTTCTAAGGTATCAGGGAATATCTTCAATTTTTTAGAATAAAAAATACAGTCATATCCTTGATAAACAACATCAAATTCAAAGAGGAATGTGTCTGGATATTCTGAAGAGAGACCATGGATATTAGGTAACACTGTTAAAGGAATAGGTTTCATGGGTGCATCACCTCTAATATCTCCAATTGGGAATTTGATTGTATAATTTGTGTGAGACATGAATATATTCCAATATTCACTTGGAATCTCAACAGGTTCTGGTTGTTCTATAATGCGAGGTTTAGTTTGTTTGAGAGCACTCCTTCAATCAAATGGTGTATTTAGTTCCCTTGAGCCCCCTTCCTCTTCTAAATGTGTAATGCTCAATTCCTCAAATCTTCTACTTCCTAATTCTTCTTCCTTGAGTTTTTATTCTATTATTGGGGGATTCTTTGGTTGTGAAACTCTTTGGCCTTCAGATCTCATATGAGATATAACCCTAACAACAGCTCTTGATGATGCTCATGACTCGACTCTTGAAATTATTTCTTTGATATAGGTAATTCTTTCTAGATTTTTCTTTCCTCGGTCTCTTTTTGGGGGTCTTCCTCTGCCCCTTTTGTTTATTTCTCTATTCATACAATCTAAAAGAAAAGGAAAAACATCCAAATAAATCTAAGGCTCGGGTCTTGTAATAGGGTAAAAAAACTTGTTTAAGGAGGATGAGAGGGCGGCCCCTATGATTAACAGAAAAATAAGCAATCCAACAGTTTAAGCTCAGGTCCTGGAAGAGGTTTAGTATGGACTTCACCTAACTAGGGCGAGAGAGTGCTCCTAAAATCAAGAAAACAAAAGAAAAATAAAACAATCACAACATCTAAATCTTGGGTTGTGAAAGAGATAATAATTACCTAATCAGGATGAGAGAGTTTTCCTATGGTCAATACTAGTTGTACTTTTTCGCCTTGAATAGCCTCCCTGGCAACGACATCAAAATGTTGGTGTTTATATATGAATTATGAATTTCACCCCTCTTCACATTTATTGTCAACCCAGGGTTCGTCAATTATTTCAAGGCTACCATGCAAAATCTATGCAGGCCACCGGTTCCCTACCCAACATTGATAATTCCCAAAGTACAAGGTCTAACAAGCATAATAAATGGAGTAACACCAAACTAATTATAGTAACAACAGTCTGAATTCAAAGAAACTTGAAAATCCAATAAATCATTAACATCAATAGAAAAACAATCATAATAATACAACCAACATAGATCTATGCAAACAATTAATCCAACAACACCTGATCATGAGAGCGTGCCCGACTCTTTGATCAAGGCTGTGGTAAAGAGTGAAAATCACACGAAGCTCAAGAAATCGGATTTTGTGTTAATCAAGAAGAAAATATAATAGAAGTTTTTTATTACACCTCTCAGATCAGATCCTCCCCTGCATTTATGCTTTGTTAACCCTTACTTATACATTGTATCATTACATAAATAGTATTCAACAAACTCAAGAATTATTGCAGCCTTGTCTCCTCACAAATATACAATAATCATTTGAATAGAAATGTAATGCAAAAGATATTAATCATGTCGATCTATCAACTCCTCGTTGGTGAACATCATTACAGCCGTTGTCCTAGAATATCATTGCCAGCTCACTAACAATCATTATGCTGATTTGTATCCTGTTGGTCTTCATTATCTTGATTCTGCAAAGGAACATTAGTCAGCAAGTCGTATAAGAAAAGTACCCCTAGGACTATGTTTCATTTATCAATATTTCAAGAAGACATGCCAAATGGATATACCTTCATTGTTTTGAGAAATGAATTGACCTCACAAAATCTATGGAATGAATAAGGTGAAATAGATAAAATTAAGTGAAAATGAGAAATTTTATCAACCAACAACGACTTGGGTTGAGTTATTATTATGAAACCAGCTCGCAAAAATATAGAAACCATAGATCAACGCCTTATAAATAAGCCTCTTTCAGGGGGCAACCTCATTTACATTACACAAATGAACAATTCTTGGATGATACAAATGACAAGACCTCCTTTCTGTATATAAGAGTCTAAGGGGTCATAATATAATCAGAGCCGACATAACAATAATGATGTAAGGGCACAATAATAACAATAGTGGGCCTCTGTGGAGCACAATAATAACAATATGGGGACTACATGGGTACAACAATATAATAAGGGGGTTGTACTAATAATAATAAGGGGTTACAGTAGTAGTATAGGGGCCTAACATGCCCCTCTCCTTCATAAATTGTTGTCCTCAACGCTTGAGTAGTTTTTGATGCTTTTGTATAAAATTCTTGTCCTCCCATGTGGAATATTTAGCGGGTAAGTTCTTCCACTTGGTGAGATACTCTGGAATTGATATATTTCATAGTTGTTGGGTTCTTGTTTCTGTGACTACTCTAGGTTCCAATATGATTTTCCTTCCTCTTCAAGTTTTGGCCCCTATACTACTAGTGTAACCCCTTATTATATTGTTAGGCCCCTATACTACTAGTGTAACCCCTTATTGTTATTAGTACAATCCCCTTATTATATTGTTGTACCCATGTAGCCCCCATATTGATATTATTGTGCCCCATAGAAGCCCACTATTTTTATTATTGTGCCCTTACGTTATTATTGTTATGTCAGCTCTGATTATATTATGACCCCTTATACTCCTTTATATGGAAAGGAGGCCTTGTCATTTGTATCATCCAGGACTTGTTCATTTGTGTAATGTAAAGGAAGTTGTCCCCTCGAAGAGGCTTATTTCTAAGGCTTTGATCTATCTTTTCTATCTTTTTGTGAGTTGGTTTTATAACATTTGGTATCAGAGCTTTCGATTCTAGGGTTTCACTGCTCCAAACAGGTCATCGTGGAATTTTTACTATAACGTTTTTCTGCAATGTTTCAGAAGCAAAAAAAAAACCCATTTGAGACGAAATTGCGGTGAACCTCTGGTCCAAATTTTAGGGCTTTTCCCACTACATTTGCAGAGATATGATTTGAGGAAGTTAGGGTTTTTCTAGACTCCCAAATTACATCTTAAATAGTTGACCTGGGGAAAATCATCATAACTATCTCTTTGTGAATCAAATTTAAATTTCTTAAGAAGTTACGGAAAGACGACGGATTGTAGTTTTCTATGTATAGTTTTCATATTCAAAGGTGAAAATAGTGACACGTGGCACTTCTTACGAGTTCAATCTTCTTAAAAGGTATATAATTAGGTCATGTTGGGAGATAGTGCATAACGAATTCTTGGAGAATCCAATTTCAATCAGACTGGTGGCTTTGGAAATAGAACGCAGAGCACTACTGTAGGTCACAATTTTAGAACTAGAAGATCCAAAATTATAGAGTTATAGTCGTTTCAAGATTGATCTCCTAAAATCAAGAAAAGTCGATATGAGGAAGTTTGATGGCAAGGATCTGGTAAATTGGATACTACAAATGGAGAAATATTTTGATCTACATGGTGCACCACTGTTACAAAAGGTACATATTGCATCTAATTATTTAGAACTAAATCAATTTTTATGGTATAAAGGGATTTTTTCTCATAAACCACTTGTCATGTGGTCAATTTTCACGGAGGAAATGATAGCAGATTATGAGGATACTAAGAGCAACACCTTCTTTAAGCAATTGATAAATCTTAAACAAAAGGGTTACACTAGTAGTATAGGGGCCTAACAATTATTAGTCATGGATCCTTGGTTGGAAAATTTCTCTGGAGCCCTATAACATCTTGGGTTGAGTTATTAGTCATAGTCCCTTGGTTGGACAAATGCTCTGGAGCTCTCGGTGGGTTAAGTTACTAGTCTTGTAGCCTTGGTTGGAAAAAGGCTCTGGAGCCCTATATAACAAGTGGGTTGACTTACTAGTCTTGGGGCCTTGGTTGGACAAACACTATAGAGCCCGATAGCAGTGCTGGGTTGAGTTACTAGTCCTGGAAGCTAGGTGGTAATAAACTCTTTGGAGCTCTCGAAGGCCTGGATAGAGACCAATCTGATGATGGTTTTGTGTTGTACGACCATGAGGTGGAATCACTGTATGATGGGTTAAGGTGGTTGGCCACTGGAAGCCATGGATGGTTTTGATTTGATGTGTTTTATGAGATCCCACATTCATGCTTGGAATATGGCACAGGGGTGAATGGATGAAGAGATATTTAGCTCAGCCATTCTATGGTCGGGTGGAACATGGTAGCTCCATATCGGGTTGGATCTTAAATCATTAATATGAGGTTGTTTCTCATTGTACTTATATGAGTAATATATTGGTTTATATGTGGATTCTATGGCTATTATATCCTTGGTATTTCTGTTGTTATTATGTTGGTTATGAATATGTATTATGGTAGTGGCTATATATAGCTCCCATAATGTTTTTACTTGTATATGAATGAACAATATATCTATGGCCTAATTGATGAAATTCAAGCTAAAGTGACAAGGAAACAATGCCTCATAGGGAATCTTAGATAAGTATGAGACCCCTATGCTCATATATGTTATTTACACCCGTAGATTACATATTTGTGATATGTTTGAAGAATGCCTGTCATGGCTAGTAGGGCTCTAGTCAAGTTCTTATTCAGGTAATTGCATTAGTACTATTATTTCCATGTTATCGTATTGTTCTGAAGGTGTCACTGAAATCGTAGGTTAATCATTATTATGTGCATTGTGGTTATGTGTATTCCTTTCATTCTATTGATTCTACAGTTACATACATGATAGATTCTAGTTGATTAGATTAGTCATATGCATGTGTTAGATAACCATGAATGATAGTAACCTGTGGTTGTATGCATTGCTATTGTTGTTTTATGTTAGATAAATTGATGATTATGTTATATGTTGTTGATGAATATGTTATAGGTTAAAATGTTGTCGTTATGTCATAATTAGCTTGATGATTAGGTTATATGTTGTTGATGAGCATGATATATAATGCCTTCTCGTTATGTACTATTAACTTGATGATTAAGGTTATTGCATTAAGATCTTGATGTTACATGTATTGTGTTAACTTGGATTGGGCTATGCAAATGGTTAGGGTCATGACATTCAGGTATGAGTTAATATGTTGTGATATTATGTCATACTAATATAGATTGATGGCGCATATGTGATTATTATGTATGAATGATAATTGTTTATGATTTTATGATGTGAACATTCTAATTAGTGACTATTATGGATATCATGATATTATTTTTGTTTGAGATGATGTGTTATGAGGTTATATCGTGCTAACTATATTGATTTTGCAGACAAGATACCCTCCCCTGAGATACATTAAGGTATGAGTTGGCTTATGTCATCTATTGGATGTTTGAGCACTTGATTATGTCATCTAGTTGATTTAGTTAACATGGTATGTTTGAAAGTTGGTTGAATGTTTCATGAATTGCATAATATGAGTATGTGTTCAAATGATCTTGTTTTAAGATGGTTATACTAATGCATATGTTTTGAGACAAGTGATATGTACTTGAGTGTAAGTAGGTGATAGTTGTAGCATTATGTATTATGAATTATGAATGCAAGTTGATTGTGGAGTATGACATGGTTGTCAGACTTGGTAAAGGTTGATTTAAAATTCATAGAAATGATGCCTTGATTTGTGGAACATGTGACTAACATGTGTAAACACTGTAGGAAACATGCTTTTTATTAGCTTGGCAAGGTAATAGTTGATACATTTACATAACTAACAGTTGGGTGATGTGATGTTAGGGTCCAACCCTAACCCCCTTATTTATGTAATAGGGTCGAGTCATAGTTATAGTTAGTTAAAGAGTCAATAAAGCCCATATTAATAATTGTAAGTTGTTGACCCGCATTTAAAGAAGGGACCACAGTTAGTTGCAAATAGGCCATGGTATTAGATAGATGGTATTAATAAGAACCATGGTACTGACCCATGGTATTGCATGTATGAATCCTATATAAAGGATAGAGACTCCCCTTGAGGAGAGTCGTGTCTTATTTTGTAATTTAGCCCAGCTCTATTAGAGGTTGCCCCCTCGAAGAGGAAAGTGAACATTGCTTTCCTTTCTGAATAATAAAATACATGTTGTTATTTCGTATTGTTCTGTTTTTTGGGTATATTTCTTCGCATATTTGGTATTCTGGTATCTTCTCGCAGGTCAAGAGAATAACAAGTGGTATCAAAGCACTTTCTAGGGTTGGTGGCATCTCCATTTTTAGCAGATTTTTTTTTGGCTAGAGACGTGTTCCGACGTCTTTAAACCACAGGATCTGTTGTTGAGTGCATAAACCTGCAGATTTGGGGAGGCATACATGCAGGAAATACAAGAGGTGGTCACACTTGTTATACTCCCTTGTAACCCCTGTGGGTACTCCTTCGAGTAGTAGCACATTAGATAGAACCATGCATAGATTGTCTTCCAAGCACCCTCTAGCTATATCAGAAGCCCCTTAGGCTCTCTTGAAACCTCGCCATAGATAAACTATCAACCATCTTACTGATACAATACACCGAGAACAGTACTCAGGGAGATTACTCGCGTGTATGATAAGGTAGTCGGGTTGTACAGCGAAGGGTATGGTTGATCCTCCTTGGTTAGTGCCCTGAAAGATTGGGCCGAGTACTACTGTCGAACCCTTATATATATTGCGATCTGTAGCACCTTACACTCCTTGATACCATAGTTCCCTTGTCTCTTTCTAGATCACACTTCATCTTTTCCAAATCAGGCAGGTTGGGTTTTGTCGCAGCTGCAACAATCAGTTCTGTCATTCAGATCTATTAGATCCGCTAATCATATCTATCATATTTGCTATTCAGATCCAACAGTTTGGGTTCTGTAACAGTCACAACAATCAGATCTGCCATTCAAATCTAGCAGCACTAGGGGTTTGATCACTGCCACATTGCTACTCATACTCTGTAGTTGAGGGTTTCACCGACAGATCTGACTATTTGTGTGGCTCCTATACCCAGGCGTGATTCTTGCAGGACATTGGGTAGAATTAACTTTTATGGGAATCGACTACTACAGTATTCCTAAGCGAGGAGTAAAAATCCTTTCAGAGTTAAAAAAAAAAAAAAGAGTCTGAGACTAGTGAGCACTAGTATTGCAGAAATAATGCTGCAACTCCTGGGGCTTCCTTCTTTACTTTTATCAACCTGGTAGTTCGTAACAAACTTGGAAGCGACGGTACTGTATGCACAAGTACTAGCTCTAACTGCAGGCTGTCACTTGTTTAGCTGACGCAAGTTTGCTAGGAGCTTAAGCCAACTTCTATGAGTTCTCAAAAGAATCTTTTAACTGTGATGAAAGAAAACTAACTCTACAAGGGCTATTCTATTTGCAGAAAGAGAAGAAAAACTGAAATGTAACACAAACCCTATCAAACCCTAGCCAACAATAATTTACCAACTAACCCTACTTTTGCAGGGAAAGAGATGAAAACCAATGGAATGAGTGCCATTGACTACTAAAAAAGTAAATTGCATTTATTCAAGCTACTTCTGAAAAGAAATGAGAAGAAATCATCTTTTTGTGCTTTTGAGTATTTTTATGTGAAATTATTATGCTTGCGATTTATCTAGTTGTGATTGTGCAGAGGTTTGGTGGCAAAGGAGGATGGAGTTAGCTTTGGCAGAGGGTGAGGGAGGTGTGGAGAGGTCCTAAGAAGCCCCTAATACCCTTCTAAAGACTTCCATGGCGATTAGACTTCAAAAAATCATTCATAGGAAATTCTACAGGGGGCTGTAGGGGATATACAGGAGGATCTATAGGAGGAGGCTGAGAGCTATTTTTGGAGTTTTGAAGGTGGAAAAATGGTGGGAAAGGAGAATTGAAGGCTAGATAATGGTGTTGAAGTGTCTAGAACTTGTCAAGAAAGATCAGGAATGAACATGATGGTTGGATTTGTTCAAATGGCAAGAAAACAACTTTATGGAGAAAAACGCAGAAATTAGGGCAGTTTGGAGAAATGTTGCAAATGACTTGGGAAATCTATGAGAAGTGAACTAGTGCTGGCTGTTTTATGGATGTATGGTGAGTTGAGGTGTCCTGCAATAGATCTTCACATCTACTTACAAAAGCTATCCAAAGAAAGGACTAAAAATTGAAATTTCTCTAGCTTGACCTAATTTCTGACCTAAAAATACAAAATGCTGAATACGAACCCTTGAACAGAAAATCATGTAGATAGATCTATGGTAAAATAACAAGAAATGATCTAGGCAACTGAATCTGAACCAATATCAGTCTTTCCAAATCAAAGTATCACACTACCAGTTGCATGGAAGAGCAAAAAATTGTGTTTTTGGTGGCAACAATAGTGCCTTGACCTCAAATCATAGTCTCACGAAGGGAGAAAGGAGATCAAGAACTATTGTTGGCCTTTTTGAATTTTATTCTGTCACTGCAGTAACCTACTTGAACAACTGAAATAAAAAAAACTATGCTAACCATCAAAAGCAACCTAATCTAACAAAGTCAAATGAATCTATGCAACAGAAATTAACTCATGAACTGAAGCAAAAATATATAAGTACATAGTAGGAGGTGCTGGGAAGCTTGGTATGTGCCCTAACCCAAGAGTTTCAGCCCTCTGAAAGAGATCAGTGCTTTCTCAAAAACTATTTCATCTTCATTATCAAAAATAGCAATCACACTACACAAACTGTTCTAAAAAAGGAACTCGAAAATGACCTGAACACAATGCTACACAAAAGTGAAAAAATATACTAATAATGGCTAACCTAATAAGGCTCTAAACCTCCTTATTTATACAAATGGATTCCTCCAACAGTCCTCCTAATATCAAGGAACTCAGCTTCCTAGAATTGGAGATAAACAACAGTCCTACTTTACTTTCTCGGCTACCCTTAGGAATCATCAATGTGGACCTTTGTGCTCTGAATTGCTGATGGAGGATTCGAGGAAAGGGGTCATAAATGCAGGAGACACCACCCTACAAATCCTCTTCCCTGTTTTCCTTGAGTTTTGGCTACCATTTGCTCATAAATCCCTTGACTTTGTCCAAAATTGGCCAAAAAATCTGCATAAAACAACATTAGACTACATGGCAAAGTGACTAACCCAATTCACTCTATTAGCATAAATATATTCAAAAACATGCAATAAACTAATGAGAATGCTGGATTAAGTTGAAATAAGAGGCAGAATGAACTCATATAATTACCCATTTATGGGGCTCATCATCACCCCCCTACTGAATGGGTTGCTCATCTTCTGAGCAACTAATCTAACTCTTCATCCTTGATGGCTCTAATAGATTCCTTGACATCCCAAGCCTCCGATGTGATGTCTTCCTATTTATCATGGAAACCTACTTTCCAATCCACTTCTTCCCACTATTTCTATTCTTCCTCCTTTCTTACTCCTTCCAACATTCCTAGTAGCAGTGGAGGATTGAATTTAAGGCCAATCCAATTTGCCTTCAAGCTTTGCATTGAGTGCTTATACAGGGGCACTCTTCTCATGGCTTCCCTCATCCTGTTTGGGGAGCGATACTCCCTGATCCTTAGGCTATGTGGAAATGTATTCCACCTTCTCATGCAGGCACGGATGTAGTCATCTCCAAACAATCTCTCCATATCCTCGAAATGAGCAATAGCCTAGGCTTGCTTGTCAACATAGTTAGGGACAACTTGAGGATTAGCTATAAGGTGTTGGTGGGCAGGATGAGAGCTAAGGGGTCTACTGGTTCTGCTCTAATCATTCGGGGCTCACTCAGCTCTTTTGCCATCATTTTCTGGATTTCTATTGCCCTTTTATCTTCATGGCTCATCCAAGTTGCCATAGCCATCAGCTGCAAGTCTCCCAATGTAGCATTTGGATCCCACAAATTCATGTCAGTAAGTTCCATGTTGTGCAAGTAAAATTCTGCTAGCTTTGCTTTATCCTCAGCTGAACTATGAACACATAAATGCATGAATTGGCCATAATCCTGAAAAGGTATTGTGCCCCTCGGGGCCAATGTATTAATCTAAAATTGGAGCCACTGATATTTGAGGTACAGTACATATGATTTGGCTGGCTACCTACACTGCAATGCCTCCATTGCCCAGCTAGCTATGCAGGCTAACTAGGCTTCCTTTTCAAAATTAGCACTTCATTTTCTGTCTGGTATTCTTTTTCTGTTGTTGTTTTATCAATGTCTCGCTGTCTGCCTGGGGTTCCTCTTCTTGTTTCTGTCTTTTTAAGATCGACAACTCCTTTCCTCCTTGAGGTTCCCTTTCTTGTAGCTTCTTCTTCAACATTTCATTTTGTTCCTCTAATTGAGCTCTTCTGATGCTTTCTGTATGCCTAACCATGCTCAATTCTTTGCCCATCTCTCTCAACTTGTTTTCCATGTGCCCAATGTCTTCTACCGCTTTTGATTTTGCAATCTGCATCCATGTATGGGTCCTGACTCTTTCATTTTCCAGCGCGAAGAAAAGAGGCACTGCAAACTTTTGTGGGATGATCTTCCCACCTTCCAGAAGGTTATAGTAGGAGCCTAAGTTAGGCTGAGGTCCAGGCTCTGGTATCTATTTTTCCTTATCTTTCTCTTGGGTCTATTATTCTGCCTTCTTTTCTAGTTTTTCAGTTTCTTTGAGCTTTGGCAATGTCTCCTGTAGAGAGCTTTGCGCCTCATATAGGACTGCTTTAGAGTCCATTAGTTTGATCCTTTCTTTCCAGGTAGAGGTCTTAGGGCTTCCTCTCTTGTAAGTGATGGATATTTTGGAGGGAGATTCCCCCTTCGTTATAGTAGGTACATCCTCAATGATGATGGGCTCTTTTGAAGGTGGTTGAGGCTTCTCTATATTGATTCTAGTGCTCTTTCGAGCTTTGAAGTACATAGATGGTTGTATCTTCCTTTTTCCTTTGGGCTTGGCTGGAGTACTAAGTGCAGCAAGAACAATTGCTGCTTCTCTTGCTAGTGTCTCAGGAGACACTTTTTATTGATGTGCTTCTTCTTTTCCATCAGTTATTTTTCCTGTGTCTGCAGTCTCTAATTTTGTTTCTGCTATCTCTGGTGTTGTTTTCTCCTCTACTTGTTGAGTTTCTACCTTGCCCGTGACAACCTTTTTCTGAGTTATCTTGGGCTTCTTCTTTTCAGTTATTGTCCTCTTCTTTTTCTCTGTTGTGGTTTTCCCTTTTTCTACTTTTGATGCTGTCTTCTTCTCTACTTTAGGCTCAACTGTGGTGGTGTCATGTTTCTCCTCTCCTCTTTGTTTTTATTCTTGTTCTTCTTCCAATTTAATGTTTTGTTCTTCTTCATGGATTTCCTTCTCAGCTTCCTCTTTTTGTTCCTCTTCTTCATTGCCAGATGGACTAAGGTCATCAGTGAGAGATTTTATGTCATCTTATTTAGTCATGTTCCTGAAAATTTCCCAGGCTATAGGGATTGTGTATGTGTGGAGGGCATCCTCCACCAGCAATTTAATGAGTGCATGGTGAGCCAGTTGGTCTGGAACCCTTGCATTCAATTTGGTGCTACACTCTATCAAGGATTGGAGGAGAAAGTATGGAAGACTGAGTTGTCAAGATGTAGGCATGTCCATGCCATAACTTAGTTCATGTAACAATTTGAAATGATACCCATAGACTATGTCGTATCTTCCTTCAATATACTTCATGATCTAATAGCTAACCTCACCCCATGGATAAGGTATACTTGTCCTCTTGATGCCATTCTTATCCTCCATAGGATGTTCATCAGGCTGGAAAAAGGTCTTCTTAGCAACTTGTCGTAATGGTTTTTCTTCTTTGCTCCAGGGGAGTCCAAGTGGAAGACTTGTAATTTTGCTGATGAATTCTGGTGTAAGTTCTATGGTTAGACCCCTGAAACTGGATGTGGCATGGGTTTTTGAATGGGGTCTTAAAGATAATAAAAATTCCTCTGTAACTTGCTCATCATACCCATGAAATTTCTCAAAGAAAGGAATCCAATTTTCCCTAGTAAAGAGGGCCACCACTTCTGGATGTTCATGTAATTTAGTTGAATTCAGAGGCTCCTTCCTCATAAAATCCCCTGTCATGATGTTTAGTGATTGCTGGAAATTCTTAGATGAAGAGGGAGACAACAAATTTCAAACCCAGAAATATAGGAACAGCTGAGGTTTTTTTTTTGGAACCAAAGAAAGTTTTTCGTGTTTCTTCTTTTTAACAAAAACAAATTGCAAGTTTCATGCCCTTCAAACTCTGTTCTCAACCTTAATTTAATTCTTGGGCTATTTGAGGAAATCAATGTCCTTTTTTTTTTTTTTTTTTTAATCAGAGAGTATACAAGACAATGTTTTTTTCTTCACAACGTAAGCAGACCACCCAATGCAAATTCACTGTTTTACAGTCTTAATTTCCTATGGCTGCATCACTTCTTTACAAAGGAGAATATCATGGAGGAGAAAGAGACAAAATTTTAGTGTAGAGAGTAAAATTAGTAAAATGGAGAGACTGTATATTATTTAAAAAACACAGGCAGACTTTTGTTCTTACTTTTTCCTTTCATTTCAGCTCAATATTTCAATAAAAATCCCACCACCTTTTGTAGATGTATGAAATTTGGAATGGGTTTTACTGAGCCTACCTTTTTTTAGCTCAAATTTGGCATCAAATCCCGAATTTTCCCTCTACAGAGCTTTTCACTGGCCTTCCTGTATAAAGGCTCTTGCAGACTGCGTTTCTGCTCCTGTAGAGTGTGATAATACTCCTCTAGAGCCCGAGAGCAGAAGGGTTTTGAAACTAACAGAGAGTGACTATTTCGAGGTTTTGAAGGTGGTAGGTAAGTTGTTGCAGTCGAAATCACGACGATGCAAATGAAAATAAAGGTGATGAAGGCATCAACTGCAATGTACTTAAGCTTATGGAATTTTCTGCGGTGACGAGGTGAGGTGGTAGGAAGGGTAGGTTATCCCCATTTGGACCGTTGGTCCTTGCTCTAGTGCCATTATGATACTTCATGCCGCCTGCCAACAATCACTTCCATCATTCCCGTTATATGCTGCCACCACTACTTGTTTTGAGTTTTCTTCCTGAGTTGACTGAACACATGTGCCGATTGCACCCACTGAACGTTGTTTGAATTGGACAAGGCTTGTTTGAACTAGACGAGGGTGGCTAGTTAGCTAGCCCTCGATTTCGTTTAATCATGACCATCTCAATTGTTCATGCAGTTTCTAAATTATACTCATGCAACAAAGGAACGAGTTTCGTCACTTACCTGTTAGTCGCTACCGTGCTTTGCATGCTCAGACTTTTGCACTCTGTTCATGGATTACTACTGTTATTGGTGCTTGTGGCTTCTGAACTGGTGGCTTGGCTACCTCATGCTAGTGTTTTATCATCTGTGGTTGCATATACCCCGCCTTTGGAGCTTGATTTTTAAGGGGATCAGCTGTTACAGGAATCCTGCACAATTTCCTGTAACTGCTTCTCCTCTAAAATTTCAGGCTGAGGTTTGAGTAGGGACTTAAGAGATAGCTGAGGAATGTTTTGAAGGAAGAGGAAAAGCAGCTGGTATACACTAGGTAAGAAATAAGTTAAGGATGTTGTAGCTTATTCTTCATTTTTTCTCTTTTAAAAAAAAAACAAAAGAAATGGGATTTCTGTGTGTTCTGCAGGGAAGAAAGAAGCGAGTGGAAATGCAGTGGTGCATGTATGGAATGGAGATTTGGGGGGATGAATGGTAGAAGGGAGGTCCATAGGTCTTCTGGACAAATTACTAGCCCTCTGATTCTTTTCTGAACTTGATTTCGAGCTCTTTGTGGTTTCTACAGGAGCCTCCTATAGAATGCACAGAGCTTCCTGTAGGATGCATAATTTCTAGAACAAGTGAGACTAAAGCCTAGGAAAAGAAAATGGTGATGGAGAAATGATATACCAGGGGTGTATTCAACCTGGCCATGTCCCTTTTTCTTCTGTGACCCTATTGTAATCTACAATGCATTCAAAAGAAGTTAGTTTTTCTGTTTTTTTTCCTTTTTCTCTGTTTTTTCTTTCTTTTTTTTTATATGAGATAGTTGGGGCGCCTCTAGGAGGTTTTCACCCTCACTGCTTGCCCTGGGTGCCTCCAGGAGGTTTTCACCCAGGGATATTTTATTCCTCCATTTTTTTTATATTTTTTTTTGTGTGTTTAAGGTGTGGGTGGAGTGGAGGTAGAGACCTGCTCCACTACCAGCACTGTTTTACTTAGACTCTCAATGAATTCTTGCTTGAAGAGGGGCTTCCTATAGATCTTCAACCTATGCATATTAACGAGCATGGGGGTGGCTTCTTCATCGATGGTCCCAATCAGAACTCAACCATTGTCATTGCACTTTCCTACTGTGTATGGTCCTAGCCATCTTGTCTTCAATTTACCCTTGAAATATTTATATCTTGAATCATATAGCATCGTCCAATCTCCTTCCTAGAATTGTTTCTCTTTGAGGTGTCTGTTAGGCCATATTTTCCTTTGAAGTTGGACTACCTTTGAGTGGAGAAGGGCCTGCAATCTCTATTCATCCAATCCATTTAGTTGAAGTAACATTTCATTTTGTGCATGGCTCAGATCTAGGTCCAGCTGAGCTACCATCCTTAGTGTGTTATATTCAAATTCTATTGACAGTAAAGCATTCTTCCCATAGACCAGCTCATAGGGTGTGAACCATATGGTGGTTTTCCAAGTGGTGTTATAGGCCCAGGTGGCCTCAACCAATCGATTTGCCCAATCTTTTCTGCTGCTGCTCACTACCTTGGTCAAAATTCCTTCCAAAGCTCTGTTAGTGACTTCCACCTATCCATTTGCTTGTGAATGATAAGGGGTGGAAGTTCTGTGCTTAATTTTGTGATGTGTGAGTAGGTCTTCAATCAGATTGGAGGTAAACTGACTCCCTTGATCTGTGACTAATTCTCTTGGATAGCCAAACTTGTAGAAGATATTCTCTCTAAAAAACTCAGCTACTTTTTCTTCTGTTCCCACCTTGATCACCTTTGTTTCTGTCCATTTTGTCAGATAATAAGTGCACACAATGATGTAAGATTTTTGTTTTGAAGGAGGGTTGATAGGACCCATAAAGTCCATGCCCCACTTCTCAAGTGGCTTGAAAGTTACTTGAGGTTGCAGGGGCATCTCATCCCTTGGAGTAGGTTTCCCCATCCTTTGACATCAGTCACATTTGCTGATATATATCCTTACATATTAATGAAGAGTGGGCAAATAGTAACCTGCTCGCAGAATTTTGAAGGTAGTTCTCTTTGCTGCAAAATGGTCCCCACAGGGCCCATCATGACAGGTTAGGATAATGTCAAAAACTTCCTCCTCCCTGACACATCTCCTCAAAATTTGATCTGGGCCAAGTTTGAAGAGATTGCCCCCAATCCAAGTGAATGGGGCACTTTTCCTCACGATCTTGCTCTTCTCTTTTAAGGATAGGTGTGGCGAAAACTATGTTGAAACCAAGTAATTTTCTATATCAGCAAACCATGGAGAGAGTACTGAGATAGCAAATAGGAGTTCATCTGGCATATGATCATCCACCATTCCTTCTTCACCTGCAGGAAAATCTATTCTAGACAGAAAATTAGCAACAACATTTTCCTTACTTGGCTTATCAACAATGGTTAAATCAAATTGCTGCAATAAAAGTAACCATCAAATAATAAGAGCATTTACATCTGGTTTGTTTATTAAATACCTAATTGTAGCATGATCAATGTGTACGAATGTTTCATAGCTGGTGATGTAGTGTTTGAACTTATTTAGGGAATGGACTACAACTAGGAGCTCCATTTCGATTAAAGTGTAGTTTAATTCTGCCTTGGACAAGTTTTTACTTACAAAATATATGGCATAAGGTAGCTTCTCATCAACTTGCCCTAAGGCTGCTCCTTTCACTTTGTTCAAGGCATCTGTATGAATGTGGAAAGGTAGGGCCTAGTTTGGACCTCTCAAAATTGGGGCAGTTACCAGTTTACTTTCAAGGTATCCAGAGCCTCTTGACAATTGTTAGTCCATATGAACTCATCATCTTTTCCCAAAAGAACAAACAATGGAGAGGCTAGCTTACTAAAATATTTAATGAATCTTCTATAATACCCTGCTAAGCCTAGGAAACTCTGAACATCTCTTACCTTTTGAGGAGGTGGGACTCTTTGGATGATGGCAATTTTGTTGGGATCCACCTATAATCCTTGCTGAGAAATTGTATGAGCTAGCACGGTCCCTTCAGTCATCAGGAATTCGCATTTTTCAAGACTAAGGGACACGTTCATTTCAATGCACTTGTCTAGAACTTTTCCTAGGTTATTCAAAGCTTCTTGGAAGTTAGAACCATAAGGGGTGAAGTCATCCATATATATTTCCACTGAATCATGAACTAGTTCAACAAATATACTCAATATAGCTCTCTGGAAAGTGGCGGGAGCATTGTAGAATCTGAAGGGAAGGACCCAGTATGCAAAGGTACCCCAAGGACAAGTGAAAGTGGTCTTATCTTGGTCTTTCAAGCTGATTTGGATCTGGTTGTACTCGCTAAACCCGTCAAGGAAGGAGAAAAACTTCTTCCTTGCTGGGCCATCTAATACTTGATCTATGAAAGGCAAAGGAAAATGGTCCTTCTTGGTGGCCTTGTTTAGTTCCCGATAATCAACACAGATTCTCCACTTCTCACTTTTCTTTGGCACTAGCACCAAAGGAGAGACCCATTCACTGTCAGAGATGGGGTAGATGAATCCTACATTTAGCAACTTTTGTAGTTCTTCTTTGACAATGTCATTAAGGGTTGGATTCATCCTCCTTTAAGGCTGCCTAACTGGTTTGCAATCTTCCTTAATGTAAATGTGATGAGTATAGACTGAAGGGTGCACTCCCTTCATCTCCTTATAGCTCCAAGCAAAGGCATCCAAGTGGTTTTTCAATAAGCTACACAGTTCTTTCTCCTGAGAGGTGGATAGGGATGAGTTGATCTTCAAGCTTCTTTCTGGGCTAAATTCCACTTTCTTAACTCAGAGAGAGGTAGGATCAGCCACACAAAGATCAACTAAAGGATTAGCTTGGGTTTCTTCCACCAGCTTTCTAATGGCAACACACTGGGGGGCGGATTCTGAATCAAGTTTTCAATAAGATCATCCTTGGTTTGTGGGCTCCCCATGGTAGCTTCTACTACACACAATGGTACGCAATAGACTTCATCCTCATCTTTCTCCTCCAACCAGAGAGGTAAATCATGGTCTAACAAAGGTTGGGTAGTAGGATATAGGACTAGCTGCTTGGACTTATGCCCATTCTTGATTGTCATGTTCCCATCTCGACAACTGATGTAGGCATCTGCAGTAGCCAACCAAGGTCTTCCTAGGATGAGAGGATACCCAGTGAGCTTTGCCTTTGGTTGGAGAACCAGGAAATCAGCAGGGTACTCCCAAGAATTGATGGTGACCATTACATATTCCACAATCCCCTCAGGGGTCACGGTGGATCGGTCTACTAACTCTGGCACTATTGTTGTCTTTCTCGGGGAGCCCTAAAGGTTGAGTTTGAGCATAGTGTCCTTGGTCATCACATTAATGGCAGCCCCTAGATCAGTCAGGGTATGGGGGATTTGGGTGCCATTGATGTGGACATTGACTACATGACTTACAGGGTCTAGATATTTCGGACAGATTACCTGCCCCAACATCAGGTTGGACAGTTATTCTATGACATTGATAGTTGGGGCATCTCTCTTGCGCCTGCTTGGGTGCCTGAAGCACTTCTCCTTGATCATCTTGTTGTATATAGGCACATCCTTTATGGCTTGGAGAAGTGATATCTTTACACATAACTATTTTAATTCCCCTAGAAGTTCAATTTCTTCTGGGGTCGATTGAGTGGTTCCAGTTAATCTCTCAGGAAAGGGTGGAATAGCCTGTGGTTCACTTTCCTGCTTTTCTTCCTCATCCTCCTGAGAGGGAGGTTGGTTATTTGGGAGAACCTTCCCAGATCATAGGTTAATCTCCTGAATCTCCATAGCATAGGTCAGGTATGATGTTTCTCCACTATATACATGTTGGGCTTATCTATTATTTGAGTTCAAGTTCGGTCGAGCAGGTATTTGGGGTTTCCTTGGTGGAGTAGGAGGCAATGGTTGTGGTTGAGCAGGTGGTGGAGGCAAAAGAGCGGGAGTAGAGTTGTACTGGGGCCTCCACCATTGATGAGGTGCATTCCATTAAGGCTATGGCTGAGCATAAGAATGAAACGAATGAGTAGCTAGTTGAGCATGGTGTTGAGATGGATATGACCAAGGAGGGGGTGTGGACGAGGATGGATGAGTAGGGGGTCCCCAAGAAGGCATGGAAGTGGCTCAATTAGGGTTGTAATAGGTCTGGGATGTCCCTTGCATTCCCTGGTGGTAAGGTATAGGCCCATGTGGCCTCCATTGGTTCATGAAATAGAGTGGTTCAGTGGCTCCTTCGGCCTCCTGGTATGCAGCTTTAAGTCCGGGAAAGGAAGGGCATTGATTCGTAGAATGGTCTTCTGCACAGACTGAACACACTTCTATAGAGTTCAATGTACATTCGTTCCTAGGATGCCTTCTAGTGCACTAAGGATAAAAGATGGATGGCCAAAGCCCTCTCTGCTTCCTCTTGTTTTCTTTTAATACACAAGGTATCCATTTGCATGGCAAGAGTCTATCTCATCTCGCTCGAAATCTTTGAGCTGATTCTCAAATTCACTTCTAAAAGATGAATTAGATGAGGATGTATTGGCTAAAGGTTGACTTCCCCTACTTCTCTTTCTGGCTGCCTTAGAGTGGTTTCTAAACACAGTCTTTATGTCATCATAAGGTAGTTGGTAGATGTCTCCCCCAGCTAGCAAGTGGAGGGTATCTAGAAGGTCTTCAGGGACTCCTATGAGTAGGACCAACTTCAGAGGTTCGGGGTCAAGTGTGCACCTGACCCCTTTATAATTGAGTTGAAACCTCTCTTCATAGTCTTCTAGGGATTCATCACTTCCCATGGTCATTCGAAAAATCTCTTCCTTGGTATCCTTTGACCTATAATAGTCCCGGTATTTTTTGTTAAAGGCTTGCTGCATCTGAGCCCAAGTTGTGATGTTGTTTCCAAGTAACCCCATGAACCAACACAATGATGCATCCTTGAGGGTAGAAGGAAATTGTTTCAACTTCTACTCATCTTCTGCATAGTCATAGGTTCGACAGAGAACAACAAATTCAAACAAGAAGGTATCAAGATCTTTGGTAGTCAAGCCATGGAAGTGAGGTAAGGCTGAGGGGCTTATGTTTTTCATTTTAGTGTCCCCATTGGTCTCCCAAATAGGAAAGGTACCCTCTAATCTTTCCCCATTTCCTCTAACGTTTTTGTTTTCAGCCATGGTCTCAGGAGGAATGGTTTCTTGCTCTTCTTCTGCTATAGGATCTTCGTATATATCTGGAGGTTCAACTATAGGTTCTTTTACATCACTGCCACTAAAGAAGAGAGAAGGGTGACTGTGTGATGTGGTGGGGGTGTTGGGTAGGAATTTTCCTACATTATCTCTGTTCCTACGAGGCATGAAAGGAAATCTCTTTTTGGGTGATTTTATTTTATTTTATTTATTTTTTGCTTGTGCCTGCAAAAATGAAATGGATTGAATAACAAATTGTAGCTACTAAAATGAACTTGTTGAAATGAAATTGCAGAATTGAAATGAAAGTAGGGAAATGACTAATCTACTCTTGCTGAAATGGAAATTGTAGAATTGAAATGAAAGCAAGAAATGCCTAATCTACGTTTGTTGAAATGGAAACTGCAGAATTGAAATGAAAGTAGGAAATGACTAATCTACTCTTGCTAAAATGGAAATTGTAGAATTGAAATGAAAGCAGGAAATGCCTAATCTACTCTTGTAGAAATGGAAATTATAGAATTGAAATGAAATAGCTACTCTATTTTTGTTGAAATTAACTACTTAGCAGAATATTGCAGTGGAAAATAGAAGAAAAGCAGTAATCACAAAATACTCTAATGCATCCCCGGCAACGGCACCAAAAAGAATGATGAGCACCTGTATTGTAGAAATAATGCTGCAACTCCTAGGGATTCCTTCTTTACTTTTATCAACGTGGTATTTCGTAACAAACTTGGAAGCGACGGTGTTGTATGCATAATTACTAGCTTTTACTACAGGCTGTCACTTGTTCAGTTGGCACAAGTTCGCTAGGAGATTAAGAAAAATTCTATGAGTTCTTAGAAGAAGCTTTTAACTGTGATGAAAGAAAACTAACTCTACAGGGGCTATTCTATTTGCAGAAAGAGAAGAAAAACTGAAATGTAATGCAAATCCTAGCCAACCCTAATTTACCCACTAACCCTTCTTTTGCAGGAAAAGAGATGAAAACCGATGGAATGAATTCCATTGACTAATGAAAAGGTAAATTGCATTTATTTAAGCTACTTCTGAAAAGAAATGAGAAGAAATCATCTTTTTGTGCTTTTGAGTATTTTTATGTGAAATTATTATGTTTGCGATTTATTTGGTTGTGATTGTGCAGAGGTTTGGTGGTAAAGGAAGATGGAGTTGGCTTTGGTAGAGGGTGAGGAAGGTGTGGAGAGGCCTTAAGAATCCCATAGTACCCTTTTGAAGACTTCCATAGTGATCAGACTTTGAAAAATCACTCATAGGAAATTCTATAAGAGGCTGCATGGTGTCTATAGGAGGATCTACAGGAGGAGGTTGAGAGCTATTTTTGGAGTTTTGAAGGTGGAAAAATGATGGGAAAGGGGAAATGAAGGCTAGATGAAGGTGTTGAGGTGTCTAGAACTTGTCAAGGAAGATCAAGAACAAATGTGATGGTTGGCTTTATTCAAATGGCAAGAAAACAACTTTATGGAGAAAAACGCAGAAATTAGGGCAGTTTGGCGAAATGTTGCAAATGACTTGGGAAATCTATGAGAAGTGAGCTAGTGCTGGCTGTTTTATGGATGTATGGTGAGCTAAGGTGCCCTGCAAGAGATCTGCACATCTACTTACAAAAACTATTCAAGGAAAGGACTAAAAGCTGAAATTTCCCTAGCTTGACCTAATTTCTGACCTAAAAACAATAAATGTTGAACAAGAACCTGTGAAGAAAAAATCATGCAGAGAGTTCTATGGTAAAAGAATAGGAAATGATCTAGGCAACTGAAATTGAACCAATATCAATCTTTCCAAATCGAAGTATCACACTACCAGTTGCATGGAAGAGCAAAAACTATGTTTTTGGTGGCAGCAATAGTGCCTTGACCTCAAATCATAGTCCCAGGAAGGGAGAAAGGAGATCAAGACCTGCTGTTGGCCTTTTTGAATCTTATTCTATCACTGCAGTAACCTACTTGAACAACTGAAATAAAAAGAACTATGATAACCCTCAAAATCAACCTAATCTAACAAAGTAAAATGAATCTATGCAACAGAATTTAACTCATGAACTGAAGCAAAAACATATAAGTACACAGTAGGAGGTGCTGGGTAGTTTGAGTTGGGCCCTAATCCAAGCACTTCAACCCTCTAAAAGAGATCTGTGCTGGCTCAAAAACTGTTTCATCTTCATTATCAAAAATAGCAGTCACATTACGTAAACTGTTCTAAAAAAGGAACTCGAAAATGCGCTGAACACAATGTTGCCCAAAAGTGCAAAAATCTACTAATAATTGGCTAACCTACTAAGGCTCTAAGCCTCCTTATTTATACAAATGGAGTCCACCAATATTCCTCCTAAAATCAAGGAACTTGGCTTCCTAGAACTGGAGATAAACAACAGTCCTACTTTACTTGCTCAGTTGCCCCTTGGAATCATCAATGTGGACCTTTGTTCTTCGAGTTGTTGATGGAGGATTTGAGGAAAGGGGTCATAAATGCAGGAGACACCCCACCTACAAATCCTCTTCCCTACTTTCCTCGATTTTTGGCTACCATTTTCTCATAAATCCCTTGACTTTGTCCAAAATTGGCCAAAAATACTTCATAAAACAAACATTAGACTACATGGCAAACTAACTAACCCAATTCACTCTATTAGCATAAATATATTCAAAAACATGCAATAAACTAATGAGAATGGCGGATTAAGTTGAAATAAGAGGCAGAATGAGCCCATATAATTACCCATTTTTGGGGCTCATTAGAGACCCTCCCAGGACACTTATAGGAAACTTAGCCCATAAGAATCAGGTCGACGGGCTGAGCAAGGTGGTACCATTCATTTGTCAGCGTCAAAATTTCGGGTGGTCCCAATTTTTTCATAGTAACGAAAAGTGCATTAGATCTGTGCATGGTACAAACCAGAGTTCAAGCTATGGCCAATGAGAAGATAGACACCCTTGAACAGAAGTTGGAGGCATTAACGAAGTAGATCCAGACCTTAAATGACACAATCACAAAGGGAAAGTCAGGGGAACATTTGAAGGCATATGATTTTAATGAAAACCTTGAGGGCGAGTCTAGCCATTCTGTTCACTTCTATGGAAACCACCAACAATCCCAACCTCGACCACCCAAGCTGGACATGTATAAATTTGATGGCTCTCATCCAACCATATGGCTAGCACAAATGGAGAAATATTTCATATTGAATCATATCAAATATGATGCGACTAAGCTAAGTGTGGAAAACTTGTACTTGGACCAAGAAAGATGGCAATGGGGGCGGTGGCATCAACACTGCTATGCAAGGCCAATGACTTGGTAGATATTCTCAAAATCCCTTTCTAATCACTTTGACCATGAATCTAACTTTTTGGGTCGTCTTACTAAGCTCCGACAGACAGGTACAGTGTAAGAATATATTAAAGCCTTTGAAGCAATAGCCTTCCACACAGGAGGTCTAGCAGATGAATTCTACTTTGAATGTTTTGTCAGTGGTCTCATGGTTGGCAGCTTGCAAGATATCTCATGAAGTAGAATGCACATTAGCGGCCCAGTCAACTAGTCCAAATTTTATAGCCAAGGGATGCCCCACCTAGGCTCCGAGCACTACCCAAACACTTAAGGTTCAAAAGGTATCACCAGCGGAAATGGCGGAAAGAAGAAAGCAAGGATTGTGTTACTACTATGATGACAAATACTCCCCAGAGCATAAATGAAATGAAGCTAGATTCTTTCAAATTGATGCTACTGATCATAATTCATCTGAGGAAGCCCCACCATTTGAGGGACCAGAGGAGGAAGATGAGGACAACGAGCTGGACAATGAGCTCCCAGCCACACCTGAAGAACCAGTTATCTCACTTCATGCTTTGGCAGGAATTTCTTCTCCCCAAACTATCAAAATAAAAGGTTTTATTAAGCATTGCCCTATAGTAGTCTTGATTGATAGTGGTAATACGCATAACTTTATCCATCAAAGAGTTGTTGAAGCAGTGCATTGTTTTGTCAGAGCAGTCTCTAATTTCCAGGTCCAGATTGTTGATGGGGATTATCACCTAAAGACCCACATGTTTGCCATAAACATGGGTGGGTGTGACATTGTCTTGGGTGTTGGATGGCTCCGCACACTTGGACCAATCAAAATGGATTTCCAGGAGTTATATATGAGCTTTAAGCAGAATAACCACACACATACCCTCCGCGGACTCCAGACAGGTGCTCCTTCTATCATCAGCTCGCATAGGATGGAAAAATTGTTAAAAAAGGGCCACCATGGAGTTATAGCCCAATTTAATGCCATCTAGGCCTTTGAACCCATTTCTCTTCATATTCATCCTGAGATGTAACAGGTCTTAAACAACCATTTGCAGGTCTGTGACAAGCCTCATGAGCTTCCACCCTCGAGAGGGGAACATGATCATAACATTACTTTTTTCCCAGGGGCTCAACCACCAAATGTGTGCCCATATAGATATCCTGTCACCCAAAAGAATTAAATTTAAAAAATCATCAAGGAACTCCTGGAAGCCGGTGTCATTTTTCCTAGCATTAGTTCTTATTCATCGCCTGTGGTCATGGTGCTCAAGAAATATGGGGAAGGGCGTATGTGTCAGACTTTAGGGCCCTCAACAAGCTGATGGTCAAAGATAAATTTCCAATCTTGGTTGTTGATGGTTTGTTGGATGAAGTAAATGGGGCTCAATTATTTACTAAGCTTGACCTTCACTTAGGCTATCACCAAATTCACATGAAAGAAGTGGACATTCCAAAGACTGCTTTCTGAACTCATGAATGTCGTTATGAATTCTTGGTCATGCCATTTGGTCTCTGTAATGCCCCATCCACTTTTCAGAGCCTCATGAATCACCTGCTTAAACCATATCTCAGAAAATGTTTCCTTGTTTTCTTTGATGACATCCTCATCTACAGCCTCACCTGGGAAAACATCTTCAACATGTAGATATGCTCTTGCAACTACTCTAGAAGCATAAATTATTTGTCAAATTGTCCAAGTGCTCTTTTGGCATGGAAGAAGTTGAGTATTTGGACCACATTGTGGGGCGTGAAGGTGTCAGGGTGAATCCCAAAACAATCCAAGCAATGCAGGATTGACCTTAACCAAATACCTTGAAGAGCTTGAGAGGATTTTTGGGTCTCATCGGCTACTATCACAAATTTGTTCACAATTATGATCGCATTGCTAGACCCCTCACTCACCTTCTCAAGAAAAATTCATTCCTCTAGAATGATGAAGCGCAACAGGCATTTATAGCTCTCAAACATGCCATGTGTTCCCCTCCCGTATTGGCACTACCTGACTTCACCAAATCCTTTTTGATTGAAAGTGATGCTTCAGGCATGGGTATTGGGGTTGTCTTAATGCAGGAAGGTCGACCCTTGGGCTTCACTAGCCAACAACTAAGTGGGAAAAATCTGGGACAATCTACCTATGAGAAGGAGATGATGGCCATCTTACATGCAATGGATACTTGGCAACCATACTTATTGGGGCAGCGTTTCCAAATCCGCACAAACCATCAAAGCCTTAAATATTTTTTGGAGCAACGCTTATCCTTGCCACAACAAAATAAATGGCTAGCCAAAATGTTGGGATATGATTATGATATAATTTACAAGAAAGGGTGTGAAAATGTCGTAGCGTATGCTTTATCACGCCAATTTGAGAAGGAAAGCACCCTGCTAGCAATCTCTCTTCCCATTCCAGAGTGGATTGAAGAGGCTCGTAAGGAATGGTTTTCACATCCTTTACTCTCCCAACTCATTAATAAATTGTAGGCATATCCAAATTCCACGGCGAGCTACTCTTGGCAAGATGAGATTCTTCGCTATAAGGACAAAGTAGTGATATCACCAACATCCACCCTCAAAAGTCGCAATTTGGCAGAGTTGCACTCACCTCCCACTGTAGGCCATTCAGGCTTTCAGAAGACTTATGCTCACACTCAACATTCATTCTTTGGAAAGGCATGAAAAAGGACATTCTTACTTTTGTAGCTGAGTGTGATGTGTGTCAGTGCCACAAAGAACAAACAATCAAATCCCCAGGCACATTACATTCATTGCCCATCCCTGCCTTAATCTGGATGGATGTTTCTATGAATTTCATTACGGGTCTTCCGAATTCAAGCAACAAGTTAGTCATCATGGAGGTTGTGGACAGACTTTCTAAGTATGCTCATTTTTGCACCCCACCCTACCCTTTTACACCAGATTTAGTGGTTCAATCTTTCATGGACTAGATCTTCAAATTGCATGGCATGCCCACTTCCATTGTGTTTGATCGTGACCCGATCTTCACCAGTAACTTTTGGCAGGACTCTTCGGGCTACAAGATACCCAACTACAACTCAATACTTCCTATCATCCCCAAACTAATGGTCAAACTGAAGCAGTCAACAAATGTCTGGAGACCTACCTCAGGTGTTTCACTTCAGAAAAGCAACATCTATGGGTACAGCGTTTACCTCTAGCCGAATGGTGGTATAATACTAACTATCATGCCACCACCAAAATGACTCCATATGAAGCAGTTTATGGTCAAATTTCTCCTTCACCTACTTCTTATATCCAGGGATGCTCGAAGGTACAAGCAGTGGATCAACTCCTACAGAACTATGCAACCATGTTGGCCCACCTCAAAGAGAATCTCCATCAAGCTTTGTTATAGACATATTTGGGCACTACAACCCCAATCACATATGTGCATAAACCAAGGGCTTCTAAGTCCCTAAAAGTGTTGTTTCACACCCTAAAGGAACAAGGTCAGCTGCTTAGATCATCTCTCAAAAGTTCTCCATGGAAAACTGCTCAGAACTGGTCAAAACTGGACCATACAGACTACTCAGTGCTAAGGGTGCGATGCATCTCACCTGCCACATGTAAAAAGTGTGATGCATACTAAAAAGCCCTTCTATAGGGTGTGATCGGCGAGAGTAGAAAAATGGAAGAGATAGTTTGCAAGGTGGATGATCATGGAATCTTCTAGAAACTTCTCCTATGACACTTGCCTCTCTGAAGTCACCCAGGGATGAGTAAGAGATCATGAATCTCCAAGTGGAACCAAGAACTATCGGAGAGAAGACACTAATCAAAATCCTAGAAGCTGACTCACCCACCGGCAAAAATCTATATATGGATCCCTCATCATAGAGATCCAGAGGCTGGAATCTTTTATTTTGTAAGGAAGTGCTGTTGGTTTCTTGGTGGAACATCATAGTGTTGGGTGATCTAAGCTTTTCATGAGGTAAAGAAGGGCTTTCATGTTGGGAGGATGACACTAGGTCAGATCAATGGGTTGTAATCCTCTCCTCTACTCTTTCTATCAATAAATCTATTTGAGTTTTCTCCACATTCTTGTATGTTTGAGTTGATATATGCATTTGTGTGGTCAATATATATCTGGTCCTATATTGTTTATGATTGTAGATCTCTGTGGTTTGATGGTATTATGCTGCTTTGACTTTACAGGTGCTCTTTGAAACGGGACAAGAAAGGAAGGAGTGGCAAAGATCTGTCAGAGGGGAGAGGAAACAAGCAAGGAGCCAAGTGAATTGAGGTTGGTACTCTCTGCTTCTCTCTCATCTACTTCTCATAAAGGAAAACACAAGTAACTTTAATTTGTGTGTTTCTAAGATAGCTACCCATCTTTGTGGGACTAGTAGCTTTTAATGGACACTAGATTTCCCAATAACAAAATGGCGACTCCACTGGGGAGCGAATAGCTTGTTTGCTTTATAAACTATAGACAGAGCCTGAAGTCAAGCTAGCTAGCCTTTGAACTACCTTTGCTATGCAAGTGCAAAGTAGATCAATGTTGCTTCAGTTCATCTCCGGGTTTTGTTTATAAACTGAACAATTGATATGCAAACATCCTAATTTCCCTGGTGGTGGCTCAAGTAACCTCATTAGATCAGTCCCCGTGATTTGTATTTACTGACTATCATTAGCTCAGCCTAAATCCCTAAACTAAGCTACAAACTGTGACCAAAAACCAAGTTAAAGTCTAGTCCGTGGACCATCACACCTTCTACTCTTGGCAATCTAGATGCATCTCACCTCCCGTGTGCAGTAGTTGGGATGCATCCCTGTTTCCCTGTGTTACAGGTGCGATGATCAGATAAGACTGTTTCTGCCTCTAGATTTTGGTTTTTCTTCACTCTCTTTAGCTTTATTCAGGAGTTTTGCTGTCTGTGATCAGTATACCACTATGGAAACTCCCTTCCTTTGCATTATTCAACCTCCATTGTATAAATAATTGTAAATGTTTTTATGTATTTTTCGCTATTTACAGTTCTCCTTTACAAAGAAGTAGCTTAATCGAACTATCGTCTTTTGATTTGGAAGTGTCGGAAGTATCGTTTTCAGTCAAAGAAAAGAATTATACTCTTCTTGATGGTTGATTACACTGTTACTCTTGTATTTGGTTCAAATTAATAGTATTTCAAGTTTCGAAAGTAGTTTTCAATTCAAAATCGCAAAGTGTCATCATTGTCTTCCTTTCGTATTTTGAAGAAAAAATTATTAGTATTGTCACTTTGAAAAGATAATTCATATTTGTACTTAGCATTCTTTTTTTCATTCACACATTAAGAAAGCGGAAAACAAATACATGCATGTGCATTTGCATTTAGACTGCTTTTTGATTTTGATTTAGGATAGTGCATCTAGGGTGTGCTCTTTGCTCTAGGTTGAAAGAATCTCGCTTCTCTTTCCTTAGTAGCTAGGATTTTCATTGCAAAAAGAAGAGTAAACGACCATTTATCATCTTAGATTGCATTTTAGGAATTGTATATCTACATCACGTGATGAGCCTTAAAGGGAAACTTCTTAAGAAAGATCAAGTGTAAAATAAATTCAATGAACATAAAAACGCTTTGGAACCTAAGACACAACATTTAGAAGTCAAGGCTAGAGATGTATTCCAGCGTCGTAAAGCCTGGTAACTATCGCTTTCATCATAGGTTGGGTGATTCCTCCTCTTTGAGATGACAAGTGCCAGTATAGACTTGTGCTCCCACGTACCATTGAGTATATATTGGGAGACCACAATAGGCTATATCCTTTATCCTTAGGAGGCCATGTTTGCCGCCCTATCAATCGCAATGCACTAAACACAACAATTGGGAAGATTGACTGTCATACCGTAAAATGTATTCTGTAGTTTTGTGATTGGTTTGGTAATCCCTCTGTCTATATTTCCAGAGTAGTCTCTTTCATTCCTTTTCAGACTCCTTAAAGGAAAAAGTCCATCTGAGCACTTGTCACTTCAGGCTCATTAGAAATTGAAGGTGACTAGAGTCATCTTTAGCTTTTTCTCGACTCTTAAAAATTGAAAAAGCAAGTTGTGTCAAAGCGTCATAGAATTTATTTTAATCGGAATAACGTCACTGTTCCCTCATTGATCTTTGGTAGAGAAAATGGAGTCCACCAACCAAGGATTTCCCCTTGGGGGAAATCCTAGTCCTTTCTCCTCTTGGGGGGATGTTGGTGCACCTCATATGGCCACATTGTCCCTTCATGGACTGACAATTGGCCTGCCATTATGGCTCTTCTCGACCTCTGTCGTTCAAAGCATCGTGATTCCTGAGCAATCAAATCAGCAACTAGATGATACCAGAGTTACCCCCAAACCTTCTACTTTGTTTGTTTCTCCCTCTCCTTCTTCCTCTTTGCTTGGTGAAGCTAGTAAAACGAAAAACCAAGTAACTGAGAAGAAGAAGAGAGGGAAGGAGGAGAAGAAGAAGGATCCAACGAAAAAAAGGGGAAGTTGTATATCATCTAGCGAAAATCTGCACATTACATCGTCCAAACCTAAACCTCCATGTGTCATTTGAAAAGGAGACCACTATCATCGAGATTGTCCTTGCATCCCATGGATCTTAAGGGACTAGTCTCCTCGGTTGCATAATCCGGTGTCCTCAACTTCTGACAATCATGTTGAAAGTACACTGTTAACTAGTGAAAATGAAGTCATCGAACAAAAAGGAAGATCTAAAATTCCTTGTAGAATGTGTGAAGGCGATCATGCCATCCACCATTGTCCCTTCCCAGAAAAAGCTAAAAGAGTCTTGGATAACTGTTCTGCTTCACTGCTACAGTTTCCTCTTGGATACAAGAAACTCTTGCCGAGTCCATCACTAGTTGAAAACCCGACTGACACCCCATTATTGTCGATCGAAGAACCTATCAATGAAGATAAACCCTCTAAGTCCACCCTATACCAAATTCAACAGGTTGAGACGATAGTCGACCCGGTCTTGTCTTCAGAAGGTCTACCTTCAGATGATACTGTCACCAAGGAGAACGAGAAAGACACCGTTCAAACTCTCTTCATGAGCACAGACTCCGATGAACATGGGGGAAATCTACCCGTTCCTTTACCACAGGAAGGAAGTTCGTTAGAGATGTATCTGGCCATTTAGTTGGTCCCACCTCCAAGCAACCTAGTCGTTTCCTTCGATTGGAATCTACTAGGCAGATCCTATCTACCATCTAATGTACCATTCCGAATCATAGTACAAGCTTATAGAATGGTCATGGTCGATACCATCATAGATGAAGAGGCTTCTGTGAGTATCCTTTCCTCAACTTCTTGGAAAGCGCTTGGTGCACCATCGCTTCTGCCTAAGATGCGAAATCTGACAGGCTTCGACAAAGGAACCAGTTGACCGTTAGGGATCCTTCCAAGTTTACCTATAACTGTGAGAAGGAAAACCGTCTACCTAAATGTAATGGTAGTCCAAGGACCTTTAGATTACAATCTACTCCTTGGGCGTGACTACATTTATAGCATGGGAGCCATTGTCTCCTCGCTCTTTC
Organism: Pinus tabuliformis; assembly: GCA_031772625.1. Lineage (NCBI taxonomy): Eukaryota > Viridiplantae > Streptophyta > Pinopsida > Pinales > Pinaceae > Pinus > Pinus tabuliformis. The sequence goes on along the minus strand of CM062816.1, from coordinate 528,794,165 downwards.
AAGTGATGTGTTTTTTGCATGAAGGCAGAGTGGTCCAGCTTGTAGACTAGCTTTCATTCCCCAGCTCACACATAGCTAATAGTCAAATACCATCCCTAACTGGTCTTTTTACGCAAGGAATGTCTCATCAGTCTCTAGTCCGTCCACCTAACGAGTGGGAGTGATTCAGTGATTACGACTGAAACCCAGGGGGCATGCACCCTGGTCTGCTTCGGAAGGAAAACTTTAGGTATAGGGTGGGTTTCCATGAAGGATATATGACTAGTCTGACACACCCATTAGGCTGGAATAAGATACCTCCGTTCGAAGGTAGGCCTTTCCCGATAGAACAAATGTTTTGTTTGCAAATTAAAGGGTAACCTGGAAACTCTACTTTGCTATACCTGGGGGCATGCAAACCTTTTTACATGAAAGTGAAAATAGGCCATTTATTTTCTTAGTTTGTACGTTCTTAACCCTTTAAACTCGTAGGATTGGTCATCCTTAGCTTACATAATGAAAGGATGCAGAGCAAAGTTTTGCATGGTGCAAGCTCCCTAGAAATTGAACCTATCAATGAAACATCCTTATTATACGACTAGCACGAGCAGTTTTACACAAAGTTTAAGCTCGTTAAAAATTAAACCTGGCAATGAGAAAATGTTCCACCATAGTTTAAGCTCACTAAAAAATGAACCCACCTCCGGTAAATAACCATTGCGAACTCATTATCATTAGCTTTTGAGCCTTGGTCGTGTTCTTACCATCACCTCCACTCTGTTTTAGCCGATCATATGCCTCCAGTTGATTCTTTACCCTTTTGAGGAACAACTGAGATAAGTGATTCTGTTAGCCATCCTCTTGACACTGCCATGATTGTAAAGTTCCAAACCTTACCTGGAACCAACTGCTACCCGAAAATATCACTCATTCCTCAAAAAATGAGTCTCCTTTAAGCTCTTTCCATCTAACTCATAAAATATAAAAAGATTGTGGAGCGATTGGCCTCTCCAGCTCATTAAAATGATTGGAAGTGTTATCCCTCCTCTATATTTTAATCTTTTTGGACCTGAGGGATTATTGCACAAAAATATCGAGCGCTTGTTTTATTCGGCTCATTAAAACTATTGAAAATTCATCCCTTTTGTATTATTTTATACTTTTTCAGAATTAAGGGATTATATGACGAAAAAGGATTGTTGGAGTTTACTTTCCGTCCATTTTCAGACTCTCTAAAATTGAAAAAGAACTGAGTTATCTTTGTCGTTAAACTCGTTAATAGTGACAAACTTGTCCATGCAGACAAGAACGAGTTCCACTGCCTCTAGGCTCGTTAAAACATAGCGACGGGTTTTCCCAAAGGGAAAATTATAGAACAAGCATATGTTATCCTCCTCAAGCTTAAAAAAAATAAAGAGGTACTGGTCAGCAATGACTGGGGAAAAATTGGTAAGAGAACTTGAAGAAACTTTATTGGTAGCAAGTCGCTCTTGAACATGACACTTTCACTCCATCGCCATGATTGAGTCGGGTTGGGTTATTCCGTTCACCGGTCATATTACCATTGTTCCACCGTACCATCCATTTTTGGGGTCAATGCTACCAATCCATTTCAGCGTCACGGATATGTTCAAGAGAATTCGATTAGAGAATTCACCAACCCAGCTTGTGTCTCATCCGATGTAATACCTTCACACTTCATTCTTTCATGACTGCCACCCTATGACTGCCACCCTGAACCTTGTATCATCAGATCGTTTTCACCTCCACAAAATCATTTTCTCCATTCCGTGTCGTAGATGTGGGATTCATTAATGCCCTCCTACGATGGATCACTTCTTGTCGACATCAGCTTATTATCCAAGAAGTCGATCTAGGAACAACCCTTTTAGTACTTTGAAGCTTGCATGCCTCAATGGAAAGTTTCTCACTTCCGGCGACAGGTTTACATCAATGGCCTTCGGCCTAAAGATTTTGGGTGGTGTTCGATGCCAAGTCCAATTTTCACACCACGTGAATTGTACTGTCGTACCTTGAGGGTCATCATCATTATCGGTGATTCCTCTTGCACTTATTAACAACTTATATCATTGGCTGGTAATCAGGAGATGTCTTTCCATGTTCGACTCCAAAACATCGTTTCACATGGATAGACTTGTACTTCGGTGAAGATTGAACGATTTTGAAGACCCAAGATCTAGTTTCATCCATCCGAGCTGCAATATATTCAGGAAAATAACGACATCAAATGTACATCATTGTTGCACAGATGATCATCCAAACCAAAGGATGATGGCTCTACCAGAATCATCAGTCTGCCACACAGACAATTCTCTGTCCTATGTAGATGAGAATGGATTTATAAAGCTCAGCATGGGAATGCCTGCCTCAGCTAGATCACGAAAATATTATGAAGATAATGTATTTTATTGTATCTTATTACAGGTCACCTTCCAGTTCGAAAAACCTCGGATCCTCATGATAAAGAATTTCACCTGACATCAAAAAGATTTACGACCTCATGCTTTAGGGGGCAACTGTTATAGACATATTTGAGCACCGCAAACCCAATCACATATGTCCATAAACCAAGGGTCTCTGAGTTCCTAAAAGTGTTGTTTCACAACCTAAAGGAACAAGGTCAGTTGATTACATCATCTCCCAAAAGTTCTCCATGGAAAACTGCTCAGAACTGGTCAAAACTAGACCATACAGACTGCTCAGTGCTAAGGGTGTGATGCATCTCACCTACCACATGAAAAAGTGTGATGCATACTAAAAATTCCTTCTATAGGGTGCGATGGGCGAGAGTATACAAATGGCAGAGACAGTTTGCAAGGTGGATGATCATGGAATCTTCCAGAAATTGCTCATGTGACACTTGCCTCTCTGAATTTTCCCAGGGATGAGTAAGAGATCATTAATCTCCAAGTGGAACCAAGAACTATTAGAGAGAAGACACTAATCAAAAACCTAGAAGCTGACTCACCCACCTGCAAACATCTATATATGGATCCCTCATCCTAGAGATCGAGAGGCTAGAATCTTGTATTTTGTAAGGAAGTGTTGTTGGTTTCTTGGTGGAACATCATAGTGTTGGGTGATCTAAGATTTTCACGAGGTGAAGAAGGGCTTTCATGCTAGGGGGATGATGCTGGGTCAGATCAATGGGTTGTAATCCTATCTTCTACTCTTTCTATCAATAAAGCTATTTGAGTTTTCCTCCACATTCTTGTATGTTTGAGTTGATATATGCATTTGTGTGGTCAATATATATTTGGTCCTATATTGTTTATGATTGTAGATCTCTGTGCTTTGATGGTATTATGCTGCTTTGACTTTACAAATGCTCTTTGAAACGGGACAAGCAAGGAAGGAGCGACAAAGATCTGTTAGAGGAGAGAGGAAACAAGTAAGGAGCCAAGCGAATTGAGGTTGGTACTCTCTGCTTCTCTCTCATCTACTTCTCATAAAGGAAAACACAAGTAACTTTAACTTGTTTGTTTCTAAGATAGCTACCCATCTTAGTGGGACTAGCAGCTCTGAATGGACACTACATTTCCCAATAACAAGCTCAAAATCGCATGAAGCAATAGGCAAACCAACATCATTCAGAGTGCAAATTTCAAGAAGGGGGTCAAGTATTCTTGAGGCTGCAACCATATAAGCAAACATCACTCAAAGACAAGGGTTGTCAGAAATTATCTCCAAAATTCTACGGACCGTATCAAATACTTCAGCGCATCAAAGAAGTAGCCTACAAGCTAGCCTTGCCACCCACTACAAAAATGCATCCCGTCTTTCATGTCTTGCACCTCAAGAAAGTGGTTTGGAACCATTGCAGAATTCAAAACAGTCTACCGAAATTCGATGAAGAAGGTTCAATTTGGCTCCAACCTGAATAGGTTCTTGACACGCGAGAACGGAACCTACGCAGCTGCACAATCAAGGAAGTCCTCGTCAAGTGGAAAGACACCTCTCCAGAAGATGCAACCTGGGAACCATCCACTATTCTTAAACAGTTTCCACAGCTTCAGCCTTGAGGACAAGGCTATTTTTATGGGGGATGGCATGTCAGGGTCCAACCCTAACCCCCCTATTTATGTAATAGGGTCGAGTCATAGGTATAGTTAGTTAAAGAGTCAATAAAGCCCATATTAATAATTATAAGTGGTTGACACGCATTTAAATAATGGGCCACAGTTAGTTGCAAATGGGCCATGGTATTAGATAGATGGTATTAATAAGAACCATTCTACTGACCCATGGTATTACATGTATGAATCCTATATAAAAGATAGAGACTCCCCTTAAGGAGCGTCGTGTCTTATTTTGTAATTGAGCCCAGCTCTATTAGAGGTTGCCCCCTCGAAGAGGCAAGTGAACATTGCTTTCCTTTTTGAATAATAAAATACATGCTGTTATTTATTATTGTTATGTGTTCTGGGTATATTTCTTCACATATTTGGTATTTTGGTATCTTCTCGCAAGTCAAGAGCATAACATGTTACAACGCATAGCAAGGCTTGATTGCAACAAGGTAATAGGTAAAAGAAATGAATTGGGTAAGAATTCCTTTGGCTATGTTTGGAAACCCTAATTCCAAATGAATGAGTGATTTGAATATAGGAAGTATTCTTAATCTTAACCTTGTTTGACATTACATGCAAATATGCTAGATTCATGAACTTGTATATCACAGGTTAATTAGCTAGTCTCTAGTTATAGGTGGATCTGTCAAGGGAATTGGAGTCCCTTAAGAGATGACGTGGATGTGTTCAGTTGCAAGAAACATGCTTGGAACAATAAGATAAGGTAACCAGTGTATTGTTATGTTCATTTATGCACCGACAATTATGTGTTGGTGGCAATATGATGCAAGGGATTGCATGGAAAAGAGGCTGCCATGAAAGATTGAAGAAGGCTCAGATTGAGCTTTACCTTGGAAGCATTGGGGACCATATTGAGTCATGGCATCTATTGTTAGTCTTATTCTTTTGGTCTTTTGTTATTTTTTTGCACTTGATTTGTGGTTTTGTTTATGTCTGGTGCAAGGCCTTGCCACTTTGTTGTGGTGTCGTGTTGTTATTGGTTTTCATGGTTTTCTTATTCGTTGCTCCTTGATCTTGCATTTATTGTCTTGAGGGTCTTGGGAATTGGTTGGGAAAGAGGAAATTTAATGGAACTCGGGGAGAGTTGTGTGGTACCCGATAGGTAAGGTAATACCTAGATGAAGCTCAATTCATGTATAAGGGTAGTTGAAGGTAAGAGTATGTGAATGAGTTGGACTTTTTGGGTCTATTGGTGTAAATGGACAATGATAGGACAATCATGGGAAAAGTAATCAAGGAAGGCAGGGTGAATGAATTTGAGGCGTCAAATGCCTTGGCTATGTTGGGAACGATTGTTCTCAATGTTGTGCATGGTGTGCACAGATAAAGGGAGATATCTTAACCCTAACCTTTTGCTATTTGGTACATATGTTATGATCATGATTATGTTGATGTTTAGATACATATTTATGTGTGTATGTATTTCGTTGTCTGACAGAAACATGATTTTTTTATGCTAATGTTTATGTATATGTATCTATGTATCCATGTCACTATCTGGCAGGATTGTCAGGGATCATCCTTATGGAGGAATGGTTGCTTATGCGGGTGAATGGCATGATGAGGTTCCCGGTCTTATGGGAATCAAGTGGGAAGAGTATTCATGACAAATATATGAGGTCAATATCACGTGGATATGAATTTATATTGTATGCTTGTATTATGCCTATGTTTATGTTATGAGTCCCATAGAAAATTTTAGGGGCTAATATTCACAAGTGGGCTAATTTTCCATGGTTTTTCCAGAAAAACGATTCGCCAATTTCCCTTTTCTTCTAAAAATTATTCGCCCAAATTTTACAATATAAAATTATTTTAACTTAAAAATTGCAAAAATTATATAGATATTGTATATAAAATCAATGGAAATTTGAATATTTTTACAAATATGTCAACAAACATTTTTTAGTTTGCATATTATAGACTAGTAAAATTCACCAAGGTTTCTAAACTTTAAGATAAAATTCCACCCTTAAAATTTTACCTCATTATGACATGTAACGTTAAAGGATACATCAGTGAAATGAAAAAAATGTGCTTTGTGACATGCTAGGATAAGCATGGATGACAGAGAGGCACTAGAAGCAAGGTTGCTTGGTAGGGATAGTGTGGTTTTGGATGTGTGGTACTACTGTTGTGCATATGTTGTATATGTTGTACATGTTGCATATGTGATGTTGTGCGCATACGTGTTGTGCATATATAGTGTGTGTACATGTTGTTTATGTAATGTGATGTATAGGGTGGTACAAATAGTGTTGTGCGAATGTTGCATATGTAGTGTTGGGTATAGATGGTGTTGTGTACATGTTGGATATGCGATGTTGTGTACATACTGTAGTGTGCACATGATGGATATGTGGTGTTGTGTGCATATGATGTTGTGCGCATGTTGGATATGCAGTGCTATGTACATAAGGTGCTATGTACATGTTGTATATGAAGTGCTATGTACATATGGTGTTGCGTGCATGTTGTACATATGATGCTACATACATATGGGGTTATGTGCATGATTGCACAAGTGGTGCTATGAGCATGTGGTGTCTTGTACATGTTGGAAATATGGTGATGTGTGCATGTGGTGTTTTGTACATGTTTTGCATGCGATTTTGTGTACATGTGGTGTCGTGTACATGTCGTGCATGTGGTACTGTGTACATGTGTTATTGTGTACATGTTGTACAAGTGGTACGATGTACATGTGGTGTTGTGTACATGTTGTGCATGTGGTGCCATATACACATGATGCTATGCACACGTTGTGTAGGTGGCACTTTGATCTGAAAATGGGGCACTTAGGCTTCTTGTCTAACTTACAAGAACCTCTCCCACTTCCAAAGCTTAAATATTCCCAAGTCCTTATGATTAACTAATGCGGAATTAAATATGTGCTTGAAAATAAGGTGTATGCTAGTCTATTTTAAACTATTTATGTGCTTTAAGTTGATGTGCTTAAGCTGATATATAAATACATACAACAGTAAATAATGCAGCAGTAAAACAAACACATAAGACAACAATTTAATTAGGAGTTCACCCAAAACTCTTGGGCTACATCTCCGTGAGCTCTAGTCAACTCAACTAGGCTCTTTGGGATTATGGGAAAGTCATTTTACAAGATCTGCAGCTTAACTCCATTGGTTTACACAAAACACAATGGGTTTAGACACCATCTTATTCCTGGCTCTAAAGCTCTTAGCTTTCTGGCTCTTGGCTCTCGCACTAGCTCTCGGCCTTAGTTCTGGCTCTGGCTCTTGGCACTGGCTCTTAGCTCTGGCTCTAGATCTTCAACTCTCGCTCTAGCTCTGGCTCTTCAGCTCTTGCGTCTTTGAGCTCTCAGAAGTCCGCTTGACCTCCAAGCGACTGTCTCAGCTACTCTGTGCATTAGATTTCACTCTCTCTGCTCTGCCTTCTACATTAGCTACCCTCAATTGAGCTCTCTACCTCCTTTGAGGTCCTCTTCTAGCTTTTCGGCTACCCCAGCCATTTCTCTGCGATTCATTATCCCTCTGCGGCTTCTCTGCTCCCTGTCAGTTAGACTGACCATCTAGCTCTACGGCTCCGTGACTTCAAAATGCATCATTGCCTGTAAAAATTCCTTCTTGTAGCATGGTGTGATGATCAGGAGTGGTTACAAAGGTTTTGGGCCGTTTCATAGGAAAAAAACCTGAAAAATGAGAAAATCCCATCACATAGAGAATGTCTGCAAAATACACTATCGGGCATGATTTTCGGATGTGAAATCCCATTCAATCACTCCTAAATCCCTATTGGGTCCACCATTAGGCGTTATATCGCATCACATTAGTGTATTGGAAAAAATCCTAAATACATGGGAAATACGTGAAAAACCCAACAAAATCCTTTTTATTGGACTTGAAAATTTATCGCATCCACCCTATAATCACATTGCGTTCACCTTTGGCCGCTATTGCAATCCCCATTGTCAATCTACGGGATCTCTGATCAATGGTTGATATCCAATTTTTGGCGGCTTAGGAGTACGAGGGTTACCTGCCTAAAAAGGTGGTTTTTCTCTCTCCTCTGCTAGCCACATGTTGACTAGTGTGTGGAAGTGGGCGGAGCCAACCCAATACTGCTTTCCGCCAGACACCTACCTGAAATCTTGCCTTTTCGGAACTCAAATAGTATGCATCGTGTTTATAATTCCCTTTCGAGACCGCTTTATTGCTTTGGGGGCTTTTTCCTTTGTATTTCGGTTTTATGCCGAAATGCACCAATACACAGAAAATCCCTTTACAACGAAACTCAAACATTATGAAGCTAAGTTTACCAAATCCATCGGGTCTGGTGATCGCATGTGCATGTATTATCACCCCTTTTATCACAGTGATGCGATGTTGCAATGCCATATATCACAATCGCTCATCGGATAGCACCAGGGGTCCATCCCTTGTCTTATGCCATCTCTGATTCTGATCCACCGATAGTAGTGATTGCAACATCGCATCAGCTTGGGTCCTTGCCTTTGCCTCATGGCATTGCCGACTGCGATCTGCCGATACCAGCGATCGCAATCGTATTGACCGGGGTCTCGCTATCGAACATAGGCCTATCTCCAACCTGATATATCGGAGATCGGAGATCGGGGGTCTCTTCCCTTTTTTCTTAAGTCCACCTCTTGAACCCTTTTCCGATGCGATTTCCCTTTATAAGGGTTTTTTTTCCATTTTTAGGGGATTTTGCCTCTTTTTCCTTAGAACAAAGGGCATCTTCTTTCTGTGATAACTTCTGCATCCTAAGTCCATTTTTTCCGATTTAAGTTGCAGTAGATTCAGAATGAAAATCTCTCTGCAATGGGGCTATTTCTAGGAACTTCCTTGGCCTTTCCATTTCCTCTGTGAGGAACACTTAGACTTAGGAGTCTATCCAAAATCCATTTTGGATCACGCCTTCCCACTAAAATAACTTTTGGTCTCCAAAATACTGATATACTGATCTGAGAAATAAATGAGAGTAACAACATCCTCTTCTTTTAGCCTCCACACACTTTCCTTGCATAGTGCCTCTGAACCAAAGTCTTTGACCACTTCCCTTCCTAGATGGGTTGGTCCTCCTGGGAAGAACTGTCTTCCTCCTTGCCTTCCTGTAGAACTCCTGTTGAAATGGTCATAGAAGGTAGTTTGAACTTCTCTGCCTTGATCATTGATCCAAGGTGGCTCAAACAAATGTGAAGTACATATGCTCCACAAAACTTTCATTTGTACCTGTTTGAAAAGCTATCAACAACAACTGTTAACAACAACATAAATACAAACAATAACTGGATGGCCTAAACTATTGCTTCAACAAAAGAAACAGATTTCACATCTTATGAACACCTCCATGTCTTACATCTGCATACAAATGACAGACTAGATAATAAGCCCACAAAACATGCCTTTAAAACAAATGACCCTTCAAGTCAAGCATGTAGAAAAAGACCATTAGGACTCTTTTTCAAAAGATGAAACACTTCATTATTATCTCCATCTTGGAGACCAAGTTAACTTCTCCCAAGTCAACATTACATCACATGCATGTCAAAGCAATCAACCCTGCAAGTTAATTACACATACATGTTCAAATACAAGGAAATCATCAACATCCCTATGTTCATGCATCTCATGCTCATGCATGCATTTCATTCTTCAACTTCCACTTAAGCACATTTTACTTTCGAAGCTGAAATGAAATATAATGTTGCAACAAAAATGTGAGCCTCCTACTCAACTTCTCTCATTCACCTTCTTGGTAAAGTCTTGCGACTTGCATTCCATTTACAAAGAAATGCAAATAGATGCATCAATAGATATGTAATATTAATTGGATAAGAACTCCGACCATTTCTCACCAATCCCTTTCAAAGGTACTACCTTTGTTTGCACATCAGCATCAACATGTGAATCATCTTGAGACACATCATTCATGGAATCTTCCTTTCCATTTCTGCCATCTTCTCTTTCCACTTGCTTCAGCTTTGGTGGAAGCATTGTTGGATTCAGAGTCCAACACCTTTCAGCAAGACGTCCTTGCTTATGGTAGTAAGTGCAACACATGTGCATCCTCTTGAAAACATGATTTGCCTTGTCCAATGGACCTTTGGCTTCTTGCTTCTTTTCCTTCAAAATTTTCCTGTACGTGGCCATTCTCTTCCAACATCTAGAAATATTATGGTTATCCAAACCACAAAAGGAACATGAAATTATTTTCCCATATCTATGTGGAAATTTACCATGCTTTACATAATCAAAAGGAATATGTTTAGAACAAGATTTATACCTTTCTCTTTCACCTTTATTGCCTTCATGAGGAGGTGAATTGAGTGAAGAAGTAGCTCCATTTGGAACACCATCAACCTCTTCAAGTTTTTTAGAGTTTCCACAACTCTCTGGTCCAAGTGTGTGCTTCTGAACACCTGCATCATGCAAATTATGTTTCAAGCTATTGCATTCCTCCTGAATACAATATTTAAACTCTTCAATGCAACTCCTTCTGGGAGCTGTTTCAATGGCCTTCATGGCAGCTTTGGAACTTTCTCCATAAGCTTTTTCATAGTCAAGACCCAAATACTTAGGCCTTTCCTCAATCATTATTGGTTCAACAATACTTTGTGCATGTCTACCCAAGCCTTTTCCTTCATAGCCCATCTTGGACATTAGCTTGGAACCTATGCCCTTGGTATGTTTTTCAAAAGAACCAATATAGGCATTCTTAGAAGAATTTGAAGACAAACTAGAATGGTTTAGCTCTTCTTTAAGATGATACTTGACCAAGGATTCTTTGGCAACAAAGAGCTATGACTCCAACTCATGCATCCTTTTCGAGTTCATACTTGCAATATGAAGTTGTCTCTCCATTTCCTTCAATTTGTCAGAAAGCAACTGCTTCTCTTCCTTCATGGAATTCAACTGCTCTCTAAGTATGTTGTTCTTCCTTCCCTCCTCACACATTTCTATCACCTTATCCATCATAATGAACAAGTCTTTCTTCATGTCTTTACCAAAGAGTCTTGTGATGCAAGAGGAATTTGAGGACTCACTTGTAGAAGTTGTTATTATACCAATGAACAAAAGAACTTCAAACAAGATTACTAAAGATCTTATTTAAGAAACCTTTTGCAACAAACCTATTCTGCTTCAAGGATTTCCTTGAGGTCCTTTGGGATAGAAGAATGCCTTCAGCCCTTCTTCCTTCTTGTCCTTCTTGGAATGAGCTATCAATAGCTTTCCCTTCACCTCTGCAAACTCAAACAATATTCAATCTACAAACAAGCATACAATCAACCTCTGATTATTTAAACACCTTTCAGACAAGCAATCTTTGCTCTGTCAATCAAGCATTCTGATATAACCTTCTTTGAAGGTAGGGTTAATCAATCTCAAGCTCTGATACCACCTGACCTGAAAATGGGGCACTTAGGCTTCTTGTCTAACTTACAGGAACCTCTCCCACTTCCAAAGCTTAAATATTCCCAAGTCTTTATGATTAACCAATGTGGAATTAAATATGTGCTTGAAAATAAGGTGTATACTGGTCTGTTTTAAACTGTTTATGTGCTTTACGTTGATGTGCTTAAGCTGGTATATAAATACATACAATAGTAAATAATGCAGCAGTAAAACAAACACATAAGACAACAATTTAATTAGGATTTCACCCAAAACTCTCGGGCTATGTCTCCGTGAGCTCTAGTCAACTCAAATAGGCTCTCTGGGATTATGGAAAAGTCCTTTTACAAGCTTTGTGGCTCAACTCCATTGGTTTACATAGAACACAATGGGTTTAGACACCATCTTATCCCTGGCTCTTAAGCTCTCATCTTTCTGGATCTCAGCTCTGTCTTTGGCTCTCAACTCTGATTCTAGCTCTAGCTCTGGTTCTTGGCTCTGGCTCTTGGCGCTGGCTCTGGCTTTGGTTGTTCAGCTCTGGCTTCTCTGAGATCTCAGCAGTCCGCTTGAACTCCAAGCGATTGTCTTAACTGCTTTGAGCATTAGATTTTGCTCTCTATGCTCCGCCTTCTACATTAGTTGCCCTCAATTGAGCTCTCTACCTCCTTTGAGGTCCTCTTCCAGCCTTTCAACTACCCCAATCGTTTCTCAGTGATTCATTATCCCTCTGCAGCTTTATGGCTTCTTTGCTTCCTGTTAGTTAGATTGGCCATCTGGCTTTGTGGTTCCATGGCTTCAAAATGCATCATTTCCTGTAAAAATGCCTACTTGTAGCATGGCGTGATGATAAGGAGTGGTTACAGAGGTTTTGGGGCCGTTTCATAGGCAAAAACCCGAAAAATGAGAAAATCCCATCAAACAAAGAATGTCTGAAAAATACACTATTGGGCATGATTTTCGGATGAGAAATCCCATTCAATCACCCCTAAATCCCTATCGGGCCCGCCATTAGGTGTTATATCGCATTGTATTAGTGTATTGGGAAAAATCCCAAATACACGGGAAATACGTGAAAAACCCAACAAAATCTTTTTTATCCGACTTGAAATTTTATCGCATCCACCCTATAATCTCATCGAATCCGCCTTTGGCCGCTATTGCAATCCCCACCATCAATCTATGGGATCTCTGATCAACGGTCGATATCCAATTTCGGGCAGCTTAGGAGTACAAGGGTTACTCACCCAAAAAGGCGGTTTTCCTCTCTCTTTCGCCAGCCATGTGTCGACTAGTGTGTGGAAGCGAGTGGAGCCAACTCAATACCGCTTTTCACCTGAGGCCCACCCAAAATCCCACCTTTATGGAACTCAAATATCATACACCATGTTTATAATTCCCTTTCAGGTCCGCTTTATTGCTTTGGGGGATTTTTCCTTTATATTTCAGTTTTTATGTTGAAATGCGCCAATACACAGAAAATCCCTTTACGGCAGAACTCAAACATTATGAAGTTGGGTTTATAAAACCCATCGGGTCCGGCGATCACATGTGCATGTATTATCGCCCCTTTTATCACTACGATGCAACGTTGCGATTCGATATATTGCAGTCGCTCGTCGCATAGCCCCGGGGGTCCATCCCTTGTCTTATGCCATCACAGATGCCGATCCGCCGATATCAGCGATTGCAACATCACATCGCCCGGGTCCTTGCCTTTGCCTCGTGGTATCATCGACTGCGATCCGTTGATATCGGCAATCACAATTGCATTGCTCGGGGTCCCGCCATCGAACACATGCCTATCTCCGACCCGATATATCGGAGATAAGAGATCTGCAGTCTCTTCCCTTTCCACTTAAGTCCACCTCTTCGACCCTTTTCCAATGTGATTTCCCTTTATAAGGTTTTTTCCCCATTTTTAGGGGATTTTGCCTCTTTTTCCTTAGAACAAAGGGCATCTTCTTTCTGCGATAGCTTCTGAATCCTAAGTCCATTTTTTCCCATTCAAGTTGTAGTAGATTTAGAATGAAAAGATCTCTGCCATGGGGCTATTTCCAAGAACTTCCTTGGGAATTCATTTTCCTCTGTGAGGAACACTTAGACTTAGGAGTCTATCCCAAATCCATTTTGGATCACACTTTGTACAAATGGTATTGTGTACGTGTTGTACATATGGTACTGGTGTACATATGGTATTGTGTGCATGTCATACATGTTGTGTTATGGGCGTGCAATACTATGTATGTGCATTGTGTAGTCATGGTATCATGACATGTGCATTTGTTATGTTGTACTCTATGTATTGTGTGGTGCGGTCCATTGGGTATAGATGTATTGTATTGTGTTGTACGCCAGGTGTATGTACATGTATTGTGTGCCGTTGTACATCAGGTATAGATGGATTTATTGTGTTGTACATCGGGTGTCTATGTATGCATGTGTTGTGTTGTATATTAGGTGTAGGTGTATGTATGTGTTGTGTTGAACTCTATGTGTACGCATATGTATTGTGTGGTGGTGTACATTGGGTGTAGGTGCATACATTGCGTTGTGTTGTACACTGGGTGTAGGTGTGTGTGTTGTGTGTCAAGTGTACTTGCATGTATTGCATGGTGTTGTATGTTGTGTGTGGTTGTATGTGTGTGATGCACACTATGTGTATGTGCACATGGTTGAGGATAAGGAACTCAAGTGTTTGTCAAGTGTGGCAACTCATCCGGTGTGTGTACAAAATAAGGACAAAGGTAGAAGCTAAGGATCAACTAAAGGATAAGTATCAGTATTTTATTTTAGTTCAATAATGCATGTTATCTATGATTATGGTCTATGATGATTACATGTGATTTATATGATTCTGGTTTATGATGGTTACATGTGATTTATGATTTTTATCTATGATGGTTGTGTTTTGAGCTAACCTGATGCAATATATTTATACATGATGATTTGATCAAACAGTTATTTTGACTTGTTGTGACAGGAAGTACACAGGATTGCAAGTGTACCTTATTGATGAGCTACCAATGAGGTATGATTTGAAGTAATTTCAATTTAGTTTTGAATCTAATGGAATTTATGTGCTTGGTACAGGAAAGCATGAAATGCTTGGTTTGGTGGTTGAAACTGACTACAAGATTAGCAGCATCAACAAAAAAATTAAAACAGGAAGCAGTATGATGGTAGAGCACTTCAGGAGCAGAGTCGTTATGGGACACTGGTACCCAATAGTGTCCATTGATTTCCATGAGCATGCTATGAACAACATCATGGTTTTAAGGTAGGGATATGCCTTGGTTTTTTGACCTTCCGATGCGGACTTCCCATGATGGGGGTGCCAGCGGAACTTGGAAGGTGTGTGATTGCATGGAAGGGGGTGACTGGATTTCCCGAGGGACTATGTAGCAGAGAAGGGAAGGCTGGGGATATATTCGGTTTGGTCATTAGAGTTTCGAGATGGAATCATATGCACATTTGGAGTGTGCCCTGGAACAATGAGACAATGACTGTTCAATGAGAGGACAAGTAGCGCAGTATTATAGCACTGGACATTCCATGTAGATTTGACTTTCAGAGTGTATTCTAGACTTCTTCAGAACGAGGTGAATCCTGGTATTACCTTTGTGGATGGAGGTGTGACCCTCTGGATTTCCTTGTTGATTGATACATGAATCATATCCTTTTATTTGTTGGTCAAGAAAATGTATATATGTGTATATTATTGTAAATACTATATCGAGCTAGTTTATAAAGCTCCATAGATAGAATGGTTATTTGTTGGTTTAAGGAAATGTGTATAAGTATATGTGGACTGTAAATACCATAATGAGTTTTGTTATAAAGCTCTAGTAAACAATATTTTTATCATGTTTTATCATATGGTAATTGTAAATACTGCAATGAGATGTGTTATAAAGCTCCATTGGCAATATGTTTTTTTCATTGGTCTCATTGGTTATAGGTGTGATTGAAAATTGAGGACGGTGTTCCCCCAAGGGGGAGGGTTCTGTAACAACCGTGGTTAAAAATCCATGTAAAAATATATAATACCATGGTCATGGGACATGTATTTCAAGCTGAATGGTGGGAAAGAAATCCTAGTGGGTGTTCATTCAGTTTAATATAGATAAATAAATTGGAAAAGGCAATGGCAAAGGCGTTGGAAAGGAAAAATGGCATTTTGGCACAGTTATTATGAAAATAATGGAAATTAGGAGAAAAGGAAAGTGAAAGGTCACAAGTTGCATGTGAGGAGGAAGTTTAAGGAAAATAATGGAAAATGAAGAAAATAGAGGCCTCCTTAATAAAAAGGCTTATCAGGATCAATGTGTAGGCTTGGTCAGTGTAAGCTTCGTCAGTTCAGTTTTGGAGCTCTCTCTCTACTTTCTCTCTCTCTCATACTCTTGGACACTTAGGTTTTTCTTGGAGCACTCTTGGAGAATGTGGCAAAATTGGAGTTTTGGAGCAAGAAGGCAAAGGAAGAGTAGGAAAGGCCAAGAGTACATCAAGATCAGAATCTACAATGAGTTTTGCTTGCAGGTACCGAGTTGCATGTATGTTTTCTTCACTAGTTTCAAAATGCATGGCACATGCATGTGGTTTCTTGGTTATGGTATTTCATTGGTTTGGAGGATTTCCTAAATTGATAGTGGATTTTCATAGCCTTGCCATTTCTTGGATAGCCATGGTGTTGTGGGTTTATTTCTTTGTTTTTCTAGTTAGTCCTCATGTTTCCTTTAGCTTGGGTTGAGTTATTAGTTCTTGGAGCCTTGGTTGGATAAATGCTCTGGAAGCACTGTAACGAGTTGGGTTGAGTTATTAGTCTTGCAGCCTTGGTTGGACAGATGCTCTACCCCAGTAATAGCTTGGGTTGAGTTATTAGTCCTGGAGCCTTGGTTGGACAAACACTCTTGAGCCCTTGGTGGTTTGAGTTACTAGTCCTAGAGCCTTGGTTGGAAAATTACTATGGAGCCCTATATAAGTTGTGGGTTGAGTTACTAGTCCTGAAGCCTTGGTTGGAAAAATGCTCTGGAGCCTGGTAGCGGCCTTGGGTTGAGTTACTAGTCCTGGAAGTCAGGTGGTAACAAATGCTTTGGAGCCTTGGAAGGCTTGGATAGAGACCATATGATGATGGTTTTGTGATGTTTGAATGTGAGGTGGAATCATTTTTTGATGGGTTGAGGTGGTTGGCCACTAGAATCCTTAGATGCTTTTGGATTGATGTGTTTTATGAGATCCCACATTCATGCTTGGAATATGGCACGAGAGTGAATGGATGAAGAGAGATTTGGCTCAAATATTCTATGGTCGGGTGGAATGTGGTAGTCCCATATCAGGTTGGATTTTACATCATTAATATGAGGTTGTTTCTCCTTGTACTTATATGAGTAATACACTAGTTTATATGTGGATTCTATGGCTATTATATCCTTGGTATTTCTGTTATGATTATGATGGTTATGAATATGTATTATGGTAGTGGCTATGTATGGCTCCCATTATGTTTTTGCTTTTATATGAATGAAAAATGTATATATGACCTAATGGATGAAACTAGAGCTAAAGTGACAAGGAAACAATGCCTCATAGTGAATCTCAGATAAGTATGAGACCCCTATACTTAGATATGTTATTCGCACCTATAGATTACATATTCATGATATGTTTGATGAAATGCATGTCATGGCTAGTAGGGGTCTAGTTAAGGTCTTATTCAAGTAATTCAATTATTATTTTTATTTACATGTTATCTTATTGTTTTGAAGGTGTCATTCAAATTTGGGTAGTGACCTGGGCTCTGGGCCTGAAAATGTGGCTTGAATCCTGGGGATGCTAGCACAAAACTGAGCAAAAGATTCCTTGGAAACTAGCTTGCAGGCCCGTGAGAGCATCCTGAGGTCCTTTGAAACTGGCATGCCCATAACATGATAGCATCCATAGGTAAGTGATAAAAAATATCAGTGAGACCAGGGGCTGGTTGGCACCAAGGCTGGGCTGGTTCTTGAGGGTCCTAATGGTGATGTTGAATGTATGTATGGTGTGTTTCTATCAGTTCCACTCCCTTATTATGACTTAGGAGGTTGAATCATATCATAGTGGCCTCTCATTGAATGTTTACCTTGAGTGGATGGTTGCTTGGGTAGATGTGGGAGGAGGGTGTTATAATCATAAAGCAAAAACTTCTTCAAAACATAGAACCCCCAACCACCATAATTGTAATATTTTGGCTTCTTTAATTGACCTACTACTATGATGATTCTCTACAAAAGAATACATCTACCTTGAGACTCCCCCTGATCTAAACACACCATTCATCTGCCATCCTTTCCCATTTGATATCAATGTTAACTCAGCTGACATTAATGCCAACACACTTGATGCCATGCCAGGTGTCCAACAAGTTTGAAATGTTAACAAGAAAAGGTCCTATGTGGTGGAGTTGGAAGATGATATCCAAATCAATTCTATACACAAAAGTCTCAATGAGATATTCAAAATTAAGATAGATTTATGTCAATTCCTTACAATACTACTTATATGATAATTAACTTTAATATATCTATATATAAAAAAAATTATTTCTATTTTAATTAAAACCCCCATAATATTTATTTCTAAATATATATACCGTTTATGTTTCCTTTTGACGTGTTTTATAGATTTTTTATAATTTTAATTTTTAATGTGATATATATATATATATATATATATATATATATATATATATATAGGTATATATATATATAGATAACTAACATCATTCCCTGAAATCCAAATCAATTCTATTCTACACACATAAGCCTCACTTGAGAAATTCAATAATTAAGATGGATTTATGTCAATTCCTTACAATACTACTTATATGATATTTAAATTCAATATATCTATATAAAAAATATATCTATTTTTAATTAAAACCATCATATTATATTATACTAAATACATATATTGTATTTCCTTTTGACATGTTTATGACTTTTTTTTTAAACTTATATATATATATATATATATATATATATATATATATATATCTATATATATATATATATATATATATCCTGCCACCTTTGACATGATGACAACTCAAATGAAAGGGGGTTGTGGCTCCCATTCTACTTGGCACATTACATGCACTCCAATCAAACCATTATTTATGGTACGAAATTGACACTAGCGGAAAGATCATTCAAGCTCCGCGGGAGGAATAACGGAGCACATGAGATATTATTTGGCACTCACAGCATACCCTCTCCATGCTCGAACCATAATTGGAATGAGAATGACTCCATATTTGCGTTATCATTATGCATGTAGGATGCCTGGCATGGGAACTTCCACAAAACTATTATATGGCACTCAAGAATCACACAAAATTCAACTCCTCTAGCATTAACAACTCTATTTTATGTCTTGGTCTCTCTCAAATAAGTTCAATTACTATTTTTTTCCTCCAAGTAATTGACCTCTTTGTGCTTAAATCCTTGGCCTTGACAATGCTCCACAGTCCAATGCATACGTTGTGCTTATATACACTAGCTTCTTCTCACTGGTCTCCATTAGATCACTTGGACTTGGCCTCTCCATAGACATCTCTCTACTTCTAACACTCAATAAGAAAATATAATTAGATTGGAAAAGTTGGAGGAAAAAATTGACATATAGATTGCAATATTAACATTCTTTCTAGGAGATGAACCAACATCTCTGTTTCCTTGGACGAGGATGGTGATCAACTTACCCAGACACCCAAAGGTTTTGACCACTAGTTATTATGAATCACTACTTTTTTGTTAATATTTCTAGCAATTTATTTTTGTATCCATGTTGTAGTATGTAAAGGTTTGGCGAAACTAGCTTATTTATATGGGTTTTTATTTAGAAGATGCTCTAGTTAGATGAGGTCTTAGAAATATCAAAACTTTGAACTTATGCTAGTCCAATTTCCCTTTGGGTGGACAAGTAGCAAATAATATTGGTCTATGTAATCCTATTTTGATATAATGAAAAGTACACACACACACACAAATATATCAAAAGAGTATTACATAGACAAATATTATTTGCTATATATATCTATATATCTATCTATCTATATATATATATAGATATATATATATATATATATGTTGGCATTATGATTCAGGTGTTGTCCTTGATGGCAACCCATTCAGGTGGTAGATCACTATTCTTGATGATCAGCTCTCTATTTTTAAGAAGGACGCAGGCAATCTGTTCAGAAAGTGCGTCCCCGCAGGTATACCATGCAGAACCCGCGTCCAGGGACGCAGGCCAGCCGTTCAGGGGGTGCGTCCACCCAGTGCACACATTTCAAGACAGAGAAAAGCACGTGGGGGTTTCTTGTGTGGTATCTAGCCGACGGTTTTGTGTTTCTATGGTGTCGGCTCGTGGTATTGTTCCATGTTTTGGGGAGGAACTTGCCTATATAAAGAAAAGGAGTTCATTTGGATTAATCATGTTTTTGGTTGAACATCTTATGAGGGTAAGATCTGGTCTAGATCTAAACAAGGCGAATCTGATGGACCGAGATCTCTTCGACTCTTGCTCGGATCTGTGATCTGACTGTCTGGGTTATTTCTAAAGTCTTGAAATTCTCTTTGCCCGGAAGGACGCAGGTGCAGTAAGGGTTCAGATGCGTCCGAGACGCAGGAGCGAAGGGTTTCAGGTGCGTCGGACGCAGGTGCAGTAAGGGTTCAGGTGCGCCGGGACGCAGGCAGTTCAATAGACTCAGTGCGAGGGACGCAGGCTAGCAGTTGAGCAGGGTGCGTCCGGGACGCAGGCTAGCAGTTGAACAGGGTGCGTCCAGGGACTCAGGTCAGCAGTTGAGCAGGGTGAGTCCAGGGACTCAGGCTAGCAGTTGAGCAGGGTGAGTCCGGACTCAGGTTGGCAGTTGAGCAGGGTGCTTCCTTCTCTTAAAATCTTTGTTTATCATTGTTCTGGTTACTACAGTTGATTGGGTGATACTCTTACACTTGATGATCAATTGATGCTTATGGATTTATGAAAAGAAGTAGGGGGTTGTAGCTCCCTTCCAGGAGAAACTGGAAAACGAGAGAGAGAGTTGTAGCTCTCTGCAGGTTGCAGCCTGCGTACTGGTAAAGGACTGCACCAGTACAAAACCATTGTAAAAAGAATTTCTAAATTGAAAGAAGATAGAGACATATTGCAGCAGGTGGTTTTCTCCCACATTGGGTTTCCACCTTACATCTTGTGTTCTTTGGTGTGACTGTCTATTTTCTTTGTTCATGCTCATTATTTTATTGTACTAATATGCAAGAATAATTCAAAAGATCAAATAAGGAAGATTTGTTAAATTGCTAGATAATACTGATTCACCCCCCCCTCTCAGTATTATTTCCAACAATATATATATATATATATAAATATATATAAATATAATTGGAAATGTTTTTCGAACAGTCATGATAATTTATATTAATAAATATATGTTCTCTAAAAATGCATCAAGTACATCAGCGTGATTATTAAAAAGAAAATTTCATCCATGAATGTAAAAGTAAAAGATATAAAATCCATCCTCCACCCAAAAAGAAGGGGGGCACAGATCGAAAACTAGATCTTCTATGGCTTACGCCGACTACACCTTGAGAACATCAATATATTCTTACAAATTGCTTCTATAGGATGATGCAAAAGTAAAACATTTCTAATATTTGAGAGAAATCGACTCATCACTAGGCCCACAAGAGGAAAGATAATTTTTGTCATCATGTTTTGTGGTTTTATTGCTTCAATATCGACCCAATTTATCTACCATAGCCTAGAAAATAAGTTCACCCCAACAAAGAAGCGGAATATATGGAAATATGATCCACATTGGTGCAGTATAAATTTTCATCATGGGATTCAAATCCAAGCACCAATAGGTGAGAAACATTCCTCTAGTACCCATGAAATAAGGTCAAGATTTTTAGATGTGATCCTTGTCAACCTTGTTTTACAAAAGAAAAGCATAATGACCATTTCCACAACAAAAAATTCCAACAAGCTCATGATTTACCCAATTAACATAGGTCAATTCTAAAGTTGAATTGTAGCTAGGCCAAAGGCCAATTAACTTACCAATTAACCCTCTATATGTGAATGTAGTCACATTCTTCTTCTCAAAAGGGGAAATCCCAAATAAAGAGAGGGAATTGACTCCACATTTTCAATAAATATTTTGCGAAGCCCATTGAACAAGAAATGATCTCAACCACTCAAAATATAGAGAAACACCACCAAATCATATTACGGAAGAAGGAAAAACCCCAATGAGTTACGAATCCATGGAACAGAAAAAGAACACCTGAGATAATAGGAAACCAAGATGAATGAAAACTAAGACACCCTAATTCAACAGAAAAAACTCCAGATCTATCATGAAGAGCGAAGAAAACCACACTCAACCACAAATGAAACCCCAGATATACATCAAAATGATTAACACGAGGGTGAGGAACAATGATGACTAGAAAACCCTAGCCACTCACTCTCGCAGCACATTCAACTCCATTCTCTAATATATAATTATAAATGTTAAGTATATATATATATATATATATATATATATATATATATATATATATATATATATATATATATATATATATATATATACAGATGACTCTGAATGTCCAGAACCATAAGCTGGACAAAATTCTACAGTTGCTCAAGGAAAATGGTTTCGAGATCAAGGCAGAAGGTGGACCACAGCTGGATATCCCAACTTACTAAGGAATGGACTATGCTGTCAACAGGTTTTCGGAAACTTTTTTTGTTTGTCAATTTTTGTAATCCTCAATGGAATTGTCTCAAACAAGATACAGTTTGCTTGTGAAACTTATAGTAGAAAATTTTGTATGGATAGATAGTTTGGATATGTATTTCTTGTGGATGGCAGTCAAAAACTATCGATGGTTCCCGGTTTCCCTTAAGGGCGGGCAATGACCTGTTTATTTTTGTATATAGCTTGTTTGTAAGTTTTACGTTGTTGAAGTAATAGAATTTCTACCTCAGTTTACAGAATATATATATATATATATATATATATATATATATATATATATATATATATATATATATAATTAATAATTAAAATTAAACATGAAGTTACGAAATATATGATTATGGATGTGAATTATCATTTTTTTAAATATGATATGAGTATTATGGTTTTTCCTGTTAACACCCAGGTTGTTCCCTATGACTCCCAAGGGAATACGGCCGGGGTAACCACTAACCAATCTTTGGATCACTGTTTCTAGCCAAACTGTGATCAGAGAGGGCTCTCTCTTTATGATTTGTAACTGTTTACGATAGGGTTTTAGGCTAGCTATTATGCACAGGTTTTGTTTATGTTTTGGTTGATGAAACTCCTTTTAGATTCCAGTAATGTAGTTTTCAGAGAAGTTGAGTACCATTGGGCAATGGAGTCTGTGGCTATATGTGTTTGAAACTTTGAGATGAAAGATGGAACTTACAAGGCCATTTGAGTGCTTAATAGAACAGATTTTTGATTAAATGACTGGAAACAGGTAACACAAACAGTGAAAGCATTTAAGAATTTTCACTTATTGTTTATATATTCCCAACAGACAGGTTTAAGAGGAAAAGACAGAGGTCTCAGGGACAAAATTGAATCCCTGAGAATGCCTATCACAGTAAAAGACACAGTTTTGAAATGCAGCAATTAAGAATTACAATTCTGTCACTGTATCTGAGGAAAACATGTATAATAGCTCAGTTTGAGTCCAGGGTAATCATGGGTTAAGTCCTGGAACTATCCTTTCACCTTGCTATCAAGTGTAAAACATTTAAACAACAAAAGAGAACAAAAGACTCGAAAACATATAACAAAGAGATTTGAGAATACTTATTGTTTTATGCAACACCCTGGAATCCTGTAACATTCATCTTTCACCACAATACTTCAAAGTATACCAAGCCTTGGAAATTCCATTCTTCCTTTGTATTACTTCTCTGAAAATATTACAGTAAGAGAGAGTTCTCGAAAGAAAATTACAACAACCCCTTCAACTGCTGTGAAGGGTGAATATATACTTGGGGTGATTTACAAAATATCTGAGTTCTGAGTTATCTCAGATTTTACATTCTTACCAACTACTTAAGATATTATGACCAAAATTTAATACAGCATTGATTACAGAGTACAGGCATTTTAATGCTCTGTCAGAAGATATTTTAGCCTTTGGAAACAGCTAAGTCGGTCGAGATATTCTGAATAAATGCTGGAAGACCTGTCTTTAAGGCTTGTACGCTGTATCCTGGACTTGTCACCTGTGATTGTGACTGCTGCTTGTGGTGAGTCAATGGTCCTGCTGAGTTGGCTCAGCCTCTGCCTCTTCCCTGTAGATATTTTTCTTCAAAATTGTGCCTGCGCATGTATGCTCATTCGCCTGGGGAATTAGCGCTACTGATTCTGGCCTGACAAAACTGTCTGTGTCAAATTTCTCCAGACATCCTGTGTGGGCAGTTGGTGTGCTAAGATTGCCCCTAGAGTTTCATCTGCTTCTGTGAATTTGAAGAAGTTAGGTGGTGTATCAAACAGATGCTCAACTTCATTCATGAGGAAAAACAGGTTCTCCACCCTGTCATACATAGTCTGCCCGGTGGCTGGCCCTGCGTCTGCTGAAGTGCTGGGCGGTTTTGCAATCTCTGCTACTGCATGGGCATCAATTCTCTTATTGTAATTGTCTAGGGTGAGCAGTCTTCCTACACTGCTTAAAATGCTGGGGAGGCCTCTGTTCTGTAGTGCCACGAATTTTTCCAGGAATCTGTTGATTTCAGTCTGCATATCCTGTGTCCTCCTCTCCAGTGTTCCAACTAAGTTCCTCAATGTTATGACTCTTTTGGCTACAGCAATTGTTTCTGTCCTGTTGGTGATTCCTATGACAGCTAATTGAGAGCTAGTCTTATAGTTCAGAATATTGATCATCCTAGTAGCAGCTTCTGGCATGTGTCCAAGGCTTGCCCTGGCTCTCTGTATTTCTCTGTTTGCTTTAGTGATGAGCACCATTTGCTCATCCATGGTCTCAATATATTGCCACTGGTTGGCAATGGACCGCCCAATGTTGCTCCATAGCACTGCTTTCATTTCAGCTGTCACTTTTTCTAGTGCAAGCTCTTTCTCTAGTTCAGCAATTCTCCTCTTAAGAGCTTTTACCTCTCTCTCCTTGGCTGCCTCATTCTGTTTGATCTTGTCAAACTTTTCATTTACCTTAGCCAAGGTTTTCTTAAGTTCATCCAGCTCTTTCATTTGAGATTCCATGGCTTTGATCTCAGCTTGCAGCTTTTGCATGTCTAAACTAGTAGCCTGTTCCGATGTTGTAGTTGTTGTTGCTGTGGATGGCGCTGTAGTTGGTGCTGTAGCTTCTGTTTGATGAGGAGGAGGAGTAGTCTTTGGAGGGACTTCCTCAAGATTTATTATCACAGGAGGAGGCTGGGAGGGTTGGCCCTCTTCTCTTTGCTTCAGTGCTTCTTGTAGTGCTGCCTTTGCAGCTTCAGTTTGTCCTAGCTGGTCTTGAGTCCTAACCAGCTCTTTGTATAGGGATACCAGCAGGTCTGTAGTATCCTTTTCTTGCCTTTGCTGGGCAACTTCATCTGTTTGTGGATGGATGGTGGCCGGGAGTTTGATTTTCTTTCTTAGGGCCGCCATGTCTGCATCCCTTATCTTCAGGAGTTCTTGGATGCCTTTGACATCTTTAGGATCATGCCCTATCTCTATAATTACCTCTTCCAAGGACTTGATCCTATTGTCCTTGGCTTGTGATGATGCTCTTTCTAATTCCAGCTGAGAAGTTGTGTTATCCAGGCTGCTCTTTAGTTTGTAGTTCTCCAATGTCTCATCTGCCAGGGAGGCATACACCATTTCACCAGTTTGTTTATGTAATTCAATCTTGTCCATAGGGTGTATGTCTTTGGCAAGAACCTCCATGTTGGTTCTTAGATAGTCCGAGGTGGACTGAGGATGCAAAGTTGTGGGCATGAAGTGGCTCATTATCATTTTTCCTTCGCTCACATCGAAAGCAGACATGAGTCTCTGCTGGTTGCTAGGAGCTAGTTTTAACAAGTGATCATACAGCTGCACTTTTATGGGATCACTCCTCCTTTTGATGTCAATGAATTGCTGCTTTATACTTGACTGCCCTTCTCTATGTTGTCCGGAGGAGCTGACCTCTCCTCCCATAGTCATGTCATGTCCACGCTGAGATGAGCTGGCCGAAAGTTCTCCACTGGGTGGGCCCATGCCCATGGCTTGCCTTACTGCTATGTCCTCCTCTTGGGAGTCATTCAGTTTTTGTCTCTTCTCTCCTCTGATGAAGGATGAGGTGTGGGGGGTCTCTCTCTCCCTTTTCCTGGTCAAGTCCTCCTTCTGTGGTGTTTGGAGGACTGAGGTGTCTACATTGATGTCTGTCCTGGGAGGCACCTCTGTTTGGGGCTGCTGCTCAGTGTAACTAGGTAGATCTGTCCCCTTTTCCTGCTGCAAGGGCTGCTGTTCACTGGACTGTGCTTCTTCTTGTTGCTGCCCCAGTTCTTGCTGTTCCATTTCTTCTTGCTGCTGTAGCAAGGTGTCAACTTGTTCTTCTGTCAATATAGGTGGCTGTTCCACCTGTTTTCCTTTGTCTTTGCTTGCTGCCTGGGGTGTCTTCTCAGTAGTTTGCTGCTGTGCTGCTGAAGATTTAGCAGCTGTTCCAATTTGCTTTCTGTAGGAGAGGGGCACCTGTCCACAAGTTTCTAAGTCAGCTTCTTTTTGCACATTCCTGGCTTCTTTCTCAAGTAATTCTTCCTTAGTGACTTGTTCTACTAGTGTACCCTCTTCCCAATCTAGTGCATTGGCATACTGTTCAATTTCAGGTTGTCTTTTATGTGCATAGTTTCCCAATTTGTATCTAATTCTTCTGAGGGAGATAGAATGATTGGGGTCATAGGGAATCCATTCAAAACTGGTCTGCAATCTGTGGCCTTCCAGGATGCTGTCTGCCTCTTTCCACCCTTCCTCTTTCCTGTTATATAGGAAGGAACCTAGCTGGTTTCTTACCTTCAATTGTGACTTCTTGTTTCTACTCTGAAAGTGAAGGTAATCTGAGTTCCCAAACTGCCTGAAATATTCTAAGGCAAAAAGCCTCATGGGGACATACCTTGGCAACCTAAATGGGTTCAATTCACAGCCATATATCCTAATGACTGTGTGGTTCTGGTAGAAGTACCAGTTGCCAATATTGTAAGATTTGTTCAAATGTAGAATCCTCTTCATTTCATCGGTTAATCTAGGAGGAGGAGTACCTTTCAGCGCTGTTAGGGCTGGATGAACAAATAAATCAATAAACTCACAGTATGTATAGGGTGATACTGAGGTAGAATGAAAGACAGAGGTCCAGAAAACAACTGATCTTGGGATTCCTTGGGCATTGAGTGGCCTCAAAGGAGCTGAGAAGGTAGCTGGCTGGTAGAAAAGGAATAAATGATATATATAGGAGGAGTACCTGAACAGTCTCTCCCTTTTCAAATTCATGAACTGCTCATGGATTTTCTCTGCTATGTAAGTTGCATAATCATACTGCACAGCTGGAGGCTTACCAGGGGCAAATATAGACAGCATTGCCATTATGCTGTCATCTACATCTTCCAGCCCCCTGAATCCTAGGACATAGCCAATTAGATCCACCAACATTCTGCCCAACTCATTTAGATATTGGTACCCAATAGGAGGGGTTCTGACTGTTTCAGAGCCTGGAGTGACAAACAGTTGGTTGATTTTGACAATCTGGTCACTGGACAGCTTGATCCCTCTGTTAATCAGATCCTGCATGGATAGAGGGGTCAATTTCTTGGCTGTTTTGAAGCGCAGCATCTGGTTTATGCTCTCTGGGGTGATCTGGAACAGGACTAGGCCTGTGGGGCTCATGACTGCTCTTTGGCTGGGGTCATAGCATTCCTGGCAGCTATAAATGAGCTCTGGCATAGGATTGACTTGGGGAAGGTTGTATATGGGCAAATTTGACTCCCAAATCCCCAAGATATCTGCCCCACTGAGGTGCTGGGCTCTTAATTCATTCAACATTTGAATATTGTACTTGGTTCCCATAGGGAACCAATCCAGCATTTGGTAGTCCATGTCTCCCAGGGCTTTCCATGCTAATTCCTGGTGAGGAGCATTGATGGGCTTAATATTCAGTGCAATAGGGGTTTCCATAGCTCTTGAAGTTGCAAGAATTGCAGGTGGACAGGTGGAATGGTAAAAACACAGTCTGGAGGCAATTCTCTGTGGAAACAGTTGATGTTTTGAGTATCTAAGGGGAATTCTCTCAATAGCAATTGAAATACTACTGGAGTCTAGTGACAGAACTTCTCTATGGTCTAACTGAACTCTCCAATCGGGTGAATTATGTCTATTAGGAGCTCTGCCGGGAAAACGCAGAATTACAGTGGTTTTATGTGAATTGCAGGTTTCTAAAGCTCTGCAGATACTTCTTGGCCCTCACAATGACAATGGTGGATGAATGAATGGAAATGAACGGTGTAAATATCGTTTTTATGGTTCTACTATCCCTTTGAGCAATTTCAAGCTTAATGAAGGTCGTATGGAGGGCGAAACGGTCTAAATACCTGTAATTCGACGAGCAGAGGTTGAAGCAAAGGTGCACAGCTGCTGCTTGAGGAGGTCGCCCGGGCTAATAGACTGGTTGGCGAAAATTGGAGTGCAAACGGTCATGCAGAGCGTCCAACAGAAATAACAGTGAAAGTGGTAAAAAACATGGGAAAATTGGTAAATATGGGTTATTTTACCAATTTGGCGCTTTTTTCTGCTGACGTCAGCATGACGTCATTGGTGGGTCATGGTGAGGTGACGTCAGCTGACGTCATCGGGCGACGTGGCAGTGGGTGACTGGTCAAAGGGGCGGTGAGGTGGCAACCCAGTCAGCAGTGAGGTGGACCAATGACAAAGGCAGGTACGAGCAGATAAGGACGCGGCGGCGAGTCAGCGACGGGTAGGTGGCAGTCAAACCGCAGCGGTTACGGTTAAGGCCTTAACCGCCGCGGTTTCTCGGGGCGGTTTAGGTACGGCGCAGAGGCTGTCAGAGTCGGCTCCGAGATGGTTCATCGGTTGACGCGTGGAGGAGGCGTGACAAGGCGCAACGTCACTTTCCTGGAGGTTAAAGTGCCGCCATAGGATGCGCTCCGATATTGATGTGGACCGTCGGATCTGATGGGCTCGATCCGACGGCTGGCGGAGGAGAAAGGTGCGCGCTTCATACTGCGGGCGGAAAAGATTAGAGTTTGTGGGTTTTTATGGGTTTTTCAAATGTTTTGGTTAACCAATAATGTGGTAGGATCGGGGAACGTGCCAGAGGCGGGTATTAACCTTTGCAAAGGTTTTTATAGGCAAAAGGGGTTTGGAGAGGGGGTTTTATCAATGCAGAGGTGAT
Organism: Pinus tabuliformis; assembly: GCA_031772625.1. Taxonomy (NCBI): domain Eukaryota; kingdom Viridiplantae; phylum Streptophyta; class Pinopsida; order Pinales; family Pinaceae; genus Pinus; species Pinus tabuliformis. The sequence goes on along the minus strand of CM062816.1, from coordinate 528,765,215 downwards.
TTGAGGGTAAATTAACTTGCAGCAAAGGGGAAATAGGGTGGAATAGGTTCACAAAAGTGGCCAGATGCCATTTTGGTCCCTTTTGAAAAATACACGGCTATTATGCCTAGGGGAGGGAATATACATAAGATTTGGGGTTTTATACACCTTAGTGTTAGTATTATTAGGGGTGGGGGTAAGATAGGGGAGGTTATATAGTAGAATTAGGAGTTAATATGGATGAAGGAGGCAAATGAAAGGGATTTTACTGAGTTTATCTGAAATTGACTTGGTTTTGAGAGTAGATCAAAATGAAAAGATCTTAGACAAGAAATGTGGATTCTGAATGAACTAGAACCACCATAAAACCATGATCTCTCTCCATAAATCTCAGCTGAAAGAAAGGGAGTGTTAGTAATGGAATAAAGGGGAAGAGGGAAGTTAGTCATGCTCCTGCTGTAGTCTTTTACTTTGCTGTCCATCATCACCATTTCTGCAATGATAGGACTCACTTTCTGCGACCCCAACTACCTACCCAGCTGCTTACCTAGCATTTTTTGTTTCTCCTTGGAGGGTGCACTTGAACTTGCAAACCCTCAATTGCCTTTTCTTTTCTTTGGCTTTTTCCTTTTCTCTCTATCTACTTCTACCCTTATGTCTTCCAAGGTCCCAGATTAAACTTTTGGGAACCTTTGCTTCTCTACCTGAACTACTTGTCTGCCAAGATTAAGCTGTTTGGACAGACCTCTTTCTCTATTCTACAACTCAAAATTGAAACATGGCATGATCCAGTTTAGACTGTTGAATCATCCACAAAATTTGAAATAAGGTCCTCAGTACTTGAAACACTTAACCCAGCTCTTGCTTTCTAGGAAATATGGGATCTTTGGGATACCAGAGCAGAGCATATTTGGCTTTTCTCTTGCCAATCATGAAATATGAAACCTATTACTATAGGTATCCAACATTTCCTTCAAAAATATGTTTTAAATTTTATTAATAAACAAAATTCCAATATAATAGATTGAATTGAATCATCTTATTATTTGTATTATTGCTTTTATTACTTTTTATTTTTTATTATCTTTTAATTGAGGTGACGTCATGATGTTTGATTTTTTTTATTCATTCAAGCTATATAATTCTTTACTGGAACATCTCCCCCATACTAAGTCGCAAATCACTTCTTAATGCGATGAAACAACATTTCTTCATTTTATATAGTAGCTTTTATACAAATCACCACATTATCGTTCTTATGGCAACAATTTCTATACAAATTACCTATTATCATTATTATCATATCATCATTCCTCCCTATTAGACTCAGTTCTTATATATGACCTTTCTAAATTCATAATGAGTATATCCTTATAATGACTTCTCTATAAAAAATTTTGGATAAAGAAAACATGTGTATAATTTCTTAAATAATAACAATAATAATAATATTTTAAACCTAAAAATTGTTTTAATATCCTTGTTGTGTTATTTTGAATTTAGTTTAATATTTAAAATAATATAAAGTATTTTATTATTTTAAAATATACATTTACCATTAAAATTAATATATTAAAATTTTAATTAAAAAAAAATTAAAGTATTTTCTATTCGATAAGAAGTGAAACTATATACAAAAGACATCCCTTCATTTATCTTTATCTTTTCCATTCTGTGATGGATTTTATTTTTCTCTATTTGCAATTTTTTGATTTAATTTTTTTTCTCTATATAAAGATTTTATAAAACTATGTTATTTACAATTTATATTATTTTTTTTAATTATATATTTGTTTTAAATGTTACATGCCAATTGAATATAGAATGAATTACACATCATGTAGTATTAATAATAATTTTTTTTATATATTAGTTATCAACTTGATATTAAATAGTGAAAGAAATGCATATCTCCCTCATACTAAAAAGAAAATATTTTATTTTTTTGTTTTTTAACTTTCAATTAATTTGTCTCTCTATTTGAAGTTTGATATACAATTAAGGTGGAAATTGAAGTATTTTATTTATCGTTGAAATTGATATTTTTGTTATTAGTTTTTTTTAATTTGTTCTTTTTTGTGTAAAGTTAACTTTATTACCTCAAAAATATGGGATTACAACTAAATGTTACATATTTCAAACTAGACTCTCAACAGGGAGACCAGAACATACCCAAAGTTGAATTCTATGTACAGTCATAAGTGACATAAAAAACATGACATAGTAAAACTAAGATGGGCCTTTATGAGGTTACCAACCTATCCAATCATAAACATAAATAGTTGCATACAAAAGATCAAAAACATGTACCATCATCGAGTCAGGGAAGGGGATCAGAAATTGATATCGCTAGAGAAATTTGACTTGTTGGTTAGCTAGGGGACGAGGTGTTTCCAGAGGAATCTTAATATATTGCTCAATTCTGGCCAATCAATTGTCCAATAGGTCCAAACAACGATCATAATATTTGAGAAGGCCATACATATGATCCATGGTTTGTTGCATTTATCTCCTTGCTTCATGGTTGTCTATCAAAGCTTTGCACAAAATGAATTGCATTTGTGAGTATAGGTCAATAGTTTGCATGTATTAGCTTATCTTGCTTCTATTTTGACTTGTGTCTATGATTCAGGCTTCCCATTCTACCCTCATTGTTGTGTCAGAGATGCCAACTCGTTGAGCAGATGCAACTCTTTCTTCCAAAATAAGGTCTCCTTGTATTTTTTTCGGCATTTGATCATGATAACATGCTGCTAAACCCATTTCCCTCTCCTAGAGGAGAGAGTTCCCTCTGTGGCCTTGGGCTTCATAATATGCAACACTCTCTCTTAGTCTGGCCCTCTCCCTTGGAATGATGGTTGATAGAACAGTATCATGTACTCGATGAAAAGGAGTCGTCAACCATTGGAGCTTTACTAATTGTTTGACTAATTTAAAATGGGTAGCTCACATTACATGTTATTTCCCCAAGGCAATATGTTTCTACCTTTCCACCAAATTGTATATCTAGATGATTTAGCCCTTTTTACTCACCCCTTGAGAGGCAATCCCGGACCACGATAATGGATGGATTCTTCCACCCCTCCCACATAATAGAGATTTTTTTCAAGACAATATCTGAAACCACCCAAACTTTGAAGCTATAGATAATGAATCCTGACACCCCGGAATAGGTCCTAAGTATCACAACCAACCTTCCATATGGTGGAAATCTGAGCCTATACCATATCGTCTTAAGACCTTTGGCTTTTTATTTAGAAATCAAGGCTCTCCTATAGACCATGCCAATGGAATTTTTTGAGGTTACCTCCCCACCTTCTAGAAACGTATTCTCATGAGTACTACCCTCCACTGAGTATAAATTTCTCCAATTACCTTTTACCTTGTTGATGTTTTATATAACATTGGAAGGCATCCCCTTCTGGAAAACAATGTATAATTAATATATATATATATATATAATTAGTCAATAAATAAATAAACATGTGTATTAATGAAAATACATCCCGACTATGTAAATATATTGGGGCCCTCAATTTAATTGGACATAAAAATAAATATCTTATTACATATATCATATAAATCTAATAATGTTTACTCAATCGTAAAAATGGAATTAAGGTTGAGAATTTTTCAAGTGTGTAATTATTGATCATAAGGAAATAACTACCAAGATCTGAAAATAAGAAAGACTTCAACAAGGTATTAGAGAGCTGATTGAGAGCCCATGGTATTTTCCAAACAAAATTCATAAATAAATTGTTACCAATATGTAAAATATATTTTACTCGATCAAAATGAATTTATGTATCATTTCGTAGTTTTATTTTTTTTTACAGTTGGTGGTTTATATGTCTATGGTTTTGGTAAACCATTGGCCCATGGTATTTCCTATCATATAAAGAAAAACAAAAGTATTTCTTAAAGTGAAGTGCATGTTAAGACAAACACTATGAGCCATAATTGAAAATAATTTAATTTAATTTTCCATTTATAAGATGGGGTTCAATGTCCAAGTAGAATATAGTATAAATGGAATAGACAATTTCAGATCATGGATGCATAGAATACTTCTCATCCTAGAAGAGAATGAGCTCTAGGATTATGTCAAGAAATACCTCCAAGAACTAGAAGAGGAAATGGGCAAGAAAAAGAATAAGAAGAATGTGATCAAGGTCAAGAGGATCTTGTCAAATTCAATCAAAGACCATTTTATTCCTCATGTAACAAAATTTAAGACACCAAAGGAAATGTTTGATTCCTTATCAAGATTATATGAAAGCAAGAATTTAAGCAGGAAGCTAACTCTAAGGAATCAACTCATAAATGTAATGATGAAAAATTAGATTTAGTTTCTACTGACTTCATGAGGTTTTCTTAGATCAAGGATCAACAAGCAGTTATTAGATATTCAACAAATTATGTAGAGCTTGTGACTACAACCCTTAATGGTTTCCTTTCTTCTTTGGATGCATTTGTTAAGGGAATTTGTGCAAGAATGAAATAACCTAAATTTGATAATCTATGGACATATTATGGTCAGGAAGAGTCAAGATTGATATCCAAGGCACAAGATACCATTGATGAAGAAAATCAAGCTCTTACTTCTCATGTGAAGAAAGGAAAAGAAACAAAAAACAACAATCCAAAGAAAAATTGAAAATAAGTTATAGATCATAAGAAGGATGCATCTAAGATTGGGTGTTACAACTATCGTAGGTTGGGACTCTTTGCTTGCCAGTGTTCTCAAGGGAAAGGAAAAGGAAAACATTATGCACATGCAATAGATACAGAGGAGTCTACATCTTAGAGAAAGATAAGTGAAACAGAATATGAAGAGTATGTCTTTGTCTCAACTCTCACAGGCACCATCACTCAAGGAAGCGAATTTTTTCTAGTAGATAGTGGTGCTCCCAAGCACATTCCTAGGTTCCGAAATTATGTTACGAATTTGACAAAAATGAGTGCATCCCTTTAAGTGGAACTTGGAGATGATTCAAAACATGAAATTAAATGAGTAGGAGAAACATCCTACTAACTTGATTAAGGTAAGTCCATTTAAATAAAATATGTATTTCTTATACTAGATTTAAAGAAGAATATTCTCTTTATCTCTAGTTTAGGAGATCTTCATAGTAGCTTTCATTGATGGTCAAGTACTTCTATGGTGTAAGGGGTCAAGTGTAGATTCAACCAATGTGAGTGGTGTCCAAGAGGTAGGATTGTATAAATTAAAGGGACACCCAACATAAGCTCTTGTACATAATATTATTCACTCCAGCGAGCTATGACACCAAAGTCTTGCTCACCTAAACTATAGAGTGATCCGAATTGGATCCTAAAGACTCTCTGAGTTTTCATGATTGTTTCAAATTATGCCAAAAAGATTCAATTCTTAGAAAAATCAAGCTATCAGAAGGAATCCTTGTAAAAATTGCAGTTGTGGCCAGAGCAAAGCAACGATAACCCTCAGTCAAGCACACAGATCGTTGGCCCATGGTAACGTGCACTGGCACAAACCGGAAAAACTAGAGCTCAAATCAAGAAACGGGGGTGGTTTCTGATACACAAAAAGTGCTAATCATGTATTGCAGGGTGTCCCCCCAGTGAAGGAAAGCCCCGAAGTGCCCAGACCTGAAATCGCTATAAAATGCGAAAAAGTAATGCATTCGGTTCCATAGCATGGGATTCCACAAACCGACAGGATATCGGAAGGCCTTGAGGCAATAAGCAGTTTTGACTGAGTCTCGCCTGATGCCACACATTGAGCGACACGTGTCTGGCAGATGAGAGAGAAAACCACCCACATCGGACATGTAAACATCATGCACCTTGTTCGCTCGATATGAACGATGACCATAGGATGTGGGGGCTCCACATCAATGACGGAGGAGCGTCCCAATGACTGACCAGATTTTAAAGTCGAAAAGAAAGATTACAGGGGATTTGAAGTCCGACGTGGACGATGAGTTGGCAAACGATTCATGTTTCATGGGCAATCTTGAAGCAAACGGACTTAATAGCCATTCAAAGATGATTCAAGGAATCTGACACCCAGTTCATTAGGAAACAGGTGGCCACCTCCCTGCGAGGCGTTACCCAGTGATGATGATGCAAAACAGAGGAATTTGAACAGATTGAGACAGGGAAACCAGAAGGCTGGGAAGAAAAAATGAACAATCAAAGAACAGACTGGCTTTAAAGCCATGGCCTGACAGAAGCATAGGGTAGAGAGGCACACACACATAGAGGGGAAGTGACAATAGTTAGCTACAGGTAGAAAGCTAAGAGTAGAGAACAGAGAGTAGAGCCGAGCTAACCTGAATGCCACATCGAGACAAACAGAGCCAGAGAGAGTCAGAAAGTCTGTGAACTCCATAGAAGGCTTGAGAGGTTCAAGAAAACTCCTCGGCATAGGCCTGTCATACTACTGTGACCATCAGAGGTAGAGTTTCGTAAGGAGAGTCTATGTACTCCATTCCTACTGACTTTTATCTGTTTAGTGAGACTTGAATTGAGCTCACTGTTGTAAATTTTTTTTCTTGAAAACATAATAGAGAGGCCGACACTGAAGGTTGGACCAGGAGATGTACCTGGGAGCATTGGGTGAACTCCTTATTAAACTTGTTGTGTTACATGTTTGATTGTTATGTTTTTCTCTAGTTGCCTCAGTGTCTATGTATTCTAGCAATCTTATCGATCCATTACATAAAGTAACATAGGAACATCCATGCACATGAGTCTGTAATACCTTAAATTCTTTGTCCTGGATAAATTCCAGATCAAGTGGTATCAGAGCTCTAGGTTACTAAGGTTAGAGAAGCTTTTGTTGGATTTTGTTGTTGAATGCTAACTAGATCAAAGCTTAAATTAGGAGAAGGAGATTTGGCTGAAACTTAACCCAAAAATTGGAAGAGTCTATTCTAAGAGGAAAATGTCAGAAGAAAATCCCTTGGAATCAGACCTCCAGTTCATGGATAGTTTTATGACCATGAGATCCACGGTGGAGGAAATGTATAGGAAATTTAAGAAAAATAGAGATGAAGATTCATCAAACTCCAAGCAAGACAAAGGAGTAGAAGAATATTTCCTCCATGACCACTCTAAAGGCAAAGAGAAAGAAGAAAAATTTCTCACACCTCCTAATAGCCTTGAAAATAAAAGGAAGACATCTTTGATTAAATTAGATGTTAAATTTGATTTACCAATATATGATGGAGAGTTGAATGCAGAGAAGCTGGATAATTGGATGAGACAGATTGATGTTTATTGCAAAGTATAGAGCATTGATTCAGACAAGAGTAAGATTCAGCTAGCCAACGTATGCCTTGGGGGTACTGCCTTGGTATGGTGGGAAGGCAGGATACAAGCTGACATGAAGAAACATGGTAATATTCTTTCTGTTTGGAGTGAATTTTTGTCTACAATTAAAAATCAATTTTATCTACTAGCCTATATGCAGCAAGCCATGATGAGTTGGCAAACTCTTCGACAACTAAAAGGGAAAAGTGTACAAGGTTATGCCCAAGAATTTAGGAAAAGAGCTTTGATTCTACAAATTTCTTTAGACTCGCCAGAGACTGTGCTGAAGTATATAGGTGGTCTACATAGCTACATGAGGCACACTATCATCATGTTTAATCCCACTAGCATAGATGAGGTATCCGTTCAGGCTACGCATCTGGAAGCTAGAAGTAAGGATGGGAACCTAGAAGTTGGGAGATCATCCAAACCCACTGCAAGGAAGAATAAGGAGAAAAGAAAATAGAAATGGAAAGAGAGGAAGATAAACATTGTACAGAAAAGAAAGTCTTCATGCACTCAATGTAAGAAGGATGGGCATGATAATGAACACTGCTGGATTTTGCATCCGGAGTTGAAACCTAAGAAGTTTGAGGGCAAGAAGAATAAGACTTCTGCAGCTATTCAAAAGGATTTGGGGTCAGATTCAAGAGTTGAAGAAACAATCGCAGCCATAGGTATAAAAGGTAACAATTCTGAAGCATCTACTAGTAATTTTGTACAATCTACTGATAATGAAGAAAATGAGAGAAAAAGACATGAGCATTTTCATATTCGATTTATTTCCAATCATCAAAAGATTGATACTTTATTTGATAGTGGCTCACAAGTGAATTTAATTTCTAAAGAAATTGTAAATAAGTTGGGATTACTAACCACACCTCACAAGAAACCATATCCATTAGGTTGGTTATGTGATAAAGAAAAGCTACAAGTGACTAGACAATGTAAACTTAAGTTTTCTTTTGGGTCAGCATTTTTCAATGAGGTTGAGTTAGATATAGTTCCTTTGGATATATGTGGAATGGTTTTAGGAAGTCTGTACTTGTATGATAGAAAATCTATTTTCTATAGAGCTGAGAACAACTATCTACCCGTTAAAGATGGAATCGAATATATTGTAAGAGCTCATAAGCTCAAGAATAATTATACTCTCATAAACTCAGGGCAGATGAAACGAATTGTAAAATCATGCAAACAATTTTTACTGATGGTTGTAAAGGAAAAGAAACCTTATAAAACCAATGTATTTGAGGGCTATGATGCTAAACAGCAAACTGATTTAGAAAAAGTTGTTTCAGAATATGATATATTGTTTCAAGAACCTAAAGGTCTGCTGCCCTAAAAGGAAATAGTGCATGATATTAATTTTCGGCAAGATGGTCCATTGCCTAACAACGAAATGCATAGTTTGTCTGCTTTAGAGAATGCAGAAATCAAGAGACAAGTATAGGAGTTTCTCAAGAAGGTGTTCATCAGACCTAGCACATTACTATGTGGGTCTCCAATTGTTTTGGTGAGAAAGAAAGATGGCTCGTGGATAATGTGCATTGATTACCGAGCACTGAATAAGATAATGATAAAAAATCGTTATCCCCTTCCTTGCATAGATGATCTATTAGATCAGTTGAAAGAAGTTGTTTATTTTTCCAAGTTAGACTTGCATAGTGGTTATCGTCAGGTCAGAGTTGCAGAGCAAGATGCATGGAAGACTACTTTCAAAACAAAGCAGGGATTGTATGAGTGGCTGGTTATGCCTTTCGGTTTAACTAATGCTCCTGCTACTTTCATGAGAGTAATGAATGATGTACTCAGACCTTTTCTTGATGAATTTTTTATTATATATCTTGATGACATTCTTATATTTATCAAAACGTGGGAAGAACATTTAAAGCATGTTAAGCAGACTCTAGATTTTTTTAAAAGAGAAGATCTTTATGTTAAACTCTCAAAATGTGAAATTTGGGAAAACATATTTGAATTATTTGGGTCATATAGTAGGGGGTGGTGAATTGAAGATAAATCCCTCTAAGGTTGTAGTCCTTGTAAACTAGCCTAAACCCAAATCTGCTACAGAAGTTAGAAGCTTCTTAGGAGCAGCCCAATATTGGAGAAAGTTTATTTCTAACTTTTCCCTTATTGCAGCTCCCTTACATGCTTTAACAGGATTGAACAAGGTGTTTCAGTGGGGAGGAAAACAACAGAAAGCCTTCGACACCCTGAAAGAAAAGATTAGTACAGCACCAGTACTAGCACTGCCCGATTTTCAAAGACCATTTGAGATTGAAACGGATGCTAGTGACTATGCCATGGGAGCAGTGTTGATGCAACACAAAAAACCCATATGTTATCATTCTGAGACATTTAATTCTGTAGTAGTTAACTATCCAACATATGATAAAGAATTGTATGTGTCATGTGGAAAGAGTCAATTTTGCGGACAAAATCGACCTCCCTAGAAAGCAAGGCTTTTTTAGTGACAAACAAAACAATCAAGCACTATCTTTCCCTAAATATGCATTTAAAACAAAAGCAACCAGGTGTTTAAGGCTTACCTTTAGTCCAACGCTGTTTGTAGCAGCCAAGCCTCTTCGATCCAAATGAGCTCCTTCTCCTTGAAGCCTGCATTCACTAACAAGCAAACGATTACATAGCACCTGAATAACTCATATAATAAAACATATTCATCATAAAGACCAAGGAGTTTATGAAACAAATTATATATAACAACTTGTTGAGAAAAATGAACTTAATTGTATTAATTGGAAACAAAAGAAACCATTACAACCAGTGCCTTGGTGTTGTGCAGGTTCCTCCGAGGGTCCAGTAAGAGTTCTCCTCTACTTTGATCAGCTCACCCACTTCCAAATGAAGCTAAGAAAGGAATGGGATCTCTCCTCTCAAGCTCTATAAGGGAGTCCTAATTTCAGCAACATCTACCCTTAGGAATGTTCAGCTTTCAACCTCCCCTCCCTCTGGCTCAATGCGTGTATTTATAATGCTTTGGAGGAATTTAATCAGGTCCACCATGAATGGGATATGCCCCTCTTTCAAAGGGATAGCTCCCCTCTTCATGGGATAAGTTCATCTTTCATTGGGATGCATGAACCATCTGGAGGCGCTCAATCCAAGTCAAACCATCTTCTATAATGCTCTAGAATTGACCACAAGTAAGTTTTTTGAGGTAAAACTTGCGCCTTTTGACCTTTATAGGAGTACGCACCCATCCCTTTACAGACAGAGCGTACAAGTACGCATGTATTATATACATGAGGTGCGTACACGCAGGTAAGAGTAAGAGAAACTGCGTAACCAAAGTTATATTGACTTTTAAAGACTTTCTCTTTTTTTTGGAGTTTGACATGAGGAGCAGAGGTATAAGACTTGCCAAGGAGGACAGTATGACTATTGATGGAGTCATACTGACTGCAAATAGTCATGGTGACAAATTTTAGTGTAACAGATTGCCCCCTAAAGTGTGAAGTTTGTAGTAGATTAGGGTTTTATATCATCTAGGAAGGGTGAAGCACTTTATCATTTCAAGGATTATCTTGTGGAGAGCCTAGTCGGAACCTGCAAGTATTCAACAAAAAATACATATATGAGATCATATCATCGCTGAGGTAGGCATTCCCATACTCAGATCAAAAACTTAACTAACAAACTAACTACTGCTTTGATATAGGAATGATTTTGCAGTACATCATAGTCATAGACACATGTAGACACAGTATGGACGCAGCCATCTGTTTATAATTAGTCTACTATATAATGAATACAAAACTCCTTGCAGCCTGGATGGCGGAAACTAGATCCAGGGTCTTCATTTCTACTTCCCGAAATAGTACGATTCTATCCATGCGAATGAATGAGTTGATGTCGAACATGGTAGAAACCACTTGATTACGAGTCAATGATGTAAACTGTTAACAAGTGTGAGAGAGACCACCAGTGATGTCAATGGTTCTCAAAGTACCCAGTACAATCCGTGAGATGTGAATGAATGTGTTGATGTCGAACATGTCACAGAATCCCTTGATCGAAGGTCATTGATGTAACCTGTCGTCAAAGGCAAAAAACATGCCATTGAGGCATGCAGATTTCAAGGTACTGACGATTTCTAGATCATATTTCTAGATAATGTGCTGATGTCGATAGAAAGCGATCCGTCGCAGGCAAGCCCACAACATGAAACCATAAATCAAGTTGAAGAAATGTAGCTGTAAAGACTGACTCAGGGATGGTCAAGATGGATGATAGATATTTTGCAGATGAATGGTTTATTTGTAGTGACCTCTTGAACACATAACGACACAACAGATGGCTTGGTGACAATTGACCCAAAGTTAATACCTAGAAACAGGCTGAAGACTTTCAATGTGGTTTGATCAACTTTTAGGTAAAGGATTTTCCAACCCAGGTGAATGAAAAGTGTCGTGTTCAAGAGTGGTGATAAGGTTTTTCTGAGACAAAGGATAACAAATAGGCTCATTTTTCTCTCTTTTCCCCCACCATTTTTGGCAAGTACCTCTTTATTTTTTACAAGCTTGAGGAGGATAACATTTGCTTGATTATAAGCTCATCCTTCGGATGAGTCCAACTTAGTTTAGATTCGAACCCTAAGAAGGAGTGGTCTGTTCCTATTTGTAATCGAACAGGTCCTTTATTGTGAAATTTTAACGAGTCCAATATAGGAGAAACTCGGCGTTTTTCAATTTTAGAGAGTCTGAAAAACTTAAGAAGACTCCAGGGTTGACCTTTTTCGTAAATTTGTGTCTCCCAAGCCCGAAAAAGTATAAAATAATACTTGAGAGAACTGCTTGATCTTTACGACCAAGGAGTACTTTCATGATTAGTGTCTCTGATCTGAAAAGTAGAAAGCGATCAAGGACACGTCATTTTATTTCCAATATCGAATTTGAAACAAGAAAAATCCAGCAATCTTTTCATGTTTTTACGGTCAGAAAAGGGCTGTAAGAGGACCATCTTTTAATTCCGTTTTAACGAGTGTAAAAGAAATGCTCGGCAATCTTTTCATGTTTTAGGAGTCAGAAAAGGGCTTAAACATGACTCTAATGTTTTTGTTTGTAAAAAATGACAATTTTCCCTGAAAATCCTTTATCCTGCACAAAAAACAACACATTACTCATACCTGTTGAAGATAGATAAAAATACTTTGAAAATTACCTTTTCATGGTGAAAAATAAACAAATTTACCATTTATTTACCCAAAAAACCTATAAAAAGGGCTTTTACCAATTCATTTTTACCATTTTACTGTTGATGAGAGAAAAAGGGCTTTTGGCAGGAAACTTCCCGTGGACATTGCAGAGAATCTGACCATCGAAATCGAACGCCGTCTCTTCCAGGTAATTTTCAACATCCTCCTCTTCAATTTTATCCGTTTAGAATTCTTTTTTAGGCCCTAGATTTCATTTTTTGGAGGCCTTGGGGTTTCAAAGACCACCTCTCGGGGTACGCAGGTGCCACATTAGGGACCCGTGTACCCCAACATTTTCTCAGTTGGAAAAATGCCGGGAGTACGCACCTTGCCTTCAGGGAACCTGCGTACCGACGCTCTGTCCCTAAAGTCGGGGTGCGTACCCCGCACAACGAGTTTTTAAACCCCAAATTCTCCAAAATGGACCAAAAATTTTGATTTTATAAAATCTAATGGATGTTTTTTTTGGCATGTAGATTGCTCACCATGCTTGATTGGCACGAGAGAGAGCACAAAGATGTTGATTTGGCCGCCATTAATCATCAACCGTCAATTGATGCTTTGAAGGCATGCGACCTTTATAAATACTGGGCCATACCTGGCATGAGGGCCCAAGTGAGCTTTCTAGAGTGGCTGGTAGAAAGATGGAACGTTCAGGACCAGTGTTTTTATATTGGAGGGCACCAGCTCGAGATGGAGCCCGCAGATATCTACTTTCTCACTGGTTTGCCTAAGAGAGGCGAACACTTGACTCTGTTCGGGACTAGGCCGGGTGGCCAATCCATCGCTAGTCTCCGACTAGAGTGGTGTAACACTCAGACTTAGGAGAAGGGGATAGAGATCAAAACTATATCCCGCCCTGAACTTAAGGTGATTGCTTTTACAGTTACCAGACTTTGCGGGGCTTCCGCTTTACACATTGCCACTGGATCCCAGATGCGGATGGCGATCGATTGCTATCGAGGTACCATTTTCAACTGGTGTGATGCTGTGTTGGCCAATATAAAAGGAAAACTGACTAGAGCCAAAAACGGACAGCTAAAGACTTTTGGTTATGGGCCTTTAGTTGTGATTTTTGGCTTAGAGAGGGTTCCAATGCTGATCCCATAGCAGCTCACTGTTGGTGTTGGGCTTCCTCGAGAGCCCAAATTGATGCGATGGGTCGCGGTTATGGCCCGTCATCCTGATGAGGGAATGGAGGTTGTCTGATTTACTCCGGAGTACTTTCACTGGTTAGAAGACCAGGACTTTTCTATACAGGATTTTCCTTATGCCATAGTTGATTTTCGTGGAGATCCGGACATGGTTCTTCCACCGGGAGAACAATGGGATGATACAGGTAACTTCATTTTCCACAAGTTTTTTAAACTATCTGTTTTTTTTGTTTGTTTTATATCATCTCAAAACTGATAGTAATAATTTTCAAAATGCAGATGTAGGCCCACGACGTCCAGCCAATCTCCGGCCTTACGAGAGGAGACTACCAGTCGCAGCGGCACCGGCCCCACAGGACGAGGCCATAGAGACTTTGGCTGAGTTGGAAAGTGACCTAGAGCGTCTTACAACAGACATACTGGAGACTACCATAGATGATATTCCAATCAGGCTTCAGCGCTATGTAGTCGGGGTCCCAGGACCTTTTAGGAGGTTCTTGTGTAGGGTATCCCGTGCAGTGGTGTCATATAGAGATCATCACTAGTGATTGGATGGTCATTTTGTAGACACATGTGACATTTTGGTTTTTTGTGCTTATCATTTTTTCCGATCATAAGGTGTTTTTCAACCTATGATCGAAGACGATGTATTTTTTGACACACTCCTATCTATATATATCATTATTACCGGCTTATCTTGTAAATCATGTTATGGAATGGTTTTAAATTTACATGTATGATTATTGCAAATGTCTAAACACTGGATTTCTAATGGTATACACTCTATTAAGCTGTAATACAACAAGTTCATAATCTAACCTCACTATCAAACTCCGAATCCCAAATGAAATAGATTCAGACAATAACTCAATCACTGCACTATATTCGGCAATGTTGTTTATTGTTTGACCGGGGCTCACCCCATGCATAGACACTAACTCGTCAGAGGGTGAATAGATAACCCAAGCTACGGAAGAGATATTCCGTGTACTACGACAAGCACCATCAGCAAAACCAATGTATGTTTGGAGAGGCATCAAAATCTGCATCATCAAGAGTAAAACCAAGATAAGCTAGAATAACGATGAAAAAACACACTCTCTAGGCTAAGCACACTGTCTAAACTAACAACACACTAGCTAGAAAGAAAAACTAACCTAACTAAAAATCTCCATACCCATGTTTTAAGCATAATACCTCTTCAAGTAAAGACCATTTCTGGGTTTACCTAAAGAGTCCCCGTCAAAGTCTACCAGCTCATAGGCCCCTTTTGCTAGCTTTCGCTTGACAATATAGGGCCCATGCCACATAGGAACAAATTTTCCAACACCTAATTTATCATTAGTTTGATCATATAATAACACTAGGTCTCCTTCCGAAAAATTTCGAGGGGTCACATTTCGATCATACTGAGCTTTCATACGTTTTGCGTGAGTCTCGTTCGCCAAAGCAGCATCACGTTGATTCTCATCTAATTGAGCTAAGTATAATAAACGCTTCTCCTCTTCGGAAGTAGCTGGAAGTAACTCGATGGCCATTTGCAGTGATGGGATTTCGCATTCAATGGGTAGCACAGCTTCCAAACCATAAACTAGTTGGAAAGGAGTGAACCCTATTGATGTTTTCACTGAGGTTTGATACGCCCAAAGCGCTAAAAATAACATGTTGTGCCAATTCGACCGATGAATACCAATGATTCGTCGGATCATGATAACTAAAACATTGTTGATGGACTCAACCAGACCATTTGCTTGTGGATAATAAGGAGTTGAACTATCGTGACGCAAACCAAGCTGGCCTGTAAGCTATGTCATCATAAAGTTTCGAAAATGGCACCCATGGTTAGTGATTATCGCTTGTGGGACACCAAACCTAGCAATTATATGATTGAACACGAAAATTGCAGATGTCTTGCCGTCTGCCTCAAATGTAGGCATCGCCTCGGCCCACTTAGTAAAATAATCTACCGCAAGGATGATATATGCATGCTCCCCGGTCGAGTGAGGGTTACATGTAATAAAATTGATACCCCATTTGGAAAAAGGACCAATGGCAATTATAGGGTGGAGAGGAGCAGGCAGAGTGCGCATCTTTCGATCAAACACTTGACAGTTGTGGCATTTTCGGACCGCAATAATACAATCTTTAAACAAGGACGGACAGAAGTAGCCAGCGCGCAATATCTTTTGGGCTGTGGTATACCCAGACATATGACCGCCACATGCTCCAGAGTGACAGTCATTTAGAACCCTTTCAGCCTCTTCGTGAGTTAAGCAACGTCGAAAAATAGAGTCCGCCCCACGGCGATAAAGAGTATCTCCAATAATTTTGTATTGTTGGGACTGGAATTGAATTTTCTAACGTTCCGAATTTGAAGCTTCGGGCCGAAAGGATTGGGTCTGGAGATAGACGATGATATCCCCATACCACGGATCTAAAGTGCTGATTAGAAACAAAGATTCATCCGAAATGGGCTCCTTTGCCACAGTTTCCGTGTCAGCACGCGGGAAGTCACACATTAACTCTGCAAAAACTAAAGATTTCTTAGACTTAGATTTCTTAAACTCCAAGTCGAACTCTTGCAAGATAACAATCCATTTAGAGTACTTTACCCCTAGCAATTGTTTGGTCAGAATGTAGATCATAGGGTTGCAATCCGAAATGACTGTAGTTTTACGAAGTAAAATGTAGTGACGAAAACGTTGGACAGCTTGAACGGCTGCCAATGCCAATTTCTCCACATGTGAGTATTTTAGCTTAGTGGGATTTAAGGTCCGACTAAGGTAATATATCACATGTTTCATTCCGAATTCATCTTCTTGAACTAAGACCATTCCAATGGTGGAATGAGAGGCGGCGAGATACAAAAAGTAATCCTGGTTGTAATTGGGAGGATGCAACAACGGTGCATGGGTCAACGCGTGTTTGAGTGCATCAAAAGATTTCTGAGCTATCTCATCCCAAGAGAATTGAGCGTTCTTTTTCAACAACCGTGTAAAACCCTTTGTAACCTCGGCATAGTTAGGAATGAATCGTCGTAAAAAATTTGCTTTCCCTTGCAAACTTTGGAGTTGGCGAAGACTCGAAGGAGGAGGCAATTTGATGATAGCTTCTACCTTCGAGGGATCAACGCGAATGCTGGCTTTTGAAACTACAAATCCTAGCAATCGTCCCGCTTCTATACAGAAGACACATTTGTGTGGGTTCAACCGTATCCGATAATGCCTACACCTCATGAAGATTGCTCGTAAATTGACGAGGTGATCAGCTCGATGTAATGAATGAGCGGGCAAATCATCGAGATACGGTTGCACAATGTGTTTGATGTCATGAAACGCGTAAGACATTGCCCTTTGAAAGTTGCTCCGGCATTCGTTAGCCCAAAAGGTAATTTGCAATAAGCAAATGTCCCCCATGGACAAATGAAAGCCGTTTTTGGTTGATCGGCAGGTAGAATATTGATTTGATTGTAACCATAAAAATCGTCCATAAAGGAAAAGATTTCACTGCCGGCACACTCATCAATGATTTGATCGATATAGGGTGTTGGGTAGTTGTCCTTTGGAAAAGCTCGATTAATGTCCCTATAGTCAATACATATTCTTATTGTTCCCTGTTTTTTGTTAACCGAAACAATATTCGATACCCAATCCGTTAACGGGATCGGATAAATGAAACCTGCTTTCAACAGTTTCTCAACTTCTGCTTTAATTGCAACAGCTTTTCGTGGGTGAATCTGACGCAAACGTTGCTGGACGGGTTTAGCATCCACGTAAGTCTTGATCTCATGAACAACAATCGCGGGATCAATTCCTGGCATTTCCTCATAGGACCAGGCAAACACGTCGCGGAATTATTGAAATAGGGCCTTGTATGTTTGAATCTCGTCATCTGTACACGAGGCACCTATATGAATGTTTTCAACAATTCCGGGTTTAACCGAAATGTCAATGGGAATAGTGCGAGAGATGTTTCCCAAATTCAGCTCTGAATCAGGATGTTTCATGGGATTCTGAGCTTCCTTGACATATTCGGCTATAAAAATTGATGAGAAATCATTTTCAAAACGATCATACTTGGGTAAAAACGAAGATCTATGATGGAGATCGTCCCATGGTAAATCATCTATACACAGGACTTCACGAAGTTGCTCGTCAGATGACACAACTTCGGGAAACGCTATTAACTCCGAGGTTGATGTGAAAAGTGGTTCCTCATGGACCACATTCATTAGGTCGATTTTGGTTGAACACGGGTCGGTAAAAGACTGCACGGCTTCATAGGCAATTTCATATGGACTCAAAGGCATAAAATTACCAAATGAGTCTATTTCATATTCAGAAGGAACGATCCAAGGATCATCATAATAAATAGTGTCTGATGTAATCATATGAATGGTTGCAAATGAGGATGATGTGTTGAGTGGAGGAAAAGGAAAAGTTCCCAGTAAACCGGCATCTTTAACTAATCCTACTCCAACATCCTTGTATGGGATAGTCGTTTTACCGACATGTTGAATACTCTCTAAAGAGGATGGGTCGGATGAAAAGTAAGCCAGCTGGTCTATTGTTACGATCTTTCCATTATGTGGGAACTTTATTACTTGGAAGACCGATGAAACGACCGCTGTCATAGCGTAAGTCTAACTTCAACCCAAGAGAAGGTTGTAGTCTAGAGGGGCATCAAGCACCTCCACATCTAGACTAACGGTTTTTCCTTCAACCCCTATAGGCAAATCCTATAGAATGCCAAAAGGATGAAACCCACGGCCATTGAAGGCCTTAAGAATTGTCAGGGATTGATTAAGTGAAGGAGAACCAAGCGATCTCTAACACTGTATCGACATAATACACGTTGAAGCTCCCTCATCAATTACAGTCTGATGAATAGGCCTGTTTTTGACTATCACTGGGATCTGGAAAGCCATTTGATGAGGCAAACGCAATGTACTATTTTCTAGATCAAAGATTATTAGGTTCGGGTCCTGAACATCAGCAGCTCCTATAGCCGACAAAAGTAATTTGCATTGTGCTGGGCATGATTACAGCACTTCCAAAGCCGACATTGCTGAGGGTGAAATAGCTAAGTCCTCAACAATGTTGTAATTCTGAGCCGCTCTCGCATGTGGATTGAAAGCAGACCTTTGAAGTACACCCTTGGCGGGCGGTTTGATTACTAAGTCTGGGTTAGGCTTCTCGATTTGTAGTGGATCGGAACCGGGAGCTGAGGTTGATGGATTAGAATGAGACGATTCTGCTTCTTTGCCATCAACAGGACTTTTACTACCATAATCTTGCGATCGAGTTGCAATCCTTACATGGGACATCATCAAAATGGGTTTTTCATGGCACTCGAGGAAGAACCTATCATTTTGCTATCTTTTGGAAATGGATCCTTCAAGACAACAGGAATTTGGGAACCTTTGACGATCTTCGCAACCTCTGGTCGATGAGGGCAGTCTCTTGTAAAGTGATCTTCTTCACAAATGAGACATGGATAACGAGGTTTGCGCTTTTTGTCATTGGATTATGCTTTTTTAGTTCTCTCCTTTGGAGTTTTGTCTGCTTTATTCTTCTTCTTCCCTTTCTTCTTCCCACCGGATTTTGATTTAGCTGTAGATGACTCTACAACGTGAATATCGGCGGAAAGTTCAGCAGAAGAATCTCCTGTCAGGGAGTCTGGTAAGGTTATAATAGGAGAAGAATTCTTGGAGGATTTCTTCTTGCTTTTAGTGTTCACCATACCAATCATGCCATCAGCAGCATGAGATCCCGAAGGAGATACAACGATTTGATTTGACTTGGGAAGATCTGGGATCTTTTCGTGTAACGTACCTGACTGAGTATAAACTAAGTCAAGGTACTGCGCTTGAGCAATCACTTGCTCCTCAGTAACTACTCCGGCCTTAGCTACGTCTTCATTAATCTTCGGTAACAATGATTTAACAAACCATTCAGCTAAGATTTGGTCCGGGATAAAAACTTTCACTAATTGCCTTCGACGTCTCCATTCATGAATATGATCGGAAATATAAGTGGACGTCGATTGCTTTAATGAAGTTAGTAACTCCATGCCATTATCATATCTGACCGGCAACTGAAAATGAGTTAAAAGCGAGGTAGCTAACTGGCTAAAATTATAAAAAGAGGCCTGTGGTAACTCAATGTACCACTTTGCCGCAAGACCAATGAGAGTGCGCTAGAAAATACGTAAGCGGATCGAATCATCTGAGATGGAATTAGAGGCACACCAGAGTTGGTAAGTCATCACATGATTCGACGGGTCCTCTCCAGATTTACCCTCGAACTTGGGAATGTCACTGGGCAACTTATTCGGCATTGGCGGCCAAAACGGAAGATAATTAATTGGATCATTCATTAGGCGCGACAAGTCTGGTAAATCCAAAGTTGCGATAAACGGTAGCTGCCAATTAGGATCCCTAAAACTCTGGGTCACGAGACCAGCCCCAAGAGGAGGATATCTGGGAACTAGGAATAGGAATCGCGTTCGAGATATTGTATCCTCTTGGAAAACCAGGATTAACTGGACCGTACTAGGGTTGCTGTGGTTGTTGATAAGTATACCCAGGATACGGTTGATATTGGTAAACTGGCTGTTGGAAAGCAGGACCGAATTGGTACTGTCCCTGGTACGGTTGATAAGTGAATTGTGGTTGACTTGTGACAACCGTACTTAAACCAGGTTGTCCTACAGGCATCTGAACCGTAGTTTGAATCGTGGATCCAGACGATGGTAAAGATGTCTGAGGAGTACATACAGGAACAGTAGAAACCGGAGCTGTCAATACTCCAGAAGTAAGTGGGGTATATGGAACAGATGTTGCGGCAGTTGCAGCAGTCGTTTGAGATGGAGTACGAGGCGAAATAGGCTCAGACTGAGAAACTACTGAAGGTACAGAAGTTTGAATATTAGACTGGACTGGTTGTTGGGGTGAACCAGAAACTAAGGGTTGTCCAGTTTGAGATGACAACTGTACATCTGGCTGCAACACCTGTTGAACTTGTGATGGATCCCATACTATGTTGATTCTGGGGTACTGACCCATAACAGGTTGAGAATATTGAGATCCAAAACCGGGTTGAGGGTAGGATTGATAATTGAAAGTACATTTCCCGTATCTTGAACATAAGATTGACCTTGGGGTGGTTGGAAACCTTGATTTGAGTACTGACCTTGGGGTAGATACCCTTGAGGCATGTACTGACACTGGGGTTGACCTTGAGGTATAAATTGATACTGGGGTTGACCTTGGGGTACATATTGAGTCTGGGGTTGACTTTGAGGAATGTAATGTACCGTAGGCACGTACTGTCCTTGAGGTTTCTCCCCAGATGCAAATTGTGTACCTTGAGGTTGCCCCCCAGGCGTTAATTGAGGCTGCCCCCCAGGCGGTAACTGGCCACCTTGAGGTTGAGAAGCGGGAATAGAACCTGACATCATAAGAATGTCTTCTACGCTCAACGGCTTTGCACCATTGCTTCTAGTGAATATCCTTTGTTCAATGGGTTGAGGAGATGCTCCCGAAAAAGTACCAGCAAGTGACTGATACCCAGAGGGAACAGAAGGACCGCCGTACAAAAAAGATTCAGGCGATTGAGTAAACATGGACGACTGACCTGACATATTTACAGGAGTATAAATACCCCTAGGTGGATAAGGAGCACGAGGTGGTGAAAAACTTAACCCTGAGTTGTCCAAATAATTAGTTAGAGAAAGATACCAAGTAGTACTTCTAGGTGGACTGTAAAAAATTGATTCACGCTCCCCTAGACCAATAGTAGGTTAATTTTCAGGGATAGGGATGCCTATTTCTTCTTCCGGAGCAATTTCTTCAATAGCTATCAAACCAGAAGGAAGATTTTCGGTGATTATTCTTTCTACCCTAGGTGAATCAGGAGCACTAGAAGTTGGAGAGACTAACCCTGATGTTGGAGTAACAGGTTCAAATATCTCAGGTTCTTCACCTATATCACTGGTAGATGAAAAGCTACCAACAAGTTCAGAAACCGAAACAGATTCAGGATTATAACCTGTTTCTAGAGTTTGGTAATCAGGATGAACAACCAACGAAGACTCTCCTTCTTCAGGTGACCCTACTTTACTGCCACTAGGAGTTACGAGGACTTTCAAACCTTCGTAATGTCCCGGGACTTCTTCAGGAGGTTGGCCCCGAAGTCTACGGGACTTCCTCAACACATCAGCCACGGTTACAACCTCAGGAGACTGGCCCTGAAGTCTACGGGACTGTCTTGGTAATTCAGCCACAACTAAAAAATTTTAACTACTGCACACGCAAACAAAGTAAAATCTCAAAGCAAACCGCCTAAAGTCTCTAAAGAACCAAACAAATTTGAATCACACGCCTAAAGAATCTAGGGCGTCAAACCACACACAAACAGTAACTTTCCGGACCGAAAACACTAGTTGGTGATGAAATCCAACATCGCAGAATTCAGTACAGAAATGGCGGGTGGAATAGTTACCCCGACAACCTGCTTAATGAATAGACTGGACCAAGTTCCTCCACTTTAACCGTCTTGAGTGAAGTGAACCCCCTAGAAAATCCAAGTGAGTCTAGCCGACGTCTGCTCTAGGTATAGTGGGATCTTCCCTCCACCGTCACCTTAGGAAGAATCCTAAAGATAATAGTCACTAAGGTCACCAACAGCAACAAATATACGTTGGGGAACAGTCTACGATCCGATACACACGCAAGGGCAGAGTAACAAGCTCAATCCCCTTGCCGGCTCCTTGACAATAATCCAAGGTTTACCGACAAGTGACCCCAGGCTCCTCGACAATGGTTAATCCGAGGTTTACCGTTTGTAGTACGTGCATATCTGCCGTCGTTCCCAATGAAGGAGGATTGATTCCCTCATTGGTTCGGACACGATCTCGTGCTTCTTCTTTAAGAGGAGCTTTCCCAGAGCATAAATGTAACAGTTGGATTTATCCTACCGCAAGATAAGCTACTTGTTTGTTTTCACTATCTTGGAGAGTTAATTACTCTCCTACTCCACGACACTAGCCTGATCTATGTTGGTGTATCAGAGCCCTAGTAAATAAAAAGTTACTAAGTTAATTTTACTTTAAGCGTTAATTTTATGGCTTTTCTTTAGGACAAAAGGTAGCGGAGATGAAACTGATGATGTGTAGACTCGACTCAAATCCACTAAAAATATGCACCTAGGATGAAACAAAACAATCTTTCCTTTTTCAATGAATTCCATAGCTAAGAGAGTTGGAGAATGCAAAATTTATAAAGACAACTTTCTTGGCAATGAAAATCAAAGAAACAATCTCTTTATCTTTTCCAAAGCACACAACACATGAGCACTAATTATTTCACGAAAATTTCCTTTCTCTTTTCAAAGACTTCAAACGCTACTAAAACAAACTTTCCTCAAAAGAGATTTTGTATTTTTCCTATTTTAACAAAGCATGTAAAACTACTTAACAAAAATCAATTTTAAAATCTATGAAAATCTAAGAGAAATTTACCTAAAAGAAAATCTAAGAGAAATTAAAAGAAAATCTAATGAGGTAAAAGCCTACAAAATATAATTCCAGGTTTTTTTACTCAATTACAATTCAACCAAGGACTAATTCATGCAGAATCATAAATCAGTCAAAAACAAAAACAAAAAGCTCTTGTTCTTTTTCTTAAGAATGAAATTCACAGCTTAGCAAACAAGCCTTCTCGAAATTCCGCAAAGAGACAACACAACGATAGGTTTCTCAAACAAAGGTGGATTTTACGAAAGGTCCGACTCCCAAGAAGACTGAAAAGACCAGGGATATCCAAGGTTTTTACAACTTCTAAAGCCAAAGTCACTACAAGACCAATACAAAAATCAAACCTAGGGCTATAATTTCTATGAACTTCACTAAAACCATTGATGCTAATGAAACAAGCTTAGATGAGAACTTTTGACAGGAAACGAGTGGATCTGGGAAGCAATAAACAAGCTATAAACAAAATCTAATAGGAAAAAAGGAAAAAATGAAATTTTCTAAACTTTTGACAGGGTATGCAGACAGCCTGTTTGCACAGGTGCGGCCACGCTCTGTGTACAGGTACGCACTGTGCTTAACGCAGAGGGTGCGTACTACTCTCAAAATCAAGAAAAATAAAAACTAACTCAACCCTAAGCTATACCACCCAAATTCACAGTCAATCGGTCAAAAACTAGAAAGAAATCAACTTTTCTCAAATCAAAGTATCAATCAAAAGAGAAATCAATCAAATCCATGGATTCCCCAGTATGGTCGCCATTTTGTCATGCAGAAAGAGTCAATTTTGCGGACAAAACTGACCTCCCTAGAAAGCAAGGCTTTTCTAGTGACAAACAAAACAATCAAGCACTATCTTTCCCTAAATATGCATTTAAAACAAAAGCAACCAGGTGTTTAAGGCTTACATTTAGTCCAACGTTGTTTGTAGCAGCCAAGCCTCTTCGATCCAGATGAACTCCTTCTCCTTGAAGCCTGCATTCACTAAAAAGCAAACGATTACATAGCACCTGAATAACTCATATAATAAAACATATTCATCATAAAGACCAAGGAGTTTATGAAACAAATTATATATAACAACTTGTTGAGAAAAATGAACTTAATTGTATTAATTGGAAACAAAAGAAACCATTACAACCAGTGCCTTGGTGTTGTGCAGGTTCCTCCTAGGGTCCAGCAAGAGTTCTCCTCTACTTTGATCAGCTCACCCACTTCCAAATGAAGCTAAGAAAGGAATGGGATCTCTCCTCTCAAGCTCTATAAGGGAGTCCTAATTTCAGCAACATCTACCCTTAGGAATGTTCAGCTTTCAACCTCCCCTCCCTCTGGCTCAATGCCTGTATTTATAATGCTTTGGAAGAAGTTAATCAGGTCCACCATGAATGGGATAAGCCCCTCTTTCAAAGGGCTAGCTCCCCTCTTCATGGGATAAGTTCCTCTTTCATTGGGATGCATGAACCATCTTCTAGAATGCTCTAGAATTGACCACAAGTAAGTTTTTTGAAGTAAAACTTGCGCCTTTTGACCTTTACAGGAGTACGCACCCACCCCTTTATAGACAGAGCATACAAGTACGCAGGTATTATATACTTGAGGTGCGTACACGCAGGTTAGAGTAAGAGAAACTGCGTAACCAAAGTTATATTGACTTTTAAAGACTTTCTCTCTTTTTTGGAGTTTGACATGAGGAGCAGAGGTATAAGACTTGCCAAGGAGGACAGTATGACTATTGATGGAGTCATACTGACTGAAAATAGTCATGGTGACAAATTTTAGTGTAACAGTATGCATTAGTACAAAGTGTGAAAAAGTGGAAACATTATTTAATGGGTAAAGAGATAGTTATACATACTGATCGTCAACCACTTCAATATCTACACTCCCAAACTAAGTTGCAACAATCAAGACACTATAGATGGATGGGTTTTCTACAACAGTTTCATTTAGTCATCAGGTATAAAAAGGGCATACATAATAAAGTTGCAGATATGTCGTCCAGACCAATTATAAATTCATCTACTATACTTAAGCATAATTCAGTATTGCATGAAAGCTACATTGAACAATATGCTCAAGATATAGATTTTAAAGATGTATATGCAACTTTAAGTCAAGGCAAATGAGTAGAAGAATTGGATTATCATGTTAAGGACCAGATCTTGTATCATTTTGGGAAGTTATTCATTCCACAAACTGAAAGATTAAGGATAATTCGAGAAGCACACCCTTCTCTAATATCATGTCACTTTGGTGTAAGTAAAATAGTTGCACAACTGCAAAGATTTTTTTATTGGCCAAAAATGAATGAGACAGTTTCTAGATATGTAAGAGGGCATACCATGTGTGCTAAAATCAAGCCCAGTAATAGAAAACTGGGCTTGTACGCTCCACTACCAGTTCCTTCTCATCCTTGGGAAAGTGTTTCCATGGACTTTGTTGGAGGACTGCCTAAATCTAGGAAAGGTCATGACTATTTATATGTTGTTATGGATAGGTTCAGCAAAATGTGTATTTCAATACCTTGTAACAAATAGATTATAGCTGAAAAAACTGCAAAGTTGTTCTTTCAACATGTATGGGTTCATTTTGGATTACCCACTTCCATTATATCTGATCGAGATACCCGATTTGTTGGGAAATTTTGGTCAAGTTTGTGGGAATTGATGGATACCAGGCTGAAGAAAAGCACAACTTTTCATCCATAAATAGATGGCCAAATAGAAGTGGTCAACAGGACAGTGATCCAATTGCTCAGAGGCTATTGCAACAAACATCCCAAACTTTGGGATGAACATTTATGTTATGTGCAACATTCTTACAACCAAGCTAAGAATTCTTCTACACAAAGATATCATTTTGAGACCTGTTTTGGTTTCACACCAAGGTATCCCTTGAATTTTGTCTTTGGTAAGGACATAACAGTCGATGGACACAGTGATGTGGACAAGGAAACCAAGTTCATTGAAAAAATCCAAGAGATTCACCAGACAGTACGGGAACAGCTGGAAAAGAGCCAAGCCAAGTACAAGGCAAGGCATGACAAGCATCAGATGGAGCATAGTTTCCAAGTTGGTGACCAAGTCTGGATGTATATCAACAAAAACAGAATGCAAGGTGAAGGTAAGAAGCTGAAGCCAATAAGGTATGGACCTTTAAAGATACTTGAGAAAATTGGTGAGAACGATTTTCACCTTGATCTACCAGCTTACATGCACATCTACTCAGTTTTTAATGCAGACAGTTTGAGAGTATTTGAACCTTCATTAACTGAAGATCCTGAAGAGCAGAGTCAATTGCCTTCTATTGATGATCTGTTGCCTGAATATCTTAATAAGTTACAAGAAGATACAGTTCTGGATAGGAAGGTAAGAACTACATGCAGAGGGAATGTTGAGTACCTCGGGATTGGATTCAAGGGTTCGAAGCCAAGCAGTGCGAAATGGATAGAAATTGAGCAAGCAAGGAATCTATACCCTCACTTGATTGATGCTTATAAGAAAACCAACTTTTGGTGGTCCAAAAGCTTTTTTAGTGGGAAGGCTGTGATTTGAATTGGATCCTAAACACTCTCTAAGTTTTCATGATTGTTTCAAATTATGCCAAAAAGATTCAACTCTTAGAAAAATCAAGATATTAGAAGGAATCCTCATAATAGTTGCAGCTGTGTCCAGAGTGGAGCAACGAGGACCCTTTGTCGAGCATGCAGACCATTGGCCCATGGTAACGTGCACTGGTGCAAACTGGCAAAACCGGAGGTCAAATCAAGAAACGGAGGTGGTTTTTGATACGCAAAAAGTGCTAATCGCGTATTGTAGGGTGTCCCCCTTAGTGAAGGAAAACCCCGAAGCGCTGGGACCCGAAATTGCTATAAAATGCAAAAATGTAATGCGTTCGATTCTGTAGCGCAGGATTCCATAAATTAGTAGGATATCAAAAGGCCTCGAGGCGGTAAGCAGTTTTTACTGAGTCCCGCCCGATGCCACACATCGAGCAACACGCATCCGGTGAATGAGAGAGAAAAACGCCCACATTAGACAGGTAAACATCATGCAACTTGTTCGCCCGATATGAACAATGACTGTAGGATGTGGGGGGTCTAGATCAATGGCAGAGGCGCGTCCCGACGACTGACTGGATTTGACAAGTCAAAAAGCAAGATTATAGGGGATTTGAATTTCGACGTGGATGATGAGTTAGCAAACGATTCGTGTTTCGTGGGCAATCTTGAAGCAAATGGAATTAACATTCATTCAAATATGATTCAAGGAATCTGACACCCAGATCGTTAGGAAACAGGTGGCCACCTCCCTACGAGGCGTTACCCAGTGATGATGACTCAAAACAGAGGAATTCGAACGGACTGAGACAGGGAATCCAGAAGGTCGGGAAGTGGAAATGAATAGTCAAAGAATAGATTGGCTTTAAAGCCATGACCTAACAGAAGCAGAGGGCAAAGAGGCACACGCACACAGAGGGGTAGTGACAAGAGTTAGCTAGATGCAGAAAGCTAAGAGTAGAGAACAGAGAGTAGAGCCGAGCTGACATGAAGGCCACATCGAGCCAGACAGAGCTAGAGAGAGTCAGAGAGTTTGTGAACTCCATAAAAGGCTTGAGAGGTTCAAGCAAACTCCTTGGCATAGGCCTATCATACTACTGTGACCATCAAAGGTCCAGTTTAGTAAGGAGAGTTTGTGTACTCCATTCCTACTGACTTTTATCTATTTAGTGAGACTTGAATTGAGCTCACTGTTGTAAAAAACTCTACTTGAAAATGTAATAGAGATGCCACCACTGAAGGCTGGACCAGGAGACGTAGCCCAGGAGCATTAGGTGAACTCCTTATTAAACTTGTTGTCACTGTTACATGTTTGATTGTTATGTTTTTCTCTAGTTGCCTCAGTGTCTATGTATTCTAGCAATCTTATCGATCCATTACATAAAGTAACATAGGCACATCAATGCACATGAGTCTATAATACCTTCAATTCTTTGTCCTGGATAAATTCCAGATCATAGAGCCTTATCATTTTTGAGAAAAATGGTCACAAGTATATTAGGTATGTAGTTAGAGCATGATGGAGTATGTAAAAATTATGCACTTGTAAATAATTCCATGGAAATTTTTCGAAGTAGTGATAATAGGTCTAAGGGAATCTTGGACATTATACATTCAAATGTATGTAGACAAATTATTGTACCATGTAACACCCTCATCCCACGTCTACCCAAGTAACAAGCCAACCAGGTTAAATATGAAATGAGAGGCCACTATAATGGGATTCAACCTCCTAGGTGTAGAAATTTTGAATAATAAACACATATTCAACAGAGATTATCCTGATCATGTACTATTGCGGAATACATACACAATACATAAGCTCCTCTACGTTGATCATCAATATAGCAACATCAATAACAATAAAACATCAAGAGCATTCACATATTAACACAGTATGTAACCCGGGGAAAGCATCTCGCTAAAAACCCTACACTATCTATATGTTAATGATTGAGAACATGTAACATTACAAAGTACAATGCTTATCACAAGCAATCCAGTACCAGCTCCACCTGTTACACACAATACAACTCAGATCTGATCTCCAAATCTATTCCACTGCTTGCTTACCTCCACAGCTCAATACCTGCTCAAGAATTGATGAGAATGGTTTACCAAACTCGTATTTCACCTGCAAATAATCACTCACACTATGGAAGACGTGAGCACAAGCTACAATTACTTGGTATTGGTCAATTCATTGGCATACTCAAACCCTTTGATTTTGCAAATCATCATGCACAACTATAGTCACAACTGATAGCAATCTGATCCTCTAACACCTGTCCCTACTGAACTGAACATGCAACTGAGTTAACTGATGTATTCTTCAGTTGCATTATGATTTAATAACTTGTGAATTAATTAATAACTAATTCACCCAACTCATCTCTAGTCTATTTTCCAGTTAGACTAAATACAACCAGTTTAACAAAGCTAAGCTGAACACAACTCCATCAACTGCACCTCCAATCCACTAAAATCAACTCACTTGAGTTCTAACTGAAGTCCTACATGTAAAGATCAGTCATCCCATAGGTAACCACGTATTTCCTTCTGGGATCTACATGTATCACATCCGTAGCTCATCCTGAAGTGCTCCAAGAGAATAAGATTAAGTTTATAGTCCAAATATTATTATGAGCTAATAATATTTGACTGTTCTATATTTAGACTGAGCAGTCACTCCGCTGTGATCTAAAAATAGAAGTCCATCTATTTTTCCCAACTTGACCAATCATCCATAAATAGCAACCTACAATCCATAGACATGATCCATATGTCTAAAAATAGACATAGTCTAAAAATAGACTTGCGCCAAAAATAGCCTGCGGGCCCACTTAGTGAAGGCGACTCTTTTCACTAAGCTCCATCATCTTGTTGCAATCTCAACACTCCCTCTCAACAAGATATGGATTATCAGCAACCCCTATCCTGCCTCGGTGGTATTCGAATTTTCTCCTGGTGAGAGCCTTCGTCAGAATATCAGCATCCTGATCCTCCGTTGGAATGTATGAAAGTAACATGATCCTCCATTGCACACAATCTTTGATATGATGATACCTGATGTCCTTGCTACCATATACTCGGCCTCTTGAGCTCCCTGCCCAATTTGCATCCTCCTGTCTGTACCAAGATCCATATCCCGATGTGCCTCTCAAGTAGCGCAATACATGCTTGCCCACCTTCCAAAATAGCTTGGTAGGCTTAACTATAGCTTGTGAAAGCTGGTTAACTGCATAGCATATATCGGGTCATGTATTGACCAAATACATCAGCAACCCCACCAACTGTCGATAAACAGTGGCATCCACTTCTTCTCCCGAAGTGGCATCCTCCTTCCTCCAACCTCCAGGAAGAGGAGTATCAACAGGCTTGCAGCCATGCATGTTGAACTTCTCTAGTATCTCCCGAGCATACTTGCCCTGAGAAACAAATAGTCCACCACTGTGCTGCCATATTTCCAATCCTAAGAAATAGTGAAGGAGGCCCAAGTCCTTCATCTCAAACTCTATAGCAAGATACTTCTTGCATGACAGTATCAACAGCTCATCACCCGTTAGAATCAAATCATCAACATACAGTGCAATGATAAGCAACTTACCCTCCACCACAATCTGGTATAGGTTCAGATCCACCTCGCTCTTGGAGAATCCAAGTCCTGTGAAATAACTGTCTATCCGTGTGTACCAAGCACGTGGTGCTTGCTTCAACCCATACAACGCTCCCTTGAGCCTGCACACATGCGACTCGCTGCTGAAGACCTCAAAGCCTTCGGGCTGCTCAATGTACACCTCCTCCTCAATGAATCTGTTGAGGAACGCAGTCTTCACATCCATATGATGAATGTGCCATCCCATATGCGCTGAGAGAGCAAGAATCGTCCATATGGAAGAATACCTTGCGACAGGTGCAAAGGTCTCCTCATAATCGATCCCCTCTATCTGTGAAAAGCCTCGGGCAACAAATCTTGCCTTGTACTTCTCCACACTCCCGTCAGCTGCCTGCTTAACTTTGTAGATCCATCTCGAACCCACCACTGATTTCCCTTCCGGTTTAGGAACAATCTCCCATGCACTGTTTCTGACAATAGAATCATACTCTTCCACGATGGCATCTACCCATGTGAGATCATCCACAACTTCCTCGAAATAGGATGGCTCAGTCACAACACACTTGCTCATAAGAGCCATGTATCCAGTGTACCGATCAATTTACTGTCTCTACCTACGTTGGGCTGTAGGTGGTCCTACAACTTTCTCTACATCTTGAGCCAGTCGCTCAGCTTCTGTCAAGCGCTTTCACCCTCTGATGGTTGGCGTTGCATGAGTGGTCTCTTCCACTCCATGAACCTTGTCCTGTGGTTGATCCATGTCTTGAAGCTCATCCTTAGGAACTAATAGCTCCTCATCTGCATGTAATGTTGGCATTATGAGACAAGTGTTGGCCTTGATGGCAAATCACACTGATTACAAATCATAGTGCAGAAGGATAGCAACAAGGAATTGATGATCAGACTACAAGTATGAAGAGAAAATATATACACGCTGGTTCACTATATACCAAGTCGCGTGTACACGCAGGTTGGCTTCAGTAAAAGAGCGTGTATGTGGAAAACTTATCTTTGGTCCGTGGCGGTTATTCCTTGGAAGTTGTGCCTATGGTTTTGGACCATGGTGTCTCGACGGACGTGTTGATCCCTAGTTTTGAAGTTGATGGTATTGGATTTCTATGGTTTTGGCTCTTGGTATTGAGCAAGGCCTAAGGCTATATAAGGAGAAGAAGATCATTAGGCATAGTACAATTGAAAAGTCTTGAATATCTAAAAAAGAAAGAGATCTTGTATGCAGGTTCTGGGTTGCTTGATCTAAGCTAAGGAGAGATCACACCGGTTGATGGAAGACTAGATCTAAGGACAGATCGGGATCTAATGGTTTGAAATGCACTATTATGATTATGCCTATTTCTAGATCTGCATACTGACGCAATGTTATGTTCTGGGTCTAACTGATGTCTGGTACAACTGCAAGTTAAGAGAAATTTATTTTTAGATCTGTACGCAGGTTGCCTTTGGTAAAAGCGCGTGTATACGCGGGTTTCTCTCATTGAAGTAGCATATATCTTTTGAATTTTGATTTTTGGGGTTGCAGTTGGGTCTGACTTCTATTGCAGAGTTCTGTAGTCTGCTCTGTGTTCTGGTGACTGGTGTTGACAGGGTTTCATTGGTTCAGTGATTCAAAGATTGATGATGCTAGTATTGGTTGTTTTGTGCTTCAATGATCTGTTATGAAAGCTGACTGAATTGTGGTCTTCAGATTGTAATGCTGTGCTTCAGGAATATCCAGTCTGAAAATGTATGAAAAGTGGTACGTGAAGGAAAGAAGATTGTAGGCCAGCACCTATGTACTAGTATCTTAACTAGTACAAGAGCAAAGGGGGTTGGAGCTCCCTTCCAAGGAAGTTTGGAGAACAAGAGAAGGTTGAAGCCTTCAGCAGGTTGTAGCCTGCGTACTAGTATAAGGCTGCATCAGTACAAAAGATTGTAAACTGAAGTTTCATATTAAAGAAAGATAGAGACGACTTGCAGCAGGTGGTTTTCACCCACATTGGGTTTCCACCTTATATCATGGTGTTCATGTGTGTGTTTTCTGTGTGATGATCCGTTATGTTATACTGCACCTGTCTTACTATCATGGTTAATAATGTCCTGATGCATTTACTGAAGATAAGCTACTGAATCATAAGTTTTCTTGTTATACGCTGGTTTCTTTAGACACAGTAGCGTGTACACGCTGTTTCACTTAACTGAAGTAGCGTATATGTTTCTGAGCATAAAATGAAAAATTCTTTCTGATAATACTGATTCACCCCCCCTCTCAGTATTATTTCCAACAATTGGTATCAGAGCAGGTCCTTCAGAGAAGCTTGATCGCTTGAAGGTAGATCGTTCATCATGAGCAACTATGAGAGAGAAGCATCAATCAGGCCACCGGTTTTTGATGGGACAAACTTCAATTATTGGAAGGTAAGAGTTACTGCCTATCTTCAATCTCTTGGTACAAAAGTTTGGGACATCGTAGAGATAGGCTACATTTTTCCTTCAGCTACTCCTACAGATGCAGACGAGAAAAATAAATATGAAACAAATGCGAAAGCAGTCAGTACTCTATTGGGATGTATATCCCAATCGGAATTCATGAAGGTAATGCACTATAAATCTGCAAAAGAAATATGGGACAAGATTGTCACGAGCTATGAAGGAGACGAACAGGTAAAGCGTGCTAAACTTCAAACTCTCAGGATTAAGTATGAGACTCTCAGAATGTATAATGATGAAAGTGTGGCTAACTATTTCCTTAGAGTTGATGAGATTGTTAATTGCATGAAAAATTTGGGTGAAGAAATAAAAGAGGCTATTGTGGTTGAAAAGGTTCTAAGGTCATTGTCCCCCAAATTTGAATCTAAAGTGTCTGCAATAGAAGAAAATGAAAATCTACGAATTCTTACTATGTCTCAGCTTCATGGAATTCTAACTGCTTATGAAATGAGAAAGGGAGGTCCATCAGACAGAAGAGAAGCTGCTTTCAAAGCTTCAGGAAAAGGAGATTATTATGAAGCAAGTCACATGCCAGAAGATGAAGAAGAAGAATCAAATTTTGTCAGAAATCTTCAAAGGGGTTCTGGAAGGTTCAGAGGTAAGTTACCTTTTAAATGCTTTGCTTGTGGAAGAGTAGGTCATTATGCTGCTAGATATCCTCACAAAGATAAGAATGACAAGGGAAAGGAACCTGTTAAATGGAACAAGAAACAAAATGAAAAGAAGAAAAGATACTACACTCATGAAGATAGTGATGGTCTTTCAAATAGTGATGAAGATGAACAAGGTAATAGATATAAACTTTTCATGGCTTTTGAAGATGATGACTACATGGATGCTATAGATGTAGAAGGCTTTTGTGAAGAAATGAAAGATCTCAAAGTTTGCTTAGAAGAGAAGAGTGCTATTATTGATTCTCTACAATGTCAACTAGCTGAAAAGGAAAAACATCTTGAAAAATTGGAATGTGAGATTGTTTGTCTTAGAAAGGAGATTGAGAAAACAAAAGCGATTAATCTTAAATTTGTTAAAGGATCTGAAACCTTGGATGAGATTATCAATGTGCAGTGATCTCCTCTGATAAAGACAGGTCTTGGATATAATGGAGAAACATCTCAAGCCTCTACCTCTAAAAGTTATCTTGATGCAGCAAGGAGAAGTGAGCAAAAGCCAAATAAAAGTCATCAGGTGAATCAAGGACAGTTTACCTCAAGAACAAATAAAGACCATCAAGAAATTCGGGGACAAAATGCCTTAAGGACAAACAGAAGCTACAATCAGCCACAGGTAAAATCTTCCCAATTTGTTCCAAGAATAAATGTGAATAGAAGCTACAGTCGGTTGGATGATAGATCTGATTATCGCAGAAGTTTCTTTAATGGCCAATGCTTTTCTTGCCATAACTTTGGTCACAAAGCAGCTCAATGTGTTGCCTACAAGACAATCATGACTAGAGAAGCTCAAAAGCAAGGGAGAATGACTGGAACCATGAAAAGGACTTATAACAACTTTTCGGTTCTTGAAAATGAAATTGAATGCTCTATATGTAATAACTTTGGTCATGAAGACTCTGAATGCAAGAGCAGGTTCCGGAAGACAACTCAGAAGGAACAAACCTCAAATGTTAGAACATGGAGAATAAAGGAACCGCAACCAGAAAGATGTGGGATAGCCTTTTATGCAGAAGGTCAAGAAAGTCTATGGTACATTGACAGCGGATGTTCGAAGCATATGACAGGGGACAAAGAAAAGCTTGAGTCATATACCGCATTAGAAAAGGGGAAGAAAGTTTCTTTTGGAAACGATATCTCTACAGCCATAAAAGGAAAAGGTGTTGCTCCATTAAAAGAGAAGGTCAAAGCTGGAAATGTTTTGTATGTTGATGGATTGAAGCATAATCTTCTGAGTGTCAGTCAAATGTGCGATCAAGGAACAGAGGTAATATTTAGATCAAATGGATGTTGTGTTCGTGATCTTGATACAGGTAAAACAATGATCAAAGGAAGAAGGACTCCAAATAATCTATACATATTTGAAGAAGGACCACAACAATGCTATTTGAGCAAGGATGATGAACACTGGCTATGGCATCGGAGGTTGGGGCATCTAAGCTTTTCACAAATAAGGAAAGCATGAAAATATCAGGCAGTTCGTGGTCTTCCAGATATCAAAATTCCAGACAACACTATATGCAAATCTTGTCAGTTTGGGAAGAAAACCAGAACTAACTTTCCAGAGAAGGAAGGATCAGCCAGCATAACTCTTGAGCTAGTCCATACAGATGTATGCGGTCCATTTAGGAAAAGGACACCTCGAGGAGAAGAATATTTGATATTATTCATTGACGATTTCTCCAGGTTTGTCTGGTTAGGGCTTATGAAGCACAAAGATGAAGCATTCGAAAAATTCAAATCCTTCAAAGCCTTGGTTGAAAATGAATCAGGACACAAAATTAAGTGCCTCAGATCTGACAGAGGTGGGGAGTTTACCTCAAACGAATTTTTCGATTTCTATGAAGAACATGGGATAAGAAGAGAATTCTCTACAGCGAGAACTCCTCAGCAAAATGGGGTGGTGGAAAGAATGAACAGAACAATCCAACAAATGGCTCGTGCTATGCTTGATGAATCAGGTACTCCCGCAACTTTCTGGGGTGAAGCTACACATGCTGCGGTTATTATTCTTAACAAAACAAATGTCCGAGTAAACAGCACTCAAACACCTCATGAGCTCTGGAGTGGTGAGACTCCTTTGGTGAAGCATTTCAAAATCTTTGGGAGCAAATGTTATATTAAGAATACTGATGAGCAACTTGGCAAACTTGAACCAAGAGCAGAAGAAGGAATTCTTCTTGGTTATTCTCCACACAGCAAAGCATACAAGTGCTACAATAAAAGACTTGGCAGAATTGTTGACAACATTGATGTAGTGGTTGATGAGAAGGGATATATTCCTAGGCAAGTTCATCATGAAGACATTGAAGAAGATGAAGGCTACCCTCAAAGGCAGAATGATGAAGAAGAAGAACCTCAAGAAGAAGAAGAACCTCAAGAAGAACCAGAGGAGCAGGCAAGAATAGAAGAGAAGACTCCATCCAGATATGTTCAAAAGAATCATCCAGAATCTCAGATTATGGGGCAGAAAGAAGCAGGAGTACAAATAAGAAGAAGAATTGCAAAAGCTTCAAGCTATTTGGCATTACTCTCTTCCACTGAACCAAAAAGTGTGAAAGAGGCATGCAAAGATGAATGCTGGGTCAAAGCAATGGATGAAGAACTTGAGCAGATCGAAAAGAACAACACTTGGGAATTGGTTCCTAGACCAAAAGATAAAAATGTCATAGGGACAAAATGGGTCTTCAAAAATAAATTGAATGAAAATGGAGAAGTAATTAGAAACAAGGCCAGACTTGTTTGTAAAGGGTATGCACATCAAGAAGGAATAGATTTTGAAGAGACCTTTGCTCCTGTTGCAAGACTTGAGGCCATTCGAATGTTCCTTGCTCTCTCAAGCTTTCAAAACTTCAAGGTATTTCAAATGGACGTGAAATCAGCCTTTCTGAATGGAGACTTAGAAGAAGAAGTATATATTGAGCAGCCAGATGGTTTCATTCTTGGGAATGATCCAAACCTTGTATGCAAATTGAAAAAGGCTCTCTATGGTCTCAAACAAGCTCCAAGGGCTTGGTACTATCGATTGGACAAATATCTTCACCAACAAGGCTT
This sequence comes from Pinus tabuliformis, assembly GCA_031772625.1. Lineage (NCBI taxonomy): Eukaryota > Viridiplantae > Streptophyta > Pinopsida > Pinales > Pinaceae > Pinus > Pinus tabuliformis. Next base: position 528,728,641 of record CM062816.1, on the reverse strand, counting down.
TTCAAAAGGATCAGCAGATAGCAATCTCTATATAAAAGTTGAAAATAACAAATTGCTAATACTTGTTGTTTATGTAGATGATATTATCTTTGGCAGCAATGAAGAGACTATGAGTCAAAACTTTGCCTTGGTTATGCAGAAAGAATTCGAAATGTCACTACTTGGAGAATTGACATACTTTCTTGGATTGCAAATCCAACAAAATGAAGGAGGCATCTTCTTGTCTCAAACCAAGTACCTCAAACAGATCTTGAAGAAGTATGGCATGGAAGATTCAAAGCCAGTTTGTACACCCATGGTTATAGGATGCAGCCTCAGTGCAAATGATGAATCAGCAACAGTTCATCAACCAACTTATAGATCCATGATTGGGAGTTTGCTTTATTTGACAGGTACCCGACTAGACATCATGCATGCAGTCGGAATAGTTGGGAGATTTCAGGCAAATCCAAAGGAGACTCATCTTCAGGCAGTGAAGAGAATTTTCAAATATCTTCAAGGGACACAAAATTATGGATTATGGTATCCTAGAGATATAGATCTCACACTTCATGCTTATACAGATGCAGATTGGGCCGGAAGCATGGATGACAGGAAGAGCACAAGTGGTGGTGCATTCTTTATGGGCTCCAGATTAGTATCTTGGTTCAGCAAGAAACAGAGTTCGATTGCCTTATCTATAGCTGAAGCAGAATATGTGGCTGCGGCATCTTGTTGCACACAACTTCTTTGGATGATGCAGATCTTGCAGGATTTTCAAATCACTTGCACTTCACCAGTCTCTATCTTATGTGATAATACAAGTGCAATCAGCATTTCAAAGAATCCAGTCATGCATTCAAAAGACCAAGCACATACCAATCAAGTACCATTTTCTTCAGGAACAAGTGCTTGAGCAGAAAGTCAAGTTGGAGTATGTTCCTTCTAAGGAACAAGTTGCTGATATTCTCACAAAACCACTACCCAGGGAAACTTTTGAATATCTCAGACAAAAGCTGGGAGTAGTTGATGCTTCATCCTACTGTTGAAGCTTGTCCGTTCTACAGAAAAGTTGGTATACGCAAGTTACGTAAGGGATAGCCGTGTATATACGCAGATTTATGCTGGGAAAGTCGCGTGTATGACGTGCACATGTTGTAGAAATCATATCCGCATACATATGTTGTTTTATGGAGGAGAAGTCGCGTATATGGAGTTCTGAACAGCAAGGGCAGACTCTGGTTGGAGAAGGTCTGAGATGGGTATGCCAGAATTCTTCAGGCACAGTTTCAGGGGGTGCAGCAGGCACAGGTTCAGGGGGAACAACTTAAAGTCTCATAAAGCATTGTTGGCATTTAGATGCTTTTGGTTCTAGTACACAACTGTTGTTGATTTTAGGAGAAGGAGCTCAGAAGGAAATCTTGGTCGCTGATCTAAAAGATGTTTATCAGATGCTGCTTGTGACTTTCATAAGTCTTGGTCTAGATTTGTTGTCTCTATGTCATGTATCTCTTTTATCTCTTTTATGGTGTCAAGGTCATGTAACGGCCTATGTTGGTTTCCCCACTATGCCTGGGATGAATGATGTAATATAATTGGTTGTTATATGTAACTTTCTGATGTATCCCCTCTTGGAGTATGGATGTATGTATTGAGTCTTTTGGTGATAGGAAGGTCTTGATTCTTTTGAAGAACATCTCTTGCAGATATTGCCTACAGTCAGGGGGAGCATGTTTCAGCACAGCCAAGCAGAGATATCAGCATGTACTCAGCGGGAGCACAGCCCTTTGCCCTTGATGACAAAGGGGGAGAATGGTTCTAAGGATCTTGGGGTTGCCATCAAGTCCAAAGGGGGAGATTGTTGGCATTATGAGACAAGTGTTGGCCTTGATGGCAAATCACACTGATGAAAAATCATAGTGCAGAAGGATAGCAGCAAGGAATTGATGATCAGACTACAAGTATGAAGAGAAAATATATACACGCTGGTTCACTATATACCAAGTCGCGTGTACACACAGGTTGGCTTCAGTAAAAGAGCGTGTATGTGGAAAACTTATCTTTGGTCCGTGGCGGTTATTCCTTGGAAGTTGTGCCTATGGTTTTGGACCATGGTGTCTCGACGGACGTGTTGATCCCTAGTTTTGAAGTTGATGGTATTGGATTTCTATGGTTTTGGCTCTTGGTATTGAGCAAGGCCTAAGGCTATATAAGGAGAAGAAGATCATTAGGCATAGTACAATTGAAAAGTCTTGAATATCTGAAAAAGAAAGAGATCTTGTATGCAGGTTCTGGGTTGCTTGATCTAAGCTAAGGAGAGATCACACTGGTTGATGGAAGACTAGATCTAAGGACAGATCGGGATCTAATGGTTTGAAATGCACTATTATGATTATGCCTATTTCTAGATCTGCATACTGACGCAATGTTATGTTCTGGGTCTAATTGATGTCTGGTACAGCTGCAAGTTAAGAGAAATTTATTTTTAGATCTGTATGCAGGTTGCCTTTGGTAAAAGCGCGTGTATACGCGGGTTTCTCTCATTGAAGTAGCGTATATCTTTTGAAGTTTGATTTTTGGGGTTGCAGTTGGGTCTGACTGCTATTGCAGAGTTCTGTAGTCTACTCTGTGTTCTGGTGACTGGTGTTGACAGGGTTTCAGTGGTTCAGTGATTCAAAGATTGATGATGCTAGTATTGGTTGTTTTGTGCTTCAATGATCTGTTATGAAAGTTGAATGAATTGTGGTCTTCAGATTGTAATGCTGTGCTTCAGGAATATCCAGTCTGAAAATGTATGAAAAGTGGTACCTGAAGGAAAGAAGATTGTAGGCCAGCACCTACGTACTAGTATCTTAGCTAGTACAAGAGCAAAGGGGGTTGGAGCTCCCTTCCAAGGAAGTTTGGAGAACGAGAGAAGGTTGAAGCCTTCAGCAGGTTGTAGCCTGCGTACTGGTATAAGGCTGCACCAGTACAAAAGATTGTAAACTGAAGTTTCATATTAAAGAAAGATAGAGACGACTTGCAGCAGGTGGTTTTCACCGACATTGGGTTTCCACCTTATATCACGGTGTTCATGTGTGTGTTTTCTGTGTGATGATCTATTCTGTTATACTGCACCTGTCTTACTATCATGGTTAATAATGTCTTGATGCATTTACTAAAGATAAGCTACTGAATCATAAGTTTTCTTGTTATACGCTGGTTTCTTTAGACACAGTAGCGTGTACACGCTGTTTCACTTAACTGAAGTAGCATATATGTTTCTGAGCATAAAATGAAAAATTCTTTCTGATAATACTGATTCACCCCCCCTCTCAGTATTATTTCCAACATGTAAGTGTAGCTCCCTCTCAAGCGAACACTTCATGGCTTTCTCCTCCTGAAATTTTATATCCCGTTGCACAACAATTTTACCACTGTCTAGTACACACGATAGTTGTGGGGTGTATCAGTGTACCCCATAAATATCCCAACCTCTGCAGTCGGCTCCAACTTCTTCCTGGCATCCTTCATCACATGCATGTAAACGTTAGCACCAAAAATACTCAAATGAGAAAGATCAAGCTTCTTACCAGAATAAGCCTCCTCGGGTGTACTCATGCCAAGTATCCTATGAGGACAATGGTTCTGCACATAAACTGTTGTATTGCATGCTTCTGCCCAGAAGTGAAGGGGTAGGCCCTGATCATGCAACATCGCCCGTGTAGCACCCATGATCGTTCTATTCTTCTGCTCAGCTACCCCGTTCTGCTGTGGGTTATGGGGAGCTATGAGCTCTCTACGAATCCCTTCTGCCTTGCAGAAATTCTTGAACTCATCCGAGATGTATTCACCACCGTTATCACTCCTAAGAGCCTTCACCTTCTTCCCCGACTCCTTCTCGACCAGTGCTTTGAATTCACAGAACTTTGAATATGTTTCGCTCTTCTTCTACATGGAGAAGATCCAGTACTTACGAGAGAAATCATCAACAAAAATCACATAATACCTATGTTTTTCTATCGAAGCAACTGAGAAAGGTCCACACACGTCTGTGTGAATTCTCTCAAGGATCATCGTGGCATGACTATCCTTCTCGTGAAAGGTGGCTTTCACAAACTTCCCCAAAGTACACCCCTTGCATTGATCTGATTGCGCAAGAGTGCCTTTAGGAAGCCCTGTAGTGATCTGCTGCAGTATCTTCAAGGCTCCATGGTGAAGGTGACCCAATTTCCTGTGCTACAACTCGCCATCATCCCGGCTCACCAATCCTTCTGCCTTGCCTGCCATTGCTGCGCATCCATCTACATGCAACTGAAAAAGGTTCCTTACTCGAACCCCTATCTTCCGGGTCTCACCAGTTGTCTTGTTGTGCAGGAAAGCTTTTCCCTCACTGAAAAAAACATCATACCCCTTGTCTTCTAACATTGCCATAGAGATGAGATTCTTCTTCAATCTTGGAACATCCATGACTTCCTTCAATACGAAGGGTTTACCAGACTCCCTCTTAAAGGAAATGGTACCGATATCGGTCACACTGTATCTACCATCATCGCCCATCTCGATGTGCACTCCAAGATCTTTGTCCTCCAGATCAGAAAACAAATCTTTATCTCCCGTCATGTGAAAAGACGCACCACTATTCAAGAACCACACCGATCCCATCACACTTGAAACCAAGCATGCAATCAATGAAAAATCAAGCTCAAACTGCAAGGCTAGAGCCTCTCCTGCTGAAGATTCAGCAGTCTGCTTGTTCTTCTTCTTCTGCGTACAATTAGTGGCATAGTGTCCGTGCTGGTGACAGTGAAAACACTTCACCTTGGACATGTCCTGCTTCTTGCCTTTCACACCAGACTGAGAAGCTTTTTTGCTCTTTCCTTTCTTTTCTTTGGCAGCCAAAGCGAAATTTTCTTCATCAGTTCCCTTTGACGAAAATCCATCCCTGGTACTCCGCATGATCTCCTCCTGCACAAGATCTGACCATAGTCTTTCCCATCCTGGCAATTTCTTGCGACCATTGACAGAGTCCTGATAGGAATGCCAACTCTTCGGAAGACCAAGGAGAGCCAAGCTCACCAAGTCCTCATCATCGACAGTAACCCCCAACTTCCCAGCTCATCTCGACACTAAGTGAACCTCGTGAGATACCTGGGCATACTGTCACCCTTCTCACTTTTGATGTTTCTGAGTTTATCTTTGAGCGCCAGCTTCCTCTGATCGCTCTTTATTTGAAATAATTCTGTTAATGATTTCCACATCAAATATGGAGTAGCCTTTCCATGGAGGCTGGACACAATGTGATCCTTCACGCCCTCCAACAGAATTCTTCGACATTTTGCGGTCTTCTTTTGCCAAGCTTCAGCTTCAGCAGCATCAGTAGGTTTTGGGACATCCACATCCACGAACTCCTTCATCCCATTATCATCCAATACTGCCTCCATCCTTTCCTTCCATGCAATATAGTTTGAGCTGCCCTCAAGAGCATACTCCAATCACAATCCTGTGAAAGACATTGCTGCATTTCCACCAAGAAAACACTGCTGCAAATTCGAATTCCACCAGCAACCAACTCAACCCCCTCAGATCTAAGATTCGTGAGAACACAATATTTCTCGTACAAAGATCTACTGTATGGGCATTCACCGGATCTCACCTTCCAAAAGAAGGATGAATCCAGAGGCTACCTAGCCCGATTACAGACTCTGCCTAAAGAAATAGAATGTAAACACTTCCTGAATAGTAGATCAGATGATCGACAGCTCCGATACCATGTAGAAATTTTGAATAATAAACACATATTCAACAGATATTATCATGATCATGTACTATTGCGGAATACATAAACAATACATAAGCTCCTCTACGTTGATCATCAATATAGCAGCATCAATAACAATAAAACATCAAGAGCATTCACATATTGACACAGTATGTAACCCGGGGAAATCATCTTGCTAAAAAACCCACACTATCTGTATATTAATGATTGAGAACATGTAACATTACAAAGTATAATGCTTATCACAAGCAATACATTACCAGCTCCACCTGTTACACACAATACAACTCACATCTAATCTCCAAATCTATTCCACTGCTTGCCTGCCTCTCCAGCTCAATACCTGCTCAAGAATTGATGAGAATGGTTTACCAAACTCGTATTTCATCTGTAAAGAATCACTCACACTATGGAAGACGTGAGAACAGGCTATAATTACTTGGTAATGGCCAATTCATTGGCATACTCAATCCCTTTGATTGTGCAAATCATCATGCACAACTATAGTCACAACTGATAGCAATCTAATCCTCTAACACCTGTCCCTGCTGAACTGAACATGAGCTGACATGCAACTGAGTTAACTGATGTATTCTTCAGTTGCATTATGAGTTAATAACTTGTGAATTAATTAATAACTAATTCACCCAACTCATCTCTAGTATATTTTCCAGTTAGACTAAATACAACCAATTTAACAAAGCTAAACTGAACACAACTCCATCAACTGCACCTCCACTCCACTAAACTCAACTCACTTGAGTTCTAATTGAAGTCCTGCATGTAAAGATCAGTCATCCCATAGGTAACCACGTATTTCCTTCTGGGATCTGCATGTACCACATCCGTAGCTCATCCTGAAGTGCTCCAAGAGAATAAGATTAAGTTTATAGTCCAAATATTATTATGAGCTAATAATATTTGATTGTTCTATATTTAGACTGAGCAGTCACTCCGTTGTGATCTAAAAATAGAAGTCCATCTATTTTTCCCAACTTGACAAATCATCCATAAACAGCAACCTGCAATCCATAGACATGATCCATATATCTAAAAATAGACATAGTCTAAATATAGACTTGCGCCAAAAATAGCCTACGGGCCCACTTAGTGAAGGCGACTCTTTTCACTAAACTCGATCATCTTGTTGCAATTTCAACACTAGGTGACCTTAAGGAAATGGAATCGATGGAAACACACCATATAGACCTTCCACATCAGCAACAAAACTCCCATGAGCCATCCCAACCATTAAGGTAACCACCCCAGAAGACCAACTGAATTTTTAGACCATTAAACCCCTAGACACTCCCTTTATATGGACAAGCATGCATCCAGGAGGCTATGGACGCTCCCATAGCATGGGTATGCATGCATCCAAGGAATGTTCTGCCCAGTAATGTGTCAACGTCTCTGGGATTTGAGCCAATATTTCAAGCCAGAGCCCAAGTGACTGCCCAAAACTCAATAACACTTCCAGAATTGAATTTACACAACATAACAATGATGCATTTTCAAAAACAAGGACAAGGTATAAACTTGACCCCTACTAGATGTTGATGATCCTCATAAGATTGGGAAGAAACATTGGAAACCTATAGAGAAATTTAGTGGTGCTAAAGAAAATTTGACTGAACAATCTAGTGAAGTTTATATTCCTCACTTCTACTCACTTCCAGATAGGTTACATACTCTGCGGGATCTTGAATTTGATATAAATTTTGAGAAAAGTTTTTTTCGAAGTAAGTCTTTGAGTTGGCTTGTTCACATAGTTTTTGACTCTTCAATATCTCTTGAAAACCCTCCTGAATATTTGTTTACCCAATGTAAATTAGGATCATAGATTATCCATGCTCTTGATCAGTTACAAAATCTTGTTTCAAGCATAGACATTTGGGTGAAACACGGGCCATCCTATGATTTTAGAAGTACCTCTATTACATCTACTACAACTCAAACAATCCCCTACCCATTGCTTTCATCTTTGCAGATTGTTAATCCTCCTATTGTTACTACTCCATTGAATATATCAAGTACCACAAATCTTGCTTTAAATCCACCTCCCCCACCTCGAGTCATGGCTTCCCGGTATACACCCCTTGTTTTACCTCAGAATCTTGATGATATGCCCATAGATTACCAAATTAAAATACCTCTTTTTGATGCCACTCAAAGCATTATAGCGCACTATCATGTTGATAGAATGAATGACTTCTTTGACCTTCATGAGGTAGAGGTAGAAAATGTGACTATGAGATTGTTTGTCCAAAGCTTTGGAGGTGAAGTTCGAAAATGGTTCAGAGCTTTACCAGTAGCCTCTATCAACACTTTGTCGGTTCTGCATAGACAATTCCTAGACCGATGGGAGGTAAAGAAGAACCCACTCCAAATTTTGTCTGAGTATGAAAATATTAAAAGGAATGCTGGTGAAAGTGTGCAATATTACTGTGTGAGGTTTAATGTAGTATATAATGCTATTCTGGCTAACATTAAACCACCAGAGGGGTTAGCCTTGCTCAAGTTTCCAGACGGTTTCGATGTTGATATGGCATATCAGTTATGAGAAAGAGGTCCTACCACACTTGAAGATATGCAGAAGAACGTTGTGAGTGTAGATTCAACTCTACTGGCCAAAAGAGCAAGGATGATATCTAAAAAGAGAGTGACCATAAAAGAGGAAGCATCTTCTTCAGATGCTAAGATGGATACTTTAATCTAAACCGTGGAGAAGATGGTTGACCAGCTGACCATTACAGGTAGATCTAAACCACAAGTTAGGAACCCAAATTTTCGAGGACAGCAGCAGCCCCAATTTCGAATCAAGCAGAGGGAATAAAAGGCATAAGACCAACCAGCACAACAGCAGCAACTCAGAACTCCTTTGCAGCAAAATTTTGTTTAGGGAATGAAAACAGATGATGATGATGATTTGGTAGTTGAAGAAAACCATTTTTTCACCACCAATGGTATGCCCATTTTTATGATGAAAGATGAAGAATATGGAGAGGTTCCAGAAACCCAAAGGGATGAAGATTACATATTAGCAAATGATGCAGTTTTGGAGGCTGAGTCCGATGATTATCAACGAGGTTACATGAATGCTTTGACATCACAATAGAAGCAGTATTCTCTGAGGAGCAGAGATGTGCCAATCAATCCCATTCAAAAAAGAAAAGAGCTGCAATCGAAAAATGACTCCTCAAACATGCAGAAGAAAGGGAAAGAGCCTACTGATCTGACTTCTAGCAAAGTACCATCAACAAATAACATTGCAAATGAGAAGAATAATCAGCAAAGTGCAGTGAAAGAGCAAGTAGAGAAGAAGGACCACCCCGTCAAAGAGGTAGAAAAAGTTTCATCTTTTAATTTAGAAAATGAAATTGCTAAATTAAAAGTGTCCATTCCCTTGACTAAGCTGGTGAAGAATAGAAATTATAAACATCAGGTGTCCAGAATTTTGCAAATAGACCCTTTGTCAGATATGGTAAATGTCGAAGATGATCATCCTGAACTCATTTTTGGTCCCGCCATAGAAGGTCAATCTGAAGATAGTGAAGTCCCTCCCTTTTATTTGAGTCTTATATTGCATGAGTACATTCTCCATAATGCCATGTTTGATTCTGGAGCTTCTCATAATTTGATGCCTAAAGCCAATATGGAGAAGTTGGGCCTTGATATTACCCGCAAATAGAGTTTGTTGCATTGTTCTTATTAAAGATTTCGTAGTGTCTTTAGATTAGATCCCAACCAAAAATGTTTTGATGGATGTGGTTTTTGCTGATATTCCACCACGATTCGGTATGCTCTTGTCCAGATCATGGGGTGCTAAGCTTAAGGGAACTTTACAACTTGACTTCTCTTATGCTACCATTCCCGTTTTCAGCCAATTGAGAAAGTTATACAGGGAGAATAAAATGAAGTACATGTCAATCACTAGTAAAGAGAAGCCACTCAATCATCCAGTAAATGTTGTACATATTGATTTAGAATCATTTTTTTTGTACTCTGATAGCAGATTAAATGATGTAAATATTCAGATTGTAGAAGTAGATAGTGTGCCAGAAATTTTAGAGAATTTTAGGGAAGTCCTTAATTAGGAAAAAGAAAAAATAGCAAGTTCTTCTGATCAGTCCACATACCAGCAGCAAAAGGTTAGTGAAAAGTAGAAAAATGAAGAGATTAGTCAATGTAAGGTAGAGAAGGAAGCAGAATTTCAGCATTTAGAAGACGAAGCAGGCCTTTGGAGCATGGATTTTGATGGTGCCATGGGTAAGGATGGTGCCGATATTGGAATTTGGATTCGGAGCCCTGCTTTCCAGCCTGACAATGTTCCTAGTAGTGTTAGAGTGTGTTCTTACAGGTTGGCTTTTGACTGCCCTAACAATGAAGCAGAGTATGAAGCTTTAATTGCAGGTCTGAAAATTTTGAAGAAGTTAAATGCAAAAAGGATTTCTATCTATGGAGATTTAGAGATGGTAATCAAATAGGTAAAGGGAGAGTATCAAGAAAAGCATCCACAGATGAGAGCCTACAGAAATGTAGTCCTAGACATCTTGAGAATGTTTTTTGAATATACTTTGATAGCAGTACCCCGGACTCAGAATATTATTGTAGATTCACTCGCCACTAGCAACTTGAAGATTCCAATGAACTCCAGTAACAAGTTTGAAATTCATGTCAAACACCGACCTGCTGTTCCGGATAATTTAAGGTATTGGGAAGTGTTTTGGGACGATGAGGAGATCAATACCTTTCTGCAGAATGAAGGTAAATTCAAAAATGCTTCCATTGATGATGAATGTGACACTGTTGAACAATAAATTGAAGTGAATCAGATGGACATATTGCAGCTAAAAGACAACATTATTCCTAAAGGTCTCATACCTTTAGAAGAACTTTTTGATCAAGATGATGTGGCTAGAAAACCGAGCTTGGTCCCTATAGACAAAGGAGTTGAAGATGTAAACATTGGGACAATTGATCATCCCAAATTTGTAAAATTGTCCAAAGCATTGTCTCCCAAGGTAAAGACTAAGTATGTTAGATTGTTATCTGAATTTTCTGATGTGTTTGCTTGGGATTATTCAGATTTGAAGGTGTATGACAAGGATATAATTCAGCACACTATTCCCATCAAGCCAGATTAGAAGCCATTTAAACAGAAGTTAAGAAGGATCAACCCAAAGCTGCTTCCATCCATCGAGAAAGAGGTAAACAAATTATTTAAAGCTGGTATAATTGTCCCAATCAGATTTTCTGATTAGATTTCGAATTTGGTTCTGGTATGAAAGAAGACCAGAGAAATAAGATTATGTATAGATTTCTGGAACCTCAACAAAGTATCTTTGAAAGACAATTACCCACTTCCAAAGATGGATCATCTCCTATAAAGAGTAGTTGGAGCATCACGCATGTCACTACTCAATGGGTATTCAAGTTATAATCAGATCCTGGTGCATGAAAAGGATCGAGACAAAACTGCATTTACAACACCTTGGGGAACCTTTCATTATGCTAAAATGCCATTCGGTTTGAAGAATGTTGGAGCCACATTTCAACGAGAAATGGACATCGCTTTTGCTAATGAGAAGGATGTATTTTTGGTTGTTTATTTAGATGATTTGACAGTGTTTTCAGGTTCTGATGATGAGCATTTACACCATTTAAAGATTGTTTTTCAGAGATGTAGGAAGTTCGAGATATCTCTTAATCCAAAGAAGAGTCTTTTTGCCATGGATGAAGGAAAGCTTCTTGGTTATATTATCTCAAAAGAAGGTATTCGCATTGATCCTTCAAGAGTGGAGGCAATCTAGCAAATAGACTTTCCCCACAACAAAAAGGGGGTACAAGCTTTCAATGGTAAGATGAATTTCTTACACAAATTTATACCCAATTTGGTTGAACATTTATGAGAAATGACTAATATGTTGAAAAAGGACATCACAGTAAAATGGACGGAGGATGCCATGAAGTCATTAAATTTGGTAAACTATGCTTTGTCTACAGCTCCGGTTTTGATTAGTCCTAACTATACTCATGATTTTATTATATTTTCATTTGCATCTGAGCATACCATGGCTGCAGTATTGATGCAAAAGAGAGATCAGCTAGAGAAGTCCATTGCCTTTTTAAGTAGGACTATTTGAGATGTTGCCTTGCGGTATAATATAATTGAAAAATAGGCACTTGCTGTCGTAAAAGCATTGAAGGATTTCAGGGTGTATTTCTGTACTCACACACCATAGCATACGTCCCCAATGTAGCAGTAAAGGATGTGCTGATAAAAACTAATTCATAAGGAAGAAGAGGGAAGTGGATTGCAATAATGTTGGAATATGATCTAGATATTAAACCCACAAAACTGGTCAAAGGACAAGGCTTGGCGAGACTAATGGCTGAATCAAATCTGCATGCCTTAGACATTAATCTCATCGCAGCCATGGCAAAAGATGAAGAAGAAGGCTCTCTCATTCAAGTCTCTAAAATGTTTCTTCAATCACCATGGTATTTAGACATAATTTATGTACTTCAGCATCTTTCGCCACCTCTGGGAATGAAAAAGAACAAAGGTAGATAACCCAAACTCAAAGCTGCAAAATTCTGCATTTTAAATAATGCCCTTCATTGGAAAGATCCGGGAGGTGTTTTACTTAAGTGTTTGGTTGAAGATGAAGCTCAGCAGGTGATGTATGACTTTCATAAAGGTGATTGTGGTGGTCACTTGTTTTGGAAAACAACGGCAAATAAAGTGTTAAGAGAAGGTTATTACTAGCTGACTCTATTTTTAGATGTATATAAAATAGTCATGAGCTATCATGAATGTCAGGTCTTTCAAGGAAAAAGAAAATTGCTTCCACTTCATCTAAAACTTGTCGAAATAAATGCACCATTTCAGCAGTGGGGACTCAATTTCATTGGGGAAATCCATCCAACATCGTCGACACAACACAAATGGATCCTAACATCAGCTAACTATTTCACCAAGTGGATTGAAGCAATTCCAACTAGACAAGCCACATATACGGTAATCATCCAATTTTTAGAGTCAAATATTTTATCTTGTTTCTGTTGTCCTAATAAAATCATCACAGATAATGCAGAAGCATTCAAATCAAAGAGGATGATCAAATTTTCAGCAAGTATAATATTACTTTGGGTCATTCTACAGCATATTACCTGCAAGGAAATGGTTTGGCTGAATCATCAAATAAGTCTTTGGTGAACATCATCAAGAAAATGCTGGAAACAAATAAGAAAAATTGGCACAGAAAGTTGGTTAATGCCTTATGGGCTGACAGAGTGAGCCACAAGAAATCCATAGGTATGTCTCCATTTGAGTTAGTTTATGGCATTGACACAATATTTCCCACATCTCTTGTAGTTCTGATCATGAGACTCTTACAGGAGGCTGGTAGTGAAGAGGATGATTTTCAGCAAAGAATCAATCAGATGATTCATCTTCAGTAGATAAGGGAAGAAGTTTCTCAAAACACTTTCCAATTGCAGGAAAAAATAAATAAGATCTATGACCGCAAAACCAAAGCGGAAAAATTTCAGCTAGAAGATGTAATGCTGCTGAGGGATGCACGAAATGCGGACAAAGGAAAGCATGGTAAGTTTGATAATCTATGGAAAGGGCCATATACGATTTCAGCATACAGAGGACATAATGATTTTATGCTCAAGGAGATGGATGGTCAGGATTTTTTGGGAGGACCAGTTAATGGTAGGCTCCTGAAGCACTACTAATTTTGAAGTGGTTCTCTGAAATTATGTCACTTTCATTGTGCATACCACTTTCATTTTCCTTGCAAGATTTCAAGTTCACAGTCATTGAAGCTTGGGGCCCGAAATGAAGGCTATAAAGTTTGAATGATATGTGTAAGTTTTGTCAGTTTTGATTTAGTTTACAGTCACAATTTGAGTCATGAGTCAATCTCAGCTTGCATTGTGTCAGTTTTTAGTCTTTGAAGTGTTTTGACCCCATTGCCCAATGGATAAGGCTACTAGGTCTACGGTGTTCTTGGCACCATAGACATTGGAGCCAATTTTAGTGTTAGTCTTGTCACACTGCCACCAAAGATCAAAATCTGCTCTTTTGCATTTGCATAATAGGAGTCCCATAATCTAAATTGTTCATCACTCCATTAGGTCATGGATCCACTGATGGTTGTGTTCACTTCAGTTTTCCCTCATGAAATATACTTGTTGATCCTCTTCCATATAGTTTTCAGTCATGGTTCATACTTACTCTGCAGTTCATTTCATTAGGTCTTAGGGTTTGGTCTCATTAGGTTTTAGGGTTCATGCCAATAATGATCAGCAAAGAAATGAGGATACTAAATAAACTCAAGCATGGTAGCTTGAAAGTCATTAATTATTCTTCTAAAAGCCTAATGTAATTTTCACCTCAAAACATGTTTTGAGGTGAAAACAGAGTATTTAGTTTTCATTTATTTTTCTTATGTAATTTTATGTCTCTATATGTAATATTGATTCCCAGCTACTCCTAAGCATCTATTCATACTGCCTAGCAACCACCACTGCAAAAAATCAAGTTAGCATGAGCACTAATCCACCTACAAAAGCAAAAGAGAACAAGCATTAAAAACAAAGTTATCAAAAAGACAAAGAACATTTGAAAAGTGGATTTTCAAAAAGTGAAAATCAAATTGGTACCCATATATAAACCCTCTCATTCTATTATTACATCATTATGTTTATCTTGCAAGCCAAAGACCTCAAAGGAGAGAAGAAAGGAAAAATTTCAAGTGATTTTGAACAAAAGAGAGGCGGTGCTGCACGTAGGCAACCGACGCTGCATTTCTGGAGAAATTTTCCTGGTGCTGCGCGTAGGGAAGGAGGCACTACACGTAGGGAAAATTTCACCAGTGCAAAAATGCAAGGGTGTTGCGCGTAGGAGTAGGCACTGCGCTTCTAAGCGAGTGTGCTGCGCGTAGGGAAGTGAGCCACCAAATCACTTCAATCTTCAAAATTCCACCAAATTTCTTACAAATTCCTCCTCTACAAGTAAGTGGCCCTACTTCACTTGATGTTTAGCTTGCACATTTGATGTTTTAGACATATCCTTCACTCTTAATATCAAACCGTATTTTTCCACTACAAACCCTAACTAGCTTGTTTTTCCCACTACCTATCATTATAACTAAAACCCTTTTTACATCATTTCCTTTCCCCTAATCTATATTCCCTCATCTATCCATCATTCTCAAAACCCTCTCCCTCACCCTTATGATTCATAATTTACCCATAAGTGCCTAAATTCACTCAAAACTCAACCCTACAAACCCTAAAGCATCGCACTCATTCCCATTTTCATTGTCTAAGAATGTTCAACTAAAAGGTTGGTTAACATGGATAGAGGGGATTATGATTATGATGAGGAAAATATAGTAAGTGATAGTTCAGTAGATAGAAACAAGCAACATAGAAAACCTCATAAGGGAGGCAAGATCACAAGAGAAGAGCCAACTAACCTAAGAGAACTACAAGCCTCTCCATTGGCAGTTTCATGTTTTAGACACCTTGAATGTTATGAATTTTGTGAACTAGTGGAGAGAGTACAATTTCATCATGAACTGGCTAGAAACTTTGTAGCCCACCTGCACAACAATGAAGTGACTCTTGCTGGGGTGACTTTCACAGTGTCACCATCAATCATTTCAGAGGCCACCCAAATTCTTAATGTTGGTGAGAAATGTTATAAGGCTCAGGACCTTGATGAGCATTACTATGAGCCTTACATTAAACCTCATAACAAAAGTCAGGTGAAGAGGCTTTTCCCTTTTAAATTTATGGAGAACCAGTATGTCCCCTTGATGAGGGTCATCATGAAATATTTCACTTATGAGGGCAGATTTTCCAAGTTGTAAACTTACCATATTAGGTTCCTCATGCACTTTACAAGGGTAAAAATGTTGAACCTCTCATACTTTTTGTTTAGAAACATTGATAAGATGGCTTACCTTGTGCAGAAGAAGCCATACCCTCAGCAGATGAACATCATCTATCACTACTCCTTGATCAAGATTATTGTTCTTCACCATCTCAGTCTCCTCAACCTCCCTTGGGAGACTTTCATTACTCATGACATGTCATGCACTTTACAAGGGTAAAATGTTGAACCTCCCATACTTTTTGTTTAGAAACATTGATAAGATGACATACCTTGTGTAGAAGAAGCCATACCCTCATTAGATGAACATCATCTATCACTACTCCTTGATCAAGATTAATATTCTTCACCATCTCAGTCTCCTCAACCTCCCTTGGGAGACTTTCATTGCTCATGACATGTCATGCACTTTACAAGGGTAAAAATGTTGAAAATCCCATACTTTTTGTTTAGAAACATTGATAAGATGGCTTATCTTGTACAGAAAAGGCCATACCCTCAGCAGATGAACATCATCTATCACTACACCTTGATCGAGATTATTGTTCTTCACCATCTCAATCTCCTCAACCTCCCCTGGGAGACTTTCATTGTTCATGACATGTTTAGGGGACCCCAAATTCCTCCATCCATGGTTCAAGAAATAGGTGGGCCTTTTAGTCATGTGGAAACAGGAGAAGAAACCAAGGAGACAAAAATTGTTGAGGATCTGGTATATTTGACATATTAGAGAGGTACAAGAAAATTGTTTGCAGCTACTAGGCAAGTGTTTGCTCCACGGGATGTGGAAGGGACCTTGCCTTTGTCATCAGCCCATAGGAAAATGCTATCTCCACAGGATGTGGAAGGGACCTTGCCTTCGTCATCAGCCCATAGGCAAATGCTATCTCCACAGGATGTGGAAGGGGCTTTTCCTTTTTCATTGACACAGTAGGTACAGGTACAACAACTAAACAAAGGGAAGGAAAAGGTGTAGGAAGAAGACTTGGATGGTGAGCAAGAAAGAGAGTTTGAGTTGGAAAAACATGATGAGCCTGAGTAGCTTGACACTGAGATGATTGATTTAGAGGCTCAAGAGAGGGAAACTATCAAAGACATCATCATTTAGGAGACAGAAGCTCAGATACAAGCCCTGATAGATAACCTAGAGAGAGCCAAGTTTGTCATCACAGACTTGGAGCAGGAGAACAAACAATTGAGTGACAAACAAGTCCTCATGGAGCTAGAAGTACTCAAATCAAAAAGGCAAAGTGGAAAAGGGACACAAGTCACATTGACTCCTATTGAGCAGGATAGTGAAAACACTAGGGAGACTTGGCTTGAGAGGGTCAATCTACACCTTGAGAAGCTACTACAAAAGGCCAACAGAGACACTCAGATGCTAAGACACATGGCCTATCATTACAAGACTCGCAATAGGATTTGCAATATAAGAATAAAAAAGATGAAGGCTAGGTTAAGGAGGGCTTTAGAAGGCAAAAAGGAGAGAGCCCTCTCCCGACCTTGTAGGGCTAGCTACAAGGCTAAGCTTGGTTTGTGGTTACCCTGGAAGTTGCCTCCCTTCAGCTTGAGGTAAATCTAGGTGATAACACTAGACATGATAGGAATTTCATCAAACATGTCACAAATATGTAATCTACAGGTGTAAATAGCATATATGAACATAGGGGTCTCATACTTAGTTGAGAATATCTAAGAACTATTGTTCCCTTATATCATGAACTGCATTATCATTTATTAGGTCATAGATACATTATTCATTCATTTAACAATAAACACATGCGGATAGCCATAAATCTTCACTATCATAAAACATGCTTATAACTAGCATAGTAACATCAAAAATGTTAAGGATACATCACCCATAGAATCCACATATACACAATACATTTATACATAACATATAGGGGAAAGAACCTCTTATTAATGAATGTAAAAGCCAAACTAAGATGGGACTACCACGTTCCACCCAGCCATAAAATTGTTGAGCCAACTCTCTCTTCAGCCTTTCACTGTCATGCCATATTCCAAGCATGAATGTGGAACTCAAACCAAAAGAACCAACCAGGGCATCCCAAGGCTAAACCACCTCACCCTCATGAATAGAAACGAGGATTTACCATAATCCATCTTGTATTTCTAGGCTAACATAATAAACATGTAATAAAAGCATTTACCATGATTTCCACCAGATCACTTGTGAAAACAAGCATAGATTCCACTTGATTTCTCCACCTACACTGTGAGGAATTTTCCTATCTCCTAGTCTCTTAGGCTTTACCGCAATCCACGGTCTGATCCAGGGATCAATAGGCCCTAAATCGAGACTCCACCCTCTAGGATTTAATGTATATTCTGCCATTCACCGAAAAGGATCCCTAGTCCTAATAAATGGCAACCACCTCTAGGCTTTACCATATATCCCACCATTAACCAGTCAAGGATTCCTAGGCCCACTGAGGCAACACAAAATTTGACTTTACTGCAACCCACAGTATGGTTCAGGGGTTAGTAGGCCATGTGTTCTATTATTTAGAGATCCACCTCACTCAACTTCAAATCCATACAACAATCCAGCTCAACCAAAAGATGAGATCCCCATCACACCATGGCTATCTGAAAATGGCAAGGTTAGGCTGAAAAAACTACCACACCTAGAAAAACCTATGCCATAACAGCAAAGAACCACATGCAATACCATGTATGCAAAATATAGAAAGGAAAACACACATTCAAATTGATATCTATAAGGAATCTTGTTGTAGTTGTTTGATCTTACTCGTTCTTGCTTGCTCCTTCCTTCCTCTTGCCTTGTTTTCCTTTCTTGATCCAATGCCAAAGTGATCCAAGAAAAATCTAAGTGTCCAAGAGTGAGAAAGGGGGAGAGAATAATGAGAGAGCTCCAAAACTGAACTGACAAAAAGTACCAACTGATCCTTAGAAGCCTTTTTATCAATTAGGCCTTTGTTCTCTTCATTTTCCATTATTTTCTTTCATTTTCCTCCTCACATACAATCTATGACCTTTCACCTTCCTTTTCTCCTAATTTCCATCATTTTCGTAAACAAATGTGTAAAAAATTCCATTTTTCCTTTCCAAAGCCTTAGCCATAATAAATCAATGAAAACCCACACTAGGATGTTTCGCCAAACATCCAACTTGGAATAAGTGTCCCATCCACCTTGGTTATTATTTTGCCTTTATTAACTTTTACTACATAAAATTTTCACTAGGGTTATTATGAAACACTCTCCCTTTAGGGATACCATCCTCGGTTTTCAACCACACTTATACCTCAACAAAACCGTTGAAAAGAAAACATACTGCCCATGGAACTTTATAACTTAGCTCGATGTAGTATTTACTGATTGTTCATGTCCCAAGTGTTGTAAAATTCTCAAAAATGAAAGTGCTCGGAATTGACTCAAACCTAGATCACTGGAAAGAGCTCGTCCTCCTGATTCTGGTGCCGTGAATGGTTCAAAAAACGGTCTCCGTATGCAGAGTTTATGCCAAAAACAAAATCACCCAATAACCCTTAATTTCTGACTTAAAAAAAATAAAAATAAAATATTCTAAAAATATTCCTTAGGATATTCCCGGAATACAAAAATCAATGGCAGGGCGCCACGTGGCCCCAAGGTTGAAGAACTAAGTGCTATGTAAAAGTTTTAGGATGGCTGTGGTTTGAACCCAGGATTTAATACATACAAGTGCACCAACTTAGCAAAGTGCCATAGCTATGGTTGTTGCTATGTTGGTGGAGGAAACTCTATTAAAATTTTACATTGTATTTGGGTGGGGCCTGAAGGGGGCTACCCCCATTCCACGTAACCATAACTCAAAGAACTGTGGGTCAATCCTTTAACAGCGGGGATCAAAACTCATGGTTAATGCATAACCGAACTATAATGTGGTCACATTATATATGGCAGAAATATATGGTTTAACAAACAGTTCCACTAACCGTTTACCAAAGGTTCGGGCTCAAACTCCAAAAAATACTGCCAGATCATGAATTGCGTTCACATGCAGTTAAAATTTAGCTACCAGTTGACCGACCTTGATAGTCAGTTTGGTGGCAAATTTGGCGGAGGTGCCAAAATTGGCGGGCCTAACTGGCCCACCAACTTTCGCTAATTGGGAGTCTTTTCAAGGAAAACTAGCAGTTTAGTAAATGAGCCATAACTTTGGCTAGGGAAGGCCTTTTTGGACAATTTTTTTTATTATTTTAACTATTCAAATGATTTTGAAGCCATTGGAATGGGTTAGAGAGAAATTAGAGGTCATTTGTAGGTGTTTATGCTCCATGCAAGTTCTAGGAGCCACTAGAGCTCAGTATTATGGGAGCTGTATAGGGTTGTAGGTATCCATTGGATGAGAACCAGTAGTCATTCTTGAAGGATTTGAGCATTCTGAATCCATTTTTATAGTCCAATTCACCTGTTGAGGCTTGTATTTAGCTGTATATTCATTTTGAGCTTTTAATCAAAATGAGGACATGCCCATTTGGGAGCCTTGGACCCAACAGATGTAGCCTAGGAGGGGTGAACTGTTTCATCAACTTCTTTGCATATATGGATGATTTATTTTGCAGAACAAATTCATTTTTGTGTATTAAATAGAAAAATGAAATAATTCTACTATACTTAAATGGGTCATAAACAGCTGAAAATTTTCATTTATTTTTAACTGCAAGACAAGTACATCATGTTAACATGTATATTTATTGAATTGAATACCTTGCTAAGCATTTCAAGTAGTTTCAAATTCAGATCAAGTTGGTATCAGAGCTATGTTGTTGTTTCTTTGTATCAAAAGCAGTCAAATAAACTATAGACAGAGCCTGAAATGAGCCAGGTAGCCTTCAAAATGCTCTTGTTATACAATTGCAAAGTAGATAAATGATCTTTCATTCAATCTCTAGTTTAGTGTCTTTTGATTGTTTTTGTGCAAATATCTTCTAACTGTCTTGCAAGTATTGATGCTTACCAGGGTGAAACCTTAGAGAGGGGAAGGACATTTGACTAGAGAATGAGAGAATCCTCAGTCAAGGAGGGTCGGAGAGTCATCATCTCCACCTTCAGTTTCACCCTCAAGAGTCTCAGCAGAATCTTCAAGAATGTCTGAACAGAAAGGAGAAATTCCTGCAGACATGGATCCAAAAGAAGAAGAAGGAGTCTTCAGAAAGGCTTTCTTGGACCTCACTGAAATTGTGAGAGTATTGTACCAAGAAAGAAATGAGAAACTGGTTGAAGAAGGGTCTAAACATCCAAAGGAAGGAGAGGGCTTCTCAGGAGGTAAGAAGGATGATGATCATTCCAAGAAAGGACATGGAGGAAATGGTGATCCATCACCCCCATCATCACCTTCTTCCTCTTCATCCTCATCTTCTTCTTTAGTGCATAAGCATATATCCTTTGGAAAAATTCATTTTTTGAAGCTTGATGTGAAATTTGAATTACCTATGTTTAATGGTGAAGTGATTGCAGAAAAGCTTGACAACTAGATTACACAGTTGGAAGTTTACTTGAAGATCAAAAATATGCATGATGATGCCACAAAGATTTAGTTGGCTTCTTTGAGAATGGATCGAGCAGCATTGGTTTGGTGGGAGGCCAAGACCAAAGAGGAGATCAAGAAATTTTATAAGGTTACCTTAACATGGACTAAATTTTTGTTAGCCATTAAAAAATAGTTTTATGCAGAAAGCCATCATGAACTAGCAAAATTTTAGACAGCTTAAGGGTCAGAATGTCCAAGACTACACCCAAGAATTCAGGAGAAGAGCTCTCTTGTTAGGGGTAGATTTACAGACCCAAGATACCCTGCTGAAATACATAGGTGGTTTTCAAAGCTACCTTAGACACACCATCTTAATGTTTAATCCTATTAGCCTGGACGAGGTTTGTGTTCAAGCTACCCATCTAGAGGCTAGGGGGAAAAACACATTTGAAGAGGGTAGAAACGAGCCCCTCAAGGGGAAAACCAAAGAGAAAACCTCCAAGCGAAAGAGCAAAAAAAATGCATTTTTTAAACAGGAGAGCGAGAAAGTGATCTATAAATGCTGTTCTAAACTAGGCCATGAGGAGAAAAACTGTTGGAAATTACATCCTGAAAAAATACCTCAATTTAACAAATCCAAAGGGAAACAGAAAACTATTGCTACTACATCTACACCACAATATTTAGGGGATGATTTAGGTGATGAGACCAAAATTGTAGCCATGGGTTTGAAAACCTTGAAGGGAAAAGAAATTGAAACTCAAGCCAGCACTAGTACCTCAAACTGTCATGTACAAGCTCCTAATGAGGAAGAAAGAATTGAATTGTTTCATGTGAGGGTGATTTCAAAACATACTAAGATTGACACACTTTTTGATAGTGGGTCACAAGAAAACCTTATATTAGAAGACTTGGTCAAGTAGCTCAAACTTGAGACCATTCCCCATCCAAAGCCATATCCACTTAGATGGATACGCAAGGATTCAAATATACAAGTCTTAAGAAAGTGTATATTGTGCTTTGCAATTACTGCACATTTTATTGACACAGTTGAACTTGATGTAGTACATTTTGATATAGCAGGAATTGTTTTCAGAAGTCCTTACTTCTTTGACAGGAAAGCTATCTTCCATCGCCATGAAAACAAATATCATATTTTCAAATATGGAAAGGAGTTCATTGTTAGAGCTCATCGCAAGAAGACAAATATAGCGATGGTGAATGCAGGACAGGTAAAAAGACTGGTCAATTCAAGTAAGAATTTTGTTCTTCTTATGATTAAGCCCAAGGTTGATGTGAATCATGAGTCATTTGACAATTGTGATCCCAAACTTGAATCATATTTATATGATGTAGTTGATGCACATCATGAGATGTTTCAGGAACCAACAGGTTTGCCTCCTAAGAGGGAGATTCAACATGAAATCCATTTGCATCCAGATTGTCCTCTTCCAAACATACTCATGTACCACATTTCTATCATGGAGAATGATGAAATCAAGAAGCAAATCAAGGACTTGTTGGACAACAGTTTCATAAGGCCAAGTACTTCGCCATGTGGGTCACCGATTGTATTGATTCCAAAGAAAGATGCCACTTGGCGTATGTGTGTTGATTTTAGGGCCTTGAACAAGATAACGGTAAAGAATTGTTACCCACTCCCAACGATAGATGATTCGCTAGACCAGCTGAAAGATGATCAATATTTCACTAAGTTAGACTTGTGCAGTGGATATCATCAAGTAAGAATTAAAGAAAGTAACATTTAGAAGACAACCTTTAAAACCAAAGAAGGACTCTTTGAGTGGCTGGTGATGCTGTTTGGTTTGTGCAATGCACCTGCAACTTTCATGCAGGTAATGGATGATGTCTTGCATCCTTTTCTTGATGATTTCGTTATAGTATACTTAGATGACATCTTAATTTTCAGCAAGTCTAGATAAGATCATGTCATGCATGTTATAAAAGTTCTTGATGTTTTGAAGAAGAATCAATTATTTCTTAAAATGTCAAAGTGTGAATTTGGAAAGACTTCTTTGGTTTATTTGGGACATATAGTAGGAGGAGGTGCTTTGAGAATTGATCCTGCTAAGATTGAGGCTATTGTGAATTGGCCTACTCCCAAATCCATTACAGAGGTAAGAAGTTTTTTGGGTGCAGCTCAATATTGGAGGAAGTTCATCTCTAACATCTCTTCTATAGCAGCTCCTATGCATGCAGTGACAAGTGTGAAGCTTGCTTTCCAATGGGGAGGCAAGCAACAAAAAGCTTTTGAATCTTTGAAAGAGAAGAATAGTTCAGCTCCAGTCCTTGCATTACTGGATTTGAGACAGCCATTTGAGATACAAATTGATGCTAGTGATTATGCCATGGGTGCAGTTCTTCTACAGCATGGTAAGCCTATTGCTTTTCATTCTAAAACTTTTAATGGTGTTGTTGTAAATTATCCAACTTATGATAAGGAGTTGTATGTGTTGGAACAAAGCGTCAAAAAGTGGAAACACTTTGATGGGCAAAGAAATAGTGATACATACCGACCATTAGCCCTTACAGTACTTGCAATCACAAAGCAAGTTACAACAGTCAAGACACTTTAGATGGATGGGCTTCTTGAAACAGTTCCACTTGGTAATAAGGTACAAGGAAGGTGTATTGAATAAAGTTGCTGATATGCTTTCAAGGCCTATTATTGGTGTTTTTACTTTACTGAATATTGATTCCATTGTTCATGAGAGTTACATAGAACAGTATGCATCTGATGATGACTTTAAGTATGTCTATGCTAACTTGGGTAAAGGGAATCATGTAGAGGAAAATGACTATCACATGCATAACAATTTGTTGTTTCATTTGGGCAAGTTGTGTATACCACAAGGGGTGAGAATTAATGTCATAAGAGAAGCTAATTCTTCTCTTATTGCTAGCCATTTCAGTGTAAGCAAAACAGTTGCACATCTACAGAGGTATTGCTATTGGTCTCGCATGGTAGATTTTGTTTCAAGGTTCATAAGAGGATGTTCATTATGTTCTACAAGCAAGCCTAGTAATAGGAATCTTGGCTTGTATACTCCTTTGCCGATACCTTCTAGACCATGGGAGAGTATCTCTATGGATTTTGGAGGTTTGCCAAAATCTAGAAAGTAGCATGATTATTTATATGTAGTAGTTGATCATTTCAGAAAAATGTGTATACTTATGCCCTGTAAGAAAACTATAACTGCTGAATTATTTTTTCATCATGTATGGATTAACTTTGGTTTGCCTACTTCCATTGTTAGTGACAGGGACTCCAAATTTGTTGGAAACTTTTGGTCCAATCTATGGAAGATGATGGACACCAAGTTGAAGAAGAGTATTGCTTTCCATCTGCAAACAGATGGACAAACCAAAGTTGTGAACAGAACCATTGTGCACCTCTTGAGAGGATATTGCAGCAAGCATCCCAAGCTTTGGGATGAACATTTGCACTACATACAACATGCTTACAACCGTGCCAAGCACTCTTCTACAAACACCTCACCGTTTGAAGCGTGTTTTGGTTACTTGCCAAAATCACCTCTTGATTTCATTCTTGAGAAAGATGTCGCCATTGAGGGACATATTGATATTGACAAAGCTCATTCATTCATTGAAAGAATTCAGCAAACACATCAGCAAATTCAAGAATAACTTGAGAAGAGTCAAGGCAAGTACAAGGAGAGACATGACAAGCATAGAGTCGATCACAAGTTTCATGAAGGGGATGAGGTATGGCTGTACATTAGTAAGGAAAGGATGCAAGGAGAAGGTAAAAAGTTGAAGCCTATCCATTATGGTCCATTCAAAATCCTCAAGAAGGTTGGAAATAATGCTTTTCAATTAGATTTGTTTTCCTACATGCAAATGTATTTTGTTGTCAATGTGGAGAACTTACGTTTGTATGAATTTCATTTGATTGTTGATCATGAAAGTGTCATTTAGTTGCCATCTATAGAATATTTCTCACCAGAATTCTTAGATGAGATGAAAGAAGATACAATCCTTGATAGAAGGACATGCACTTCAAGGAGGGGCAATGTAGACTATGTTCGAGTTGGTCTCAAAGGCAGCAAATTGAACAAGGCAAAGTGGATGGAAGTGGACAGAGTGAGGGAGTTGTACCCTCACTTCTTTAACAGGAAGTTGAAGGCTTTTGGGGTCCAAAAGCTTCCCAATGGGGAGGCATGATCAGGAGCTCATGTCCCAAGTGTCGTAAAAGTCTCAAAAATGAAAGTGATCAGAATTGATTCAAGCCTAAACGACTGGAAAGAGATCGTCCTCCTGATTATGGTGCTACAAATGGTTTGAAAAATGGTCTTCGTATGCAGAAGTTATGCCAAAAACAAAATCACCCAATAACCCTTAATTTTTTATTTTTTCAAAAAACATAAAATAAAAATAGAATATTCTTAGAATATTCAAGGGAATATTTCTTTGAATATTCCTAGAATATTCCTTTTGGGGATCAATGGTAGGGCGTCACGTGGCAAGCCCAGAGGCCATCGCGTGGCCCCAAGGTTGAACAACTATGAGCTATGTAAAAATATTGGGCAGACAGCGATTTGAACCCATGACTTCATGCATACAAATGCAATGAATTAGAAACGTGGAAGAGCTATGGTTCTTGTTATGTTGGCAGAGGAAAGAGTATTAAAATTTTGCATTGTATTTGGATCGGGCCCAAAAGGGGCCAACCCCCACTCCACGTAACCATAACTCAAAGAACCGTGGGTCAATCCTTTACCAGTAGCGGTCAAAACTCATGGTTAATGCATAACTGAACTATAATGTGGTCACATTATATATGGTTTAACAAACAGTTCCACTAATCATTTACCAAAGGTTCGGACTCAAACTCTGAAAAAGACTGCCAGATCATGAATTGCGTCACATGTAGTTAAACTTTAACTACTAGTTAACCGACCTTGATAGTCAGTTCAGTGGCGGATTTGGCGGAGGCGCCAAAATTAGTGGGCCTGCCATATTTGGGGGGCCTAACTAGCCCACCCACTTTAGCTAACTAGGAGTCGTTTAAGGGAAAACTGGCAGTTCAGTAAATGAGCCATAACTTTGGCTAGGGAAGGCCTTTTTGGATGATTTTTTTTTTTTTTGACTATTCAGATGATTTTGAAGCCATTGGAATAGGTTAGAGAGAAATCAGAGGTCATTTGCAGGTGTTTATGCTCCATGGAAGTTCTAGGAGCCATTAGGGCCGAGTATTGTGGGAGCTGTATAGGGTTGCAGGTACCCATTGGATGAGAGCCAGTAGTCATTCCTAAAGGATTTGAGCATTTTGAATCCATTTTTACAGTCCATTTTGCATGTTGATGCTTGTATTCAGCTGTATATTCATTTTGAGCTTTTAATCAAAATGATGACATGCCCATTTGGGAGCCTTGGACCCAGAAAATGTAGCCTAGGAGGGGTTAACTGCTTCGTCAACCTATTTTGTATCTGTGGATGAGTTATTTTGTAAAACAAATTCGTTTTTGTGTGTTAAACAAAATAAATAAATAATTCTACTGTACTTAAATGGGTCATAAACAGCTGAAAATTTTCATTTGTTTTTAACTACAAGACAAGTACATCATATTAACATGTATATTTACTGAATTGAATACCTTGCTAAGCATTTCAAGTAGTTTCAAATTCAAATCATGTACAATGATCACCCTACTGAAAAACTAACCAACATGACAAATATGACAACTATAATTACATGACACCAATACCACTTATTGGATCTTTATAACGTAGCTCATGGAAATATTTACATCCACATACATATGTACATATATCTAAACACCACACCACGACATATGCCAAAACATATACCAAACATCATACCAAAATTGCTTTGCCTCAATCAAGAAACAATGAAGGATACATAGCCCGCATTTGATCCACCATCTCCCATGTAGCTTCATCGGGCCCAAAGTTCTTCCACTACACTTTAAACTACTTAATTTCTCAGTTTCAAAGCATGAGCACATTTTTCTGCAATATACACTGAGGCTCCAAATGGAATTCTCCATCTGGCTTCACTTGCAATACAGACCAATCAATCACATGATCAACATATTTAACATACTTCTTAAGAAATGACAAATGGAAAAAATCATGAAATTTCACTGTCGGAGGCAGTGCAAGTTGATAGGCTACTATCCCATTCCTCTAAATAATCTCGAAAGGTCCACAAAACTGTGGTGCCATCTTGTCACATGATCCAATCTGCAAGGAACTCTTCTTAAGTTTGATGCGCAAGTACACCTCTTCCCCAACCTAGAATTCATTGAACAACCTATTCTGATATGCATAGCTCTTCTTCCTATCCTCTGCTGCTTTAAAATTATTCTTGATTGCCTACATTTCTTGCTCCATGTTTGTCAACATGTCTGGCCTAATGAACACCTCATTAACTAGATCACTCCAACCGATCAGAGTATTACAACTCTGCCCATATAATGCCTCAAACAGACTCATCCTCAAGAATTCCTGATATCCATTGTTGTAAGCAAACTCTACTAGTGGAAGATACTCTTCCCACTTTCATTTCTGATGCATCACGTACATCCTCAACATGTCCTCCAATATCCTATTGACCCTCTCAATTTGTCCATATTCCTGTGGATGATAAGTTGTATTGAAGGGAAAATTTGTGCCCAAACTTGCAAACAACTCCTTCCAAAACTTGGAAGTGAAATTTGCATCCCTGTCTGACACAATCTTCTTTAGAACACCATGCAATATGATGACATCGATGATGAAGGCATGTGCTACATCACTCGCTGAGAATGTTGACTTCACTAGAATGAATTACGCAACCTTCATCAACTTGTCCACAACAACCATGATGGAATCGTGTTGTCTCGCCATCCTCAACAAACCTATGATAAAGTCCATGGAAATGACCTCCCATTTCCATTATGGAATCACAATCAGCTTTTACATTCCACCTAGATGCTTACACTCTACCTTTACATGTTGACAATCCAAACATCTAGCCACAAACTCTACTACATCCTTCTTCAAATTCAGCCAATAATAAAAAATCTTACTGTAGTCAATGACTTATGATAGCCTGGGTGACCGGAATATGGTTTCGCATGAAACTCCCTCAATATCACCTTCTTGAGCTCACTATTATCTGGCACATATATCCTGTCCTTAAATCTAACCAATCCATATGTCGTGAGACAATAGTCCACATCTCATGCACCTACACATGTACCTATACCACTACATGTACCTGTACTTGTACTCTGCTACAACCTGTGAACAATCTCCATATACCTGACGTCTTGCTGACCTGCTTGCATGATCCTATCCCATAGATATGTCCCATAGGAACTCATAGCTACTATATGATTTACTTATATTCGCCCGCTGAGAGCATTTGCGACCCTGACCCTGTTCTCCTTTTCTTTGATGTATCTGATCTCAAAATAAAACTAACTAATTGTGGATAACCACCGAGCCTACCTTCCATTCAAATTTTGTTGGTCAAATAGATAGCGCAAAACCACTGTGATCACTCATCAATACAAACCTCCTGCCCAGAAGATAGTGCTTCCACATATTCAATGCATGTATGATCGCTGCTAGCTCAAGATCATGTGTCAGATAGTTCTGCTTGTGCTCATTTAGTTTATGTGATTCATATCACACTACCTATCCTTCTTTCATAAGGACTCCACCAAGTCCTCTCTTGCAAGCATCTGTACATACTACAAATTATTTGTCTGGATCTGCGATCTTTAACACTGGTGCATATGTCAACAACTTCTTGAGCTTCTCAAAACTGGCCTCACACTCCTCTTGTCCATTCAAACTTCTTACCTTTCCTTTACAATGATGTAATAGGATAAGAAATGAGTGATAAGTTCTTGATGAACCTCATGTAATAACCCTCTAATCCCATTAAGGATCTCACCTCATCTACATTTCTAGGAGATGCCAAATTCATGATAACTCTTACCTTTTCTGGATCCACTATTATGCCCTCCTTGGAGACAACATGTCCCAAGTAATGTACCTCATTCTAAAAGAATGTGCACTTGTTGAGCTTAGAATACAACTAATGATCTCTTAGCAATCTCAACACTACTGCTAAATGCTCGACATGCTCTTCCTCATTTTTAGAATATACCAATATGTCATCAATGAACACAATAAAAAACTTATCCAAATATAGATGCAGCAGGCTATTCGTTAAGCACATGAAGGCTATTCTTTTAAATGTATTCTTACTTGACACATACATGATGGTATCCCGAACTTAGATCAATCTTCGAGAACACTATTGCTCCGTTCATGTGATCAAACAAGCCATCAATCCTTAGCAATGGATTCCTGTTCTTGATGGTCACTTTGTCCAACTACTTGTAGTCATTGCATAATATCAAATTATCATCCTTCTTCTTCACAAACAATACTGTTTTGCCCCAAGGTGATACACTTGGCCTAATGTATCCCTTTTCAAGCCTCTCTTTCAACTGCAACTTTAATTCTACCAACTTTGGTGTGCTCATCCTGTAATATGATTTTTATGTTGGTGCTTCCCCTGCTACCAACTTAATAGAAAAGTCTACTTCCCTGTGAGGTGGAAACCTTGAAATCTCTGTAGGAATCACAACCTGAAACTATTGTAGAACTATTTACCTGCTCAAGACATCCGCATCCTCAACTTCCTTACCCTTCTCACTGGAGATATGTATGGAAGATAACACACACCCTTTCCTGTGACTACGCTTGGCCTACATAGATGTCACCATCCTAACTGACATGGCTTTCTTCTTTCCCTATAACACTCTTGTTTCCCAATTGTCATCCAAGCACTCAATGGATTTGTCATAACAATCCACCTCAGTCCTATGAAGGTACAACCAATCCATGACGAACAACATACTATATGATCCCAATGGTAATACATTCAAATGTGTTGTGGTAAGCATACCATTCAAATCAAATGCACAAGATCTTACCCAATGATGAACTTACTTCCTTGTACCTGTAGCCATCTACACTAACCAAGATTCTGCATGCACAACTTTATTCAAACCACAATAATCCATCTAGCTGGGACTAACAAAACTATACTTAGATCTAGGGTCAATCAGAATAGAGACCACTTAATCACAAAGCTACTGCCCATCTCAATAATAGATGTATGATGGCCTTCGTATCTGTTGTTGAGCATTTCATAGATACGAGGAATGCTCTGACCACCCTGATTCTGTGGACAACTTCTCTTAAGGTGTTCCTTATCGTGTGTCCAACACTCCAACCATCTAGTACCATTACCCATATGTTGATGATGTGATCAATGTCCATGTCTTGCTGCATTGAACTTCTTTTCTGGTTCCACATTTTCTTTCTCTTCTGCATTCTGAGGCCTTGCTCTTTTCGGTTGCCATTTCCCCTTACCTTTATCCTTATCCTTCCATTTCCATCCTTGCTGAGATTCATTCTTATTATTTGACTATTCATAGCTTCAATTTCTCAATAACTTCCTCAGTGATCGAGGTTCATCATAGTCAATCTGATCTCTAAGTGCTAATGGAAAACCACTGACAAATCTCTGAAATTTAGCCTTTTCATGTTTATAATATTGCACATACCTCAATATCTCTAGGAACTTAGCCATGTATTCTTTGTCGATCATTGATTTCATCTTTAGCTCATAACATTCTTTAGCCTTACTGTCGTAGTACCTTTATGACAAGTACTTGTTCCTAAAAAGCCTCTTGAACTCATGCCAACTCAATTCCTCCATCCTAATGTCTATGACCCATTTCACATCTTCCCACTAGATAAATGCTTTACCTTTCAAGTTGAAGATAACAATTTTGGCCTTCATGTTTTTCGTGTACTCATGCAACTCAAAGAACTTGTTTATCTGATGTATCCAAGTCTCTGCATCTTCTGGTTTCTTCAAGTCTCCATCAAAAGTAGGTGGATATTCTTTTTAAAATTCATCTAGAAAGTATCCCCTATCACTTTTCCTATAGGGATGATAACGATGATGATCATAATGCCTATTAGAACCAAAACTAGAGTAGTACTTGTATCCATCACCTCTCCTATCCAAGGTATCCAACAACTTTCCATATTTAACTGTGTCATCTCTATCCAGTTTGTGACCACCATGATACCTACTACCATATGCCCCATTAGTTCTATCCTCCTATCCATGGTTGATCTGAATTGGCCCTTGTCGCTGCAATTCTGACAAACTCTGAAGGAGTATTGCATTAACCTCTACATTTTTCTCTTGTTCCTGCATGGTTTTTTCATTGTCTACCTTACAACTCCTTATTTCTTCCTTCAAGCTTCTCAATGTCTACCAAATCAGAAGATTTCCCAACACCACACTGCTTATCTGATTCATAGGGAGAATCTTTGTAGTATACCATCTTGCTAGTCATTTTGATCTCTTTCCTATGAAGCATACTATGTCAGCTAAACCAATTCACAATAAACCAACGTACTTTAGCATAATCCGGGGAGGATGCCTCATCTGCATGATAAAAAAATCAGTGTAACACATGTATAACATAATCGTGACAACATATATAAATATAACACATAAGCATATAAGAATATAAATATCATTCTAGCTAGAGTCTAGTCATCAATGCATGACCATATCAACTACACATATCATGACCTTATGCATGAAAATAAAACCATACCAATGTACATTGACAATACACAAGCATAAACAACATGTAACCAATCACACACTCATGATGACACACTTCACAACAACAACATCCTCTTTCACATAGTGACATCACTACAACCATGATTAACACCATGCATATGCAACAAGGATATAGATTACAAGGATGACTAACACACATGAAAACGACATCAATACATGACCAATGCACACCACCCATCCAGTCCAAGTGGTGAACCATGCTCTAATACCACTCACTCATGTTCCAAAGAGAGCAAAACCCTCTAATACTACTTTGTACCAACCTCATCCCACATCTACCGATGTAACGAACCAACCAAGGTAAATATACGATGAAAGGTGACTATAATCGGATTCAACCTCCTAGGTGACCTTAAGGAAGTGGAATCAACGAAAACACACCATACAGACCTTCCACATCAGCAACAAAACTCCCAGGAGCCATCCCAACCACTCAAGTAACTAGCCCCTGAGACCAAATGAATTTTTAGACCATTAAACCCCAAGACGCTCCCCTGATATGGACAAGCAAGCATCCAGGAGGCTTTTCACGCTCCCACAACATGGGTATGCATGTGTCCAAGGACTTTTATGTCCAGTGTTATGCCTGTGTCTCTGGGAATTGAGCTAGTTTTTCATGCCCAAAGCCCAAGTCACTGCCCAGAACTCAATAATACTTCTGGAAATAAATTTACACAATATAACAATGATGCATTTGCAAAAACAAGGACAAGGTCTAGACTAGACCCCTACTAGCCATGAGAGGAATTTTGTCAAACACGTCACAAATATGTAATCTATAGTTGTAAACAATAGATTTGAGCATAGGGGTCTCATACTTGAATAAGAATCGCTAAGAAGCATTGTTCCCTTATATCATTATCTACATTATCATCTATTAGTTCATAGATACATTATTCATTCATTTACATAAAAAAATGGGGAGAGCCATATATCATCATTGTCATAAAACATGCTTATAACTATCATAATAACAACAAAAATATTAAGGATACATCAGCCATAGAATCCACATATACACCAGTGCATTTACACATAAGATATCAAGGAAAGGACCTATTATTAATGAATGCAAAAGCCAACCCATAATGGGACTACCACGTTCCACCCGACAATATAATGGCTAAGCCAATTCTCTCTTCATCCATTCACCCTCATGTCATATTC
Organism: Pinus tabuliformis; assembly: GCA_031772625.1. Taxonomy (NCBI): domain Eukaryota; kingdom Viridiplantae; phylum Streptophyta; class Pinopsida; order Pinales; family Pinaceae; genus Pinus; species Pinus tabuliformis. The sequence continues at coordinate 528,695,569 of CM062816.1, read as the reverse complement.
CAAGAAATAATGTGGGACGAAAATCAAAATAACCAACTAGGGAATACCAAGGCTGAACCACCTCACCCTCATCAATAGAAATCGGGCTTTACCCTAATCCATCTTGGAGCACTAGGCTAACACAATAAAAATGTAATAACAGACTTTACCATGATCTCCACCATATCACTAGGCCAAAACAAGCATGGATGCCACTGGATTTCTCCACCTATACCATGAGGAATTTTCCTATATCCTACTCTCTCAAGCTTTAACGCAATCCATAGTCCAATGTAGGGATCACTAGGCCCTAAATTGAGACTCCACCCTCTAGGATTTACCATATATACTGCCATTCATTAGTAAAGACTCCTAGGCGTAATCAAGTGAAATCAACCCTAGGATTTACCGTATATCCCTCCTTTAACTGGTTGAGGATTCCTAGGCCCATAGAGGTAACACAAAATCTGGCTTTACCTCAACCCATAGTCCGGTTTAGGGATTACTAGGCCATGTGTTCTATTATTCAAAGATCCACCTCACTGAGCTTCAAATCCATTCGGTAATCCAACTCAACTAAAACAAGAGAGCCCCATCACACATGGCTATTTGAAAATGGAAAGGCTAGGTTGAAAACATTGTCACACCTGGAAAAAATCATTCCATAATAGTAAAGAACCACATCCAATACCATCCATGCCAAATCTAGCAAGGAAAACACACACGAAAGTTGATACATGTAAGGAGTAATGTTGTCGTTTCTTAATCTTTCTCTTCCTTGCTTGCTCCTTCCTTCCTCTTGCCTTTTTCTCCTTTCTTGATCTAATGCCAAAGTGCTCCACAAAATCTCTAAGTTTCCAAGAGAGAGAGAGAGAGAGAGAGAGAGAGAGAGAGAATATTGAGAGAGCACCAAAATTGAATTGAAAAAAAGGTACCAAATGATCCTCATAAGCCTTTTTATCAATTAGCCTCTATTTTCTTCATTTCCCATTATTTTCCTTCATTTTCCTCCTCACATGCAACCTGTGACCTTTCACCTTCCTTTTCTCCCAATTTCCATATTTTTCATAAATAAATGTGCCAAAAATGTCAATTTTCCTTTCAAAGCCTTATCCATTTCCTTTCCCAATTTCCTTAGCCATAATAAACCAATTAACACCCACACTAGGATGTTTTTCCCGACATTCAACTTGGAATAAGTGTCCCATCAAACATGGTTATTATTTTTCCTTTATTAACTTTTATTACATGGAATGTTCACCAGGGTTGTTACATACCATATCTAAGTAAATTTTTATATCATGTCACTTTTATTGATGACTTGTCATGCAAAATGTGCATTAATCTCTTGAAGGCAAAAGATGAGTTTCTAAGTAAGTTTCAAGAATTCAAGGATTTAGTAGAAAATATCTTAAAAAGAAAGATTAAATTTGGAGGTCCGATAATGGAGGTGAATACACCTCAAATGCATTCAAATAACTTTGCAGAGAAGTAGGGATTAAGAGGGATCTTACAACTCACTACAACCCACAACAAAATTGGCTTGCAGACAAAAAAATATATCAATTGTAGATGAAACTAAAGAAATGATCCATGACTAGAACTTACCCATGTATCTGTGGGAAAAAGCATCCAAAAAAACTGTATATGTTCAAAATATAAGTCATCATAAGATATTATGGAATAATACAACATGAGAAGTATTCACCAAGAAGAAACCGGAAGTCAACCACTTGAGGATATTTGGTTATCTAGTGTACGTACATGTCCTAAAGGAAAAGAGAATGAAGTTATAGCCTTTAGGAAAGAAGGGCACCTTTGTTGGATACAGTGAGACTTCAAAATATTATAAAATATACATCTAGAAGTAGAGAAATATTGAGATTACAAAAGATGTCGCCTTGGTGTAGAAGTAGCTTTTAGGAAATATAGAGAGCCTCACATGGATGAGGAAAGAGAGGTGAAAGAGGATCCCAAGTGTACAATGATGATTGAATCTACTCTAGAAGAACATATCCTAGAAGATAAGGATGAGACAATAGAGCTAGAGATATTGGTAGATCCACCCAAAGCAGTTACAATCATCAAGAAGAGACCAGTATTGCTCTGAAACACATTGCAAAAATTAGAAAAACATGTAGCTCGCAAAAGTTCCTTGAAAGAGAGTAAGAGACCACAAAATTATTCCTTCTATGTGGCGTTAATGAGGAATATCATTGATTCAGAACCTTCCACTTATGAGGAAGCCACAAAACAACAAGTGTGGAAGGATGATATAATGGAAGAGTATCAATCCATCATGACAAATGATGTGCAGGATATGGTTATGTTACCATAAGGAAAGTCAATGGTGAATTCAAAATGGATCTACAAGATCAATCATGTTGCAGATGGCATCAAAGAAAAGTATAAGGCTATATTTGTGGCTATAGGATTCTCCCAGAAAGAGGAAAAATATTATAATGAAACACTTTTCCTAGTATCTAGGTACACTTATATTAGATATATCATTGCTATTTATTATGTTATGGAATGGAAATTACACCAAATGGATGTAGACACTGCCTTCCAGAATGGTGTAATTGATGAATAAGTGTAGATAGAACAACCAGAAGGTTTTGTGATCCATGTGCAAGAATACATGTTTTTAAATTGAAGAAAAAATTGTATGTGCTTAAGCAGGAACTTAGGGCATGGTATGCCTGAATAGAGAGTTATTTAATGATCTTGGGGTTTATCAAGAGTAATGTAGATCCCAACCTTTACTACAAGGTTGAATATGGTTTCTCCTTAATATTGGTACCATATGCTGATGACATTTTTCTTACAAGAGATGTGAAGCTCATAGTTGGGTGCAAGAGGAAGCTCACTTCAAAAGTTCGAAAAGAAAGATTGATGTTTACTACACTATTTCTTGGGATTATAAGTGTGGCAAAGACTAGATGAGATATTCCTTAACCAAGTGAAGTGTACAACTAAGATCCTACAAAGTTTTGAAACGATGGACTACAAGTCCATGGCCACACCTATGGTTATGAATTTGAAGTTCTTGAGTGATTCTTCTTCATATTTGGTTGATCCCATGATGTAAAGACAATTGATTCGACTATTGATGTACCTAGTTAATACTAGGCTGAATATATGCTTTATAGTGAATACATTGAGTCAACACATGGTTGATCCTAAACATGTGCATTTGGTAGCATCATAACATGTATCGAGGTACTTGCATGGTACAATTGGATATGGACTTAGACATGTCTCAGATGGTGAATTAAAGTTTCAAGGTTACACAAAATCGTTGGGGAGGGAGTGCAATAGATAAGAAAATAACATCACGATGTTTCTTCAGTTTTGGATCAGGTCTGATATCATGGTTTAGTAGAAAACAATTGTTAGTGCAACTCAGTAAAACAGTGGAAGAATATATAGTAGCCAGTGATGCAATTTGTCAAGCAGTGTGGCTGTAGGAATTTCTTGCATGGTTATTTAATCTAGAGTTAGAGCCAAATTTAATATATTGTGATAATCAAAATTGTGTGGATATTTTGTAGAATATAATATTTTAGACATGGTACAAAGAGGATTAGTGGAAATATGATACATATCCATAAATGAGCAAACAACATACATTCTCACCATTCATTTTTCTAAAGTGAAGTTTGAATACCTCAGAGACAAGCTTGCCATGATCTATAATGCCCACCCTCACTGAGGGGGAGTTGTGATGTTTCTCCTACAATGGGAAGATAGTCTCCATATAGCCAAAGGTTTCCTACATCAATCATTTGAAGTGACTGAGGGAGTAGTGAGTAGCCTGGTACAAGTCTTGTCTATACCATGTTAAGTGGCTAGGTATGATTGGGACTACTAGGAGAGGAAAAGCATCATAGATACTTGCAATGTAGCCTTAAAACTATGGTGGTAGTCCTTCCCATACCATGTGAAGTGGTTGGGTATGATGTGAGACTACTATAGGAGAATATCATGGAATAATACCTTCCTTGTTAAGAGGGAGTGGTGATGTTTTATATAGTAGCGCAATATATTCCCTTTCAAAAAACTATGTATAATATATATTTTGTAAAACTATATATATTTGTATATTATATTATATATATAATACAGTACATAGATATAAATAATCAAAAATTGATTAATAAACAAAAAATACATGGCTTATTGAAAATACACGTCTATTAAGGAAGAGACACCCTTATTATATACATACACACACACACACACACACACACAGATATATATATATATATATATATAGATAGATATATATATATATATATATATATATATATATATATATATATATATATATATATATATATATATATATATATATATATATATATATATATATATATATATATATATACACACCAGGGCCCTCCATTGTAATCTAACATATAATAAATAGCTCATATATCTTATATCAATCTAATAATGTTTACTCAATCATAAAAATGGAATTAAGGTTCAAAATTTTTCAAGTGTGTAATTATTGATCATCATGCAATAATTATCAATATTTGAAAATAAGAAAGAATTCAACATACCTCCCCCTCTCTATGTTGCACCCAACTTGAAAGTAGGGAAGAAACACTATGGGGATTTAATTCACCCAAAATTGCAATGAGAAGAGAGTGGAATGTAAAATTAAGAGACTGGCTATATTCAAAAAATGAAAAGAGTGTTGAGCCTTAATAAAGTTGTTACCTTAGCCCACGGGGCTTTGGATTGACGGTGAATGGGTGTGTTGTTAAGGCATTCCTTGCGATAGGTCACCGGTTCAATTCCCCGTGGGTACTTAGTTTAGTCTTAACATAGAAAAAAAAAAAAAAAAAGTTGTTACCTTGGCTACATGCACAATCATTTCATCTAGTGGGATTGAGATGTCCAAACCAAAACTAGTTGAGGAGTTCTTCTCTTTGATGAGTAGTGAGCGATGACACCTCCAACTTTAATTATCCCTACCACCTAGAAGCTCGTCATTCGGTGAGAGAGGTGTTGCCTCCAAATGTTATCCTTCTCCTTACACGAGCTCATATTTTGAGTGCTCTATTTCCACTTGTGTGGAGTGTCATTGTGGGTTGGATAGTCCTACAGATAGGCTTCTCCTTTTCTTATATTCTAGCCCTTTCCCTTGCTTAATTTGAAATTATTCAAATCTCAGTGCCTGTGAAAACTAATTTACTGATTCCCATGCCAAATTATTTGTTTTCATTCTCTCCATTATCGCTATTACTTCCCTACTTGTATTTGCATCACCTTGGTTCACTACCTCACGTTCCCTTGATTGATTCAATGTCTAAATCAGAGATGGTTTCTAGCTAGTTCTTGTAGCGAGGATGATACGTTTTATCCCAGTCCCCCGTCTCCATAAAACTCTACATGCTCAATTCCATATCCTACATGCCTTCCGACATGAGACCACCTGAGAATTCTTGATTTGGAGCTAATAGATGGCACACATTTCCAAATATCAGAATGATGCTAGTTATAACATCTGCAGGGGGTGTGTTGTCATGGCTTATTTCCTATTCCTCAGGTGGGGTGGTGGAAACTCGCCCGCTTCACCAACCCCCCTTGTTCTCCTCTAATCACCTCATCTAGTATTTTTTTCATTTTTTAATGTAAGTATTATTTTATTAGTTTTAAATTTAGGGTTATGTTGTAGCGGCTACAACCACCCTCCAAAATTTTGCCTATGCTTCGATTTTGGAGCCTTCCTTCTTAACCACAACAACTCATCTCACACTGATCGAGGTATTTATGCTTCAACTAAGAGTTGTCCTTTTCATTTGGCTTATGTTTTCTTACTTAGTTTATTTTCTATCTCACAAGTTTATCTCCTAACTTGGTCCGACAACAGTTTTGGGCTTGCCCACAAAAACAATGCAATCCTTGAGGACAACCAACCTTGATGATGGAAATTGTGAATTCTTGACTGCGAGTGAGCCTTGTGCTCTGAATATGTACGGTCATGAGGAGGCATCCCAACACTGAGCCCATAAATTGTGCAACCCTCACTAAGTTCAGAAACTATGTAGTGCACTGAGACGAAAGGTTGCCGAGTTCCTGGAACTATGATGTATTTCATGGCAGTGTGAATGGAAATTCTCCACAGTAAAAGAAAAAGAAAAAAGAAAAAGACAAAAATATCCCTAAAATATAGGGATCTATTTTTAGTATCCCAAAGGAGGCACTTGCACTATTTTTAGAAACTTCTGCCAAGTGTCGCTTTTTCCTTGATTTTAGGCATGCACATCATAAACCTTAATTTATCCAAATCTATTTAATCTACATTGCTAGAGATCATTTTCACATTCGATCTTGGATATCTAACATTCCTAAGGAGATCAAGGAACCTTCGGTATGATTGTCATCACTTTTCTAGGGAGTTTTGCTTTTGTCATATTTTGTTGCTTTTTCTATCACTTTTTGTTGTTTGTCTTGTGTGGGTGTTGTTTCACTTGTTTCTCTGCATGGTTGCTGCCATTTTAACTTGTTTTTGACTTGTAGAAGTGTTGTTTCAAGTTATAGATTAATTTCGCATTAGTTTTCTTTTTTTTGCACCAATGATCGACGTTGCGGCGACTCTCCTCACATACTTCATTTTCCTTCTGTTTAATCAATTGTTGCACTTGTTTCGCATGAATAATCTATACTTATTCAAATCTACAATCAACTTCACATTATCTCTCAGATCTGATTATTTTTCACACTTCCCTTGGGCAGATCTAGCGTTCCACTTGGTGAGATCTCACTTTTCATAGATGGAACTATGCAATCTAGAGGCTCAAGCCACAAGCTTGGCCTTTGGAATTACACACTATGTAGTCTAAGCTAGCTCTAATTGCACATTATGCAATTCGAGGAGCCATTCTCTTAGCTTGGCCACATTGCGCAGTCTCTCCCAAGCCTTTTCCCAGACTAAACTACACATAGTGCAGTTTGAGTCATCAAGCTTCCACCTTGACTGTTAGGACTACACAATGCATAGTTCCCATAGTCATCCAACCCCCCATGTCAAGAAAAGATATGAAATCCCTCACATCTAGTGCCTGAGTTGCTGCTTGAACTTTCCTTGAAGTTATTTTTCTTTAAATTGATATTTCCTACCATGAGTGTCATCTCTGTCCCATAGTACATCAATTGTTGAGAATCTCTCCAGAAGTCATAGTTAGCATGACATCTAAGAGAGCTGCATTAAAGGAAACCAACAAGAGAATTATTGGGGAAGTATTTGAGCATACATCAGTTGATTTACTGGTTTATGTCGATACTGAGTTGTTTATATAGAAGAGAACAACATTGATATGGAAACATATCAAAAACACTTTTGTAAAGGAATTTGAGGCAAATTTAGAGGACCGAAAGGTTTATATTAACATAGGGAAGTTAGGGTTATACAAGGTTGCACGCTGGTACCCGATTTCCCATGTGCCGACATCATCAGCTGGATTATCTCACATATTGATGTACAAACTACGACATTGAGCAGTGTCAGCCAGCACAAGCTTGCCACCTTTAGGGAAGAATACTTTCAGCAAATGTATCACTTTCCCAAGCTAATGAAGTGCATGGACTCACTGTTTTATGCCACCCACAATTATGTGAACACAAGGGACATTGTCAAGTGTTGGGTGAAAAATCCATCGAAGTTTCAACAAACACCCACCCATGTGTACAAGAAAAAATCCCTCAGCAAGGCTTACCAGTTCTTGATTATCTTCGCTTGCAGAATATATGGTCAAGAGAGCACAAAGACCTTTTTTGAAGGGTGGGTAGTCTTACTCGACTGGTTAGTAAGTAATTGGAGGCAATTCAACTAGTTGGATTCATTGGCTCAACAATTGAAGTCCCATCATGTAGCTTAGGCTTAGAATCCACCCAAGCACGAGAGAGAAAGGTTCTATATGTTTTCATACTTACTGGATGCAATCTTTGCACAACAACAGTTCCCTAGTATGAATTGGACATGGAAACCATGAGAGACTGCCATGAACATCTATTCCAACTTGGTTTCAGAATGAAGTTATTGAGGAGTAATGGCATGGATAATTGACCACTTTATCATCTTGCTCTACATTCTTATATTTGAACAAGATCCACCTTGCATGTCCCAAGAAGCAATGGAGGCGATAGTAGGCATTGTAGATTGGTAGGCCTCACTAGGTGGTACCTTCATCGGATTATTCAGTAGAGAGAAGCCTCTGCATGTCTTACCAAGGTATGCCACTGACAAATTGATCATGCAAGAAGTATCATACCACCTCACTATAGGGTTGTCTGTGACACTACATAGGAAGAAGAAAGTGCCATGGACCACTCTTCATTTGTGGATCATATGATATGAGATTGACAGCTAGAAAGGTTCATATGTTGATGCTAAAGACATAGTGAAATTCGAATTCGGCACCAAGGACTTTAATCTATATGATCCCCATAGTATTTGCAAGGACCACTGTATGAGAGTTTACTTTCCATGGATCAGCGGGGCATTTCATTAGCCAAAAGATGACCCTTGGAGGTATTTCTATAATGCATCCAGACTCAATGAGTTGATTAGTATAGCAAGGAATTTTAAGGTTGCTCCATAGATAACAACAATTTCAGAAGCAACAACAATAGCAGCAAAACGCAGTAATCCCACGCAGAACAAGGGCAAGATTGTTGGGTGTAGAGCCTGATTATCTTCTATATTCAAAGGTATCGCCACATTGGACCCTAGTTCGTAATGGGGTGGAAATTCCACCTGTAAAATATTTGCTACAGGGGGGGGGGGGTCTTGGGGGGGGGCCAGATGCGACCTCTGGGAGCCCCCCCTTGGCGGGGGGATCAGGGGCAGCGCCCCTGAAGCTAAAAATAGATGTAAAATTTCCTTGTAAAATGTTGTAATTTCATAGTCAATCTGGGTCATTCATTAGGTGGAGATATGATGGTAGAAGTCATGTTTAATTTAAGGTTTTTTGCCCTAGAAGGAAACCCATCGCTATATATGAGGGAATTGTATTGCGTCAATGTAGATATGTATTCTGAGTGAGGAAGTGAGAGGTGATTGAGAGGGAAGAGGGAATTACAATGGATTTGTTGTAGGTTGTATCTCTTCAGTTTGCTCGATAATATAAAAGGAAGGACTAGAATTTTCTTCGTGGATGTCGCCCAAACTGGGCGAACCATGTATATTTGTGTCTCTCTTGTTTTATGCATTTTCTGTGTTTATATTTCTACAATATATTATGTGTTCCATTGCTCTGTAATATATATAATTTTCTAAAAACTGGTATCAGAGCGAGGTTTATTTGGCTGATAAACTCACAGGAGAGAAGGGTTCCTGGTTTGAGTGGGAGCAATGATGGAAGATGGTAGGTTTAGGGTCGAAAAACTTAATGGCCAAAACTACTAGTTGTGAAAGATGCAGATGGAAGATTATCTGTATCAGAGAGATCCATACCAACCATTGAGCAGAAAGGAAAAGAACCCGACGAGTATGACAAACACAAAATGGGTTATTCTCGACAAAAAGGCACTTGGAACAATACGGTTGTGCCTAGTGATGTCGGTAGCATTTAATATTTCAAAGGAAATGACAAAAAAGGGTTTAATGTCGACATTGGCAAAACTATATGAAAAACCCTTGGCCTCAAATAAGGAATTTCTTATGAAGCATTTATTTAATATTAAAATGCCAGAAGGTGGATTTGTTGCTGATCATTAAATGAATTTAATACAGTTACAAGTCAGTTAAGTTCTGTAGGGGTAACTTTTGATGATGAAGTTATGGCTTTGTTATTTATGTGCTCATTTCTAGAAAGTTGGAATGGTTTAGTTATGGCCATTAGTAACTCTATCTCTAGATCTAGTATCTTAAAGTTTGATGATGTTGTCGGTGCAATCCTTAGCGAGGAAATGTGACAGACAAGCTCCAGTGAGACATCAGGTAATGCTTTGACTGCAGAGACTAGGGGAAGAAAAATGGAAAGAGGAAAGAGCCCAGGATATCACAGTAAGTCCAGGAAAGGCAGATCCAAGTCCAAATCAGGGATAGTGTGCTGGAAATGCGGGAAGAAAGGACACCTAAAGAAAGAATGCAAGTCTCGGAAGGGAAAAGAAGGAGACACGCAGCAAGAAATTAATCATGAAGTGAATGTAACAAGTGATGTGTTATAGGATGCTTTGATTCTTTCTTTAGAAAATATTATTGATTCCTGGGTGGTAGATTCAGGGGCCTCATTCCATGCCACACCTGATAGCAAACATTTTCATGATTATGTTCAAGGATATTTTGGATAGGTTCGATTGGGTGATGATAAACCCTGTAAAATCATTGGAATGGGTACAATTTTCATAAAACAATAGAATGGAAATCACTAGCTATTGAAGGAGGTAAGGCATGTTCCAGATCTGAAGAAAAATCTTATTTCAACAGGGCAATTGGGTAGTGAAGTCTGTGTGACTACTTTTACAAATAAAACCTGGAAGGTCACTAAAGGATCCCCGGTAATAGCAAAAGGAGAAAAGGTTGGTACATTGTATTTACACAATGGTATTTCTAATTTTGTTAATGATTTAACCTGTATAGGAGAATATAAAACATTGTGGCATCATAGGCTCAGTCACATGAGTGAGAAGGGGATGCAGATTCTTCACTCAAGAAATTTGTTGCCAAGTTTGAAGCATGTTGATTTAAAATTCTGTGAGATTTGTGTTTATAAAAAACAGAAGAGAGTCATATTCCTCATAGTTGGGAAAGAAAAGAAGAGCGAGAAATTAGAGCTTTTGCATACAAATTTATGGGGACCTGCTCAGGTATCATCTCTTGGTGGCTCTCATTATTATGTTACTTTTATTGTTGGTGCAACCAGAAAAACGTGGATTTATTGTATTTGAAATAAATTTGATGTATTTGATACTTTCAAGAAATGGAAAGCTTTGGTTGAAAATGAGATATGAAAAAGGTTGAAGTGTCTCAGATCAGACAATGGGGGTGAATATTGCAGTAAAGAGTTTGATAGGTACTATTCAGAGAATGGAATTCGTAGAGAGAAGATGGTTCCAGGAACACCAGAAGAAAATGGTGTGTCAAAAAGGATGAACAAGACAATGATGGAGCGTGGAAGGTGCATGAGATTGCATGCAGGATTGCCTTTACAATTTTGTGCAGATGTTGTAGATACTGTTGTTTATCTAATAAATAGAGGGCCTTCAAGTTCCTTGGATGGTGGTATTCCAGAGGAGGAATGGACAGGTAAAAAGGTAAACTACTCTTTTTTAAAGACTTTTGGTTGTGAATCCTTTATCCACATTAGTAAAGAAAATAGAACAAAGCTTGAGGAAAAATCAAAGAAAAGTACCTTTGTTGGATATGGTGTTAATGATTTTTATGAAAAACAAAAAATCATTAGGAGCAGAGATGTCATATTCAATGAAAAGGTTTTGTATAAGGATCAGTTGCAGGAAAAGAAACAGGAAAAAGAAAATAGAAAATACACAGTGCTTGACGAGATCACAGAAAAAGTGATGGTGCCTAAAAATCATAATGATCAAAATCCAGAACAACAACCACAATAGCAACAAGCACCTAAAACACCTAAAAGTGGTGTTAGAAGATCTACCTGAATAAGTAGACCCCCTAAACAATACTCTCCTTCATTATATTATGTATTATTGACTGATTCTAGTGAGCCAGAATGTTATGACGAAGAAGTGTAGGTAGAAACCAGTAAGAAGTGGGAGCAAGCCATGAAGGAAGAGATGGACTCCTTAGCACATAATCAGACTTGGGACTTAGTCAGCTTGCTTGCAGGTAAAACAACATTGTAGAATAAATGGGTTTACAAGTTGAAGGAAGAAGATCGAGGTAGAAAAAGGTATAAAGCTAGACTTGTGGTGAAAAGGTTTGCACAAGAAAAGGGTAGAGACTTTGATGACATATTTTCTCTTGTTGCTAAAATGACTTCAATCATAACTATTTTAAGTCTAGTAGCAGTTGAAGATTTGCATCTTGAGAAGTTAGATGTAAAGACAACATTTCTCCATGGGGATTTGGAGGAAGAGATATATATGTAATAGCCACAAGGATATGAGATAAAAGGAAAGGAGAAACTAGTGTGCAGGTTGAAGAAGAGCTTGTATGGCTTAAAAGAGGCTCCAAGGCAGTGGTATCTACAATTTGATAGGTTTATGTCTTAACAAGGTTATACTAGATGTCACTATGAACATTGTGTTTATCTCAAAAGGAAAAATGATGGTAGCTATATTATATTGTTATTCTATGTAGATGACATGCTTGTTGCAGATTCTGACATGCAGGAAATAAATGTGCTCAAAAGAAAATTGGTGAACTCATTTGCAATGAAGGATTTCGGTGCTGCAAAACAAATCCTTGGTATGAGAATAACTAGAGACAGGAAGAATCGTAAATTAACATTGTCTCAAAGTGAGTACATAGAAAAGGTGTTGAAAAGGTTTAATATGCATAATGCAAAACTAGTTAGTATACCTTTGGCTAGCCATTTCAAATTAAGTAAGGAGGAGTGTCCCAAGATTCAGGAAGAAATGGCTCATATGTCTAAAGTTCCATACGCATCAGCAGTTGGAAGCTTAATGTATGCAATGGTTTGCACAAGGCCTGATATTGCACATTTAATGGGAGTTGTAAGAAGGTACATGAACAATCCTGGAAAATAACATTAGATGGTGGTGAAGTGGATTCTGAGGTATTTGAGAGGTACCACAAATCAAGAATTATGCTTTGGTGGTTCAAAAATTTCTCTACAGGGATATGTTGATGCAGATATGGCAGGTGATAGAGATAACAGGAGGAGAACAATAGGGTATGTGTTTACTGTAGGTGGAACAGCTATCAGTTGGGTCTCAAAAATGCAAAGTGTTGTTGCACTCTCAACAACAAAAGAAGAGTATGTTGCTGCTACAGAGGCTAGTAAAGAAATTATTTGGTTACAAAGGCTTCTAGATGAATTGGGTAAGAAGCAGGAGTTGGGCAGGTTATATAGTGACAAACAGAGTTCCATACATTTTGCAAATAATTCTACATTTCATTCAAAGACTAAACATATACAACTCAAGTACCATTTCATACAGTCAGTGTTGGAAGATGGACACTTGAAGCTTGAAAAGACACACACTAGCCAGAATCTTGCAGATATGTTAACAAAAGTTGTAAGCAGGGAGAAACTGAGAATCTACTCAGTTTCAATTGATCTTCAAGTGTGATGAAGAAGATGAGAAACAACCAGGTCCAAAGTGGAGTCATTGTCTAGCAAATGAAGCAGTGGTGGAGTTGCTATAATCAGTCTCCAAGTGGGAGATTGTTGGGTTTGGAGCCTGATTATCTTTTATATTCAAAGGTATCGCCACATTGGACCCCAACTCGTAATGGGGTGGAAAGGTCGCCTGTAAAATATTCGCTGCAGGGGGCGGTCCGTAAAATTTCCTTGTAAAATTTTGTAATTTCGTAGTCAATCTAGGCCGTTCATTAGGCAAAGATATGATGGTAGAAGTCATGTTTAATTTAGGGTTTTTTCCGTAGAAGGAAACCCCTCTATATATGAGGGAATTGTATTGCATCTATGTAGATCTGTATTCTGAGTGAGGAAGCAAGAGGAGATTGAGAGTGAAGAGGGAATTACATTAGATCTATTGTAGGTTGTATCTCTTCAGTTCGCTAGATAATATAAAAGGAAGGATTGGCTGTTTCTCTGTGGACGTAGCCGAAACTAGGTGAACCACGTATATCTATGTCTCTCTTGTTTTATGCATTTTCTGTGTTTATATTTCTGCAATATATTATGTGTTCCATTCCTCTGTAATATATACAATTTTCTAACAAAGAAGAAGATCATTGACAGTCTAGAGGGAGTTAAAATATGCAAACATATCCTCTTATTGCAAAGGAAAATTTGGTAGTAGAAGAAAAGGATGTAGAGACCAGAGCAGAGGAAGAGAGAAAAGAAGAAGTTGCAGGAAGTATAAATGAAGTTGTAGGAAACAAAGAAGAAGCTGAATGAATAACAAGAGTTGAGGAAGAGAGAAAAAGAAGAGAAGCAGAAGCAGGAAAAAGAACAAAGGCAAGGCACCATGATAGAGTAAACATTGCTGACACAGGTTGAAGAGCCGAAACAACGAGCAACTGAGGAGGAAGGTGAACAAATGCAGTATCAGAAGCTTGTTTATCATATTAATCAATTGATTAAAATAACATATATGGAGTTGGAATAGGAGCCGCAACAAGAATATATTGATCTGATGCCTGGAGAACCATAGGTCATCCCTCAGTCTCCATCACCTCCAGCAGCAAAGCCATCCCCTACCGAGCAAGGATATGTTGTTCTCCTTGATGATGATTTGGTCATGGATGTGTACAATCTATCATTTGATGAGTTCCAAAAGAGGATTATACAAGCACGAAGGAAGTAATTTCTGGATGATCACACATCACCTGCATTCATCAAAGAAAGGGTGATAGTGTCGAACACTAGGAAGCATCCAACTTCCATTGTCGAAGCCAGCTTTGCCTATGCAGGAACAACAAGATCAAATGTTTAGTATTTGATGGTCGAGAATGTACAAATGGAAAAGAACTTGTAGGCTACCAGGCAAGACAAAGAGCAACTATGAAAAGTAGCGCAAAATGTAGTTTCCACATTGGGAGAAATGAGAACTACGATACTTGTTGAAGTATCAACACTTGGAGAAACCACGTAGAAGCTCTATGAAGGGTTTTTCGCTGTGCATAAACGAGTTTTCCATTTCATTGCCTACAATAGTAGAGAAAAGAGTTTTTTTAAACTCTAAAAATCATACATGCTTCCACCACCTATTTACAGGAGTGGACAATGTGGTTCAAAGGGGCCACGCTTGACTTAGTGAAGAAAATGAAGCCACAATCAGAGTTGGAGAAAGCGAAGGTGCGAATGTTGATTCAAAAAAATAAGAAACTCGCCTCATTCATTATGAGCACATAGACCTCATATTTGCGGTTGTACAATAATTTTTATGTCTTGGTGAGAACACAGGTCCCATTAATCATTTCCCTCACTAAAGATAGACCTAAGAACCAAGTCTGGCAGGAGGTCGAAGAGTACTTGGAGCACTAAGACAAGAGGCCAAAAGGAAAAACTTGGAGCTGAACACGCACAACATGGAGAAGTTCATCAGTGGTCCTGTCAAGGTCAATACAATGTTGTTCATGTTTTAGAATGAGTTGGACATAGGTTCTAAGATAGTATATCCGGATGCCATGGAGGCTAGAGTCTGCTTCTAGCAAGACACCATTAAGCAGTGTGAGGACATCATCACTCAGTACCAAGATTGGTACCAATATGTGGCCAAGAAGCAGCAAGTGGAGGTTGTTGAGCCAGACTTCTCCCAAACTCCAGCATCACAATGTTGTGTCTTGTTAGGCTATCTATTATAGACATATTTGGGCATTGAAACCCCAATCACATATGTCGATAAACCAAGGGCTCTTAAACCCCTAAAAGCGTTGTTTCAAACCCTAAAGGATCAAGGTCAACTGATTACATAATTTCCTAGAAGTTCCACCTAAAAAACTACTCAGAACTGGTCAAAACTGACCCATACAGACTTCTCCTTGATCAAAGTGCGATGCATCTCACCTATTACACACGGGGGGTGCGATGCATACTGAAAACGGCTTTTGTAGGGTGCGATGGGTGAGAGTAGACAAATGGTAGAGGCAGTTGGCTAAGTGGAAACCCAGAGAATCTTCTAGATACTGCTCATATGACACTTGCCTCTTTGAATTCTCCAAGGGATGAGTAAGAGATCATGAAATCTCCAAGTGAAACCAATAACTATTAGTGAAATTACACTAATAAAAAACCTAGAAGCTTACTCACCCCCCTACAAATATCTATATATGGATCCCTCATCCTAGAGATCCAAGGGCTGGAATTCGTAATTTGTAAGGAAGTGTTGTTGGTTTCTCTTTGAGACATTGTATTGTTGGGTGATCTAGATTTTCATGAGGTGAAGATGGCTTTCATGCTGGGAGGATGGCACTGGATCAAACAGCTGGGTTGTAATCCTCTCTTCTACTTCTATCAATAAAGTTATTTGAGTTTTCCTCCATATACTTGTGCATTTCTGAATCTTGTATTTGTGTATACATTTGTATGGTTAATGTACCTCTGATTCTACATTGTTTATGGTATCATAGATCTTTATGCTTTGATGGCATTTTGCTGCTTTGCCTCTACAGGTGTTCTTTGAAGCGGGACAAGTGAGAAAGGAGTGGCGAAGATCTATCAAAGGAGAAAGGAAACAAGAAAGGAGCCAAGCGAAAGACTAAGGTTGGTGCTCTCTGCTTCTCTCTCAACTATCTCCCATAAAGGAAAACACAAGTTACTTTGAAATGTTTGTTTCTAACATAGCTACCCATCTTAGTGGGACTAGCAGATCTGAACAGACACTAGTTTTCCTAAAAAACAAAATGGCAACTTTGCTAGGGAGCAAATGGTTTGTTTGTTTGTTACCGTTGTTTGCTCTATAAACTACAAACGAAGCCTGAAGTTAAGCCAGCTAGCCTTCGAACTGCTTTTGCTATGCAACTACAAAGTAGATCAACGTTGCTTCAATCAATCTCTGGGTTGGTTTATGAACTCGACATCTGACTTACAAACATCCTAAGTGCCCTGGTGGTAGCTCAATAACCTCATAAGATCATACCCCTATACTTTGTGTTTGTTGTCCATCATAAGCTCGTCCTAAATCCCTGAACTTAGCTACAAATTGTGAGTGAAAACCAAGCTCAGTCTCATCCTTAGACCATCGCACTGTCTCTCATTGGCAATTTGGATGCATCGCACCTCCCATGTGCTACAGGTGAGATGCATCCATGTTTCCCTTAAAGACAGGTGCGATGATTGAATGAGATTGTTTCCCTCTCTGGATTTTGGTTTTTTTCTTCATTTTTTTCAGCTCTATTAAGTGGTTTTGCTGCCTATGATCAGTATATCACTATTGAAGCCTTCTTCTTTTACATTATTTAGCCTCCATTGATAACGAAATGTCAATATTTTTTGTGTATTTTTCATCACTTACAATCCTCCTTTGCAAAAACTAGCTTAACAGAATTGTTATCTTTTGATTCGAAAGTGTTGTAACTATCATTTTCAGTCAAGAAAAAGAGTGTCGTAAAGTATTCCTCTTTTAGATATTCGATTGTACTTTTTCCATTGTATTTGATTTGAATTGTCAATTCCTTGAAGTTTCAAAAATAGTTTTCCATTTGAAATTGAAAGTGTCATCTTCACCTTCCTTTCGTTTTGAAAAGAAATTGTTAAAGTGTCGCTTTGAAGAAAGTAGTTCAGATCTGTATTTAGTTTCCTTTTTGGCATTCACACATTAAGGAAAATGAAAAACAAATACATGCATGTGCATTTGCATTTAGATTGCATGCAGAAAATGATTTAGGAAAAGTGCATTTAGTATTTTCTCTCTGCTCTCTATTGAAATAATCATACTCTTCTTTCCTTAGTAGCTAGGATTTTCATTGCTAAAAGAAAAAAGCGACGGTTTATCATTTTAGATTGCATATTTAGGAATTTTACATCTACATCATGCGGTGAACCTTGAAAAGAAAACTTCTTAAGAAATATCAAATATAAAATAAACCTCAATGAACATAAAAACGCTTTGGAACCTAACTCACAACATATAGAAGTCTAGGCTAGAGACATATTCTGGCATCGTAAAGCATGGTAACTATCATTTCCATCATAGGTTGGGTGATTCCTCCTCTTTGATATGACAAGTGCCAGTACGGACTTGTGTTCCCATGTACCATCAAGTATATATTGGGAGACCATAATAGGTTGATATCCTTTATCCTTAGGAAGCTGTGTCTGCCGCCCTATCTATCGCAATTCACTGAACACAACATTCGGGAAGATTGACTACCATACATAAAGTCCTTGGTAATTTCTCTTTAATTTACCACCGAGGCGTATATCACAGTTTTGCGATTGGTTTAGTAATCCCTTTATCTAGATTTCCAGAGTAGTCACTTTCAATCATTTTCAACTCCTTAAAAGAAACAGCCCATTTAAGCACTTATCACTTCAGGCTCATTAAAAATCGAAGGCGAGTAGAGTCACCTTTAGCTTTTTCTCGACTCTTAAAAATTGAAAAGGAAAGTTGTGTCAAAGTGTCATAAAATTCATTTAATTCAGAATAACATCCCTATTCCTTCATTGATCTTGGGTTGAGATAATGGAGTCCACCAATTAAGGATTTCCCCTTAGGGGAAATCCTAGTCCTTTCTCTTCTTGGGGAGATATTAGTGCTCCATACATGGCTACATTGTGCCTTCCAGGACTCACAATTGGCCTGCCAGTTTGGCTATTCTCGACTTTTGTCATTCAAAACACCATAATTCCTCAGCAATCAAATCAGCGACCAGATGATACTGGAGTTGCTTCCCCACCTTCTACTTCATTTGTTTCTCCCTCTCCTTCTTCCTCTTCGCATGGTGAAACTAGTGATACTAAAAACCAAGTAACTGAGAAGAAGAATAAAGGTAAGGAGAAGAAGAAGAAGAACCTAGCCACAAAAGGGGGCAACCATGCATCGTCTGGCAAAAATCCACACGCTGCACATTCCAAACCCAAATCTCCATGTGTCATTTGCAAAGGAAACCACTATCATCGAGATTGTCCTTACATCCCGCAGATCTTGAGAGACTGGTCTCCCCGCTTGCACCATCAAGTGTCATCAACCTCTGTCGATCATGTTGAGAGTACACCATCAACTAGTGAAAATGAAGTCAATGGAAAAAAAGGAAAATCTAGATTTCCTTGTAGGTTGTGTGAAGGCGATCATGCCCTTCACCATTGTCCTTTTCTAGACAAAGCTAAAAAAGTCTTGGATAACCATCCTGCTTCACTGCAGCGACATCCGCCTGGATACAAGAAACTCTTGCCAAGTCCATCGTTATTTGAAAATCCAACTGACATACCTCTGTTGTCGATCGAAACGTCTATCATTGAAGATAAACCTTCTAAGTCCACACCAGACCAACTTCAACAGGTCAGGGATGATAGCCGACCCAATCTTGCCTTCAGAAAGTCCACCTTTAGATGATACAATCTTCAAAGAGAATGAGAATGACACCATTCATATTATTTTTGTTAACACGGAGTTTGATGAACATGGGGGTAATCTACCCATTCCTTTACCATAGGAGGGAAGTTCCCCATTTCAAGAGATTAATTTGTTTGTTTATTCTGTCCCTCCTCCAAGCAATCCAGTCATTTCCTTTGATTGGAATCTACTAGTAGGATCCCGCCTTCCATCCAATGTACCATTCCGAATCATAGTACAAGTTATAGAAAGATCATGGTTGGCACTATCATAGATGAAGGGGATTTCGTGAATATCCTTTCCTCAACTGCTTGGAAGGCGCTTGGTTCGCAATTGCTTCTGCCTGAGATTTGAAATTAGTCAGGCGTCAATAAAGGAACCAGTCGACCATTAGGGATCCTTCCAAATTTGCCTATAACTTTGAGAAGGAAACTGTTCATTTGAATGTGATGGTAGTTCAAGAGCCACTAGATTACAATCTACTCCTTGGGTGTGACTACATTTACAGCATGGGAGCTATTGTTTCCTCACTCTTTCGGGTGATGTGTTTCCTGTATGAAGGCAGAATGGTACAACTTGTTGACCAACTTTCATTCCCCGGTTCAAACACGGCTACTAGTCGAACGCCGTCCCTAAATGGTCTCTTTGCACAAGGAATGTCTCATCAACCTCCAGTTCATCCACGTAATGACCGCGAGTGATTCGGTGAACGTGACAAAACCCAGGGGGCATGCACCATGATCTGCTTCAGTAGGCAAACCCAGATGAAAAGATAGATTTCCTTGTAGGATATATGACCAATCTGACACACCCATCCGTTTAGGATATGGGATCAGTCTGGAACAAGATCTCCTCATCATAGGTTATATGATTGGTCTGGAACACCATTTCCGTACAGGATATGGGATCAATCCGAAATAGGATCTCCTCGAAGGTTATGTGAATGGTCCAAAACACCATTTCCTTATAGGTTATGTGATTGGAAGTGCCGACCCACACCATTCACCTTTGTCTATTTCGGTGGACAAAGCTAAGGAAGTGTTTTGTCTCCTCCACGGATGAAAAATGTTGCTTAAATGCAAGGACTTCTGTATGATAACCTGGAAACTCTACTTTTCTTTATACATGGGGGCATGCAAAACTTTTTTACGCAAGTGGAAAGCGACTAGCATAACTATAACCCCATATAATTTTACTAACTTCAACTGCTTAGGTTATATGATTGGTCTAATCCACCATTCACCTTTGTCTGCAGCCCGACAAAGCAAAGGAAATGTTTTTTCTAAACTATCCTACCTAACCTCAGTAGTTCATTAACTCTTAGCTCTGTAGTTGGTCGTTTCTAGCCTACATACAAAAGGCACTGAGCAAAGTTTCGCATGGGGCAAGCTCATTAAAAAATGAGCCTACTAATAAGAGACACCCTTAAAGACGACTAGAATGAGAAATGTTTCTGCAAAGTTTAAGCACGTTAAAAAATAAACCTAGCAATGAGAAATGTTTCTGCAAAGTTCAAGCTCATTAAAAAATAAACTGAGAAATGAGCAGTGTTACCATAGGGTTCAAGCTCGTTAAAAAAAATAAACCCACCACTAAGCACATTTTGGCATAAGTTTCAAGCTCATTAAAAAATAAACCCGCCTTTTGGTAAATAATCTTTATGATTGTATCACTATCATCCTTTTGAGCCTTGGTCATGTTCTTACCATCACATCCACTCTTTTAGCCGATCATACACGTCCACTTGATTGTTTACCCTTTTGAGGAACAACTACGATGAGTGATTCTACTAGCCACCCTCATTACGTTGCCATGTTTGAGAAGTTCCAAACTTACCTGGAACCAGTTGCTACTCGGATACATCACTCGTTCCTCAAAAACGAGTCTCTTTTAAGCTCTTTTTAGACTTGTAAAATATGAAAATATTGCCAATCTACTAGCCTTTCCAGCTCATTAAAGTAAAGGGAAGCTCCATCCCTCCTCTATATTTTATTATTTTTGGACCTGAGGGATCATTGCACAAAAAGATCGAGTGCTTGTCTTGTTCAGCTTGCTAAAATTATCGAAAAGTCATCCCTTTCGTATTATTTTATACTTTTTCGGAATTAAGGGATTATACCACGAAAAAGGACTACTAGAGTTTCCTTTTTGTCTCTTTTCAAACTCTCTAAATATGAAAAGGACCGAGTTCCTTTGTCGTTACTCTCATTAAAACAATAGCAACAAACTTGTCCATCCAGGCAAGAGCAAGTTTCACTGTCGCTAGGCTCGCTAAAACATAGTGACAGGTTTCCCCGAAGGGAAAATTATAGAACAAGCACATGTTATCTGCTCAAGCTTGATAAAAATAAAGAGGTACTGGTCAGCAATGACTGGGGAAAAAGGGAAGAAAAATTGAAGAACTTCGTTGATACCAGGTCGCTCTTGAACATGACACTTTCACTCCATCACCATGATTGAGTCGGGTTGGGTTATTCCATTCACCATCACCATTGGTCCTCCATACCATCCATTTTGGGGTTAATGCTACCAATCCATTTCAGTTTCGTCGATATGTTTAAGAGAAGCTGCTCAGAGAATTCACCAACCCAGCTAATGTGTCATCCGCTGCAATACCTTCACTCTCCATTTTTCATGACCACCATTCCTGAACCTTGTATCATCAGATCGTTTTCACCTCCAGAAAATCATTTGCTTTGTTTCGTGTCATAGATGTTGGATTCATTAAGGCCCTCCTATGATGGGTCTCTTCTTGTCGACATCAGCTCATTATCCAAGAACTTGACTTAGGAACAACCCTTTCAGTAATTTGAAGCTTGCATGCCTCAATGGAAAGTTTCTCACTTCCGGCGATAGGTTTACATCAATGGCCTTCGACCGAAAGATTTTACATGGTGTTCGACATCAATTCATATATTCACACCACGTGAATTGTACTGTAGTACCTTGAGGGTCATTATCATTATCAGTGATTCCTCTCACGCCTGTTAACAACTTACATCATTGGCTGGTAATAAGGCAATGTCTTTCCATGTTCAACTTCAGAACATCTTTTCACATGGATCGACTTGTACATCGGGCGAAGATTGAACGAGTTTGAAGACCCCGGATTTAGTTTCATCCATTTGGGCTACGATATATTTAGGAAAATAAAGACATCAAATGTACTCCATAGCTGCACAGATAATCATCGAAGCTAAGGGATGATGGTTCTACTAGAATCGTTGGTCTGCAACATAGATAGTTGTCTATCCTATGTACATGAAAAATGAATTTATAAAGTTGAGCATGGGAATGCCCACCTTAGCTAGATCATGAAAGTAATATGAAAATAATGTATTGTATTGTATTTTATACAGGTCACCTTCCAGTTCGAAAAACCTTAGATCCTCATGATAAAGCATTTCACCCGAAATCAAAAGATTTATGACCTCATGCTTTAGGGGGCAACTATTATAGACATATTTGGGCACTGCAACCCCAATCACATATTTCGATAAACCAAGGGCTCTCAAACCCCTAAAATTGTTGTTTCAAACCCTAAAGGATCTAGGTCAACTAATTACATCATTTCCTAGAAGTTCCACCTAAAAAACTAATCAGAACTGGCAAAAACTGACCCATACAGACTTCTCCTTGGTCAAAGTGTGATGCATCTCACCTATTACATACGGGGGGTGTGATTCATACTGAAAAGGGCTTCTATAGGGTGCGATGGGCGAGAGCAGACAAATGGCAGAGACAGTTGGCTAAGTGGAAACCCAGAGAATCTTCTAGATACTACTCATTTGACACTTGCCTCTCTGAATTCGCCCAGGGATGAGTAAGAGATCATGAAATCTCCAAGTGGAACCAAGAACTATCAGTGAAATGACACTAATAAAAAACCCAAAAGCTGACTCACCCCCCTGCAAATATATATATATGGATCCCTCATCCTAGAGATTCAGGGGCAGGAATTTTGTAATCTGTAAGGAAGTGCTATTGGTTTCTCTTTGAGACATTGTATTGTTGGGTGATCTAGATTTTCATGAGGTGAAGAGGGCTTTCATGCTAGGAGGATGGCACTGGATCAGACAGCTGGGTTGTAATCCTCTCTTCTACTTCTATCAATAAAGTTGTTTGAGTTTTCCACCATATACTTGTGTATTTCTAAATCTTGTATTTGTGTATGCATTTGTATGGTTAATGTACATCTGATTCTACATTGTTTATGGTATCATAGATCTTTATGCTTTGATGGAATTTTGTTGCTTTGCCTCTACAGGTGTTCTTTGAAGAGAGACAAGTGAGAAAGGAGTGGCGAAGCTCTATCAAAGGAGAGAGGAAATAAGCAAGGAGCCAAGCGAAAGACTAAGGTTGGTGCTCTCTGCTTCTCTCTCATCTATCTCCCATAAAGGAAAACACAAGTTACTTTGAATTGTTTGTTTCTATGATAGCTACCCGTCTTAGTGGGACTTGTAGACTTGAATAGACACTAGTTTTCCCGAAAACACTATCTCTACCCTATTTTGTCTTATATGGGTACGAGTGGAAAATGTAATATTATTTATAATTATGTTGTAAGTAAGATTCCAAGTGTTTGTTGGGTCCCTATAATACTAGTGATTACCCCATTACTATTGTAGTTATACCCCCTATTTATATTGTTGTGCCCCTATTACCCCCATATTTTTATTTCTGTGCCCCATAGAATTCCTCTATTGTTATTTTTGTGGCTTTATATTATTATTGTTAGGTCGGCTGGATTATATTGTGACTCCTTAGACTCCTATATATAGAAAGGAGGTTTTGTCATTTGTATCATCCAAGAATTGTTCATTTATGTAATTTAAAGGAGGTTTCCTCCTCGAAGAGGCTGAATTCTAAGGCGTGGATTTATCTTTTCTATCTTTTCTTGAGCTAGTTTCATAACATTTGGTATCGGAGCTTTGGATTCTAGGGTTTCGCTGCTCCAAACTGGTCATCGTGGAATTTTCACTATAAATTTTTTTCTGTGACGTTTCAGAAGTCGCAAAAAAAACCCATTTGAGAAGAATTGGCGCTGAACCTTGGGTCTGAATTTCAGAACTTTTTGTGCAATATTTTTGGAGATATGATCTGAGGAAGTTGGCCTTTTTGCAGACTCCTGAATTACATTCAAAACAGGTGACCTAGGGAAAATCGTCATAACTCTCTCTCGGAGGATCAGATTGAAATTTCGTAAAGAGGTACAGAAAGCGGATGGACTTTAGTTTCTTGTATGTGTGTTTCAGATTCAAAAGTTAAAACAGTGACTCGTGGCATGTCGTACAAGCTCGCTCTACTGAACCAGTCTAAAAGCAAGTCACTGTGGGAGATTTCACATAACTCTTCCTTGGAGAATCCAATTTGGCTCAGACTTGTGGCATTGGAAAGAGGACGCAGAAGGCTACTGTAAGTAGCAATTTCAGAATTGGATGATCCGAAATTACAGAGATACATCAGATTCAATATCAGGCTTCTATAAAGTGAAAAAAGGTGTGTAGTTTTTTTTTTTAAATTTTTGTGTAAGCTTGGTTTAACTGAATTCAAAGGGCATAGTAAAACATTATTATCGGTAACTGATGCCTCGAGGAAAGAAAATGCAAACACCTAGTAAGGAACCTGAAAGCTCTAGCATGACTCATGAAGAAGAGGAAGAAATGCTACATGATATATCAAAATTACAAGAACAAGTGCAACAAATGTCACGCTCACAAAAGCTAACAGAAGCTAAGATAAGTGGCGTCGAATCTAAGGTAAATGGCATGGAATCTAAGATAAAGGGCATGGAAGCTAAGATGGATGGCATGGAGGCTAAGGTGAATGGCATGGATGCTAAAATTGATGGCATGGATGATAAGATGGATGAATTGAAGAAGTTGCTACAAGAAAGGGTCACTAATGGTGAAAAGGTAGTGAAGGAAACTCATGATGAGAATAAAAGAAATGTTAATCATGATTCCATAGACTCTAATGTTGGATCGAAGACTCACCATGTTCCAAAAATCGATATGAGGAAGTTTGATGGCAAGGATCCCGCCACATGGATATTACAGATGGAGCAATTCTTCGATCTCAATAATGTGCAAAACACACAAAAGGTACGTATGGCAACTTTATATTTGGAACCAAATCAGTTTGTATGGTATCAATGGCTTTGTTCTCGTAAACAATTTATCACTTGGAAAATTTTTACGGAAGAATTGATAGCACATTATGAGGATACAAAAAGCAACACTTTTTTTAGCCAATTGATAAGTCTCAAACAAAAGGGTTCAATAATGGAGCACATTGAGGAGTTCCAAAAATTGAACATAAGGGTAAAAGATATTCCAGAGGAGCATAGGATTGATGTGTTCATAAGGTCTTTAAAGGATAATATCCAACATGATGTGTGCCTTTGGGAACCTGATTCATTAGAGAAGGCATTCAGGTTAGCAAGAAAAATGGAAAGCAAAATTATGGCAACTAGGAAGCATACCGTTCACAACTATAAAGACGGAAGTGTTGTTGCCCATAGTCTTCCACAACCTACAAGGTTGACACCACAACAATTGGAAGAAAAAAGAGCAAAAGGGCTTTGTTACAATTGTGATAGCAAATACACAAAAGGTCATAAGTGTGCTGAGAAGAAATTATTCTACATAGATTGTGAAGAGGAAGAAGAAAAGGAGCAAGAAAGGTCAAAAGAAGAGGATATATTCCAGGAACAAAGCCTAGATGAAGAACAAATAAATCCGACCATATCTTGTAATGCATTGGCGGGAATTACCACTCCTCAAACCATCAAGATAGAAGGACAAATCAAGAAGAAAAAGGTAATAGTGTTGATTGATTCAGGAAGCACCCACAATTTTATTCATTGTAAGGTAGCAAAAGAATTGAATTGCTTCCTATATCCAGCACCAGAGTGTCAAGTGATGATTGCAAATGGAGGAACAATAAATTGTTCTGGAAAGTGCCATAATATCAAGCTATCCATGGGAGAATATGTATTGACTAGCCCAATGCTTTCCATTCCAATGGGAGGTGCTGATGTTGTACTAGGAGTCCAATGGCTACAATCCTTGGGTACAATAGCTTTTAATTTTCAAGAACTTTTCATGAAATTTTCTGTGGAAGGAAAGGAAGTTGAATTAAGGGGTATTGCAGGGAAACCAGGAAAGATAATCAGCTCTAATGGCATGACAAAGCTTCTAAAAAAGGAGCAAAGAGGTGTAATTGCACAATTATGTTCGCTAGATGTTTCCACATTGGAATCATCTATTTCTCCAGATCTCCAAAAAGTCCTGGACAATCATTCCAAGGTATTTGAGACTCCCAAAGGTCTCCCACCTATGCGTGATCATGATCATGCTATTCATCTGATTCCAGGAAGTGTTCCTCCAAACATCAGGCCGTACAGATATCCATATGTCCAAAAAAGTGAAATTGAACGTATGGTTGCAGAAATGCTAGAGGCTGGTATAATTCAACCGAGTCAAAGTTCTTTCTCAGCTCCAGTAGTATTGGTGCACAAGAAGGATGGATCATGGCGCATGTGTCCAGATTATAGGGAGCTCAACAAGCTCACTATTAAAGATAAGTTCCCCATTCCTGTTATTGATGAATTACTGGATGAATTGCATGGATCAATTTACTTCACCAAGTTGGATCTTCGTTCGGGATATCATCAAATCAGAATGAAGATTGAAGACATTCCGAAAACAACATTTAGAACTCATGAGGGTCATTATGAATTTTTGGTCATGCCTTTTGGCCTTACCAATGCACCTTCAACATTTCAAGGTTTGATGAATTCAATTTTCAAACCATTCCTTAGAAAATTTGTGTTAGTATTTTTTGATGATATACTAATCTACAGCAAGTCTTGGAAGGATCATGTTGAACATGTTGACAGGGTGCTACAACTATTGGAGGAGAAACAATTATATGCAAAAAGATCCAAATGTTTCTTTGGAGTCCAGGAGGTGGAATATTTGGGTCATATTGTATCTCATGAAGGAGTTAAGGTAGACCCTAGCAAAATTAAAGCCATTAAGGAATGGAAAATCCCCACATCCATAAAGCATCTGCGAGGATTTCTTGGGTTGACAGGGTATTATCGCAAGTTTGTTAAGAATTATGGGAGAATAGCAGCACCTCTAACAACATTATTGAAGAAAGATTCATTTTCATGGACTTCAGAAGCAACAAAGGCCTTTGAACATCTTAAAGAGGCAATGTGCCAAGCACCAGTCTTAGCTACACCGGACTTCACAAAAACCTTTATTGTGGAATGTGATGCTTCAGGAAATGGAATTGGTGCTGTTCTAATGCAAGATGAAAGACCCATTGCTTTTGAAAGTCGTCCAATCAAGGGAAAGTTTTTAAACAAAGCTATTTATGAGAAGGAAATGTTGGCAATACTCCATGCACTTAAGAAATGGCGACCCTACCTAATGGGAAGACACTTCAAGGTAAAAACGGATCATGATAGCCTTAAATACTTTTTAGAACAAAGATTATCCTCTGAAGAGCAACAAAAGTGGGTCACAAAGATGTTGGGTTATGACTTTGAAATCATCTACAAAAAAGGGAAGCAAAATGTGGTGGCAGATGCACTCTCAAGAAAGGATGAGGATGTGGAAGCATTGTTGTGTGCCATTTCTATTATCCAACCAGATTGGATAAACGAAGCAAGGGAGGAATGGAAGAATGACGAAGAAGTGTGGGCACTTATTCAAAAGCTACAACAAGATTCCAGTACTTCTGATACATTTAGCTGGCAAAATGATTCGTTATGGTACAAAGATCGCTTATACCTCTGTAAGAATTCCCAGCTAAAACAAAAGATTCTTATGGAATTGCACACTTCTCCCTTAGGAGGGCACTCAGGATTTTTAAAAACTTACCACAGGGTTAAGAAGGAATTTTTTTGGGATGGCCTTAAATCAGATATTCAAAAGTTTGTGGCGGAATGTTTGGTTTGCCAGCAAAATAAAGTTGAAACAATTAAGACACCAGGTCTATTACAACCTTTATCCATTCCAAGCCAACGTTGGGAGGAGGTTTCAATGGATTTTATCACAGGTTTACCCAAGTCTGAGGGAAAGAGTGTCATCATGGTGGTAGTTGACAGACTTACCAAGTATGCACACTTTTGTGCATTATCACATCCATTTAAAGCCAGTACAGTTTCTACTGCATTTATGGAAACAGTTCAAAAGCTACATGGAAACCCAAAGATTATTGTAAGTGACAGAGATCCCATTTTCACTGGAAATTTTTGGACAGAATTATTTTCTTGTCTTGGTACTCAGTTAGCTCATAGCTCATCTTATCATCCTCAATCTGATGGGCAAACTGAGATAGTAAACAAATGTTTGGAAGGATATCTTCGTTGCTTTGTATCTGATAAACAACACAATGGGTCAAATGGTTGCCTCTAGCTGAATGGTGGTATAACACTTCCTTCCATACAGCAACAAAAATGACCCCATTTATGGCACTTTATGGGTATAAACCACCATCCATCACATCATATTTAAGAGAAAATTCTAAGGTTCAGGCAGTGGAACATCACATCGAACATCAACAACAAGTCCTCCAACTCTTAAAGGATAACCTCGTGTTGGCACAAAATAGAATGAAACAACAGGCAGATCAACATCGCAGTGAAAGAAGTTTTGATGTAGGTGATTGGGTATTCCTACGGCTACAACCATATAAGCAAATGTCCCTAAAGCAAGCTAAGAAGGATAATAAATTATCACCATTCACATTACATTACAGGACTCTCAAGAATCATCCCAAATATTCCCAACTTTGGAATATGAAGTCAACTTGTGATAAATATGAACACAACTTGTGATAATGGTGATAATAAATTACTCTGGTGCTAGATATAGGAAGCAATTCAATTCTTTTGCTACCCTACAATGAATAAAGGTCAAAAGAAGAGGATATATTCCGGAACAAAGCCTAGATGAAGAACAAATAAATCCGACCATCTCTTGTAATGCATTGGTGGGAATTACCACTCCTCAAACCATCTAGATAGAAGGACAAATCAAGAAGAAAAAGGTAATAGTGTTGATTGATTTAGGAAGCACCCACAATTTTATTCATTGTAAGGTAGCAAAAGAATTGAATTGCTTCCTATATCCAGCACTAGAGTGTCAAGTGATGATTGCAAATGGAGGAACAATAAATTGTTCTGGAAAGTGCCATAATATCAAGCTATCCATGGGAGAATATGTATTGACTAGCCCAATGCTTTCCATTCCAATGGGAGCTGCTGATGTTGTACTAGGAGTCCAATGGATACAATCCTTGGGTACAATAGCTTTTAATTTTCAAGAACTTTTCATGAAATTTTCTGTGGAAGGAAAGGAAGTTGAATTAAGGGGTATTGCAGGGAAACCAGGAAAGATAATCGGCTCTAATGGCATGACAAAGCTTCTAAAAAAGGAGCAAAGAGGTGTAATTTTACAATTATGTTTGCTAGATGTTTCCACATTGGAATCATCTATTTCTCCAGATCTCCAAAAAGTCCTGGACAATCATTCCAAGGTATTTGAGACTCCCAAAGGTCTCCCACCTATGCGTGATCATGATCATGCTATTCATCTGATTCCAGGAAGTGTTCCTCCAAACATCAGGCCGTACAGATATCCATATGTCCAAAAAAGTGAAATTGAACGTATGGTTGCAGAAATGCTAGAGGCTGGTATAATTCCCAGCCTCTAGCATTACAAGATATGGTCGGATTTATTTGTTCTTCATCTAGGCTTTGTTCCTGGAATATATCCTCTTCTTTTGACCTTTCTTGCTCCCGCCAATGCATTACAAGATATGGTCGGATTTATTTGTTCTTCATCTAGGCTTTGTTCTTGGAATATATCCTCTTCTTTTGACCTTTCTTGCTACCCTAACTTGGGATATTACAAGTTGTGATGTTTATTATCACAAGTTGTGTTCATAATAAATTATCACCATTCAGAGTAATCGGAATATGAAAAGTCACCATGTAATGTAATGTGTCATTTTGTAAAGAAGTTGAAGACTCATGAGGGTAGTCCAAAGGTCACAAAGGGGAGTTGAAAAGTCACCCCCTCATGTTATAAATAGAACCTCATAACTCATAGAACATGCTTTTGGACGCCAAGCATTTGGCTAGGCTTAGGCTTAGAAAGATCTTGGGAGTATTGAGAAGAGCCTTGGCTTCTCCATTGCATAGAGTGAGTATACTTCTTTGGGGGAACAGGCTTTTTTACTGTAATGTTCCACTATTGGGGCTAGTGGTCATCAATGGTATATGTATGAATGGAATTTTCACTTATAATAATAAAATCATAGCCAACATGTTTTCATGCATAGTAGTTATTAATATAGTAGGACTATTCTTGTTGTATTGGCAATGAATGTTATTTAACTTATGCATATGATTATGAACTATTTTGTTAGCATTTGTATGAATATTATGAACTATTTTCTTAGCATTTGTACAAATATTGTTTAATGCATGTTGTTGGATTAACTCATCACTTTAATTTTTGGACTATACATCTTAGCTTGGGATGTCATTTCGCTTCTGTTCCTTTCAATTTGTGTACTATTACAAGCTTCTAAGGCGCACACTTCCTTTTCCCTTCGTGTATTGGAAATTTCATTCATTGCACTTGATTCTCCATAGGGTGACACACTTGCTCTCCCCCAAAGTTATCATACTTGCCTCTGAACATTTATGTGTACAAGGAATAACATTACCACCCACTGCTAGGACTCCTACTCCAAACGATGTGAGGTCTAGGTGGGACTTCATATCCAGGAGATCCCATGAATGTTGGCAGGTCTAGCATATTCAACAGGTTACGTGACAACATCTCCCTCACTAGGCTATAGAGTGGCTCTCAATGCAAAAATATAAGAAAAACATTAATTTAAATTATTTTATTTTTCACTATATAAAGTTAATATAAAAATATGTTATCAAAATGGAGGATTCTATGAGTCCTGATTTATACCAAATAGTTTTTGAATGAAATCACATAAGTGATTTTAATATGTCATTTCGTGTAGAAAATATTTGGTATAAAATTATGTCATTTGTAACTGATAGTAAAATATTTTTTTCTTTATGAATATATTTTTATTTTAAATGGTACATGTCAACTAAACATAGAATGAATTACACATAATTTGGTATTAATAATATTAATTTTACATGTCATCTGTAAACACCATATTAAATAGTGAAGGAATCCCATATCTCATTCATACTAAAATGTAAATTAATTTTTTTCTAGTTTCAACTGTTTTGTCTCTCTATATAAAGTTTGATCTAAAATTAAGGTGGTGTTGTCGCTACTACAACACCCTCCAAAAATTTCACTACATTCGAATTTTGGAGCCTACTATCATTGCCGTATCTAGTGTGTCGCTTTGATCATCGAATGTCATCCCATGTTATTCTATGAGTTCCAAGTGTCCTTGAATTATCTCAAGTGTCATCACACTCATTAGAATATCTTTAGGGTCATTTCATGGTCATAACATCTTTTGTAGTTATAAAATGACACTTTTGGGTCGCAGTCACACAAACTTCACTCGTTGTACTTGGGGAATGTGTACAAAGTAGCGTTTTGATTAATATTTATCATTTTTCAATATTGTCTAAGTTTTCCTGATTAGTCAGTATGAGTCGCATATGCTTTTATGTTTAACTCATCTTGTTCGCCCCTTTTCCAGTATCCCAGACTTAGACAAATATTTGGTTTCAAATCAAACCCATTGAGGCCAAGAGTGCATGAGCACAACTTGAATCCTTGATCAAGGATCCTTCATTGTTCAGAAGTGCACCATGCACCCTCCAAGAGCATGAATCATACTCCTTAACCCATCTTTCCCTTACTTGTTTTGGACTACCCCATTCAGAAACCAAGCCTTCCTTTCAGTGCACTCCTTCGACCTGAAGTGATGCAACCTCCTTGAGAGAAATCCTGTAACAATCTCCTCCGACATATACCCAAGTAACTAGTAAACCAGAGTAAACATGTTACAAGATGCTACTATGATTAGATTCAACATCCTATGTGACCTTAAGGAAGTGGAATCGATGGAAACACAACATACAAACCTTCCACACTAGCTACAGGACTCTCAAGAATCATCCCAAACACTCAGGTAGCTAGTCCCCAGGTCCCACTAAGGTTTTAGACCACTTGAACCTTACACGCTCCCATGATATGGATCCGACAACGTCCAGGAGGATTTGGACACTCTCATGCCAATGTCTATGGACTATTTTTCTGAGTTGTGTGCCAGCATCCCTGGGATTTGAGCCACTTTTTCAGGCCCAGAACCTAAGTCACTGCCTAGAATTTAATGACACCTTCAGAAAATAAAGATAATAAGGAAACAATTATTCAAATGTAAATAGTTGAACAAGCCCTTAACCTGACCCCTATTAGCCATGATATGCATTTTGTCAAACATATCACAAATATGTAATCTATAAGTGTAAACAACAGATTTAAGCAGATGGATCTCATACTTATCTGAGAATCACTATGGAGCATTTTTCCCTTATATCATTTTTTGCATTATCATCTATTATATCATAGATACATTATTTATTCATTTATAAGTAAAAACATGATGAGAGCCATACTAGTCACTGTCATAAAACACATACATAACTAGCACAATAACAATAGAAATACCAAGGAAATCACAGCCATATGATCCACATTTAAACCAGTATAATACACATAAGAATACAAGGAGAAATAACCTCATATTTATGATGAAAAATCCAAACCTGAGATGGGATGACCACATTCTACCCAACCATGGAATGGTTGACCCAAATCTCTCCTCAGCCATTCACCCCCGTGCCATATTCCAAGCAGGAATGTGGGACTCATAACCAACAGAAAAGAACCAAACAACCATGGATGCTACCGGAGTTCTCCATCTACACCATGAGAAATTTGAGTGCCTCTTAGTCTCTCAGTTTTTACTGTAACCATAGTCTGATCCAAGGATCATAAGCCCTACATTGAGACCCACTGTGCAGGGTTTACCATACTTCCCATCCTGGGACTACTAGGCCCAACGAAGAGAAATTCACCTCTTGGATTTACTGTATATCTTGCCATTCACCGACAAGGATTTGTAGGCCCACTAAGGCAACATAATCCTGGCTTTACTGCAACCCACAATCTGACTTAGGAGTTATTACGCCAGTGGATTTAATGCCATCCATAGTCTGGTTTAGGGACCACTAGGCCATGTTATCTATCATTCAAAGATCCACCTCACCTAGCTTTGAATCCATATGGTAATCTAGCTCAACCAAACCATGAGAACCCCATCATACCATGGCTATCCGGAAATGGCAAGGCTAGGTTGAAAACAATGTCACACCCGGAAAAACCCATGCCATAATAGAAAAATAACCACATGCAATACCATGCATGTCAAATCAATCAAGGCAAGTACACATGTAAATGGATTATTGGAAATAATAATGTTGTAGCTATTTCATCATGCTCTTCCTTGCTTTCTCCTTCCTTCCTCTTTCCTTCTTTCCCTTTCTTGATCCAATGCCAAAGTGCTCCAAGAAAATTCTAAGTGTCCAAGAGTGAGAGAGATAAAGAGAGAATGAGAGAGCTCCAAAAATGAACTGACCAAGCTTGCCAACTAATCCTCAGAAGCCTTTTTATCAATGAGGCCTCTATTTTCTTCATTTTCCATTATTTTCGTTCAATTTATTCCTCACATGCAACCTGTGACCTTTCACCTTTTGTTTAAGCTAATTTCTATTATTTTCATAAATAAATGCCAAATAGTGCATCATGCCTTTCTAAAGCCTTTCCCATTTCCTTTGTCAATTTAATTTAGCCATAATAACCAAAATGAACACCCACCAAGATGTTTTTCCCACCATTCAACTTGGAATACATGTCCCATCACCGTGTCCTTATATATTTTTACATGGATTTTTAACTAGGGCTTTTGCAAAACCCTCCCCCTTGGGGGAATACAGTCCTCAGTGTTCAATGAAACCTATACTCGTTAAGGTTGTTGAAAACAAGACATACTGCCCATGGGGATTTCTAACACAACTTGTTGTAGTATTTATAATGACCGCTACTGAAAACATGACAAACATATCATTTACTAGAGCTTTATAACACAACTCATTACAATACTTATAATAATAACCACATATACACACATACACATATGCACATTTTCTCAACCAACAAATAAAAGGGTATGATGCCTACATCCAAAATAAGGGAATCAAGAGGCTCACACCTCCACCCTCAAAGTAATACCATGATTCACCTCCTTCCCAAGAAGTCTAGAATCCATTGTCGAAGTTAATGTTTCATCCAATTTTTAGTGCCACAATCCTGCACCACTTGTCCTCTCAGTGAATAGTTACTGGCTCATTATTCCAGGGCACAGTCCCAATTTGCATATCACTCCATCTAGCAATGTTGATGACCAAACAAAATCCATCTATGACCTTCCCTTTTCTTCTACACAGTCCCTCAGGAATTCCGGTCACCTCCTTCTGTGCAGTAACTCACCTTCTACATTCTGTGACATCCCCTATCATGGGAGATCCATCCCTTGGCAAGGATTCCTTGCATTGGAAGATCAAACAAACAAGGCATATGCCTACTCAAAACCATCATACTGATTGTAGCATGCTCATGGAAATCAGTGAAAACTATTGGGTACTAGTGTCCCATAATGGACCTACTCCTGAAGTGCTTTACCAGCATATTGTTTCATGTTCCAATTTATTTCACTGTTGTTGCTAATTCTTGTAGTTGGTTTCAACCACCCAACCAGGCATTTATGTGCTTCCTGTACCAAGAACATAAATTACATTAGATTTAAAATAAATAGAAATAAATTCACATCATGCCTCATTAGTAGCTCATCAACGAGGTACACTTGCAATCCTATTTACTTCTTGTCACAAGAAGTCAATCTAGCATATTTGACCAAATCATCATGTATAAATATATCACATCAAGTTAGATCAAAACACAACCATCATATATCAAAATAATAAATCACATGTAACCATCATAAATCACATGCATAATAAAATTGAAATAAAATACTGATACTTATCCTTCATCGATCCTTGCGTCTTCCTTTGTTCTTATTTGGTATGCACAACGGATCTATTGCTACACTTGACAAACACCTAGGTCCTTCTCCTCAACCATGCTTACATACACATAGTGTGCATCACACACATAGAACCACACATGGAATACAACACCATGCAAGACATCCACCTACACTTGACATACCACACATACACCTACACCTAGTGTAAAACACAACAAAATAAAAACTCCTACATTTGGTGTACACCACATCACAATACTTACACCTAACACCAGTGTACAACACAATTACAAATATGTACACATACTACAACACAATGAATACATATATCATGATACTATTACTACACAATACACATGCTCAAAACACAACACGTACGACATGCACAGAATAACACATGTACACCAGTACCATATGTACAACATGTACATAGTACCACCTGTATACGTCACCATGTGTACAACATGTGCACAACATCACATCTACACAACACCACCTACACAATGTGTACACAATGCCACATGTACACTGCACCACTTATACAATGTGTACACAATACCACATGCACAACATGTATATGACACCACATTTACACAACACCACATGCGTGACATGTACACAACATCACCTGCACACAACACCACTTGTATAACATGTACAAAACACCACATGCACACAACACCACTTGTACAATCATGCATACAAAACCATATGTGCATATCACCACATGTACAACATGGTCACAACACATGTACATTGCATTGCATATAAAAAATGTACATTGCATCGCATATACAACATTTACATAACATCATATGTACCCAACACTACATATCCAACATGTTCACAAAACCATATTCATACAACATTGCATATCCCTCATGCACACAGTACAATAAGTAAACAACACTGCATATTCAACATGTGCATAGCACCATCTATACCCAACATTGCATAAGCAATATTCACACAACACTATCTGTACCACCCTGTACATAACATTGCATAAATAACATGTACACACATTATATATGCACAACACTGCATGTGCACAACATCACAGATGAAACATGTACAACATATACAACACATGCACGACAGTAGTACCACACATACAAAACAACATTGTCTCTACCAAGAAACCTTACGTCTAGTGTCTCTCTGTTGGGTTGATGGGCCTTGACCCAGGTTCAGTGTTAAGCAACCAAGGAAATTCCTACACTACTGACCCTTTCGGCATCAATCCATGAAGCACGGATTGAAGTCTCACCTGAAGCAGTATGGGGGGATGTAGGAACCAAGTTTCCACACCCTGAGATGGTTGTGATGTTGTTTATATGCCCTAACCTTCCTTTGCATAGACTGATAATCCCTTTAGGGCTTATCAAGTTACATCTCTTATTCGTCCTTGAAGCCTTCGCGAAAGTCTCCAATCATCCTTTGCGGACCCTAAATAGATATATCAGGCACTTACGCACCTCTCTTACTTACACACCTCTCTTACTTCTGTATTTACTCAAATTCAATTAAGCATTGTTAAATTTAACATGCATTACGTTTATCTTCATGTAAATAGATATTCGTACTTGCATTCATGTGACAAAGTAAAATACATAGGTTCGCGCATCAATATAGCATTCATAACCCCAATATTCAATATAACATAATCGCAAGATGCATAACAAAAGTAAAATAATGCATACACATATAATTCCAGAATACTTCTCTTTATTGATCATCCAGATGCCCAGTACAGACTCTGACTAACCTGTGCACACAGCTGCAGACTTCTACCCTAGGCCTTTGTGCACTCCGCTGCAGAGCCTCTTCCTATGCTAAGACTCTTCGCTCTTAGCTCTCATAGACCCATAAACTTACTCAGAATTCTACCAAAAATGTGTGACTTCTCTGTCTTAGCCTCTCCTAAAACTTCCTTCTTATACAATCCCATGGTCTGTGGACCAAGGCCAGACCTCATCAAGCCGACAAAAATTATCTAAACTAAGGGCGGAAACCATTTTTGGCTGCTTACATCCTTGTACTCCGTGGCCACAAAATGAGGGGACTTTACATTCTTTCCTACAAAATTTGGGCTTTCTGCCCCAAAACTTAGTCTTTTAACCCCAAAATTGACCTTAGAGGACCCGTTCCCAATAGGCCCACAACACAAATCTACCAACTCGCCCTCAGGTAACTCTACTAGTGCGAAGATCTTGTCACAAAGACCTCTCACCTCCACTTGTACCACTACGCCTTTGGCGGTGCATTCTGTTGCCACCTACTTCATTTGCTCGAACAACTACTCTGTCGCTGGCCCTACGCCATCTACATGTACCTTCTATAGCATTTCTTGCATACTAGCTAGTTTTCCTTCAATGGTGGCCGTGAGCAGATATGCTTCGTCTAGCCAAGGCTTCAATCGAACCTTCAATAATGCTTCCCTATGTTGTGCTGCGTCCACCTGCTCTTTCAACGCCTTTGCTTCTTGAAACTTTGCTAGCCTTTGGGTAATGGTGACAATGCACATCGTTTCCTTAACCTCGTCATATCGTTGTTTTAGCTCCCGCGCCTCTGTTTCCAGCCTCTGCACATTGGGATCCTCCTGTAAGCTAGTGACTACTTCGAGCGACTGTTCAAAGAGTGCATTGTAATCCTTTATTGTGCTATCTATTGCTACAACAACATCCTTAACAGCTGCCTCATGCTTCTCTCTAACTTCTAGTGGAGTCAAAGGCTGGGCCTTCAACTCAAGTTATGCAATATTAAGGTTCAGTTCAAACTAAACCTTTGATAACTTTGTTCTCACTTCACGCACTCCAACAATGAGCTTTCAAATTCTCACATCCACTGGCTCATCTTCAGGAATGTCTAGTGCTAGGACAAACCTACATGCCTCAGCTACTACCTTGGTCGTGCGCTCATTCTTGTCTATGATGGCCTTAAAGAGATCAATAGCAAAGTTCTTCTGTGCATCCATATGAGCGTTGTTCACCCTCTACTCATTGATAACGTGTAGCCCTTGTTGTTCATGGGCCTGAAGTTTCGTGATCACAGCATCCTACAAAGTGTGAAGGGCTTCACTTGGAAGCGTAGCAAAATTGGGTCCAACCCCCTTGAGGGTGCTGACAGTGGCCTTGTTAGCTTCTCCTTTTGTAGTCAGTGCTCTATCTGGCAGCGTTATTTCCAGGGGATCTAGTGTGCACACCATCCCTACTGCTTCTAAGGTTTCAGGTGCAAAACTAGTTAACGTTGCGCTGCTCTATCCCACACTGGTCTGTACCTGCGACACTTAGATCTATAGCTCATGCAGACCCGTCTGAATAGCGCCCAAGGCCTATTTCTATTGCTGCTTGAATTGTTGTAGCATTTTTGTGGTCGCATCCCTTACTGCATCACCAATGTCATTCAAATCACCTTTAGTCAAGGTGATTGGGTCGAGGGAAGTCTTGCTAGCCTTGGAATTCTTCCACGGCCCTACTTTCTCTTGTTCCCTGGTGCGCTTAATCTAGAATGGAGTAGTCTCTGGGTCCTCTCCTCCCTAATTTGATTGTTTTTCTTCCTCCTCTGTCTCCAGGGAAGGTGACTTCTGACTCCAGTCACATTTGCGCTCCTCTTCTTCCTGTCCTCATGTTTGATTCATGGCAGTGCGCTCCACCTTGGTTTTATCCTCAACCTCCTTCTTCATTTTCTCGGCCAATTGTTCCATCTTCAACTTGGCCTCTTCCTTTTTTCGCTTCGCTGCAGACTTGCTAGACCCAGTTGTCAAGTCCGAAGCGGTGCGCCAATCTACCGGCCAGTGGTCAAGGACTGCTGCGATTGCGTTTTCTATGGCCAGGTATGGAAGGTCATACCACTTTTGTTTAGGAACCTTCTGCGCATGCATGGAGACATGGTGGAAGTCCACCTTAAACTCCACATACTCTATCAGTTAATAAAAAATTGTCGGTGACAACTGCGCCTTATGGTTGATGGCCATGTGGATACTTATCTCCATCAAGATCCAAAAGACCTTGTTGTCCTTGATCCTTTGGGGGTCCTTCATAGCCTAGAGTGAAGCGAACTTCGCTGCTTCCAGTATGTCCTATGTGACCAGAGGAAAATGACTATCCTCTGCTAACTCTGACGTGACCAACACTATGGACAATAGCAGCCATGCATAGTGAAACATTTTTCTTTGATCCTGCACCTCTCTGCGGTTTGCGAGGAACATGTTGCAGAGGTAGTGCACCTAGTTCAGCTATACACCCTCCATACTTTGCGCTGCTAATGACACTACTTTTGCTAGCACTTCATCAGCACGACACTTCCTCATAATATTTCATGCTAGGATGTGAGGGGCTACCTTGACCACGTGGTTAGTTATGTTAGTGATGGAGTAGCTGCGCGGCTTCTTAGCAAGCTTAAATTTATCCTTCATTGCTTCAGCGAGGTCGTGCTTACCTGTCTTTCTGCCAAATTCCATGGCTGGATTTTCTCTTGCATGCGGTAGTTGAGTGATCTTGTGGATCAGCATGTCAGTATCAGTATTAGCTCCTCTAGCCACATGCACCCATCATACACTAAGCACAATAGCTGCTTGATCACCATCATGGTTATGGGCGTGTGGTTGTAATTCTGTAGCCACAACATGTTTAATAGACCAGCCTTATCCACCCCCTTTACCCACTTTCTTGGCTCCGACATGGTCACACCAGAGTCTTTATAGAAGATGTGTTGCATCAATTGATCTATTGCTACGTGTGGAAAGTTCTCCGTATCAACCAAATCCCAATCCTCTAATTCTAAATGGGGGACTGTCCCAAGCGTAGTCCTTCAAAGACGATTTTTACCAGTAGCAAGGGTGTATGCAATGTGACCTTGCCTTCATCAATGTCCTTTAGAACCTTTGTCTTGCCTCTGCGCAAAGGAATGTACTTTGGTATTTTAGAGATAGGGTCGGATCCCTCAATGTCATCGTCCTCCACCCCTATGTCAATGTCTTCCTCACTCATATGGATTATTTCAACATCCTCTTTAGGCTCCAGGTCAACTACCTTACCATCCTCTTACACGGTGGACATTTACTTATGTGGGTGCTTTCTGGGTGATGCGTGCACCGACTGTGGCACTTTCTGCTCATCTTT
Source organism: Pinus tabuliformis (assembly GCA_031772625.1). NCBI lineage: Eukaryota > Viridiplantae > Streptophyta > Pinopsida > Pinales > Pinaceae > Pinus > Pinus tabuliformis. Next base: position 528,655,172 of record CM062816.1, on the reverse strand, counting down.
CTTTGATTTTGGACCCTCTTTGGTCGGCGTAGGCCTCGGCCTAGGTGAACTTGGTGATTTAGGCACTTATTTCAGTACTTCGATGCTCACAACCTTCGGAGTAGCTCCCTCAGCTGCCATTGCTACTTCTGGGGTAGTTCCCTCAGTTGTCATTGTTTCTCCAATGATCACGGTTTCTGCTGGTGCTGACATGATACTAGACAACAACTCCTTCATTTCCTTTGGAAACTTCTCAAACACTGAACTGGCTATCAAATATTCAAATTACTTACTGTTCATAATGCTTGAGAGCTCAACACCTCAATTCTCAAAATACCAAGTGTTTTTCACTAGGAAGCCACCTGTAATTTATAGGCATTTTCAAATTCAAATCCGATCGCTACCCCCAAAATTAGTTCATAAATGCTGGATTGGCGGTAGATTTTCAAATATCTTTCCCTTAAATTCCAACTTAAATGCCACCCCCCTACTCCATTTAGTTGTTTTCCCACTGTAAAGTCATGAGAATTGACCATAATAGTCACTCTCTAGTTGCTTGACACAGTCCCTTCTTTGATAATGCAACTCCCCACGCGTTTCTATTGACACTGTGCAATTCCTTTGTTCCACACAGCTCCAAAACCCAGGAAGTGTAGTTTATAGTCCCATGCCTCCTTTAAGCTACATGGAGCGCTAAGATTGTGCTTCCACCATGTAGTCATCTCACTGAATCGTCGGTATATGGCTTCAACCGGCTATCATTCACCCTCCCTGGGAATGGCTCTCCATTTAACTTCACCAACTAAATTTCTCCACCATCGGTAATCTCCTTGATGACATAGGGCCCCAACCAATGCATTCGAAATTTTCCTGGGAATTTATCAAACTTTCTTTCATATAATAGAACTAAATCATTTACCTTGAAGATGTGCAGTTTGATGTGTCGATTGTTCCATGCCTTTTTGTGCTCCTTTTGAACTTGTCGATGGAATCGATCTAGAAATATATCTTTCTTAAGATCTGTTAGTTGCACGAGCCTCTCTTCTAGGGCTCTGCGATCTTCCATTCCTATGAGTTCCATTATGCACAAAATAGGTACAATGTACTCCATCGGCATCACAGCTTCTATGCCATAAACTAGCTTGAATGGTGTTTGTCCAGTCAACTTCTTGCAAGTCATTCTGTAAGCCCATAGTACCGTGGGTATGCGCATATCCTAGTCATTCCCTTGAGCATTGCAAACCTTTTTTAGTGCCTTCTCCAGTATCTTATTAAACGCTTATACCGTTCCATTAGACTATGGGTGATAGGGTGCATTCTTCTAGTGGTAAACCTAAAATTATTCTATCATCACACTAGTTGTCTCATTAAGAAAGTGTGTACCGTGATTTCTCATTAAAAATTTTGGACAACCAAACCTTGTCAGTATGTACTCAAAGATAAAAAAAATTGTTGTCACACTTGTATAGTCCTTCATAGGTTGTGCCTCCACCCATCTGGTTAAGTACTCAGTCGTGGCGATGATGTATTGTGCACTCGTCTTCTTCCCTAGAGACTGAATGGTCCTATAAAGTCAGTTGCTCACTTCTCGAAGGGTTGTACGATATCTACGGATTCAGCGGAAGCTCATCCCTATGTGAGGGTTTGCCAGTACTTTGGCATGCATCGCATGCCCTACAATATGCTTTTAAATTCTTATGAAGGGTCGTCCACCACAACCGCATGTAGAATCTTCGACGCTGTTTCTTTTCCTGCATAATGACTTCTCGTGGCTCCAGCATGAGCCTCAATGAGGATGTTGCTTCACTCAAACTCTAGCACATAACGTCACAATATTTCATCTGATCGCATTTTGTACAAATGCCCTACAATGACAGAAAAGTCTGCACGTGCATGACTAGTTCCTTCTTTTGTTGGCTTGTATATCCTTTCAGAGCCATACCTATCATCAAGAAGTGTATAATATCTTCAAAGTAGTTGTCCATGATGCACACTGCAAAGAGCTGCACATCAGGTAGTCCTTCCTCCAAATTAGTAGGCTCTTCGCCAGTTTCAATGAGCGACAAGTGATTAGGTCCTACATTCAATCGTCCTAGTTTAACAATGACTTCAAAATCATATTCCTGGAACAACAACAACCACTTGCACATATTTCCCCCCAACACAGGCTTTTTGACCAAGTATTTCAATGCAGAATGGTCTGTATACATCTTAGAATGTTCGCCCAATAGATAATGCCTAAATTTCTGGAGTGCGTACACCATAACTAATCCTTTGTGCTCTGTCATGGAATAATTTTTCTTAGCTTTGGACAACTTCCTACTTGTGATCGCTATAGGGTGATCCAAATACCCTTTGTGGCCTGTGTTAGTACTTCTCCTAGCATAATACATGATGCATCCACATGCACATGAAATTCCTTCTTCTAATCTGGGAAGACCAAGATCGACACGGTGACCATTTTCTCTTTTAACACATCCAAGCTCTTCTGGAATTCTTCATTCCAACAAAACATAAAATCCTTCCTTAACAGTTTTTCCATCGACGCAGTCATCTAGGCATAGCTCTTAATGAATTACCTGTAGTATCTCTTATGCCCCAACATTGCATGCCACTATTTCACACTCCTTGGCGCCTCCAAATTGATTATGATCGCGATCTTCACTGGGTCTACCATCAAGCCTGGTCTGCATACCACATGGCCCAGCAAGATCCCAAAAGGGATATAGAACAAACATTTCTTTAGATTGAGCGCGATATGGTAGCTTCGGCAGGTATCTAGCATCAAGCGCAAACTTGCCACATGGCACTTTACTAGTCCCAACACTGTCCAATTGTCAAAGTATACTTCCAGAAATTTATGAATGAAATCCTTGAATGTCACAATGAATATGCATGAAAATATCACTAACGCGTTCTTCAGCCCAAAAGGCATCACCATATACTAGAAGCATCCCCATTTAGTCGTGAAGGTTGTCTTACTCCTATCCTTCGACACGATCTTGATCTAATGGTACCCAGAGAATCCATCAATGAACAAATACACTTCTTTGCCGCCAACATTATCCAAGACCTCATCGGTGAATGGAGTTGGGAAGGGATCATGCACACAGGCATCATTCAATTTCCTAAGATCTATGCATATCCTTATTTCTTCCTTATGCTTCTTTTCCTAAACCACTATTGGGCTCACCTAATCAGATTCTTCCACCAGTTCAATAATACCTGCCGCGAGCATCTTATCTAACTCTAATTGGACCTTTTCTTTGTACTTCAGATTGAGGTCGTAAGGTCTTTTCTTCATAGGTTTCGCATCCGGTTTTAGGGTGATATTCATGAAACCCAGGTCCCCTATTATCTCTTTCAGATCTGAAAACTTCGTCGAGAATAGATCCTTATATTCATGGAGTAGTTCGATGACCTTATCTACTGTCGCATCATCCTAGTAGTCCTCAATCTTTGCAAACTTCAGCTCTGCTTCCATGCCTATGTGTTGAAAATGCAACAAGATGATGGAGCTTAGTGAAAAGAAGTCGCCTTCACTAGGTGGGCCCGCCGCTATTTTTGGCGCAAAGTCTATTTTTAGACTATGTCTATTTTTAGACATATGGATCATGGTCTATGAGTTGCAGGATGCTATTTGTGGATGATTGGTCATGTTGGTAAAAATAGATGGACTTCTATTTTTATACATATGGGCAAAGTCTATTTTTAGACTGCCAGTCTAAAAATAGAACAGTCGAATATTATTAGCTCTTAATAATATTTGGACTATAAACATTATCTTATCCTCTTGCAGCACTTCAGTTTGAGCTACGGATGTGGCACATGCAACTGCCAGAAGGAAATATGCTTTTCCTACGGGTTAGTTAAGCTATTGCATGATGGACTTCAGTTAAAACTCAAGTGATTGAGTTTCGTGGAGTTGATGGAGTTGTGTTCAGTTTGACTTAGTTGAACTAGTTGTATTTAGTCTAACTGCCAAATACACTAGTGATGAGTGATGTGAATTAATTATTAATTAATTCACTAATTATTAAGTCATAAATCAACTAAAGAATACATCAGATAACTCAGTGCATGGACAGTTCAGTGGAGACAAGTGTTAGAGGTGGGTGAAAGGGTGAGTCTACTATCAGTTGTGACTATAGCTCTGCATGAGATTTGCACAATCATTGATTGAGATTGCCAATGAGGATTGCACAGTACAAGCCAAGGGAATTCGAGCTTGGATCAGACCTATTCCCAGTTTGGATTGCGCAGTAGAGGCAGACAGACAGCGGAGGAGATTTGAACCTGTGACTTGTTCAGATCTGAGCTAGTTTGTGTGTAGCAGGTGGAGATAGTACTGAGTACTTGTGAGGAGTATTGTACTATGTATTGTTACATGTTCTCTATCATTATAATATACAGATAGTTGGGGGTTTTCAGCTGTATGCTTTCCCCAGTACATACTGTGTTGATATGTGTGATTGATGTTTCAATGTGCGCATATGATTGTTTTTAATTCCGCAAATTAATGATCAACGTAGAGGAGGTTATGTATTATGCATGCATTCCACAAATAGTGTATAATCAGGATAATCTCTAAGAATAAGTGTTATATTATTCAAAATTTCTACATGGTATCGGAGCAGAGTTGATCATCAGATCTATTATTCAGAAAGTGATTACATTTTATTTCTTTAGGCAGAGTTTGTAATTGGGCCAGGTAGCTTTTGGATTCATCCTTCTTTTGGAAGTTGAGATATCCAGTAAATTCCCATACAGTCAATCTCTGTATGGGAAATACTTTGTTCTCATGAATTTTAGATCAGAAGTGGTTGAGTTTTGAGTTGGTGGAATTTGAATTTGCAGCAGTGTTTTCTTGCTGTCGAAGTTGAAATGTCTTTCAACATATTGCGATTGGAGTATGCCCTTGAAGGCAACTCGAATTATATTGCATGGAAAGATAGAATGGAGGCAGTGTTAGATGAAAATGGGTTGAAGGAGTTCATAGATTCTGAGGTCCCAAAGCCTACTAATGTTGCTCACGTTGAGGCTTGGCAAAAGAAGACAACAAAGTGTCGAAGGATTCTGTTGGAGGGCATGAAGGATCACATTATATCTAGCCTGGATGGAAATGCTTCTCCATACTTGATGTGGAAAGGGTTGACAGATTTATTCCAAAGCAAGAGCGACTAGAGGAAGTTGGAGCTCAAGGATAAACTCAAAGACATTAAGTGTGAGAAAGGAGATAGTATGCCAAGTATCTCATGAAGTTCACCCAATGCCGGGATGAGTTGGGAAGTGTGGGGGTGACTGTCGATGATGAGGACTTGGTGAGCTTGGCTCTCCATGGTCTTCTGAAGAGTTGGCATTATTATCAAGACTCTGTCAATGGTCGAGAGAAATTGCTAGGATGGGAGAGACTTTGGTCGGATCTTGTGCAAGAGTAGATCAGGCGGAATACCAGGGACGGAACAAGAAAGCTTCTCATTCCAGTGCGAAAGGCAAGAAGCAGGACATGTCCAAGGTGAAGTTCTTTCATTGTCACCAGCATGGACATTATGCCACAAATTTTCTGTAGAAGAAGAAAAATAAGCAAGATACTGGATCTGCAGTGGGAGAGGCCTTAGCCTCGCAGTTTGAGCTAGATTTTTCATTGATCGCATGCTTGGTATCAAGTGTGATGGGATCGGTATGGTTCTTGGACAGTGGTGCGTCTTTTCACATGACAGGAGATCGAGATTTGTCTTCTGATCTAGATGAGAAAGATCTTGGAGTGCACATTGAGATGGGCGATGATGGTAGATACAGTGCAACCGGTATCGGTACCATTTCCTTTGAGAGGGAGTCTGGTAAACCCTTTGTATTGAAGGAATGTTGGAAGAATCACTGCACCTCTATAGAATCCGTAATTTCCACCCTGGGGATCCTAGTTATTGGCTTGTAATGTTTACCAACACCTGCGGGTTTTGGTGTAACGGCAAACCTCCACATGGTATCAGAGCTTGGACCCAGGTTCGATTCCCCCAAGTTGCGTTTGAGGGGGGGTGTTGGAAGAATCACCGCACCTCTATAGAATCCGTAATTTCCACCCTGGGGATCCTAGTTACTGGCTTGTAATGTTTACCAACACCTGCGGGTTTTGGTGTAACGGAAAACCTCCACAAGGAAGTGATGCATGTTCCAAGATTGAAGAAGAATTTTATCTCTGTGGCGATGTTAGAAGACAAGGGATATGATGTTGTCTTCAGCGAGGGAAAGGCTTTCCTATGCATTAAGACAACTGGAGAAACCCAAAAGATAGGGGTTCGAGTCAAGGACCTTTATCAATTGCATGTAGATGACTGCACAACAATGGCATGCAAGGTAGAAGGATTGGTGAGCCGGGATGATGGCGAGCTGTGGCACCGGAGATTGGGCCACCTTCACCATGGAGCCTTGAAGATACTGCAGCAGATTTCTACTGGGCTTCCTAAAGGCACTCTTGCGCAGTCAGATCAATGCAAGGGGTGTACTTTGGGAAAATTTGTGAAAGCCACCTTTCATGAGAAGGATAGTCACCCCATGACGATCCTTGAGAGAATTCACACAAACGTGTGTGGACCTTTCTTAGTAGCTTAGACAACAAAGCACAAGTACTATGTGATCTTTGTTGATGATTTCTCTCAAAAGTGTTGGATCTTCTTCATGTAGAAGAAGAGTGAGACATACTCAAAGTTCTATGAGTTCAAAGCACTGGTCGAGAAGGAATCGGGGAAGAAGGTGAAGTCTCTTAGGAGCGATAATGGTGGTGAATTCATCTCTGGCGAGTTCAAGGACTTCTGCAGCGCAGAAGGGATTCGAAGAGAGCTCATAGCTCCCCATAACCCACAGCAGAACAGGGTTGCTGAACGGAAGAACAGAACGATCGTGGGTGCTGCACGGGTGATGTTTCATGATTAAGTCCTACCCCTTCACTTGTGGGCTGAGGCATGCAATACTGCAGTATATGTGCAGAACCGTTGTCCTCATAAGATACTTGGCATGAGTTGACCCGAGGAGGCTTATTCTGGTAAGAGGCCTGATATTTCCCATTTGAGGATTTTTGGTTCTCTTGTTTACACGCATGTGACGAAGGATGCCAGGAAGAAGCTGGAGCCAACCGCAGAGGTTGGGATATTTGTGGGGTACACTGATACGCCCCACAACTATCGTGTGTATTTTCCAGACAGTCGTAAGACTATTGTGCAACGGAATACCAAATTTCTGGAGGAGAAAGCCATGAAGTGTTCACTTGAGAGGGAGCCACACTTGCATGCAGATGAGGAGCTATTAGTTCCTAAGGATGAGCTTCAGGACGTGGATCAACCATAAGATGAAGTTCATGGAGTGGAAGAGACCACTCATGCAGCTCCAACCATCAGAAGGCGAAAGCGCACTACAGAAGCTGAGCGACTGGCTCAAGATGCAGAGAAGGTTGTAGGACCACCTACAAGACAGCGTAGACAGAGACAGTCACCTGATCGGTACACTGGGTACATGGATCTTGTGAGAAAATGTGTCATGACTGAGCCATCCTCTTTCAAGGAAGCTGTGGAGGAGCCCGCATGGGTAGATGCCATGGTGGAAGAGTATGATTTGATTGTCAGAAACAGTGCATGGGAGATTGTCCCAAGACCAGAGGGGAAATCAATGGTGGGTTGGAGATGGATCTACAAAGTGAAGCATGCAGCTGACGGGAGTGTGGAGAAGTACAAGGAAAGATTTGTTACCCAAGGCTTCTCACAGATAGAGGGGATCGATTATAAGGAGACCTTTGCACCTGTCGCAAGGTATTCTTCCATATGGACGATTCTTGCTCTCTCAGCGCAAATGGGGTGGCACATCCATCAGATGGATGTGAAGACTACATTCCTCAATGGATTCATTGAGGAGGAGGTGTACATAGAGCAGCCCGAAAGTTTTGAGATCTTTAGCAGCGAGTCGCATGTGTGCAGGCTCAAGAGAGCGTTGTATGGGTTGAAACAAGCACCTCGTGCTTGGTACACATAGAGAGACAGTTATTTCACCAGACTTGGATTCTCCAAGAGTGAGGCGGATCCTAACCTATACCAGAATGTGGTGGAGGGTAAGTTGCTAATCATTGTACTTTATGTAGATGATTTGATTTTGACAGGAGATGAGCTGTTGATACTTTCATGCAAGGAGGATCTTGCTAGAGAGTTTGAGATGAAGGACTTGGGCCTCCTTCATTATTTCCTGGGATTGGAAATTTTCCAGCGCAATGATGGACTATTTGTTTCTCAAGGTAAGTATGCCCGGGATATACTGGAGAAGTTCAACATGCATGGCTGCAAGCCTGTTGATACTCCTCTTCCTGGAGGTTGGAGGAAGGAGGATGCTACTTCAGCGGAGGTAGTGGATGCCACTGTTTATCGACAATTGGTGGGGTCACTTATGTATCTGGTCAATACACGACCCGATATATGCTATGCTGTGAACCAGCTTTCACAAGCTATGGTTAAGCCAACCAAGCTCTTCTCGAAGGCAAGCAAGCATGTATTGCGTTATCTTAGAGGCACATCGGGATATGGATTGTGGTATAGACAGGAGGATGAGATGAAGCTATGTGGCTTCACGAATCCGGATTGGGCAGGGAGCCCAACGGACAGAAAGAGAAAATCTAGAGGGATCTTTAGTATCAGGTCGACAGTAGTTTCTTGGTACAGCAGAAAGCAGAGATCCGTGGCACTCAATTCAGCAAAGCTCGAGTATATGGCAGCAATTTTGGCTGCATGCAAGGCTATATGGATGAGGAAGATTTTGGGCGGGTTGTTCGGGTCACACTTGGAGCCTACTGTGATTTATTGTGATAACCAGAGTTGCATTAAACTCTCGGCTAATCCAGTATTTCATGATAGATCCAAGCACATCGACATCAGGTACCATCATATCAAAGATTGTGTGCAGCGGAGAATCATGTTACTTTCATACATTCCCATGGAGGATCAGGATGTTGATATCTTGATGAAGGCGCTCACCAGGAGCAAATTTGAATACCACAAAAGCAGGATAGGGGTTGCAAATAATCCATATCTTGTTGAGAGGGAGTGTTGAAAATGCAACAAGGTGATGGAGCTTAGTGAAAAGAAGTCGCCTTCACTAAGTGGGCTCGTAGGCTATTTTTGGTGCAAAGTCTATTTTTAGACTATGTCTAGTTTTAGACATATGGATCATGGTCTATGAGTTGCAAGATGCTATTTGTGGATGATTGGTCATGTTGGTAAAAATAGATGGACTTCTATTTTTAGACATATGGGCGGAGTCTATTTTTAGATTGCCAATCTAAAAATAGAACAGTTGAATATTATTAGCTCTTAATAATATTTGGACTATAAACATTATCTTATCCTCTTGCAGCACTTCAGTTCGAGCTACAGATGTGGCACATGAAACTTCTAGAAGGAAATACGCTTTTCCTATGGGTTAGTTGAGCTATTGCATGATGGACTTCAGTTAGAACTCAAGTGATTGAGTTTGGTGGAGTTGATGGAGTTGTGTTCAGTTTGACTTAGTTGAACTAGTTGTATTTAGTCTAACTACCAAATACACTAGTGATGAGTGATGTGAATTAATTAGTAATTAATTCACTAATTATTAACTCATAAATCAACTAAAGAATACATTAGTTAACTCAGTGCATGGACAGTTCAGTGGAGACAAGTGTTAGAGGTGGGTGAAAGGGTGAGTCTACTATTAGTTGTGACTATAGTTGTGCATGAGATTTGTACAATCATTGATTGAGATTGCCAATGAGGATTGCACAGTACAAGCCAAGGGAATTTGAGCTTGGATCATACTTATTCTCAATTTGGATTGCGCAATAGAGGCAGGCATACAGCGGAGGAGATTTGAACCTGTGATTTGTTCAGATCTGAGCTAGTTTGTGTGTAGCAGGTGGAGATAGTACTGAGTACTTGTGAGGAGTATTGTACTATGTATTGTTACATGTTCTCTATCATTATAATATATAGATAGTTTGGGGTTTTCAGCTGTATGCTTTCCCCGGTACATACTGTCTTGATATGTGTGATTGATTTTTCAATGTGCACATGCAATTGTTTTTAATTCCGAAAATTGATGATCAACGTAGAGGAGGTTATGTATTATGCATTCATTCCACAAATAGTGTATAATCAGGATAATATCTGTGAACAAGTGTTATATTATTCAAAATTTCTACACTATGTTCACCTATCTTGTTTTGAGTGGCTCGGTTATGTCTGGGTTCTCTAGTTGTGGTCCTTCAACTTTGCGGTGACTTTCAGTCTCTGGGATATTAATCTTCCTCGGGTCTTCATCTTCCTCTTCCGTTGTTACATTGTAGCACTCCAGTGTGTGGCTCAGTTGGGTAGTCCAATCAGGTTGAATCAAATCTAGAGGATCCCGCAGTATCCTGAAAATTGTTGTCTTAACCTCCCCCAACACTTCATCAATAAATTCAAATCCATCCTCAAAATTGAATGTCATAAAAAATCCTTGGCGCAAAATATCCCATTCCTTGGTGCCATGGTGGAGTTTTGTCTCCAAGTACCAATTCATTGGTATAATATCTAAGGTATCACAAAATAGATGGACCCACTTTGGTTGAGGATTCACTCCGTACACTTTAGTCCATTTGGCCAAATGGTCACGTGGATCATTTCTTCCATCATACTTTTCTGTTAATCACACCTTTGGATGACCACAGTGTACCCTCATCATCCTCCTATATTCGCGCCAATCATCAAAACTATCTTTGTGCATACCCCACCATCTTGCGGGTGTAGCGCGCAACACCCAATCTAATGCCTAGAAGTAATGATTCTCTAGTACTTCCCTTTCAAATGCATCCAAAAAGTGATCAACATCAATTAACTAATCATAGTAAGGCAGATTTCTTAACTTTGATGATACACAGTGCAACAACTTGGTCATCATATTACAACGTAGCGTAGATACTTCATGTAATCGATTCTGCCAGTGCTCTAGTTCTTCATCTGAATCTGATGTGCAGGAGTTCTCACAGTCCCACGGAATACTTCCATCTGCTATCAGATTTACCCAATCCTGATCTCGTACCGTTATTTTGTAAATCTGGTCCTAATCGTTATCACTTTCATAATCACGGACTGGTTCAGTATAGCGCGGTCCTTCTACATTGTCCAGTGGCACCACTACATGGAGCGATTTCTCCTCAAATATCATATTTCATTTTTTCAGATTGATTACCCCATTCATGTCAGTGGCCCAATCAATCCCAAGGAGCGCAGGGTAGGGATTGTTGTCATCCACAATCTCTATCACTTCAAAATCAGCTAGTGCACTCACGCCTTCGATATCAACTGTTACCCCCTGCAACCTCCCCATTGGGATGATTTTCTGTTGATTCACCATCCTTAACTGAATCGGAGACCACTATAGTGCAGGTCTCCCCATTCTTTCCCATATGTGCTTCTGAAAAACATTAGTGTCAGACCCTAGGTCCAAGATAACTTGGTCCATTTCGTATTCTCCAATCTACGCAGTGAGTTTCATTTCACGTTTAGTTCTTGCCTTATGCTTACCAAGCTTTCTGACAATGCAGGGTTCGTCAGTAGCATTTTCCTTGCTAGAGCACCTATTGATCAGCCCCTACAGTCCCTTCACAGCCTTGCTATCGTGAATAGGTTTCATGCAAGTCTCCAAGAACATCTTAATCATGGATGGGTCCATTTCTTTAGTCAGCTTCTCTTGACTCCCTGAGGTAGAGGCCTCAACGAAACTTTTCTTCGCTTCCATAAATGTTTCTTTTGTGCATTCTAGATCAAACCCGGTCTCCTTTTCTAGTGCTTTGTAGACCCACTCACCTTCTTCAGGCTACTTCCCCCTATCCTCACGAGTTGTCGCTCCACTCCACAGCATGATATTTACCTTAGGGTCTTCCTCGCAAAGCTCATCCATCATCATCTACAGGCTTTAAGTCGGTTGTTGAGGATGTGCCCCCTTCTTGTGTATCTTAGCTAACAATATAGAGAAATCCTTCATTGCATGGTCAAACTAAGTTCAATTGCAGCATGACAGCCACGTGGGGTTTGGGTAGTCTTGTGTGTAGTGTCCTAGTCCTCCACAATTGTAACAAATAATTTTCCCTCGACCTCTACCAAGTCCTCCTCCACCTCGGCCTCGTCCATGCCCCTAATAATCACCTCACACTCCTCCAGTGCCTTTGTTCATAGGTTGCGTTTCTGCCTACTCCCTATATGCTGGTGTCCTGCCCATCATTAATTCGTAACTACGACAATTGCGCTCGTCATGACCCACTAATTGACAAAAGTTGCAGAAGATCGGTTGTGGTGTCTATACAAATTTTTGCAGCAAATGGAAATTATCTGTTGCATGTTTCCTAGCTACCTGGCTAATAACAAACCATAGCGCGGGCCTTGTACTTGCCCTTACTGTAGCCTTTGGCCTCAGAGGCATTGGTCCCTCTGCTGCAACATAATTTGCGAAAACTAGACAGTGATCTTTGTTATGCCCCTGACCTTTACATTTTACGCACCAGACTTCTTCGCATACCTTTGGCTGAACTATTCTATCATTCTTTAGACTCTTCATCTCTAGGAAGAGGTTTTGCAACTATGCGTGAATCTGTTGAACCCCTAGAGTAGCACCTGGCATCGGTATTTCATGCAATCTCATTGCAATAACCAGAGCTTCTACCTGAGTCCCAATCTTCTACTATGATAGTGCAACCCTGAGATGAGGTAGGAGCATAGCCACAAACCATTCGCAGTGTTGCCCATCTATCAGATTCGTGCTAGATTCACGGATCTTCCACTTCAATCTCTGGTCCAAATCCCAAGGTGTCTCACCAGGCTTCATCGTGATCTCTTTGAATCCCACAATTGATTGTGCTTCAGACTTAGGTCTACTGAATTCCTTATTCAGAGTAGTCTGAATATCTGCCAACACAGACATCAGATTATTAGTGAAATGCTTAATGTACCAAGTTAGTGCGCGATCCTACAAAGCACTAACCAACATTGCTTTCTTCATTTGATCAACTGTGATACCGAGAGCTTCCCATACAGCCTTCGCGACGAACCAAAATTGATTTGGATCTTCATTTCCCATGCCCTTAAACACAAGTAGCTTTACGGAGTTCGCCATGTTGAATGGTGGTGGAGGTGGCAGTGGTGTGGGTGAGGATGTAAGCAGTGGGGGTGAAGATGGAGGTGGTGTGGGTGGATGAGGTATTCGTGGGAACTCTTGCTTTATCAATTGAATAGCACTCTGTGGAGAAGCCTGTGCTACTCCTTCGTCGTCACTTAGAGGGGGTTCAATCAGCGGGCTATATTCAGGGTCTTTTCTTCCTCCGTCCCTGAAAATCCTTCCACTTCGCGTAGCCCCCAACATCAAGGTAACTGCATAACCCGCTTTTCACACAAGAGCATCCTAATCCAAGTATTTAACGATTTCAAGTACTTACCTTGTGGCCCTTTGAAGAAGCAGTGCTCTGCTTTGTTGTAACTTACCGAAGTATCGACCGCAAACCCTGTCACAAACCCTCCTATGATATGATCGAGCCAATGATTGACAATGTGTGTGATATTATATTCAGAGGCTTCCAATTTTTGCACTAAATCTGAGGTCCAGAAAATCAGACTGTCAAGCCTCCACCTCCCTTAGTTGTCTGCCAACTTCGTGATCCACTCATATAATTCAAATGGGAAGGAATAGAAGAAGATTTCGTGTATCTCTGTGTATAGATATCTATCCAACCACTGTTCTTTCGTCAACTGCAAATTCTTGTTTTCTTGCGCTACAAATTCATAGATCTTTCTATCCAACCAGTGTTCAATATCCTTCTTAGTTGGATTCCAATGATGCGACATCACACATCTCTTTATGCAGATCCTGGTCCCAGAAACAGAACCATTTTGTTGGGTCGATGGGCCCTGACCTAGGTTCAACGTTAAGCAGCCAATCAATCCCTACACTACTAGCCCTTTCGGCATCAATCCGTAGAGTGCAGACTGAAGTCTCTCCCGAAGTAGTATGGGGTGATGTAGGAACCAAGTTTCTGCACCCTGAGATGGTTATGATGTCGGTTGCCCTAGCCTTCCTTTGCACAAACCAATAAGCCCTTTATGGCTTATCAAAATACGTCCCTTATTCCTCCTAGAAGCCTCCGCAAAAGTCTCTTATTGTCCTTCGCGGACCCTAAATAGATAGATTAGGCACTTATGCGCCTTTGTAATTACTCTTACTTCTGTATTTACTCAAATTCACTTAAGTGTTGTTAACTTTAACATGCATTATGGTTATCTTTGCTTAAACAGATATTCTTACTTGCATTCATGTGACAAAGTAAAATACATAGATTTTCACATCAATATAGCATTAATTCATAACCCCAGTATTCAATATAACATAATCACAACATGCATAATAGAAGTAAAATAACGCATACATAGATAATTCCAAAATACTTCTCTTTATTGATAATCTAGATTTCCATTATAGACTCTAACTACACTGCGCTTGCAGCTGCGGGGGTCTGCGCACTCAATTGTGGACTTCTACCCTATGCCTCTACGCACTCAGCTACAGAGCCTCTTCCTACGCTAAGACGCTTCACTCTTAGCTCTCACAGACCCATAAACTTACTCAGAACTCTACCAAAAACTTGTGACTTCCCTGCCTTAGACTCTTCTAAGACTCCCTTCTTATACAATCCCATGGTCCATGGACCAAGGGTGGATCTCATCAAACTGACACAAACGATCTAAACTAAGGGTGGAAACCCTTTTTGACTGCTTACATCTTCACACTCCGCGGCCACAAAAGAGGATACTTTACATTCTTTCCTACAAAATTTGGGCTTTCTGCCCCAAAACATGGGCTTTAAACCCCAGCATTGACCCTAGGGGACCCATTCCCAACACTCTCTGACGTCCATGCTTATCTTAGCATGCCCAAAGAACATTGTTTTCATTCAACTAATGTATCTCAGTGTTACCTATCATAAAATAAACATAGGCATCATACATGCATACAATATCAATTCATATTTGTCATGACTACTCTTCCCACTTGATTCCTCATAAGACCAGGAACATCATCATGTCATTCACTTGCATAAGAAATCATTCCTCCATAAGAATGATCCCTGAAAGTCCTACTGGGCAGGGACATAGATACATACATATATATAACATTAGCACAAAATAGTCATGATCTCATCAGAAATAGACATACCTACATACATACATTTATAGATATATATACACCGACACAATCATGACCACAACATATTTACCATATAACATAATTTTAAGGTTAAGAGAACTTCCTTTATCTGTAAAATGCATGTACAACATCGAGAAAAACAATTCCTAACGTATTTAAGTAATCTGATGCCTCAAATATTTTTACTTTGCCTTTCATGATTACTTTTCTCATGACTGTCTTGCCATCATCCATTTACACCAATGGACCCAACCAATCCAACTAGCTGTTATACGTTTTCTTTCAGTTGCCTTTATACATGCACTGAGCTTCATCTAGGCCTTACATCACCTATTGGGTTTCATTTAGCTCTTCTCAAGCTCCATTAACTTCCTCATTCCCCAAACAATTCCCAAGGCTCTCAAAACATAAAAGGAAATACCAAGAAGAAAGCAAGAGAAAACTATGGAAACCAATAACGATACGACACCACGAGCAAAGTGTTATGGTCATGCACTAGACGTAAGCAAAGTCGCAATCAAGCACAACAATCACAAAAGACCAAAATCACAAGACTAGCAACAAACACCATGAATCAATCCCCAAGATTACCAAAACCTCCAATGTAAAGCTCAAATCAAGTCTTCTTTAATATTTCATGGCAATCTCTTTTCCCATGTAATCGCCTGCATCATACTTCCATAAACACATGACTAGCAGTGCATAAATAAACATAAAAATACACCAATTACCTTATCTTGTTCTTCCAAGCATGCTTCCTTGTAACCGAACACATATGTGCCATGTCCCAAGGGACTTGAATTCCCTTGACATATCTAGCTATAACTAGACACCATCTATTATACCTATCAAATACATGTCCATGAACATAACACATATCCACAAAATTTTAGAAAAAATAGGGTTAAGAAGACTTCATGTATGCAAGGCACTCATTCGTTTGGAATTAGGGTTTCCAAACATAGCAAAAGGAATTCTTGCTTAATTTCTTTCTTTTACCTTTTTTACCTTGTTGCAATCGAGGCTTACGATGTACTGTCACATCACCCAACCGTTAGTTATATAAGCACATTAATTGTTAGCTTGTCACACTAATACCAAGCATTTTTCCCTACAACTGCTTACACATGTCAGTCTCACGTTCCAAAGATCAATACATCATGTATATTAATTTGAAATCAACCTTTACTAAGCCTAACAACCATGTCATACTCAACAATCAACTCACATTCATTAGTCATAATACATAATGCTACAACCATCACCTACTTGCACTCAAGTACATATTAGTTGCCTCAACACATATTTGTTAGTACAACCATCTTAAAACAAAATCATTCCTTCATGCAATCTTACATACAAAGTCAAATTATGCAATTCATCAAACATCCAACCAACTTGCAAACATACCATGCTAGATTAATCAACTAGACAACATAATCAAACAGTAAAACACCCAATATATGACATAAGAAAATTCATACCTTAATGTATCTAATGGGAGGCTATCTTGTTTGCACAATCAATATATATTAGCACGATATAACTTCACAACATATCAACTCAACCATAAATAATATCATGATATCCATGACACTAACTAACTAACATGTTCACATTATAAGCTCATAAACTTTTGTCGTTCATGCATAACAATCACATATGTATGATCAGTCTAGATTAATACAACACAATGTCACAATAAGTTGACTCCTACCTGAATGTCATAACCCTAACCATTTGCATAGTCCAATCCAATTTAGCATGATACATAGAACATCAAGATATTAACGCTATAACCTTAATGATCAAGTTAACTAACATATAACAACAATAAGTTAACATGTAGCATGCTCATCCAAAACACATAACATAATCATCAAGGTAACTACAAGTTAACATATAACATATAACATATTCATCAACGACATATAACATAATCTTCAAGTTAACTAACATAAAACAACAACAACAAAAACATGTAACAACAAGTTACTATCATTCATGATTATTTGACACATGTGCATATGACTACACTAATTAACTAGAATTTATCATACATGTAACCATAACAACAATAAAATGACAAGTATATAAGTAACCTTAATTATTATAACAACCATTAACCACATACATGCATGCCAAACATAAAATACATATATGGTGATCTTCTCTTACCCCAAAGTCTAGTTCTGCAACCTCACTGTAATGGTCCACATCTCATGCTCTATCTCAGTCAACACATCAGCATCATAACATAACAATATCATCATGATGACCTAATTGCAGACAATGACTTCACAATGCATATCTAACCTATCATACATGCATAAACATAACCATGACAATGCATGCATATTGACACTAATATGCATAACAATGCATATACACCCATACACTTGTGATGGCACATCCCACAACAACACCATCAACCTTCACATGCCGAAATCACTACAACCATGATCAACACCATGAAAATGCAAACAAGCACATGGACTACAAGCATAATGAATGCATATGAAGCCAACATGAATGCATTACCAACACATCGCCCATCGAGTTCGAGGGGTGAACCATGCTCTGATACCACTATGTAACACCCTCCTCCCACATCTACTCAAAGTAACTAACCAACCGAGGTAAACATGTGACGAGAGGCTACTATGATTGGATTCAACAACCTATGTGACCTTAAGGAAGTGGAATAAATGGAAACACAACATACAAACCTTCCACATCATCTATAAGACTCTTAAGAACCATCCCAACCACTCAGGTAGCTAGCCCTTGGGTACCACTAAGTTTTTAGACCACTTAAACCCTAGATGCTAACATGATATGGACCTGATAGCGTCCAGGAGGCTCTAGATGCTCTCATTCCAAGGCATGCCAATATCCAAGGACTATTTTTCCCAGTGCTTTGTAAGTGTCCTTGGGATTTGAGCCACTTTTTTAGGCCTAGAGCCCAAGTCACTTCCCAATATTGAATGACACCTTTAGAATAGAAGATACTAAGGAAACAATTATGGAAATGTAAATACTTAAACAAGCCCTTAACCACACCCCTATTAGCAATGATAGGAATTTCATCAAACAAATATGTAATCTACAGGTGTAAACAACATATTTAATCATAGGGATCTCATACTTATAAGAGAATCGCTATGGAGCATTGTTACCTTATATGATTTGTTGCATTATCATGTATTAGGTCATAGATAAATTTTTCATTCATTTACATGTAAAAGCATGATGAGATCCATGCATATCCACTGTCATAAAATATATACATAACCAACATAATAGCAACATAAATACCAAGGAAATCACAACCATATCATCCACATATAAACCAGTATACTACTCATAAAAATACAAGGAGAAATAACGTCATATTGATGATGCAAAATCCAAACCAGAGATGGGACTACCACATTCCACCCGACTATAGACAGGCTGAGCCGAATCTCTCTTCAACCATTCACCCCCGTGCCATATTCCAAGCATTAATGTGGGACTCATAACCAACTGCAAATAACCAAAAAAACATGGATGCTATCATAGTTCTTGTTGGGTCTTGAAAATGTCATTCATTTCCATTACACTTTCACTATTATGTCCATTATATCACCTCCATTTCACTACTATGTCACCACATTCATCCCACTTTCATTATCATTGGGCCACATTTATGTTTTTCCAAACTTTATTAATTCTTAGTCTTTTTAAGTGAATTTGTGGTTAAAAATTAGAAAATAATGTACATATGCTTATACCTAACAAGTGGGTTGAGATTGTTGACATGTGTAGGTCAAAAGGAGGCTTCTAGAAGACCCTTATGTGGCACTCTAAGGCCAAATTCGAATTTGAGTGGAAAGAATCATGGTATCATGAGGATATGTGTCACATCTCCTAATTGTATTGAAACTCTAAGAAGACATGTGTTTTATCAGTTTCTAATTTGATTAGGACTCTAGAGGCAGAGGGAGAGATTCATGGACTCTCATTAATGAGATGGCTTCTCATCTTTTTGTATAAATAGGAGATCTCTATCCTTCATTTGTTAGTCTTAGCTTATTCGTTCTTAAGCTTGTTAGATTGTGAGATGGCTTTGGAAAGCTTTAGAGAGCTTTGTTGTACTTTGTAATTTTGAAGAATTTGAATAAAGCTTTGATGTTCTCAACATGGAAGGAGATGTGAAGTAGATGTCATGGAGCATATTCGAATGTAAAGTAGAGTAGATTTCATTTTTTAATTTTGCTTTGATTTCATTATGTCATTTGATTGCTTTCAAGTTTGATAGATTAGATTTTCCATTCATGCAATTTTAATCCATATAAGTGTGCTCAACCG
This sequence comes from Pinus tabuliformis, assembly GCA_031772625.1. Classification (NCBI taxonomy): domain Eukaryota; kingdom Viridiplantae; phylum Streptophyta; class Pinopsida; order Pinales; family Pinaceae; genus Pinus; species Pinus tabuliformis. Next base: position 528,635,600 of record CM062816.1, on the reverse strand, counting down.
GTTGATTGTAGATTAGTTTTTCTTTACATGTTTTTGCATCAAATAGTGACATGAGATTGGCCTCTCTACTGACTTTGTTTTTTAGCTTTTCAATTTCAGTTATGCTTTGATTTTAGTTTTATTCATTTGCTTTGTTAGTTAGTTTAGATATCAAATTCCTCATATCATTAGCGTTATCTCCTAAAGCCATAGCTTAGACTACCTGGCGAGCTATCAGACTATGAATGATGCGATTTGATTTTAGCTTTATTTTGCTACAATTAGATGTCAAATTTCTCATATCATTGACGTTATCTCCTAAAGCCATAGATTAGACTACCTGGCAAGCTATCGGACTATGAATGATGTGATTTGATTTTAACTTTATTTTTCTACAATTAAATATCAAATTCCTCATATCATTGACGTTATCTTCTAAAGCCATAGCTTAGACTACTTGGCGAGCTATCGGACTATGAATGATGTGATTTGATTTTAGCTTTATTTTTCTGCAATTAGATATCAAATTCCTCATATCATTGACGTTATCTCCTAAAGCCATAGCTTAGACTACCTGGCGAGCTATCGGACTATGAATGATGTGATTTGATTTTAGCTTTATTTTTTTGCAGATAGATATCAAATTCCTCATATCATTGACATTATCTTCTAAATCCATAGATTAGACTACCTGGCGAGCTATCGGACTATGAATGATGTGAATTGATTTTACTTTTATTAGTTTGCAGTTTTTGATTTGTTTGAGTGCAATAGCTTAACTTTTATTTCTGTATTTAGATAAACAACAGAGACAGTGATTTCATGATCAGTATTTCATCTTTTGTTTGATTTAAGTAGCTGCATATTTACACTTTTGTTCAAGTACTGATTTGATCAATAACACGTTTTGAGATCTTTTGAAGCGCTAAGTTTTGGAAGTTACCATAAGGGACATAAACCTTGTCTTGAAATCTCTATCCATACTTGACCTTTAAAAGTATTCTTAAGACCTTAGAATAGGATTTCCATTTGCATTAGGCACTTTAGGAGATCAACAAGAACAAAACCCCAAAACAAGATAAAAACTATAAAACAACGAAGTAATAAAAAAGGTTAACTAAGCACGTATCGTGCACCACACTTCATCAATTTACGATACCCGGATTGATAATTTATGTAGAGCAATTTAAGACGTTAAATTTCTTAGACATTTTTGGCGTCGTTGCTCGGGAAGTGTAATTAGGAGACCTTATTTCATATATTTAAAAAAAAAATTAATAATTCGTGAGTATGCTCTCCTCCTGCACTTTGTGTGATCTGGAGGATCAGAAAAGGGATTGTTATGTAAAAAAAAATAAAAAATTTAATAATTCTTGAGTATGCTCTCCTCCTGCACTTTGTGTGATCTGGAGGATCAGAAAAATAATTGTTATTTAAAAAAAGAAAAAAGAAAAAATGAGACAAAATAAACTTCATCATTTCAATTGATTCAAAAAAAAAAAATGAAACCCAACTACTTTGATAGGTTCAGTTGTCCAAGATTGACTAGTTATGGTTTATAGTGGTCCTCAAAACAATATATCTTGTTTTAATAAGATTTTGCAACTTAGATGCGGAATGTGGCCTGATTCCGCAGCTAATTGTGAATTCCGCAGCTGATTTCAAGGTTTAATAGGTTACAGGCATCCAATGAAGAAACTAACCACATGGGCATCTCCAAAATTGTCCTGAGATGGATCCTATCCTAGTCACCCAACCCAGATTGATAAAAGAATCAGCTTAAGACCTCAGTCAAAGTTCTGTTTTTAGTATATTTTACTTGAAGTCTTTGCTGCCTAAAATTGAAAATCATTAATCATTCTTATAAAATTCCACAATTTCAGAGAGAAAAAAAATAAAAGAAAACAATCTATGGCTATCTTCAATCCTAGCTTTCAATGTGGCCTCAGTAGAAAATCTGCATCCCTGTTCAAGCTTTGGCCTTAAAACAAACCTGCAAGAACATTAAAAAAAAAGGTGCAAATTCAATAGATAGAATTGCGTGGACTGTTGTAAAGAAAAATAAGATGAGAAATAAAAAAAAAAAAAAAAAACCCCTTCTGTGGCTTTCAAAAGAGTGTATGCGGCATCCAATTTATGTGGAAATTTTTTTTTGAAACCTCCCACTGTCAAAATCTCAAAAATCTGCATACACACTGATTTGATGTTCTGGCCTCTTCATGATTTCGTTTCAATGCATCCTCAGCCCTTTGTAAGCAATCCATTTTCATTCATTCAAACTGTGTATCTTACTCATATAGGAAGCTTTTGGTTTTGGAACGTTTTTGGAAAGCCAACATAGGAAATTTCTCGATAATAACAGAATTTGAAACCTATGGATGGCCTACATAAACTGTGCAAATGGATTAGAAACAGAGGTTTAAGGCGTGCCACAGTCACCAATACTCCTAGAGAAAATGCTGAGCTCATGATCTTTATTGAAAGCCTTACAGACTTCTTTGAGTTCTTGGTTATTGGCAATTCGTTCGTTCACCATATTTGCTGTTGATTGCATCTGAAAAAAAATCTTTCTTTGAAATTGATTTTACAGAGAAATCCACTTCACGAATTTCATTTACATTCTTGAGGCTAAAACCAAATTATGTGTTTCAACATTCTGTATACTACTGATGGCAAATAAAGGTGTATTGTCCCACCTCTGATTCGAAAATTTTACAGCAGAATGCAGGAATTCACAAAAACATAAACAGAGAAAAATGTCAAACTTCAAATGCACAATTCAATGGCCAAACGAAGACAAATTTGAGAAAAAAAACCATTGGTTTTTTCGGCAATAGGGTTAATTACATAACCCAGAAACAGATTTAAGAAATTCATGGTGGTTTGAGAGAATTTTTCGGTTCTCTAAAGCCTATTTTTGCCTGCCACGTGAAAGAAAAAAGGAATTTCAATTAATGAACTAATAGTTTGATTTAATTCGGCTATCTGGGTAGGGAATTCCAATTTGGGAATCAACTGTGTGCTGGCATCTAAAACCTGATTACATGCCTTCCATCTTAATAAACTCACACCTGTTTGGAGACGTATCCCAATTGAGCACGACTCTCTGTCATTAAAACCCATGAAGTAAGTGCCACCCGTCTGTACCTATTCCGTTACTTCCGGTTAAATGTTGGGAGAAGATGGAACAGGGAAGACAACATTTATGCACATGCTGACTAGTTTATTGAAACCAAATCTTGTAGACAATAAAAATGTGGAGAATCCTGAATCCAATGTGTCATACAAACCGTAGAAGATCAACCGAAGTTCCAGTCAACTGTTAGGCATTTATTACACCAAAAAAAAAATCCATGATTCATATATGCACACTCAATTCACATCTGATGTCATGAAATCACTTCAAATTGAAAAATTAATATAGTAAATATTTCTGGTGGAAAATTACAACGAGTTGCAATTGCATACTTGGATTCAAAACAACATATTGTTACAACATAAAATAGTCCAACCCCTGTTCAGGCCAAAAAACTATGTTATTATTGAGCATGACCTTAGTATCTTCGACTATTTATCAGACTTTATCTGCTATCTGTATGGGAAGCCTGGGGCTTATTGTGTAGTAACATTGGCATTTTCAATTAGAGAAGGGATCAATATCTTTTTGGTTGGTTTTGTTTCAACTAAAAATCTTCGTTTTAAAAATGAATCACTTACTTTTAAGGTTGCAGAAACTCCATAGGAAAGTGCGAAAGAGATAAAAAGCTATGCACGACACAAGTATCCAAATATGTGTAAAACTAATGGTTCATTGTCTTTTAGCTGCGGAATGCAGCCTGATTCCGTAACTAACTGGAAATTCTACAACCATTTTATTACTTCTATAGGTTATAGGTATCAAGAGACGAAACAAACCACATGGGTAGCTGGGAAAATGCTAGTACATAGATGGTTTCCTATTCATTTGATCCAATTCGATGAAAAAGACCTCAGTCAAAGGGAGATCAAATTGTGTGTTATTACTAAGTCGCCACACTAAGTTGCCGCATGTCAACAAAATTTTTTGAATCAATGAAATGAATAAGTTATTTGCTCACTTTTCTAAAGGTATTAATTAATTTTGGACTAATCATGAAAGATGAATGGCTACCGTTTTATTCAAGATTTTTAGCTGCAGAAACTGTGCACATTCCGCAGCTAAAGTCCAATTCCACAACTGTTCTCCAATTCCACAGCGGAAAAAAACCTCATTGTTCAAATCAACCTAACTTTCTCATACAAAGTTAGATTTTGATGATTCAAGTATCGTTGGAAAGATATCAACAAGATGTACACAATGGAAAATCCATCAGTAGAGTTTGAAATGACAAATAATAAAATAAATTGCTGAAAAGAAACAACATTCAACGTGGGGCACCAATTCTAAAGCAGGTATAAATTCTTTTCATTTATCCTTTGAGAACTTATTTCATTAATACAAATTCTTAGTTTTGTGTGTAAATGTCATAACTAGAGAGATTGATCACCTATCTCCTTTGATAATATTACATCCCATTGTAGAAGAAGTATTAGTTTTTTTTGCAGGTTTCAAGAGGGAGGACAAATGACTATAAGAGAATGGTGTCTCACTAAGAGACCAATTTGTGTCATAAGAGGATGATCAGCAACAAAGAGGAAATTTTTTGATGTAAAATCAGATCCAAACACTTGAAAAACTTTCAGATATTATTGTCTCCATCACATCCATACCTCATAATAAACCATTTACCTCATTTCACTTCATATTCTCCATTTACATTCACATACAATTTCCATATCTTTTTGTCCATTCATAACCCACAAATAAAAGAAAGAGGCTCATTCACATGCTTACTGCCCATTGCCATTTCCGCTTTCCATTGCCATCTTCCATTTTCATCTTCCATTTCTTGTCATTTTCATTTCGCAAATAAACCTTGCTTCAATGCAAATTATTGAGTCCATAGTCCTTTGAGTAAGTTCTTTGTAAAAACACCTTGAGGCTTGCATACCTTAATGGCAAGTCCTCATGCTGACAAACAATGGGAATACATTAATGTCCCTTGTTCATCAGATCTTCTAGGTGACTCGACATCGACAAATTTATTCGTACCTAGCAAGATGTGTTTGGGCATCTTGACTCTCATTGTCATCAATGGTGAGAGTTCTCGTGTTGACTAGTGGCATCCATTAATGGCCACTAAGCCAACAATTTCCTACTATGTTCGACATCAGAACATCTTTTCACATAGTAGGAATTGTGCCAATGAGTTTTGAAGACATGAAGACTATTATTTTCAGCATTTTGGAGCAAATTCAGCAAGTTTTAGTAGAAGCAATAAAAAGTTATCTTAACTCTTTATCCATGACTCCTCTTGTTCAGCCACTTGAAGAAGAATATGATCAGAATTTTGCAGCCACCACACATAGAACTCATCCACTCCAAAGGGTAAGTTAAGGTACGTCATTTTCTAACTTTTGACCATAGAATTCCATAAAAAGTTAGAATGATAATTGTTGGAAAAACATTTCTCTTCCTCATTTCATAAAATTTTCAATACCATCAGTTGGGGGCGGGGGGGTAATACATTCATCTTCATATCTTGCCATGTCCATATCATACTCAGGAGCCCACATACTTCCAACATATATTAACTATTACATTGTTATTATGAGCATACAATGGTTTTTCAAAAAGTGCTTAAAGGATAAATTGGATACAAACAAAATCATGTTTGTCACACAAGAACCAACCATCATGTAATCCAATAAAGATATACTTTGAAACAATAATCAAAATATCATTATGCAAAGTTCAAAGATAAAAATAGAATGCAAAAAAAAAAAAAAAATGGTTATAACACAAGAACCAACCATGTTGCAACTCAAGTAAAACACTTTGCAGAAATATGAAGTTATCAAATGGTGTCATGCAAAGTTAAGCCAAAGCTCAAGGATCAAAAGAGTTAATGTAATATATATTGCATGAGGACATGCAATAACTTCAGTTGGGGGGTATGTTGGGTCTTGAAAATGTCATTCATTTCCATTACACTTTCACTATTATGTCCATTATATCACCTCCATTTCACTACTATGTCACCACATTCATCCCAATTTCATTATCATTGGGCAACATTTATGTTTTTCCAAACTTTATTAATTCTCAGTCTTTTAAGTGAATTTGTGGTTAAAAATTAGAAAATAATGTGCATATGCTTATACCTAACAAGTGGGTTGAGATTGTTGACATGTGTAGGTCAAAAGGAGGCTTCTAAAAGACCCTTATGTGGCACTCTAAGGTCAAATTCGGATTTGAGTGGAAAGAATCATGGGATCATGAGGATATGTGTCACATCTCCTAATTGTAATGAAAATCTAAGAAGACATGTGTTTTATCAGTTCCTATTTTGATTAGGGCTCTAGAAGTAGAGGGAGAGATTCATGGACTCTCATTAATGAGATGGCTTCGCATATTTTTGTATAAATAGGAGATCTCTCTCCTTCATTTGTTAGTCTTAGCTTGTTAGTTCTTAAGCTTGTTAGCTTGTGAGATGGCTTTAGAAAGCTTTAGAGAGCTTTGTTGTACTTTGTAATTTTGAAGAATTTGAATAAATCTTTGATGTTCTCAACATGGAAGGAGATGTGAAGTAGATGTCATGGAACATATTAGAATGTAAGGTAGAGTAGATTTCATTTTGTAATTTTGCTTCGATTTCATTATGTCATTTGATTGCTTTCAAGTTTGATAGATTAGATTTTCCATTCATGTAATTTTAGTTCATATAAGTGTGTTCAACCGGTTGATTGTAGATTAGTTTTTCTTTACATGTTTTTGCATCAAATAGTGACATGAGATTAGCCTCTATGCTGACTTTGTTTTTTAGCTTTTCAATTTCAGTTATGCTTTGATTTCAGTTTTATTCATTTTCTTTATTAGTTAGTTTAGATATCAAATTCCTCATATCATTAACGTTATCTCCTAAAGCCATAGCTTAGACTACCTGGCGAGCTATCAGACTATGAATGATGTGATTTAATTTTAACTTTATTTTGCTGAATTAGATATCAAATTCCTCATATCATTGACATAATCACCTAAAGCCATAGATTAGACTACCTAGCGAGCTATCGGACTATGAATGATGTGATTTGATTTTAGCTTTATTTTTCTGCAATTAGATATCAAATTCCTCATATCATTGACATTATCTCCTAAAGCCATAGCTTTGACTACCTAGTGAGCTATCAGACTATGAATGATGTGATTTGATTTTAGCTTTATTTTTCTGCAATTAGATATCAAATTCCTCATATCATTGACGTTATCTCCTAGAGCCATAGCTTAGACTACCTGTCGAGCTACTGGACTATGAATGATGTGAATTGATTTTACTTTTATTAGTTTGTAGTTTTTGATTTGTTTGAGTGTAATAGCTTAACTTTTATTTCTATATTTAGATAAAAAACAGAGACAGTGATTTCATGATCAGTATTTCATCTTTTGTTTGATTTAAGTCGTTGCATATTTACACTTTTGTTCAAGTATTGATTTGATCAATAACACGTTTTGAGATCTTTTGAAGCGCTAAGTTTTGGAAGTTACCATAAGGGACATAAACCTTGTCTTGAAATCTCTATCCATACTTGACCTTTAAAAGTATTCTTAAGACCTTAGAATACGATTTCCATTTGCATTAAACACTTTAGGAGATCAACAAGAACAAAAACCCAAAACAAGATAAAAACTATAAAACAACGAAGTAAGAAAAAAGGTTAACTAAGCACATATGGTGCACCACACTTCATCAGTTTACGATACCTGGATTGATAATTTATGTAGAGAAATTTAAGTTATTAAATTGACTAGACAGTTCTCCACCTACACCATGAGGAATTTGAGTGCCTTCTAGTCTCTCCCATTTTACCATAATCCATAGTCTCATTCAGGGATCACTAAGGCCTACACCAAGACCCACTCTCCAGGATTTACCATACATCCCATCCCATGACTACTAGGCCCAAAAAAGAGAAATCCACCTCTTGGCTTTACCATATACCTCGCTATTCACCGACAAGGACTCCAAGGCCCACCGAGGCAAAACAATCCTAGCTTTACCGCAACCCATAATCTATCTCAAGGGTTACTAGACCAGTGGCTTTACCATGATCCACATTGCAGTTCAGGGACCACTAGGCCATGTTCTTTATCATTTGGAGATTCACCTCACTTAACTTTGAATCCATCCTGCAATCCATCTCAACCAAAACATGAGAACCCCATCACACCATGGCTATCTGGAAATGGAAAGGCTAGGCTGAAAACATTGTCACACTTGGAAAAACCGATGCCACAACAGAAAAAGAACCACATGAAATACCATGCATGCCAAATATAGCAAGGAAAGTACACATGCAAATCGATACCTACAAAGAATACTGATGTAGCTGCTTGATCCTGCTCTTCTTTGCTTGCTCCTTCCTTCCTCTTGCCTTCCTTGCCTTTCTTGATCTAATTCCAAAGTGTTCCAAGAAAGCTCTAAGTGTCCAAGAGTGAGAGAGAAAGAGAGAATAATGAGAGTGCTCCAAAACTGAACTTACCAAGCTTGCCAACTGATCCTCATAATCCCTTTTATCAACAAGGCCTCATTTTTTTCATTTTCCATTATTTTCCTTCAACTTCCTCCTCACATTCAACCTGTGACCTTTCACCTTCCTTTTCTCCTAATTTCCATTATTTTCACAAATAAATATACCAAAACTTCCTTTTTTTCTTTTAATTCCTTTGCCTTATCCTTTTGCAATTTTCCTTAAGAAAAACACATATCCAATGATGCCCACTGGGATATATTTTCCCAAAATTCAGCTTGGAATAAGTGTCCCTCAACCGTGGTCTTATTTTTGGAGGCTTAAGCTTTGGAGAGCTAATTTTGGCTTCTCTACTTGGCATCATAGAGAAAGATTATTATTGTGGAGAAGTAAGAAGTCACTTAATGTTCCACTATTGGAAGTAGTGTTCACCATTGTAATTGATGTAATTGGATCTTTCACCTTATAATTGAAGCTCTATGAAAAATTCATATTTCATTATGGAAAATTTTCAAAATTTGATTCTACTCTTCTTAAGATATTTTGAATATGAACCCTTAGATGATTTTCTCCCCACAAATTTTGCTAACCATGAGATACCTCAATATTTCGAAGAGGAACCTATTATTCCTTTTGTTCCCTATTCTCATCCTTTTCCAGTAACAATTTGGGTGCCCCCTGGCGATGATGTTAAAGTTGGGAGATCTAAAAATCAAACTATTGATCTGTCTATTCAACCTCCATCCAATTCTTATTTTTCAAATCCTACTAAGAAAAACTTGGAATGTTTTATTAATTTCATGGAGCCCAAAGTGAAAGTTGATCCCTTGAGTTTTTAAGATCATATTAATGCACATAAGTCTAATCTTGAATCTGATAAAAGTGAAAACTCGATTATCTCCAGGGATGCTTTGAAACCTCTACCACCTATGTTTCATGATTCCTTGCTTCATGATCCTCTCGTTCCAACTAATTCAACTCATAATTATGTTCAACATGTTGTTTCAAGTGGTAATCAAGAGCAAGGTCGTTGTATTTCACATGTATAGGAAAAAAGTGTTGAGGATTTGTCTTATCTTTCCTCCCTCTTTCAAAATGATAATCTTGCCTTTCTGACTGATCTCCGATCTGTTAATCTTGATAACCTGTCAAGTGACTCTGAACCTCACATCCAAGTTGATACTTTGGATAACCATCACCATGACATCCTTGTTTCCATTAACACATATGGTGGTGAATATCCAAGTACATTGAATGATATATTCTCTTCTTATGAGGGCTTGGATTTGCGAGGTATCGATTCAGAATCTATCTCTCACAGTTTACAATATCCATTTGTGAATTGGGATGCTCTTTTAATTCAAAATGATCTTGAATTTTTTTTAATTCTTACATCTTTAGATGATAAATATGACGTGGTTACTTGTTAGGCTCTTGAATCTTTGGAATTTCCTAATCAATCTGAGTGTCATATTGGTAATGCATATCTTTGACCATTATATTGTTGACAATGAATCTTACTCAATATTCTTTCAAGTTCAATTGGTTTAAGTACAACTTTTTTTCGTCCTCCTAATTCGTTCAATGTTTCTCCATCTTCAGAACACTATTCATTGTACCCGGATATTTTTGATAAGTATGTCACCCCAACAACCCCCCTAAATCATTTCGATATTTTTCTAGTTGATCATGGTGGTAATCAGGTACAAGATGGTGTGATACTACAGTCATAGGATGAGAAACAATATTTTATAAGTCAGGAGGAGGATGTTCCAACCCTGAATGATCAAGGGATTGATGTATTTCAATTTTCTCTCCATGAAGAATCTAATGTGTTTAATCTTAAACCTGATAAAACCAATGGCATTAGTAGTGTTTTCATTGATACATTTGTTGATAGTGGTGCATTTCTACCTATTGATGTCTCTAAGCCACCCAAATTTGATGATCCACCATCAGAAAGTTTTGAGACATGTGAGGAAGTCAAGGAACTTCAACTCTCATTGATGGTTATGTTAGGCCCTCGCAATCTTGTTGAGATCTTCAAACTAATTTGGATCTATATTTTCACGCATAATTCTTTCCTTAATATTCATCCACTAGTTATGAGTTCATTCTTAAAGGACTCTTGGTATTTTCAAGTTGATCTTCATCATCTCCAAGATGTAATTTTTTATTAGATGAAAGGTTCTTGTTTGGTTAGTTCCTTTTCATGTGAATCCTTTGGGTTAGATCGAGGGTTGGAAATCCCATCTTTCTTAGATATTTACAACCTAATAACCTATTATTTTGATGATCGAGATAAATTAAATTTTGGGTTGAAGGATTTTTCTTTGTTAAACTCTTCTGAATATGATCATCTTATTATCTCTTTTGTGCATATCATGAAGCTAATAATCTCCATGGCACATTTTCTCTTCTAGAATAATTGTAATTGCTTCAATCATTCAGCCGACCAAAACCCTTGTGTTATTACTGAGTTTGATTTGACATATGTTTCTAATGTTTTGTGAACTTGATATCCTGATTAGTTTGCTAGATTCACAATGTCAACAATTGTCTTGAATTCCCTAAGCTTTCTTATTATTAAATATATGTGTAATTGGATACAAAGGGAACCAATAGAAAATCAAGAGCCTTGGATGTTGATCAACCATTCTGATCAGAATACTAGAGATTCTCATTGTTATTTGAATACATTAATTGAAAAATCATTTTCCCATAAGTCCCAGGGTCTTCAAATTGGTTGTTATAAATATCATGATCTAGTTGCTAAATGGTTAGAGCAATCTTAGTTGACAAGCCCATATCCAAATAAAAAGTTTCGGTCTTCTTTGATGTTCACAAGAACTAAAAACACAGGTGAATATGTATTTGCAAGGCACCTACAAGGTTTGTATGATCGATATTTCAATCAACAAGGTAAATTTCAAAACAAGTTAAATTTGTTCGATATGGAAATTGTTTTTGTAATAAGAAAGACCTTCAGTTTATTGCGCAAGTTTTCAAAGTTCTTATCCTTTCTATTGTAAATTGTTTTATATTTCTTTTAATTTCTCATATATTGGTGGTTGCAGGTCAGGAATGATGATGGCTACATTGGAAATATCATTACACTTAGCCCTAACCTTCTAGATGATTAGGTTAGGAGTAGGCTTAGTTGCATTTAATTCCTCTTGCATTGCATCCACCTTCTTTCCTGATCTCCATAAGTCTCTATATCTGTTTTTCTTTTGTATGATATTTTTGGCTTCAGTCTCCATTGGCTTTGTCTCTTATTTGTACTTTCAATTTTGTTTTCCTCTCTTTCGTGTTTGCTTAATAAGACATTGTGTGAAAAGAGTGCATGGCTCAAAAGGATTTTGTCATGGAATAAAAGAGAAGTGTGACAACCAAAACGCTTGTATTTCTGTTGTTATCCTTCTTTGTTTGGAAAAATTCCATAGGTTAAGGTGTATCCATATGGAAAATATGATTAATCCAAGAGGAGAACCTCGAGGGAAACTTTTAGATCCATGCTTATGCTAGTGTCTAAACTAATCACATGGTGTAAAGCAACTTGTGTGTTAATGCTTTTCCAATCTTGAAAAGGGATAAGGGGGGAATCTAAAGTGAGAAAAGTAATATAAAAGGTCTTAGGATACTTCTATAAAGGGGAAACCTCATTTTCTCACAATAAGTCAGGATCCCTCTTTCCACCTCTTGAAAATAGTAAGTTCCAATTCACGGTACTATTAAATAAATAAATAAAGGGTGAAAGAATAGAATAGCTTCCTATACATGGAGGTGAATCAAGCAAATTCATTGGGGTATTGTTTAGGCTCGTTGGCAACGAAGAAACATTTGTGCTCTTGAAGTGACTCCGTTAGGGTACTATCTAGGCCTATTGGTAATGGAGCAACACTAGAGATGAAAAATCATACTCTAAATATCATAAAATCATTGTACAAATTACCCTTTCCTATATTTAAACAATTGTGATAGGGTGTATATTTTATGTGTGTTAAACCGAATAGAGAAAAGTGAGACACTATGTATAAAATGGGGTTGAAAGGGACAATCAAGGCAATCAATAATTTCTGAAGGTCTAACCCTTAAATGAAGCATATTCCATGGTAGACAAGCTTAAGTCTACCCAGTGTGTCGCTAAGTGTTACCACTGCTACAACACCCTCCAAAAATTTCACTACATTCGAATTTTGGAGCCTACTATCACAGTCGTATCTAATGTGTTTCTTTGATCATAAAATGTCGTCTCATGTTATTCTATGTGTTTTAAGTGTCCTTAAATGATCTCAAGTGTCCTCACATTGATTAGAACATATTTTTGTGCATTTCATGGTCATAACATCTTTTGTTGTTGTAAAATGACACTTTTGGGTCGCAGTAGTAGACACTTCCCTCGTGGTACTTGGGCAATGTGTACAAAGTAGCATTTTGATGAATATTTATCATTGTTCAAGCTAGTCTAAGTTTTTCCAATGAGTCGGTATGAATTAGACATGGTTTTATGTTTAACTCATCTTGTCTGCCCCTTTTCCTATATACCAGACTTAGTTAATTCTTTGGTTTCAAATCAAACCCATTGAGGCCAAGAGTGCACCATGAAGCCTTGATCGACTATCCTTCTTTGTTCAAAAATGTGCCATGCTCCCTCCAAAATCATAAAGCGCACTCCTTAACCCATCTTTCCCCTTCCTCATTCCCAACTTCGCCCTTTCAAAACCAAGGATTCCTTTGAGTGAACTCCTTCGACTTGAAGGGATACACCCTCCTTGAGAGCACTCATTTGATCCGAAGGGATGCCACTTCCTTGAAATCACTCCTTAGACACAAAGGAATGTGCCTTCTTTGTTTCTTGAGGACATGAGTGCACTCCAAAGGCATGAAGCCTCATCCTTGAGCCTTCAGGAGTGCGCCCAACGCACTCTTTCTCTCCCTTGAGCGTACACTGGACTTAGGAAGTCCAAATACATCCCCTTCGTCCTTCTGAATCACACCACACACCCTTCCTTGAATGTATCCCTCTTTTGAGTGCATGAGCACATGCCAAAGCCATGAAGCCTTTCCCCTTCATCTCTTCAACCTTTGAAAGTGCGCCCATGTGCCCAGAAGCCCATTTTGTCCCTCTCGAGTTCACTGAAAAGCCATGAACCAAAAATATGCATAAAACATGGTAGAATAGGATATTTTCAGGTTGATTGTTGCTTTTCATGAGTGATTGCAAATGTAGGTGTTTCACAAACATCATGGAAAGCATGCACAAGGAAGATCAAGCAAAGAGAACAAACGAGGGAAGTTGCATGAAGAACGAAGAGCACACTTGAACCTCAATGATCAAAACATCCTAAAGACTCCATTACATCAAAGACCCTTTGGAGGGTGAGAACATCAATGATTGAAGCTGCATAAAGAAGTGAAGACGTAAGTGGCAGCCATGTCAACATTGGAGAAGGTCCATGTCATCAGTCATTATGAGTCCTAATCATTAAAGATAGTGACATGTCAAGTCTCATCACATGATGATGTGGAAGTCACAAGGTATTATTGTAAACATTGGAAACACAAATAAGTGAAAGTCCAAGAGTCATATATGGAATATGAAAAGTCACTTAGTTATATATGGACAAAATGTCTTTAGAAGAAGTCCAAAAGTCATGTAGAAGTTCAAGAGTTGCATAGAAGTGCAAAGGTCATAATCGAAGTCCAACAATCATCAAGGTAATTCAAGAGTTATGGGAATATGAAAGGTCATCCCGCTTGTTATAAAAGAAACCTCATACATCACGTAAAAGGATTTTTGAGGCTTAATATTTGGAGAGCTAATCTTGGTTTCTTTACTTGGCATCAGAGAGAAAAACTATTATTTGGAGAAGTAAGAAGTGACTTAATGTTCCACTATTGGAACTAATGTTCACCATTGTAATTGACGTACTTAGACCTTTCAACTTATAATTGAAGTTCCGTGAGCCAAACACATATTCATGGATGTATCACAAATGTTTTAGGACTATTCCTAGGATTTTTACAGTATATGTTGTGTTCATATGTACTGGAGAAATTGAACTATTTTGATGGCTATAGTACTTATCTTGTTGAATGTGTGTTGTATTCGCCTTAATATCGTTGTGTCAATTGTTTCGCTAACGAATCTTTTCATGCTCTATTATGACTCTTCTAGGATAATACTATTACTTTTCTCTTAGAAACTCACTTTTTGTCTCCCCTCGTGAAAGTTTCATTTTACATCCGACAATTGGTGCTTCACAATGTCATCTTGCTTATTCAATATTTATGCAAATAATCTCTTATGTTTTCCGTTGAAAGCAACACGAACCTTTGCATTATGGTGGCTAAGCTGATACTTCGGATGGGGCTCACTCCAAAGGGTGTGAGGTATAATTAGGACTTCACATTGGGGAGACCCCTTGTATGTTGGCGGTATCCAACACCATCAACAAGTTAGAATTAAAGTATTTTATTTATGGTCGACATTGCTTTTTTTTTAATCAATATTTTTTAATTGGTTAATGTAAGTATTATTTTATTATTTTTGAATGTAACACTACATGATAACATCTCTCATATTAAACTGTAGAGCACCTCTCGACAAAAAAAACTCTATAAACCATATTTAAAAAATAACTTTAATATATCAAAAAATTTAATGTATAGCGATCACATTATTCTAATATAATTTTTTATTTAATAAAAAATAATATTATGTCAAATTCGCTCACTATAAATATGGGAGTTTTATATTCATTTATTTTGTGGGAGTTTTATATTCATTTATTTTGATTTTTTCAATTATATGATTGACCAATATTTTTAAATATATAGATATGCATTTAAAAATTTGTGATCAAAATAAATATGGAATTTTAAGTTGAATCTTATTTATGAGTTTAATTTTTATGTTAAAAAAATGATTAACTACTGATTATCGAAGATGAAGTGATTATCGGAAAAGAAATTGAAAATAAATTGAATATGGTTGAATTTTATTTACTTATAGAATTGATAAATTTACAAGTTCTTCTAAGAAGCAAAACGGAGATGGATTAATTACCTTGTTTTTGAAAATATGGGAGGTGAATTTTGGTTTGGGTGTACGGTATAGAATTAAGTGAAATTGTATTTGCATTAAATGTAAAGAATTAAATTACTAGCGGTCACTTTAGGGACGATCAAACTTTGTGTCGACAAAGCAGTTGAGACAACCTCTAAAATCTCTTGAAAGAAACTCAAGGTGGTTAGGATTATTGGATGGTTCAAATGAAGGTTATTTAAGTCACAACCAACAAAGGACAATGGAAACCCCAAGAAGTCCTACGTAATTTTGCTATATGTTTTTAAGGTTTACAAGAACTACATCCATACTGGTCGAGAGTAAACACATTTTTTTTTATATTATGTTATTAGAATTTATTAATGGCTTTCATGGAAAACATTGTTTTTTACTTATAAAAAGGTCTCGCGGGACTATTTTTTTTTTAACATATAAGAAAGTTATTAATGGTTATATTGTCTTAACATATAAGAAAGTTATTAATGGTTATATTGTCTATTATTTTTTATTATTTCCTTTTATGTTGAGTATATGTAATAAGAATAATAGTTGCAATGTAGTATAGTTTTTGTTTCTATCACTAATTATTTGATTTTTTAGTAAAAGCTCTCCACACATGTATTTGTTCTAAACGCATGATTCCTCCAAATAAATAACTCCGAACAACTTTTTGTTCTAAGCGCCCGATTCCTCCAAATAAATAACTCTAAACAACTTTTCTTAAATTTTTGCATATTTGTCAATCTATTTTATGTGATTTTGTTGTCTTTTTCTCATTCTAATTTTCCATATTGTCATTTATCATATTTTTAGCATTTATATTGATTAATGCATGTTCTTATTCTTAGATTTTCATAAATTCATTTCCTGGAAAGCCAAAGAAATTGGTTTTAATTATAGAAAATCTGCTTTACATTGATATTCTGAGCTCAAAATTGCAGCAAACTGCACTTGCAAGGATGTGCATTTGAGTAGCATAGCTTGGTAATGTAATGTAGAATCAACAATGAATCAAAAGCTGATAAAAGTATTCTCTCTTTCTCTCGTTGTTGTCAATGTTAAATCTCAACTATGACTATGGAAAAATATTAAAGAGGTTGATCCAATGTATTGGAAAACATTTACATAGTAACTCTTAGGTCCCTATACTACCAGTGTAGCCCCTTATTGTTTATTGTATTGTTGTTTCCATGTAGTCCCCATATTGTTATTATTGTACCCCATAGAAGCCCATTATTGTTATTGTTGTGCCCTTACACTATTATTGTTATGTAGGCTCTGTTTATATTGTGACCCCTTAGAATCCTATATATACCAAGGAGGTCTTGTCATTTGTATCATCCAAGAATTATTCATATGTGTAATGTAAAGGAGGTTGCCCCCTCGAAGAGGCTAATTTTGAAGTCGTTGATCTATCTCTTTTTATTTTGTAAGCTAATTGCATAACAATAACATTATTGGGATATCATAACAATTATTCAAATTAAAAGTGTAGATGAGAAGTAAAGCACAAAATAGATAACATCATTAAATCATTCTAATAGACATCTAAATTTGAGTTATATTGAATTTGGAAAGCTAGAGCCACTTTAGTGTATGTGAAGACTCACTAACATAAAAGTCCCCCTCTACATTTTGTGGGTGTTTTCGCCTTAAAGTTGGAGGGTGAGGAGTGGCTATTGTAATTTTCACTATAGTAGTTGATTCACACGTAATTGAGAGTCTCTATGGTGTACAATTGAAGAATGAACCGAAGGGAGATGTTGAACGTTGTAGTTGAAGTGGGTACAAGCTTTTATGCACAACACCACTCGAATTCACCACATGTTTCTCGCATTAATTGTATAAGGCACAAGGCTCTCACCATAGCAAATTCAAGGAGCCTTCACGCAAGAAATAGAACTTCCATCACTCGCACTCACTAGATGACCTGCCGCAATGCAATACCTATTGCTAAAGCATTTAGCGCCTGCAAAATTCGTCATTGCGGTAGAGGAATAAATTAATGGCATAGGTCCTTGTGCGGAAGTTCCTCCACACAATGAACTTCCGCACAACATCGTTCCACAAAAAGGCATAACACTCTCTAAACGTCACATTTTCATTAAAAACACCTTTAAAAAATTGCCAAAAGTAAATTGGGTACTATTGGGTACCATGTGTTTAGTGTTTTTTTTTGCCTTATGCGGCTATAGATGGAAAAATATGAGATCAGAGTGGAACACAGAACCTAGTTGATTTAAAAGAAAAATAGGCGTCAAGAAGAAGCTTTGCTTTTGTGGAGCTTTCCATACAGTGAAATCTCTGGACAGGTGTTCTACTTTACGATAGAATAGTAATTTTAAAAAATAAAATTATAATTAATCATAAAACAAAAATACTCAAAATATTTTATCTCAAGATTATATGAAAATTTTATATTACATGCTGTATAATGAATGATAGTTGATAATTATTAATTAAAAAAAAATAGAAAATGGCTTTAAGCAATCAAGCTAGCTTGTGGGTGACGTGGTTCCATTCTTTATGGGAGATGAGCAACGGTATTCTCCATAAACGAATAATCGACTATAGCAAATGGTATGCTTGTTTCAGCTACTTAGGATTTGATTTGCTATCACTGATTAATAATTATTTTGCAAGGTGCCCCGTGGCTGGAAAACATGCAAGGGGAAGCACACCACTCAGTTGAAGCCATCACCAATCAGAAGAAGTCGAGCTCAGAGTCATATCCATCCACCAGGGTATCGAGCTCTATTTTTTATTTAGGGAACTCACTAAATTTTCACACAGAACTAAACGAAGAATTGGATCTTTGACGGACAGAAAGGAGGAACCAAGTGATGCGTTTATGAGTTGCTATGTCCTCCCCACGTTGTTTATTTATTAGATCCTATCTTTGTTTCAATTGCTCCGAACGTTGCATCTTATCTTAATGGCAAACAACCATGCAGCTTAACTGTAGTGCTGTGATTTACTAGGGGGTGCCCACTAATTCACAGGATTCCTTTATGATTCTTTCTGCTTATTAGATTGCACCTCTAACAGAACCACGGAAGTAGATGAGTTTAAACTGGACCACGCTGACAGAATGGGCAGAGCACACAATGCTCTGATACCAGATGAAAGAAACAGAGCAGACAGTGGAAACACAGCTACGGCTGTTCAATTAAAACATAAGACCACAAAACAATTTACAGTAGGTCAAAGCAGCTACAGCTGCATTAGGACTATGCGTTCGGACTCTCTGCAGCAAACTACTACTGCTACAAGAACATGCCGCTACAGCTGCGTACAACTTTGACTATGAGTCCTGACTCTGCATTCTTCTATCCTAGCTCAACTGTATTTATACAAAACTATTAAGTTGGTAAAAGCCTCTTCAGGCTCGAAGGGTCATGGCAGTGAGTATGGCGGTGGTGCCTCTTCGATACAGGGAAAGTCCATGGCGATGAGGCGGTGCATTGTCAGTTATTTGGTGGTCATAATTAATTTCCAACACTCCCCCTTAATTATGACCGACAACTTAACCTTGACTTAACAAAACTTAAACATGCCTACCGGTCCAAGTCTCAGCTATGCTTACAATGATTCAAAACTTTGACATCCGTTGGATTTCTTTTTCCTTTTCTTCCAGATCCTGTATCCTCTGAAGTGCTTCATCTTGTCTTTCTGGCGTGGGTTCCAAATTTCAGTTTCTTCATTTGTTGTTGCACCTCTACCAAAACATAGAAAATCATTTCAGGGTGTCCATGGACGTCCTTTACCTCTTCAAAAATATGTTCATATGTGAACCACTGCCACATGTCATCTTCTATAGTTTGTTCTTCATCATCAATCTTTTGATTATCATTTTGCTGCAACATAAGTTCATAATAAAATTTAATCTCTTTAGGGCTCCAATACATGAAAATTTCATTTTCATTTTCAATATCATCCATACTGTCTTCAATATTCATAGCTGCAATTTCTATGCAGGCATCATCAATACATGGTTTTTCAAGCCATGCTTCAAGAAACTTTAATTCTTCTTCATGTTTTGTTGCTTCATCTCGGTTGCTTCTAGCATCTGCACACACAAAATCATTTTTCAGTTTATATGAAAAAACATTTTGAGAACCATATTGGTTCTGTTCATTCTGCTCTCGACTGAGAGCTTTCTCCTCTTCTTCCTTCTTTAACTTTGTGGATGCCTCGTAATCTTGAGTCTCCACCTTTGCTTCTACAAATAGGTTTTCTTCCACTTGGTTTTCAGACACAAGTGGGTTTTTCTCACCAAATAACAGTCTATCAATAAGATGTTTATGTTCCATCATCTGCAACCACTCGTCACGAGTGAGAGCTTTCTCCTCTTCTTCCTTCTTTAACTTTGTGGATGCCTCGTAATCTTGAGTCTCCACCTTTGCTTCTGCAAATAGGTTTTCTTCCACTTGGTTTTCAGACACAAGTGGGTTTCTCTCACCAAATAATAGTCTATCAATAAGATGTTTATGTTGCATCATCTGCAACCACTCGTCACGAGTTAATTGTTCTTCATCAAATTTAACATCAGCAATTTCAATTGCTGGATCCACTGAACCAAATGCTTCTCCATTGGCAACATTATCTATGCCAAAATTAGCATCTGCTGATAACACACCATCAACATTGTGATCCACTTTCAAGTGAGATTCACAAAATCCTTCATCTCTCTGTAGATTCGCTGCTACAGATCCATCTTCATTCTCATCTTCAAGCACTGCTACAACAGGCTAAACAACACTACTGTCTTCGACTTGATTACTCCCCCTTGCACCAAATTCTGCTTCGAGGATCTTCCATGCTTCATTGGAAGTTGTAGCTTCTACTACCTTGCACAAACAATTCTCATCCAAACCTTGTTTTATAAAATTTAACGCTAAATCATCACATACTTTATCATATGACTTGTTAGACCGATGTTCAATTAAGTCTTTAGCTCGAAGAAAAGTTAGCATTCTAATAACCCATAAATCAAAATTTTTACCAATAAACATAGGTGGTGGTAGCATATCAAAGCTACACCAATCACCTTCGATTTCTTCTTTGTCTTCAGCTAGACTTCTGAGTTCCTCGGCTTCACCCTGAACTTCTCTAAAGATTTCAATGATCTTTTCCTTTTGTTTTCGATTCATTTTCTTCATCTTCTTCAGTCGAACTTTGCAACCCATGACTAATATATTTCCCGTGTCTTATAACTGCTTTCTTATAGGAGCTTTCATGATTGCATAAGGATATGTTCCATATCGCTTCCGAAAAAAATATGATGTTTGATATGCACCTGGTAAGACACAATCTTGCTTCCCACATGACGTTCGACCTTTGTTCTTTGTAATTAGTGATAAGACGACTCTATGGTCAACTCCTCAGACTCATAGTGGCAATAGTTGGGGTTCTGCACAAATGATAGGTTTACAAATTCTCAACGAACTCTCCTTACACTGTTTCTGGACTACTGTGGCTCCTTCCTCTGACCAAACATCAACCGGATTATCGCTCTGCTTCCAAATTACAATTGCGGTAGGTCTATGGCCCTTTCCTTTATATTTTATTTCAAATATTACAAACTCCATGAACAGTCATACCATAACACCAAAATAAAGCCACTCACACACCCATTGAACTCCCAAACAAGATGGGTCATGGTATCACAAGCTGAGTCATCTACACAAGTCGCTCCAACTTGAAAATTGCTCTACTCAAGTTCACTAGCCCGTCCACACAACATCCACTCGATACATTATTGCTTATGTGCTCATCTGGCTCTATCATAACAGAATAGCTTACAAAAGTGGCAACTCTTCTTTGTCTTCTATCGCTTTGAAACTTGACACTGCCCGCTCCGCAGACTGCATATGGGCAGCTGGGCCTCACAAATCTTCCACAAGAACTCTGTCAACACTGCACCATTATTTGATCATACACCGAGCTTCTGTAAGCAATGTAACTCTACTGGAATACGCATAGCAACGGATTCTCATCGAATAAATTCTATTCGGCTCACTAACTCGCTCTGATACCAATTGAGAGAATGGGTAGAGCACACAATGCTCTGATACCACATGAAAGAAATAGAGTAGACAGCGGAAACACAACTACGGTTGTTCAATTAAAACATAAGACCACAAATCAATTTACAGCAGGTCAAAGCAGCTATAGCTGCATTAGGACTATGCATCCGGACTCTCTGCAACAAACTACTACTGCTACAAGAACATGCAACTACAACTGCGTACAACTTCGACTATGAGTCCTGACTCTGCATTCTTCTATCCTAGCTCAACTGTATTTATACAAAACTATTAAGTCGGTAAAAGCCTCTTCAGTCTTTAAGGGTCATGGCAGTGACTATGGCGGTGGTGCCTCTTCAATACTGGGAAAGTCCATGGCAGTGAGGCAGTGAGGCGGTGCATTGTCAATTATTTGGCGGTCATAATTAATTTCCAACACAAGCCAAGAAAGGGATTTGTGTGGATCGATGTTGTGTGGATGTTCATTGTGTGCAGGAACCTCTGCACAAGAACCTTCACACAAAGAATTTCCTCACAACTCAAAATTCTTCGTTTTTTAAACCTAAAAGTACTATTAATTAACAAGGTCTACAAGCAGCGGCAGTCCCTGTCGGGTCTGGAATCCTTACTTCGTTGTAAGTGTGTGCCATCCTTAATCAATCCTCAAGAGACTTATAAATATACAATTAATTTTGAATCAGCTGCCGACCAAGCATAACATGTGACTCATTTCATCATTCCAAACTGAAATCTCGTCGATACAATTATCATAATATATAAAAATATCAACATGATTTTGAGGAGGTCTTCCATTTTGGAGTCCATTAGTCGGCCAGAATTATGATACAAAGCACAGATTTATGTTTTATTCAGCGGCATCTCATCTCCTCCCCACTCTGAAGTCAATGAGTTGGTGATATTCAAGATCTGCAGTTTATTTCGAGCGACTCAAAAGGAATTGCAAGTGGGAACAATTCAAACGCTCTCGTTTACTGCTCGTTTAAGGAAACATAGCGTTCCTTGTGTCAGCATTGAACATCATCACTTTCTGGAATATTGATTTGTTGTTTAAATTTTTTTTGGCCCTTCGAATTTTTTAATTTTATATTAGTTTAAAACCAAAAATTATCATAGTGATCATCCGGCTATGCCATGCGTTCGATCTGTCTTGTTTTATTGGCTTAATCTGCGATGTGGTTTCATTCAATCAATATCGATTTCACAACATTAAATTTAAGTTGGATTAAAATTATTTGCTCTGTTTGAAAGACAGTGAATCAATTTCGGGAGGTATTATTGATTCGATTAAAATACTTATATATGTAACTATATAGTTCTTCCAATTTAATTGAAGTGATTAATATTTAAATTAATGTTTTTAATGAATGTAACATTGATTAATATTTAAATTAATTCTTTTAATGAATGTAACATTCGACTAATCTATTGTATTGTAATTTTGATTTTTAAATTAATATTTTTAATCAATTGTAATTTTGATATTTAAATTAATATTTTTAATCAAAGTAATTTGACTATTCTGTTGTAATTGAATTTCTATACAATACATTGATACAACCATTTCTAGGGAAAAAGTCGTGAACACCATGGCACCATAAAATGTCGTGAACACCATATGTTAGACATGCAATTACACGTTCTTTTAAGATGAAACATATACAATGGAGTTGTCAACTGGCACTATCACTTGCAACAAGTGGTGGGGATATACGGTATACTCGAGTAAAAATGTTTCAACTTACCATCTTCTTCATTTCACCATTACGTGAACCAACAAGGACATGGATTGGGATATCCAACGACATAGGAACTTGGGATTGGGATATCGAGGGGCATAGGAAATCGTCGAGGAGATAGAACTCGAGAATGCTCCATGGAAAATAGAGTTTGGAAAACCAGATTTGATGCCCTCTTGCAAAAGCTTGAATTTTCCATTTCTAAATACTCCAATATTGAGTAGATTGTGTGTGGTCTCAGCTTTCTTCAAGCTCTACCCGACTTCGACGAGAGGGCCTTTCAATCTGCCAGGGAGCAGATGTAGAAATGGCTAGAGGAAAATCCTCGCAAAGGTCGTGAAATTAGCGTATATGGTAGATCAAGAAAAGTGTGTGTCATAATAATTTAACTTTTTTTACTTGTAAATTGATTGTATTGATATTTTATTTTTTTAGTTTAAAAACATATGAAAAAGGTAAAATGGACTTGAAATTTTTGTAATTACATCTCACTTTGTGTCTGTTGTGTTTCTTGCAGGCAAAGAAAATGCAGAGGAACTAAAACTTATGGTGAAAAATTCACTCGCAATAGGTCCATATAGGGTTATACATGGCGTACCCTCAAATTTCCTTTTGATTGATAACGCCCTTACTCGGTTTGGTGTTTGGGGATCAACAGAGCGGTTGGGTTGAGAAATATATTATTCCCAGCACAAACAGAGGGGGGTTGGTTTGCCTCAACTGTTATGTGACTCTATTGTTGCTAAACATCGATCATTGGGCTTGCTACCCTCAATAAGCATCTCTACCTTGAACCTTCCCTATTCTCGAGGTTGCTCTCCTCTAAGCCCAAACCCTCCTTTGATACTTAGAGAAATTAGACTTACTGGAAAAGAACTCGTGCTACGTATAAGGGCTTTATTTCTTGTCTGGATAGATTTCCTTTAGATTTCATTATGGGATCAAGGGAGGCTAGGCTACACCTCACCATTAAGCAGCATAGTATAAGCTACTTCCTCAAGCCCCATGAGCAACGAGTGAAAACTTAGTGGTGGCTTCGCTATATTGATTAAATGGACTGAAAGGCTAATTCATTATATGTAACCCTTCACAGACAATATAATTTATGCAATTATACTACATAATTCACGAAATTATAATGTGCAGCTTACAGATAATATAATTTATGAAATTATACTATGTAGGTTACATACTATAATTTACGCCATTATACTATTACATACAATATAATTTGCGCCATTATACTAAGCAGGTTACAAGAAAAGTAGAAAATATTACCTGTCAGAGCTGCTTCAGCAGGCTTCTCTCTTGTATCCACGAACAAGAAAAAAGGACGAGCAAACCTTGTATCCACAAACAAACAAATAGGACAAGCAAACCTCCCCAGAAAGAAGACCCGGGCTTATAAGGAGTTGTGGAAAAATGCATGTAAAATGGTGTAGGCTATGCGAAGTGTAAGCGTTGTATTATAAAATTATTATGAAACTTGACCAAAGCATTTGACACAAACATTAAGTGTTTCCTTATTAATGTTAAGTATAAAAGAGCATTAAACTAGCATCTAATTGAAATGCAAAGGCTTTTATCCTAAGTTTTAGTAAGAATCCAAAATTCATACTCTTTTCCCTACAATAAGAGGTAGAAACGGAAACATTGAATAAAAAATTGTTTGATTCCATATTTATGTTCAAACATAAGGTAAAATAGCTAAAACCATAGTTGGTCAAACGAATTTAATGTTCGGTCACGCCAAACGATCACTATAGTCCCTACCTCGCCTTCGGAAGGGACTAAATGTTCCATTAATTTATGCCTTTATGCGATGATAAATTCTGCAGGTGCTATATAAATCACTCTATATTGGACAAAGCTACAAATAAGTTTAACTTAACCGTGGAACCAATAATTAGCTTTGTTACACTCATATTAAATAGTGAAGTCTGATTATTAGCAATATAAGAAATAATAAATATCAACTCCATAATAAGTCAAATATAGCTCAAATTAATATCATTTCTTCAAAATTAATCCAATATAGGCTAATTATTAGCTCACGGAAAATCCCTCGTGAGTAATGAAAGATAGTTGATAAGTATTAATCTTAGAAAACATATGAAATGGCTTTAAGTAATAAGGCTAGCTACTCGGTGATGTGGTTCCATTCTTTACAGGAGGTGAGGAGTGGTATTCTCCATAAACGAATAATTGGCTATAGAAAATGGTATAATTATTTCAACTACTTAGGATTCGATTTTCTATCATTGATTAATAATTGTTTGGAAAGGTGCCCCGTGGCTTGAAAACATGCAAGGGGAAGCACCCCACTTAGCTTAATCCACAATCAATCAGAACAAGTTGAGCTCAGATTCATATACATCCACCGGGTATCGAACTTTGCTTTTTAATTAGGAATTCATTGAATTTCCGCATAGAACTAAACAGAAAACTGGATCTTTAATGGACAGAAAGGGGAACGAAGTGATGCATTTATGAGTTGTTCTATCCTCCCCATGTTATTGATTCAGTAGCTCCTATATCTCTTTCAATAGTTCCGAACATTTCAGTTTATCTTCATGGTGAACAACCTGTTGAGATTTTCTGTTTCACAAAATAGGCAAAAATCTCTAATGTGTGACAACAATAGGAATTTGTTGCTAGATTAGCTCCAGTTAGTTGGGAAAGAGTTAATGTATCCTATATTTGTTGTGAGAGGATTTATGAGTCAGTTAGATTCTCTTGGCTATAAAATTCATGCCCGTACAGATATTGGTGAGTGTGAGAGTTTGTGAGGAAAATGATTATTTTGTAATCTCCTGATTAATAATAAGATTTCCGATGCCTATGTTTGGTTGACGTAGCCCAGATTGGTTGGGTGAACCACGTTAATCTTTTGTGTCTTCTGTGTATGATTGTATTGCTGAGTCTGTCTTTGTTTTTCCTTGCGCACTGTTAATCTAACAATTGGTATCAGAGCATGTTGGAGGAGCGCGCAGCGAAGGAGTGACGGGCCCAAAGTCTGCTGGTGGTACTGTGGAACTATGTGAACCTACGTGGGAGTGAATCGTATGTGACTTGCGTGTATGCAAACGATTGCTGGTGGTGCGTATCGCTGGTTAATTGGCTGCTGGTGCGTTGAATGGCGGCAGCGTGCGGTGGTTTTACAGTGCGGTGGTTTACAATGTTCGTGGCTGTGCTGATGTGTTTGGAATAATCAAACGTGCGCTGACATTGCACTGGCCGAGTTGAACTGCTGTCCAACTAAGTGCGTATGTCGTGGAGTGGTGGCTGTGGAACTGCGTGATTGAGCTGTGGCTGTGCACGTAGAAAGGTAGCAGTGTTGTCACATTTCATAAATGGTTGTGAAAGGTAGCAGCGTTATAATTTTTTCTTTTAAGAAATGGTCCACCAAAAATAGAGTCGAACACTAGTTCTTTTTTTTTTTGCATAAAATATTGCCAAATCTATATATGACAAACAGTTCATCATATTTCATAGCAAGACGGGTAAAATTGTATTCTGGTCCTTTGAAAACAAAAGGGATGCCGAACGCTGAAACAAAACAGAATTTTTTTTTGACATTGATTGAATTTGAAATTCATTATAGTAAGATATTTGAGTGGTTCAAAACTCATTTTTCTATTAAGTCTTCAGCGTGTAAATCTATACGATTAATGCCCACTATTAATTGGGAACAGCTGTAAAGTATACCTATTTTGTGGTGCATTCCATATGGTAATAGCTATAGCCTGTATTTTTTGATGGATCGTTAAGAAGGCACTTACCATTCAAAAAATATATATATATTTTTAAGAGCAAAGGCAGTAAGGCACAGGCGTTTGTTTTTTGAGATTAACTACTTTTCTTTAAAAGTTGGCTTTGGAGATTGTTGTTTTTTGGTTGATACAAGATGGCGAAAACTCAGAGTGCCCGGTTTGAAATCAAGAATTTTAATGGCAAAAATATTTTTGAGATCTGGAAGGTGAAGATGTACGATCTGCTTGTCCAACATGGTGTGGCAAAGGCGTTGTTGGGAAAATCCAAACAGCCTTACAACATCACAGATAATGAGTGGGCCGAGATGGATGAAAGAGCAATAAATGTTATTCGACTATGTCTGGCGGATGATGTCTTGTTTAATATCGTGTCGGAGATAACAGCTGTTGGTTTGTGGACGAAACTGGAGAAATTGTACATGACCAAATCCTTAACCAATAGGATTCTCCTGAAGCGACAATTGTACAGTTTGCGAATGAAGGAAGGTACATCGATTGCTGATCATTTGAATGCTTTTAATACTCTTTTGCTGCAATTGCAAAGTATAGAAGTAAAAATTCAATCCGAGGATAAAGCTATTACTTTTTTGTGCTTGTTGCCCGATTCATGGGATCATTTTGTTACTTCCATAAGTCTTAGTTCATCAAAAACTATTGAGTTTGATGATGTAGTTGCATCTTTATTATCGGAAGAAACAAGGAGAAGGTCGCATTCAGAAACCTCTACATCAAAAGCTATGATGGTTAGAGGTTGTTCGAAAGAAAGACACTCCAGTAGGCCGAGCGACTCACGTTCAAAATTGAAAGGGAAGAAGAGTAAGGTAAAGTGTTGGTTTTGTGGAAAATCGAGGCATTTAAAGGACTGTTGGAAGCGACAGCAACAAAATTCTAAAGCAGATTCTTCAACAGAGAAGAAGGAGGCAAATACTACTGTTATAGACATTTTTGTGCTTTACAGCATGAAGCATGAAATGTCCATAATCTAAGGGATCCAAAGTCCCTAAACATGTTGTTCCTACCCCTAGAGGAACAAGGTTAGCAAACCACAGCACTGAATATCAGTTCTCGACCTGAAAACACTCAAAAACAAGCTAATTCGGGATCATGTCAACTGCTCCACTGAGCATCTGCACTGAATGTCAACTGCTCCACTGTGTACCTGCGCTAAATGTCAACTGCAAAGAAGGCTACCTGCGCTGGGTGAGTTTGGCCAAGTGGCACAGTCATTCCTCAAGGTGTCAATTCCCAGGAAGCTTCCAAAACGACACTTGGATCAGAGAATTTGACTGGTGATGAGTAAGAGGGTCTAGATCTCCAAGTGGAAGCAAGAACCTCCAAGTGGACTCAAGAACTGAAGAATAACTGAAGTGGGAGAGGACACTAGTCAGCTTCATGCCAGCCTCAAGCTGACTCATCCTTTCTCCAAAACTCCTATATATAGAACTCTCTCATGAGGTCTAGGGAGGCTGGAATCTTGTGAATGTAAGGAAGTGTTGTTGGTTTGAGTATAGAACTATTGGGTGATTTGCTTGAAGGAGGTGAAGAGGAGATTTCTTTCTGCTGGGAGGTGATGCTGGATTGGGCCTTTTATGGTTGTATCACTTCCTGAACTTTACTTCTTCCATTAATAAAGCATTTGAGGTTCTTCTATATGCATGTGTCTCAATGGTGTATTGTTATACTTGTGTATTTGATTTATCCTAATCCTTGAATCAATTATGAATGTATGCTTCTTGTAGTGAAAGAGCAAGGAGCTGGGAGCAAGCAGCAAAGAGAGAAGATTGGATCAATCATTAGCGGAAGATATCGGTTAGTGGATCTCTTCCTCCTCTATCTTACATCTCATAAAGAAGTAATCTCAAATAGCTTTGCTTTGATTGTTGTTGAGGTACTATCACCCTTAGAGTGGGATAGGGTCATTCCGTATTGGATACTTTTCCCAACAACAAATTGGCGACTCCGCTGGGGATCGTATCTTGTTGGTTGTTTGTGTTTTTGCTATTCATTTCATAAACACAGGGAGTACCGAATCGAACTGCATTTGGAGCTTTCAAATGCAAAGTAGAGGGCAGCTACTCTAGCTCAGTTTCTGGGCATGTTTATGATTTGAAGAGCTGATCCACAAGGACTCTGAATAGCTCTTAGTGATAGCTTTTCATCCTCCTTTTCATCCCTTAGTGTGTACTTGATTGATAGCTTCTGATTTGGCCAAAAACTGTGAATTTTTGAGCAATCTGTAACCCGGAAACTGAGAAAAACGAAAGTTTATCTCTTCATTGCAGGCACTGTGAAGGCAGTCTGCATTTCAGCGCAGATCCCGAAGGGGCTACCTGCGTTGAATGTCAAACTGACAGTGTACTACCTGCGTTGAACCAATTTTTCCTTGTGCTACTGGGGTTCCCTGCTGTTTATTGCCCTGTTTTCATCCTTGTTTTTGCAGCCTGTTATCAGTCAATGTGCCTATCTGAAACCACCTTTCTTTGCCACTATTCCGCCTCGGTTGTATAAAGAAACTGTATTTGTTCTTTTTGTATTTCTTACATCATTTGCAGTTTCCCATAATGAAAGTGAACTAGTCTTGCTGTGGCCTCTTAGATCTAGACCTGTGATAAGTGTCGTTTTGATCTTAAGAGTTAGTTTGTTTGCTGTTCATAGCTGATTGAGCTTTTCCTTTCGTCATATGGTTCGAATTTATATATTTCTAGTGTCGAAACAAGTAAATCTTAAGGTGTCTTTTGATTTTGGACAAGCTTGTTTGCTTTCACTTGAAATTGAATTCAAAGTTATACAACAGCTTTCTTTTTGTATTACATCAACATTAAGAAAGAGAAAAGAAATACCTGCATTGTGCATGTGCATTTTGACAGTTTGCATGTTGATTTAGGAAAAAGTGCATTAGTGTGTGCTCTATGATCTGTGTGAAAAGATGATGTCTTTCTTTTCCCTCAGTAGTTAAGATTTTCAAAGTTCAAAGATTGAAAAGCTTGCTTATCATCTTAGACTGCATTTAGGAGTGTTATCATACATCTCGTGGTGATCCATAAAGGCAAACTACTAAACAAGATCAACCTAAAATGAGTTGAATTTACATAACAACGCTTTGAAACATAACGCAAACACATAGAGGTCTAAGCTAGAGACGTGTTCCGGCGTCATTAAACGTGATATCTTAGCGTTGAGTGGTTGGGTGATTCCTCCACGGTGAAGCGATAAGTATCAATACGGACTTGTGCTCCCACGTACCGTCGCGTATATATTGGGAGACCCCTATAGGAACAAAGCCTTTATCCATAGGAAGCCATGTCGGCCGCCCTACTGATCGCAATGCAGTGAACACAACATTCACGAAGATCGACCACCCGTACCGTAAAACGTATTCTGTGGTTTTGCGAAAAGTTTGGCACACCCTCTACCTAGAACTCCAGAGTAGTTTCTTTTGGCCTTTTTCCAACTCTATAACTGAAAAAGTCCATCCGAGCATTTTTCACTTCGGGCTCGTTAAAACATCAAAGGAGACTAGAGTCATCTTTAGCTTTTTCTCGACTCTTTAAAAGTGAAAAAGCAAGTTGTGTCTAAGCGTCGTTAAAATTTATTTTAAACGGAATAATCATCACCATTCCCTCGTTGATCTTCGAAGTTAGTCTATTGGCATCGTAAGTTCTTGTAGAATCGCTAAGAAATCTTTTGGATAGACTAGATATGTCTGAGCAACCGTCGACATCTAGGACTGTGTCATCCGACACAACAGCAGCAGAACCTCCTGCTGCTACTCCAACAATGTACGCCGGTATACCATCTGTCCCGGCAAGTTATCAACAACAAGCCGGAGTCCAATCAGGGACGACGACATGGTTAGTTCCTATTTCTTCATCCGGATTATCATCTGGTATTTCTTATGTTGAAACTCAACAAATTGATCCAATGTGTCTTCAAAGGCCAATTTACCCTTTAAGTACTGGATTTCCACCATATGGAGGGCAGTATGCTCTTTCATTGTTCCCTCCCAGAGAACAACCATATGGGAGTTTGTTACACTAAAAAATGTCACCATGGCTATTTACAGTCGGTATGGCTCAATCAACAGTCATACTACCCTTTTGAGCAAGTCTTATGCCTCTGCTATTCATGTCAAAATCCAAGAAAGAGAGAAAGTCCTTATAAAATATGTTTATCTCTGGGTACGCAGGTTCTCTCAAGCCTTGCCTGCGGGTACGCACCTTTTGTTCACAAAGTCTGCGTCCAAGGATGCTCTGTATCTAAAGGGGCAGGTGCGTCCCTCTGAAAAGGTTAAAATGCGCGAGTTTCATCTTCAAAAACTTACTTGTGGTCACTTCTAGAGCTTTCTAGAAGTTTCTTGGATGAATATTGAGCGCCTCCAGATGGTTCATGCACTCCTATCAAAGAGGAACTTATCCCATCAATAAGGGAGTGATCCCATCCAAAGAGGGGACTATCCCATTGATGGTGGACCTGATTAACTTCCTCTTGAGCACTATAAAAAGAGGCATTGAGCCAGAAGGAAGAAGGTTGAAAGCTATAGATTTCTAAGGGTAAATGCTGCAGGAATTAGGACTCCCATTTAGAAGTTTGTGAGGAGAGATTGTCACCCTTACTTGTTCTATTTGGAAGTGGGTGAGCTTTGTCAAAGTAGAGGAAGACTCTTGTGGACCCTGGAAGGAGCTTGCACAACACCAAGGCTCAGGTTGTAATGGTTCCTTTTGATTACCTTTAATGCAAATTGGTCCATTCTTCTCAATAGCTTGTTGTTAATGGGTTATTTCATGTACTCCTTGGTCTATATGTTGAATATGCTTTGTTTTATGTTATAATCAGGTGCTATTTAATTGTTTGACTATTGGTGATTGCAGGTTTTGGAGAACGGGAGGAGCTCATCCGGATCAACAAAGCTTGGACTTCTACAACAGCGTTTGGACAGAGGTAAGAACGAAACACTTGATTTCTCATATCATAATGTATGTTTAGAGAAGGATAGCTCCAGTTTGTTTTGTTTGTCATTAGAATGTCTTAGACTTCTAGGAAGGTCAGCTGTGTCCGCACCCTTGACTGATTCCGTGTGACAAATTGGCGACTCCACTGGGGACAGTTTCCATTAATGAAAAGAGTCCTTTCTTTTGTTTGAACTTTGCTTTGAGAAAATTGGTTTATTTTTCTGGTTTTGGCTCTGTGATCTTGTCTCTGGGTGGGTTAGCTTAGGATTAGTTTGATTTTTGGTTTTCTTGAGTTTTTCAGTAGGACGCACCCTCTGAGTGCTGCACAGTGCGTCCCTGGACGCACTTTTTCTGTGTGCAGAGAGCGGGCCCGCACCTGTGCTAACGGGTTGCCTGCGTCCCCTGCCAAAATTTAAGAAAATTCCATTTTTTGCCTTTTTTGCTCTTAGATTTTGTTTTTTCTTAGTTTTTTCTGCTCAGATTCATCAGTCCCTTGTCCAGAATCTTCACCTGAACTGGTTTCATTAGCATTAAGTGTTTTAGTGGATTTCGTCGAAGTGTGAGCCCTAGGGTTTGATTTTGAGTAGGTCTTGTAGTGACTTTAGCGGTAGGAATTGTCAAAGCCTTAGATCTCTCTGGTTTTGTCAACTTTCTAAGAAGTCAGACCTGTTCTAAAAGTCTACCTATAGAAGTAACTTACCATCAAGTTGTCTTTTGGGCCATTTTCGAAGTGCTTGTTATTTAAGTCTTGAATTCCATTTTACGAAAAGAACAAAAAGATTTGAGTTTTGTTTTGGCTAGTCTTTTGATTCTGCATTAGCTAGCCCTTGATTTGTTTTTGATCAAGTAAAACATCCTAGAATCGCCTTTATGAGCTTTTGCCTTGTTAGGTTTACTTAGAGTAATCTCTCTTTTGGTTTGCTTGTGAGTCAAAATTTCATAGTTTTGTAGCTTTTGAGATTGTTTTTTGTTAAAAGTAGGTTTACATGCTTTATTGAAAAAGAAAATACAAAAATATCTCCTTTGAAAAGTTTTGTTTCAAGTAGTTTTAAAAGTTTTTGAAAGAAAAAGAGATTTTCGTGCAAGTAAAGAGTGGTTATGTTTGTGTGCTCAAAAAGAAAAAGAGAATTGTTTCTTTGATTGTCTTTTCTAAAGAAGTTGTTTTCTCTAAAAATTGCATTCTCTCAACTCTTTTAGTTAAAGATTTTCATTGAAAAAGCAAAAGTAGTATAGATCATCTTAGGTGCATCTTTATAGTGGTTGGAGTCGAGTCTATACACCATTGGTTTCACTTCCATCACCTTGTGACTTTAAAGCACAACCTTAAAAGTAACGCTTAAAGTAAAATTGAACTAGTAACTTTTATTTTCTAGGACTCTGAAGCACCAACTTAGCTTAGGCTAGTGTCTTGGAGTAGGTGAGTACTTAACTCTCCAAGGCAGTAAAACAAACAAGTAGTCGATCTTGTGATAGAATCAAATCCAATTGTTACATTTACACTCTGGGAAAGCTCCTCTTAAAGGAGAAGCACGAGCTCGTGTCTGAACCAGTGAGGGGATCATTCCCCCCTCGTTGGGAACGACGCCAGGCAGTACGTATTACAAACGGTAAACCTCGGATTAACCATTGTCGAGGAGCCAGGGGTCACTTATCGGTAAACCTTGGATTACTGTCAAGGAGCCGGTAAGGGGATTGAGCTTGCTACTCTGCCCTTGCGTGCTGTCGGAGTTTAGACTGTTCCCCCAGGTGTACTTGTGGCCGTTGGTAACATTAGTGACCATAATCTCTAGGATTCTACCCAAGGTGACGGTGGAGGGAAGGTCCCACTGTACCTGGAGCAGACGTCGGCTATACTCACTTGGATTTTCTGGGGGGTTCACTTCACTAGAGACGGTTAAAGTGGAGGAACTTGGTCCAGTCTATTCATTAAGCAGGTTGTCGGCGTAACTGTTCCACCCGCCATTTCTGTACTGAATCCTGCGAGGTTGGACCTAATCACCAACTAGCGCTTTTGGTCCGGAAGATACTGTTTGTGTTTGGTTTGACGCCCTAGATTCTTTAGGCGTGTGATTCAAATTTGTTTGGTTCTTTAGAGACTTTAGGTGGTTTGATTTGAAATTTTATTTTGTTTGCGTGTGTAGTAGTTAAAAGTTTTTAGCTGTGGCGGAATTACCGAGACAGTCCCGTAGAATTCGGGGCCAGTCTCCTGAAGTTATTTCTGTGGCCGAATTGTTGAGAAGATCCCGTAGACTTAGGGGTGAACCTCCTCGAGACGACCCCAGTAATTTAGAAGGTTTAAAGGTCCTTGTAACTCCTCCTAGTGGTAGTAGAGTAGGTTCACCTGAAGAAGGAGAATCTTCCTTGGTAGTCCATCCAGATTACCAAAGTTTAGAGACAGGTTATAATCCCGAAGCTGTTACAGTTTTTGAACTTGTTGGTAGTTTTTCGTCTGCTAGCGATACAGGCGAAGAACCAAAAATATCTGAACCTGTTACTCCAACTCCTAGTGTTCCTGATTCACCGAGAATAGAAAGAATTATTACCGAAAATCTTCCTGTTGGTTTGATTGCTATAGAAGAACTTGTTCCAGAGGAAGAAATAGGCGTCTCTGATCCTGAAGATCAAATTACCCTTGATCTAAGGGAGCGTGAATCCATCTTTTACAGTCCCCCTAGAAGTACTACTTGGTACCTTTCGTTAACCAATTATTTAGACAAATTTGGTTTTTCCACACCTCGAACTCCTTTTCCACCTAGAGGAATTCATACTCCTGTAAATATGTCTGGTCAGTCATCTGTGTTTACACAAAGTCCTGAATCTTTTTTACATGGCGGTCCTTCTGTTCCTACTGGGTATCAATCTCTTTCTGGTACCTTTGCGGGAGCGTCTCCTCAACCCATTGATCATGGGTTATTAGTTGGAAACAGTGGTAATGTACCATTGAGTGTAGGAGACATTTACATGATGTCAGGTTCAGTTCCCGTTACCCAACCTCAAGGTGGCTAATTACCGCCTGGGGGGCAACCTTTGTTAACGCCTGGGGGGCAACCTCAAGGTACTTCATTCGTGTCTGGGGGGAAACCTCAAGGTCAGTACGCTCCTATGGGGCAATACATACCTCAAGGTCAACCCCAGCCTCAATATGTACCCCAAAGTCAACCTCAGTATCAATATCAACCTCAAGGATGGCAACCTCAAGGATGGCAACCCCAAGGGTATCAACCTCAAGGATACCAACCTCAAGGTCAAGGTCAACCCCAGTACCCGTATTTACCTCAAGGTTATCAACCTCAGGGTCAATACTCAGGTCAAAGTTATCAACCACCTCAAGGGCAATCATATGGGACTGCACCTTACAATTATCAATCCTATCCTCAATCCGGCTATGGATCTCAGTACCCTCAACCTGTTATGGGTCAATACCCTGGAATGTTAGTGTGGGATCCGTCACAGGGTCAACAGATGTTGCAGCCAAGTATACAGTCGGTACCTCAAGCAGGACAACTTGTAGTTCCTGGTCCACCCCAGCAACCGCAACCTGTCCAGTCAAGTGTTCAGACCCTTGTAACTTCGGTAGTTACTCAGCCACCAATTGCACCTAGTACTCCATCTCAAACGGCTGCAGCAACTACCGCCACATCTACCATACTTACTTCTGGAGTATCGACGGCTCCGGTTTCTACTGTCCCTGTAACCACTCCTCAGACATCTGTACCGTTGTCTGGATCTACGATTCAAACCACAGTCCAGATGCCTGTAGGCCAACCTGGTATAAGTACGGTTGTTACTACTCAACCTCAATTTGTTCAACCTCCGTACCAGGGACAGTATCAACCTGGGCAAGCTGTCCAACAACCGGTTTACCAGTATCAACCGTATCCTGGGTACACTTATCAACAACCTCAGCAACCCCAGTACGGTCCGGTTAATCCTGGTTTTCCAGGAGGATATAATATCCCAAATGCGACTCCTGTTCCTAGTTATCCTGGATATCCTCCTCCTGGGGCCGGTATTGTGACCCAGAGTTTTAGAGATCCTAACCGACAGTTACCGTTTATCGCAACTTTGGATTTACTAGACTTGACGCGCCTAACGAACGATCCAATTCAATATCTTCCGTTCTGGCCGTCAATGCCAAATAAGTTGCCCAGCGATATACCCAAGTTCAAAGGTAAGTCTGGAGAGGATCCGTCCAATCACGTGATGACTTACCACCTCTGGTGTGCTTCAAATTCCATCTCGGATGATTCGATCCGTTTACGTCTTTTTCAGCGTACACTCATTGGTCTCGCGGCCAAGTGGTACATTGAGTTACCACGGGCCTCTTTTTACAATTTTAGCCAGTTAGCTACTTCATTCTTAACTCATTTTCAGTTACCAGTCAGATACGATAACGGTACAGAGTTATTAACTTCACTAAAACAATCAACCTCCACGTATATTTCAGATCACATCCATGAGTGGAGACGTCGAAGAAGGTTAGTGAAAGTTTTTATCCCGGACCAAATCTTAGCTGAATGGTTTGTTAAATCATTATTACCAAGAATTACTGAAGATGTAGCTAAGGCCGGAGTAGTTACTGAGGAGCAAGTCATTGCTCAGGCACAATACCTTGACTTAGTTTACACGCAGTCGGGTACATTACACGAGAAGATTCCGGATCTTCCAAAGTCAAACCAAATCGCTGCTGCTCCTTCGGGATCTCATGCCGCTGATGGTATGATTGGTATCGTGACTACAAAGAGCAAGAAGAAGTCTTCCAAGGCTTCAACTACTCCTATTATCACTTTGCCCGATTCCCCGACAGGAGAGTCTTCTCCTGAACTTACCGCCGATATTCACGCTGTAGAGTCATCTACGGCCAAATCAAAAAACGGTGGAAAGAAGAAAGGAAAGAAGAAGGCTAAAGCAGACAAGGCTCCAAAGGAGAAAACTGAAAAGTCGGAAACCAATGACGAAAAGCGCAAACCTCGATATCCTTGTCTCATTTGTGAAGAGGATCATTTTACGAGAGACTGCCCTCATCGGGCCGAGGTAGTGAAAATAGTCAAAGGTTCTCCCACTCCTGCTGTGTTAAAAAATCCATTTCCGGAGCAGGAGAATAAGATGATAGGTTCTTCCTCGAATGCCAGTGAAGAACCCATTTTGATGATGTCTCATGTGAGGATTGCGACTCGATCGCAAGATTATGGTAGTAAGAATCCTGTTGATGGCAAGGAAGCAGAATCTTCTCACTCTAACCCATCAACCTCAGCTCCTGGTTCCGATCCACTACAGATCGAGAAACCTAACCCAGACTTAGTAATTAAACCGCCCGCCAAGGGTGTACTTCGAAGGTCTGCTTTCAATCCACATGCGAGAGCGGCCCAGAATTACAACATTGTTGAGGACTTAGCTGTTTCACCCTCAGCAATGTCGGCGTTAGAAGTGCTGCAATCATGTCCAGCACAACGAAAATTGCTTTTGTCGGCTATAGGAGCTGTTGACGTTCAGGATCCGAATCTAATGATCTTCGATTTAGAAAATAGTACACCACGACTCCCCCATCAAATGGCTTTCCAAATTCCAGTGATAGTAAAAAACAGGCCTATTCATCGCACTGTGATTGATGAGGGAGCTTCTACGTGTATTATGTCCATTCAATGTTGGAGATCCCTTGGTTCTCCTTCGTTGAACCAATCCCCCACCATCCTTAAGGCCTTTGATGGCCGTGGGTTCCGTCCGTTTGGTATTTTACAAGAATTGCCTATAGGGGTAGAAGGTAAAACCGTTAGTCTGGATGTGGAAGTGGTTGATGCCCCTCTAGACTACAACCTTCTTTTGGGTCGAAGTTGGTCATATGCTATGACAGCGGTCGTTTCATCGGTCTTCAGAGTAATTAAGTTTCCACACAACGGTAAGATCGTGACTATTGATCAGTTGACATACTTTTCATCCGACCCAGCCTCTTCAGAGAGT
Organism: Pinus tabuliformis; assembly: GCA_031772625.1. Taxonomy (NCBI): domain Eukaryota; kingdom Viridiplantae; phylum Streptophyta; class Pinopsida; order Pinales; family Pinaceae; genus Pinus; species Pinus tabuliformis. Next base: position 528,597,476 of record CM062816.1, on the reverse strand, counting down.
ATCCAGCATGTCGGTAAGACGACAATCCCTTATAAGGACGTTGGTGTAGGTTTAGTTAAAGATTCCGGTTTACTGGGAACTTTTCCTCTCCCTCCACTCAGCGTAGAACCTTCGTTTGCAACAATTCATATGATCACGTCAGAAAACATTATTTATGATGATCCTTGGTATGTTCCATCTGACTCTGAGTTAGACTCATTCGGTGATGTTATGCCGTTGAGTCCGTATGAAATTGCTTATGAAGCTCTTATGTCTTTTACCGACTTTCATTCAACCGAAGTCGACCAAATGAATGTGGTCAGTGAAGAATCCCTTTTCACCCCAACCTTAGAACGGATAGCGTTTCCCGAAGTCGTGTCATCTGACGAACAACTTCGCGAAATCCTAAGTGTAGACAATCTACCATGGGAGGATCTCCATCACAGATCTTCGTTTTTACCTAAGGATGATGCATTTGAAAATGATTTTTCATCTATCTTTACCGCTGAATATGTCAAAGACGCTCAGGATCCAACGAAACATTCTGATTCAGAGTTGAATTTAGGGAATATTTCTCGTACTATTCCCATTGATATTTCAGTGAAACCCGGAATTGAGGAGAACATTCATATAGGTGCCTCATGTACAGAAGAAGAAATCCAAACTTACAAGGCCCTATTCCAAGAATTCCGCGATGTGTTTGCATGGTCTTACGAGGAAATGCCGGGAATCGATCCTGCCATTGTTGTTCATGAAATCAAAACCTACCCGGATGCTAAACCCATTCGGCAACGGTTGCGTCAGATTCACCCTCGAAAAGCGGCTGCGATTAAAGCAGAAGTCGAAAAGCTGTTGAAAGCAGGTTTCATTTATCCGATCCCGTTAACGGATTGGGTATCGAATATTGTTCCCGTCAATAAGAAACAAGGAACAATAAGAATCTGTATCGACTATAGGGATATCAATCGAGCTTGTCCAAAAGACAACTATCCTACGCCTTATATCGATCAAATTATTGATGATTGTGCCGGAAGTGAAATGTTTTCCTTCATGGATGGTTTTTCGGGCTATAATCAAATCAATATTCTACCTGCCGACCAACCAAAAACGGCATTCATTTGTCCATGGGGAACGTTTGCTTATTGCAAATTACCTTTTGGGCTTAAGAATGCCGGAGCCACTTTTCAACGGGCGATGTCTTACGCATTTCACGACATCAAGCACATTGTGCAACCGTATCTCGATGATTTGCCTGCTCATTCTTTACGACGAGCTGATCACCTTAACCACCTACGAGCAATCTTTATGAGGTGTAGGCATTATCGAATTCGATTGAATCCCCACAAGTGTGTTTTCTGTATAGAAACAGGTCGATTGCTGGGATTTGTTGTTTCAAAAGCCGGCATTCGCGTCGATCCCTCGAAAGTCGAAGCGATCATCAAATTGCCTCCTCCTTCGAGTTTGCGCCAACTCCAAAGTTTGCAAGGGAAAGCGAACTTTTTACGTTGATTCATCCCAAACTACGCCGAGGTCACTAAAGGTTTTACACGGTTGTTGAAACAGAACGTTCAATTCTTTTGGGACGAGATTGCCCAACAATCTTTTGATGCACTTAAACACGCGTTGACCCATGCACCGTTATTGCATCCTCCCAACTACAACCAGGACTACTTCTTATACCTCGCAGCTTCACATTCCACCATTGGGATGGTGTTAGTTCAAGAAGATGAATTCGGAGCTGAACATGTGATATATTATCTTAGTCAACCCTAAATCCCACTGAGTTAAAATATTCACATGTGGAGAAATTGGCCCTGGCAGCCGTTCAAGCTGTCCAGCGTTTTCGTCACTACATTCTTCTCCGTAAAACTACAGTTATTTCGGATTGCAACCCTATGATTTACATTTTGACAAAACAATTGCTAGGGGGCAAGTACTCTAAATGGATCGTTATCCTGCAAGAGTTCGACTTGGAGTTCGAGAATTCCAAGTCTAAGAAATCTTTAGTTTTTGCGGAATTGATGTGTGATTTCCCGCGTACTGACACAGAGACTGTGGCAGAAGAGTCCATTGCGGACGAATCTTTGTTTCTTATCAGTACTTTAGATCCGTGGTTCGGGGATATAATCATCTATCTCCAAACCCAAACCTTTCGGCCTGAAGCTTCCAAAGAGGAACGGCGGAAAATTAGGTTTCAATCCCAGCAATATAAAATTATTGGAGATACACTTTATCGCCGGGGGGCAGACTTAGTTTTTCGACGTTGTCTAACTCACGAAGAGGCTGAGAGAGTTTTGAATGATTGTCACTCTGGAGCATGTGGCGGTCATATGTCTGGGTATGCCACAGCTCAGAAGGTGTTGCGCGCTGGTTACTTCTGGCCATCTATGTTTAAAGATTGTATCATTGCAGTCCGGAAGTGCCACAACTGCCAAGTGTTTGATCGAAAGATGCGCGCACCACCTGCTCCTCTCCACCCTATAATTGCCGTTGGTCCATTCGCCAAATGGGGTATCGACTTTATTACTTGTAACCCTCACTCGGCCGGGGGGCATGCATATATCATCCTCGCGGTTGATTATTTCACTAAATGGGCCGAGGCGATGCCTACATTCGACGCAAGCGGCAAAACAACTGCAGTTTTCATATTCAATCATATAATAACTAGGTTTGGTGTCCCACAAGCAATTATTACTGACCATGGAAGCCATTTTCGAAACACCATGATGACTGAACTTACAAGCCAGCTTGGTTTGCGCCATGACAGCTCTACTCCTTATTATCCGCAAGCCAACGGTTTAGTTGAGTCTATCAACAAAGTTCTGGTTATCATGATCCGACAAACCATTGGTATTCATCGGTCGAATTGGCATAACATGTTATTTTCGGCGCTATGGGCATACCGAACCTCAGTGAAAACCTCAACAGGGTTCACTCCTTTCCAGCTAGTTTATGGCTTAGAAGCAGTGTTACCCATTGAATGTGAAATCCCATCACTTCAAATGGCTGTCGAATTACTTCCAGCTACTTCCGAAGAGGAGAAACGTTTATTGTACTTAGCTAAATTAGATGAGACTCGACGTGACGCTACATTGGCAATCGAGACTCACACGAAGCGAATGAAAGCTCAGTATGATAGAAATGTGACCCCTCGAAGTTTTTCGGAGGGAGACCTAGTGCTCTTATATGATCAAGCTAACGATAAGCTAGGTGCTGGAAAATTCGTTCCTATGTGGCATGGACCCTATATTGTAAAGCGAAAGCTAGCAAAAGGGGCTTATGAGCTAGTAGATTTTGATGGGGACTCTTTGGATAAACCCAGAAATGGGCTTTACCTAAAGAGGTATTATGCTTAAATGGTGGGTATGGAGATTTTTAGTTAGGTTAGGTTTTCTTTCTAGCTAGTTTGATTGTTAGTTAGTCAGTGTGCTTAGCTTAGTGAGTGTGTTTTTCGTCGGTATTCTGGCTTATCTTGGTTTTGCTCTTGATATTGTAGATGTCGACGCCCCTCCAAACATACATTGGATTCACTGATGGTGCTTGTCGTAGTACACGGAATATCTCTTCCGCAGCTTGGGTTATCTATTCACCCTCTGACGAGTTAGTTTCTATGCATGGGGTAAGCCTCGGTCAAACAACGAATAACATTGCAGAATACAGTGCAGTGGTTGAATTATTATCCGAATCTATTTCATTTGGAATTCGACGTTTGATAGTGAGGTTAGATTCTGAACTTGTTGTATTACAGCTTAATAGAGTTTATGCCATTAGAAATCCTGTGTTATTAAGGTTGTTTTTGAGAGTGCGTCTCTTGGAACGTGAATTTGATTACATTGAATATCAGCATATTCCAAGGTCCTTAAATACATTAGCAGATGCAATTGCTTCTCGAGTGTTGGATAGACATTTACGATAATCATGCAAGTAAATTTAAAAAACATTTCGCCATACATGTTAAACAAGATAAGCCGGTAATAGTGATATATATATAGATAGGAGTGTGTCAAAAAATATACATCGTCTTCGATCATAGGTTGAAAAACACCTTATGATCGGCAAAATGATAAGTACAAAAAGACAAAAATGTCACATGTGTCTACAAAGTAACTAGCCAATCACTGGTGGTGCTCCCTGTACGACACCACTGCACGAGCTACTTTGCGCAAAAATCTCCTCAACGGTCCAGGGACCGCGACTACGTAGCGCTGCAGTCTGATAGGAATATCGTCCATAGATGTCTCTGGTATATCTGCCGTCAGACGCTGTAGATCATGCTCCAACTCAGTCAGTACCTCCGCAGCCGCCGCGTCCTGTGGGGCCGGTAGCGGTGCAACTGGATGTCGCCTCTCAAAAAGCCGGAGGTTGGCTGGACGCTGTGGACCAACATCTGCATTTTGAAAACTTTACTGTCAGTTTGAGACGATATATATAAAAAAAACAAAAAAATACATAATTTGAAAACTCGTGAAAAATAAAGTACCTCTGTCATCCCATTGTTCTCCCTGTGGAAGAACCATGTCCGGATCACCTCGAAAATCTATTCCGGCATACGGAAAATCCTGGATCGCAAACACCTGGTCCTCTAACCAGTGAAAATAACTGTCAGTAAATCGAACAACTGCCGCACCCTCGTCCGGATGCCGGGCCATCACAGCAACCCATCGTACCAGCTTTGGCTCCTGAGGACCTGAAATATCAACAGTGAGATGCTGAGGGATCAGCATTGGTACCCTCTCTAAGGCAAAGCTCACGACTATAGGCCCATATCCAAAGGTCTTTAGTCTGCCGGTCTTTGCCTTGGTCAGTTGGACTTTCAAGTTAGCCAACAGTGCATCACACCAGTTGAAAATGGTGCCTTGGAGACAATCAATTGCCATCCGAAATTGAGACCCAGTAGCAATATGTAAAGTGGCTGAGCCACAAATTATGGTCACAGTGAAAGCCAAGACCATGAGTTCACGTTGAGAGACATATTTGATCTCTATGCCTTTCTTGTGCTCTCGATCAGGTAGGCACCAATCTGCTCGGAGACTATCAAGGGATTGGCCACCCGGCCTAGTCCCAGCCAGATTGAGTTGCTCACCTCTGTTCGGCAAGCCAGTAAGAAAGTAAATGTCAGCAGGCTCTATCTCGAGTTTTTGCCCGCCGATATAAAAGCATTGTTCCTGAACATTCCATCTCTCGACCAGCCACTCCAAGAACCTTACCTGAGCTCTCATACCGGGAATGGACCAGTATTTGTATAAACCACATCCTCTTAGGGCATCAAGGGAAGGTTGATGATTGATTGCAGCTTCATCAACCTCCTCATGCTCTCTTTCTCTCCAATCCAGCATGATAAGTGCCCTACACATGATTAAACAGGCATTAAAATTAGTTTTAAGAAATTTCATTGGTTGGTTTGGGAGTTTGGGGTTTAAAAACCCGCGTTTTGCGGAGGACGCACCCCGCGTTTGGCACACAGTGTGCCGGGACGCAGGTGGCCTGAAGGCAACCTGCGTCCCCCGACCTTTTCCCTGTGTAGGAAAAAGTCGGGGGACGCAGGTCAGCCTTTAGGAAAGCTGCGTCCCCCGCAGGGCGGTTTCCAAAACCCAAAACCCCCTAAAAATCAAAAATGAAACTTAAAACGAAATTCTAAACGGATGAAATTGACAAGGAGGATGTTGTGAAATACCTGGAAGAGACAGCGTTCGATTCTAATGGTCAGATTTTCCGCAGCGACCACGGGAAGTTTCTTGTCAAAAGCTCCTTTTTCAACTTCAACAGTCAAACGGTAAAAATGACATGGTAAAAAGTCTTTTTATAGGTTTTTTGGATGAATTTGTTCATTTTTCACCATGAAAAGATGTTTTTCGATGAATTTTTGCCTATCTTAAACAGGTATGAGTAATGTGTCGCTTTTGTGCAGGACAAAGGGACTTAGAGGGAAAAATGTCATTTTTCACAAACAAAATATCAGAGTCATCTTTTAAGCCCTTTTCTGACTCCTAAAACATGAAAAGATTGCCGAGCGTTTCTTTTACACTCGTTAAAACGGAATTAAAAGACGGTCCCCTTATAACTCTTTTCTGACCGTAAAATCAGGAAAAGATAGTCGTGTTTTTGTCGTTTCAAACTCGATATGGAAATAAAACGACGTGTCCTTGATCGCTTTTTACTTTTCAGGTCAGTGACACTAACTATGAAAGTACTCCTTGGTCGTAAGATCAAGCGGTTCCCCCAGGTATTATTTTATACTTTTTCGGGCTTGAGGGACACAAATTTACGAAAAAGTTCAACTTGGAGTTTCCTTAAGTTTTTCAGACTCTCTAAAATTGAAAAACGCCGAGTTTCTCCTATACTGGGCTCGTTAAACATTCCATAGTAAAGGACCTGTTCAATTACAAACAGGAACGAACCACTCCTTCCTAGGGTTCGAATCAAAACTAGGTTGGACTCGTCCGAAGGATGAGCTTATAATCAAGCATATGTTATCCTCCTCAAGCTTGTTAAAAATAAAGAGGTACTTGCCAGAAATGGTGGGGGAAAAGAGAGAAGAATGAGCCTATTTGTTACCTTTTGTCTCAAAAGAAACTTTATTACCACTCTTGGACACGACACTTTTCATTCACCTGGGTTGGGAAATCTTTTACCTCACAGTCAATCAAACCACTTTTGAAAGTCTTTAACCGGGTTCCGGGGATCAACTTTGAGTTATTTAGCACCAAACCATCTGTCGTGTCGTTATGTGTTCAAGAGGTCTGCAAACAAAACTTTCATCTGCAAAATACTTGTCATCCATTTGACCATCTCTGAGTAAGTCCTTACAGCAATATTTCTTCAACTTGAACAATGATTTCGTGTTGTGGGCTTGCCTGCAACGAGTCTCTTTCTATCGACATCAGCACATTATCTAGAGAGATGACTTAGAAATTGTCAGTGCCTTGAAGTCTGCATGCATCAATGGCAGGTTTCTCGCCTTTGACGTCAGTTTACATCATTGACTTTCGATCGAAGGATTCCGTGAAATGTTCGACACCAACTCATTCATTCACATCTCATGGATTGTACTGGGTACTTTGAGAACCATTGACATTACTGGTGGTCTCTCTCACGCTTGTTAACAGTTCACATCATCGACTGGTAATCAAGTGGTTTCTACCATGTTCGACATCGACTCATTTATTCGCATTGCTAGAATCGTACCAATTCGAGAAGTAGGAATGAAGACCCTGGATCAAATCTTTACCATCCAGGCTACGAGGAGTTTTGTATTCATTATCTAAGTAGACTAATCATAAACAGATGGCTGCGCCCATACTGTGTCTACAAAAGTCTATGATTATGATGTACTACAAAATCATTTCTGTATCAGAGTAGTTTAGTCTGTTAGTTAAAGTTTTCATCTGAGTATGGGAATGCCTACCTCAGTGATGATATAATCTTATCCATGTATTTTGTATTGAAAATTGCAGGTTCCAACCAGGTTCTCCACGAGATAATCCTCGAAATGATAAAGCGCTTCACCCTTCCTAGATAATACAAAACCCTAATCTATTCCAGGCTTCGCACTTTAGGGGGCAATCTGTTACACTAAAAAATGTCACCATGGCTATTTACAGTCGGTATGGCTCAATCCATAGTCATACTACCCTTTTGAGCAAGTCTTATGCCTCTGCTATTCATGTCAAAATCCAAGAAAGAGAGAAAGTCCTTATAAAATATGTTTATCTCTGGGTACGCAGGTTCTCTCAAGCCTTGCCTGTGGGTACGCACCTTTTGTTCACAAAGTTTGCGTCCAAGGACGCTCTGTATCTAAAGGGGCAGGTGCGTCCCTCTGAAAAGGTTAAAATGCGCGAGTTTCATCTTCAAAAACTTACTTGTGGTCACTTCTAGAGCTTTCTAGAAGTTTCTTGGATGAATATTGAGCGCCTCCAGATGGTTCATGCACTCCTATCAAAGAGGAACTTATCCCATCAATAAGGGAGTGATCCCATCCAAAGAGGGGACTATCCCATTGATGGTGGACCTGATTAACTTCCTCTTGAGCACTATAAAAAGAGGCATTGAGCCAGAAGGAAGAAGGTTGAAAGCTATAGATTTCTAAGGGTAAATGCTGCAGGAATTAGGACTCCCATTTAGAAGTTTGTGAGGAGAGATTGTCACCCTTACTTGTTCTATTTGGAAGTGGGTGAGCTTTGTCAAAGTAGAGGAAGACTCTTGTGGACCCTGGAAGGAGCTTGCACAACACCAAGGCTCAGGTTGTAATGGTTCCTTTTGATTACCTTTAATGCAAATTGGTCCATTCTTCTCAATAGCTTGTTGTTAATGGGTTATTTCATGTACTCCTTGGTCTATATGTTGAATATGCTTTGTTTTATGTTATAATCAGGTGCTATTTAATTGTTTGACTGTTGGTGATTGCAGGTTTTGGAGAACGGGAGGAGCTCATCCGGATCAACAAAGCTTGGACTTCTACAACAGCGTTTGGACAGAGGTAAGAACGAAACACTTGATTTCTCATATCATAATGTATGTTTAGAGAAGGATAGCTCCAGTTTGTTTTGTTTGTCATTAGAATGTCTTAGACTTCTAGGAAGGTCAGCTGTGTCTGCACCCTTGACTGATTCCGTGTGACAGAGTTTACAACAAAGTTCAGGTCAAACTGGAATTACATCCAGCGGTTGGGTACCATTACTGCCTCAACAACCAGGGGTTGTATATTCAATGCAACCAGTACACCCTGTGTCGAATATTCCCACCATACCTGCTATAGTGAATGCGTCGCAAGTACAATCTCCACCTGTTGTATGTCAACCCCAAGTTTCTCAGGTTGCAATACAACAGCCTCTTGTCCCGACAACTCAATCACAATCTCAGGTTAGTGCCTCCTTATTTGGAGCGACCCAGGCTCAAACAAGTACTGTGACTCCTCATCTTGGTCAATCATCCAGTATTGGTCAACAGCAAATGGTCCAACAACTAGAGCTGGTTCAATCCCAACAACCGCCATTAAAGCAATCATATCGAGGACCTGAGCAACAAGTCTTTGTAAGTAATGGGCAGCCATACTATAATGGTTATGCCCATCAACCTTGTCAAAGTTGCCAGCATTATGCTGGTTTGCAAAGACCCATTGCTCAGGCGATCCCATCTTATCCTGGGTATGCTTCGCCTAACCTGAATCAACACTTGCCATTTGTAGCAACTCTAGAATTACCAGATCTAAACCGGCTGACGAATGATCCAATTGCTTATGCCCCTTGGTGGCCAGCGATTCCGCATAAACTTCCGTCAGATATTTCTAAATTTAATGGAAATCCGGGTGAAGATCCATCAAATCATGTGATGACATTTCATCTGTGGTGTTCATCAAACACCCTGAATGATGATTCGATAAGAGTTCGCCTCTTTCAGAGGACGTTAACGGGTCCAGCGGCAAAATGGTACATTGAATTGCCTAGAGCTTCGTTCGACAACTTCAGTACCTTAGCCACAACCTTTTTAACCCATTTTCAATTACCGATAAGGTATGAAACGGGAACAGAACTCCTTACCAACTTCAAACAGACGACCGCCACCCACATATCTGATCATATACATGAGTGGCGACGTCGTCATAGGATGGTAAAAACATACGTTCTCGATCAGCTATTAGCTGAATGGTTTATCAAGTCATTACTTCCTGCCATCACGAAAGATGTGGCAAAAGGGGGAGTCGTAACGGAAGAGCAAGTTATCGCTCGTGCGCAATATCTAGACTTGGTCTATACTCAGTCCGGCACGCTCTACGACAAAATACCTGACGCCCCTAGACCGGAATTCTCAATTCCTCCTCCTCCTAAATCAAACAATGACTCTCGCGCCGGCGATGGCGTGTTTGGCAAACACAAAATTTCTAGTCAAAATGCAAATGAGGAACTTCTTGCCTCGGAAGTAAATGCCATGTCGACCGACAAGGGCAAACAACTGAAGCAACCAGGGGGCAAGAAGAAAAAGAAAGGGAGAAAAAGGAAACCCCCAGCAGGGTGTCATATATGCGATGAGGATCATTGGACGAAAGATTGTCCACATATAGCTGAAGTTAAGAAACTCTTTAAGAGTTCAAAAACCCCAGCAGTATTGACTGATCCGTTTCCTAATCCAGGTCAAAATCTGGTTGCTAATCAAAATGCTTCCCGATCCCAAGTGCTTATGTTGTCTGTATCAAAGCAGCAAAATAATGCTTTGACGAAGAATATGGATTACAGGAATCCAAAGCTGTCGAACAACAAGGCTAATGAACGACCTAGTAGTTCGACAACAACTTTGACCGAAGTTGTGCCACCCATCATTCCTGAACCGATGATAAAGTCGTCAAAGGGAGTAGTACACAAATCGACATTTAATCCTCGTGCAAAAATAACACAGAATTATAATATAATAGAGGACCTGGCCCAAACGCCATCCGCTATGTCGACACCTGAGGTATAGCAAAATTGCCCCTCCCAAGAGAAAACTTTATTATCAGCAATAGGTGGGATTGGCCCAATGGATTCCAATCTTGTGGCCTTTGATCATAAAGGATATGACCCTCAGTTACCAGCTCAACTAGCTTTCCTTATTCAAGTGAAAGCCCTCAACAAAACTGTTCATCGAACAATTATTGATGAGGGGGAATCTACATGCCTTATGTCGATGAGTTGCTGGAAAAATTTAGGCTCATCGCCCTTGTCGAAATCGTCAACGATGTTAAAAGCATTTGATGGACGATCATACACTCCATATGGGATTTTAAGTAACTTGCAAGTTGAACTGGGGGGCAAAACAGTAGAAGTTGATGTTGAAGTAATCGACGGAAACCACGATTACAACATCCTACTGGGAAGGCCTTGGATATATGCCATGGCCGCAGTTGTGTCGACCTACTTCAGGAAGATTGCATTTCCCTTTCAAGGAGGAATTACAGTCGTCGACCAACAAACTTTCTTCCCCGACAGTTCACATGTTACGGGAAGCATTCCAATGATCCATGGAAGCAATCATTCACTTCAAAATATTGGAGTAGGTCTCCTAAAAGACCTTGCCTTAATGGGTACTTTTGCCCTACCGCCTCCAAGTAACCTGGCGGAAGTGGCCACAGTGGAAACCTACAAAATGAAATCTTCTATATCTAATGGATTCGGAAGATTCCTAGACATTTTGTCAGCATGGATGATCGCCCTAATGGAAATACTGTAAATACGGTGGGCTCCGAGGACGGTTCTTATCTTGTGTCAACCTCGTTAAAAAATGAAACAATGAGTCATGAGGATAGTTCTTTTACTGTGTCAACCTCATTAAAAAATGAAACAAATCCCTTTTTCAAAGCTCAAAGGTAAACCTTCATTCCAACCACCAAGTTGAATGCAATGAAGCTTGGGGGGCATGCATCTCGATTTGCATTATTATGTTGGGGGCATGCAAACTTAAAAACGAGCAGTTTTAGCAAAGTTCATGCTCGTTAAAAAATAAACGCAAAATGAGCATTTTTAGCACGAGTTTATGCTCGTTAAAAAATAAAGGCACCTGTGAGCAAGCTTCCCCCCAGAGTTCAAGCTCATCCAAAAAAAATGAACTGGTAAATAACCATTTGAGATCGTAAATTTATCAGCCATAAAAAGCCTTGGTCGTGTTTGCACCTGCCACCTCCACTGTCATTTGGCCAATCGTTCACCTCCATATGATTGTTTACCCATTTTGAGGAACAGCTACGAAGAGTGATTTCACCTAGCCACCCTTGTGACACTGCCGTGATTGGAAAATTCCAACCTGTACCTGGAATCTGCTGCTATCCCTGTTTATCACTCGTTCCTCAAAAGACGAGTCTTCTTTGAGCTCTTTTCTCTTGACTTGTAAAATATGAAAAGTTTGTCGAGTTTTGGCCTTCCAGCTCGTTAAAAGGATCGGAAGAGCTATCCCTCCTCTAGATTTTAATCTTTTTGGACCTGAGGGATTATTGCACAAAAAGGTCGAGCGCTTGTTTTATTCGGCTCGTTAAAGTTATCGAAAACTCATCCCTTCTATATTGTTTTATACTTTTTCGGACTTAAGGGATTAGATGACGAAAAAGGAATTTTGGAGTTAACTTTCTGTACCTTTTCAGACTCTCTAAAAATGAAAAGGACCGAGTTTTCCTTGTCGTTAGACTCGTTAAAATGATTAAATAGCGACAAACTTGTCTTTAGATGAGAACGATTTTCCCTATCGCTAGGCTCGTTAAAACATAGCGATAGGCTTGCCTGAAGAGCAGGTTATAGAACAAGCATATGTTATCCTCCTCAAGCTTGACAAAAATAAAGAGGTACTGGTCAGAAATGACTGGGGAAAAATTGGGAGAACCTCAAAGCTTTAATGGTAGCAAGTCGCTCTTGAACATGACACTTTTCCTCCGTATCACATCGGGTTGGGTTGTTTCATTCACCGGTCTCATCACCATGGTCTTCGCCAAACCATCCACATTTGGGGTAATGCTACCGATCCATCGCATCAGTGTCGTTATATGTTCAAGAGATGTTGTTCAGAAAGAGTCAACCGTGTCCCATCCACTGCCATACATTATCCTTCATCCACCCATGATCGCCACCCTGAATCATATTTCACAGATTGTTTTCACCTCCACTAAAATCATTAGCTCCGTTCCGTGTCACTGATGTGGGATTCATTAAGGCCCTCCTTTGACGGATCGCTTCTTGTCAACTTCAGCTCATTATCCAAGAAGTTGATCTAGGAACACCCCCCTCAGTACTTTGAAGCTTGCATGCCTCAATGGAAAGTTTCTCACTTCCGGCGACAGGTATACCTCAATGACCTTCGACCAGAAGATTTTGCGTGGTGTTCGATGCCAAGTCCTTTATTCACACCACGTGAATTGTACTGTAGTACCTTGAGGGTCATTATCATTATCGGTGATTCCTCTCGCGCTTTTTAACGGTTTACATCATTGACCGGTAATCAAGCGATGTCTTTCCATGTTCGACTTCAGCGCAATTCTCACATGGATCGACTTGTACTTAGAGTGAAGATCGAACGAGTTTGAAGACCCCGGATCTAGTTTCATCCATCCGGGATGCAATATATATTCAGGATATAAAGACATTTGACATGTACATCATTGCAGCAGATGATCATCCTACTCAAAGGATGATAATTTCAGCAGAGAATTATCAGTCTACCATCAGACGATCGTCTGTTCTATGTACTAAAATGAATTTATAAAGCTGAGCATGGGAATGCCCGCCTCAGCTAGATCATGAAAGCAGAATGAAAAATAATGTATTGTATTGTATTTTATTACAGGTCACCTCTCAGCGATTCAATGAACTTCGGATCCTCCTGATAAAGCATTTCACCCGATAAACGACCTCATACTTTAGGGGGCAACTGTTATAGACATTTTTGTGCTTTACAGCATGAAGCATGAAATGTCCATAATCTAAGGGATCCAAAGTCCCTAAACATGTTGTTCCTACCCCTAGAGGAATAAGGTCAACAAACCACAACACTGAATATCAGTTCTCCACCTGAAAACACTAAAAAACAAGCTAATTCTGGATCATATCAACTGCTCCACTGAGCATCTGCGCTGAATTTCAACTGCTCCACTGTGTACCTGCGCTGAATGTCAACTGCAAAGAAGGCTACCTGCGCTGGGCAAGTTTGGCCAAGTGGCACAGTCATTCCTCAAGGTGTCAATGCCCAGGAAGCTTCCAAAATGACACTTGGATCAGAGAATTCGACTGGTGATGAGTAAGAGGGTCTAGATCTCCAAGTGGAAGCAAGAACCTCCAAGTGGACTCAAGAACTGAAGAATAACTGAAGTGGGAGAGGACACTAGTCAGCTTCATGCCAGCCTCAAGCTGACTCATCCTTTCTCCAAAACTCCTATATATAGAACTCTCTCATGAGGTCTAGGGAGGCTGGAATCTTGTGAATGTAAGGAAGTGCTGTTGGTTTGAGTATAGAACTATTGGGTGATTTGCTTGAAGGAGGTGAAGAGGAGATTTCTTTCTGCTGGGAGGTGATGCTGGATTGGGCCTTTTATGGTTGTATCACTTCCTGAACTTTACTTCTTCCATTAATAAAGCATTTGAGGTTCTTCTATATGCATGTGTCTCAATGGTGTATTGTTATACTTGTGTATTTGATTTATCCTAATCCTTGAATCAATTATGAATGTATGCTTCTTGTAGTTTCCCTTTCTTGTTATTTTGCAGGATCTTGGTGTAGCTGGGCCAGTGAAAGAGCAAGGAGCTGGGAGCAAGCAGCAAAGAGAGAAGATTGGATCAATCATTAGCGGAAGACATCGGTTAGTGGATCTCTTCCTCCTCTCTCTTACATCTCATAAAGAAGTAATCTCAAATAGCTTTGCTTTGATTGTTGCTGAGGTACTATCACCCTTAGAGTGGGATAGGGTCATTCCGTATTGGATACTTTTCCCAACAACAACTACAGATACAGGTTCGACATCTGGTTCAGGTATGAGTGATGAAGTATTATCAGTTAATGTGTCAAATCATGGTAAACATGTGTATTCATAAAGACTGGTTTAAGACATATAAATCAATTGATGATGGTGTTGTGTACATGGGTAATGATGTAACATGTAATATTGTGGGAATTGGGAGTATAAAACTGCAAATGTTTGATGGGACAACTAAAATGTTGACTGATGTGAGGCATGTACCAGATTTAAGAAAAAAATTGATTTCATTAGGAGCACTTGATTCAAATGGATATAAAACTGTAATTCAAGGTGGAGTAATGAAAATTTACAAAGGTATTTTACTAGTTATGAAAGCTAAGAAGGTAGGAAATCTATTTCAGTTAGAAGGAGGTATAGGGTCAGATTATGTGTCTATGGTGTCTGAACATGACAGTAGTTCCATTCACTTATGGCATCAAAGGTTGGGGCATATGAGTGAAAGAGGGTTAAAAATTTTGGCTGATCGCAAGTTACTTCCAAATCTAAAGTCTGGAAAGTTAGATTTCTGTAAGCATTGTCTGTTTGGAAAACAAAGTAAGCAAAAATTTAAAACAGGCAAACATACTAGTAAAGGCATACTTGATTATATCCATTCAGATGTTTGGGGACCAGCCCCTACAACCTCATTGTTATAGACATTTTTGTGCCTTACAACATAGAGCATGAAATTTCAATAATCTAAGGGATCCAAAGTCCCTAAACATGTTGTTCTTACCCTTAGAGGAACAAGGTCAGCAAACCACAGCACTGCAAACCAGTTCTCCACTGAAAAACACTCAGAAACAGGTCAATTCTGGATCAAAGCAGCTGCTCCGAAGGCCACCTGCGCTGCATAGCAAGTGCAACAAAGGCTACCTGCGCTGCATTGCAAGTGCAACAAAGGCTACCTGCGCTGGGCGTACTTTGACATGTGGAGGAATCTTTTTCTCAATGTGCCAGTGCCCACGAAGCTTCCAAAAAGACACTTGATCATAAGATTCGCCTAATGATGAGTTAAGAGCTTCTAAAACTCTAAGTGGAAGACAGAAACTCCGAGTGAAGAACTGAAGAAAAACTGGAGTTGAAGAGGACAACAAGTCACACATCAAGCTAAATTATCTTCACTCCAAAACTCTATATAAGGATCTCATCCCATGGGATCTAGAGGGCCAGAATTTAGTGCGAAGAATTGCTGTTGGTTTACAGTTGTGAGCATTGGGTGATTGCTTGAGGGAGGTGAAGAAGAGATTTCTCTCCGGCGGGAAGGTGATGCTGGATTGGACCTCTCATGGTTGTATCACCGCCTGAACCTTACTTCCATATATTAATAAAGCATTTGAGGTTCTTCTATTCGCATGTGTTTCAATGGTGCATTGTCTTGCTTGCGTCTTTGATTTATGCTAATCCTTAAATCGATTATGAATGCATGCTTCTTGTAGTTTCCTTTTCTTGTCTTATTCGCAAGATCTCGTGTAGCTGGGCCCGTGAAAAGACTTGGAGCTAGGAGCAAGCGGCAAACAAAGGAGATTGGATCGACCATTTGCGCAAGACATCGGTAAGTGGATCTCTCCCTTTTATCTCTTGCATGTCATAAAGAAGAAACTTTAGATAGCTTTGCTTTCGGCTGTTGCTAAGGAACTGTCACCCTTAGAGTGGGTTAGGCTCATTCCGAGTTGGATACTTTCCCCCACAACAGACTGGCGACTCCGCTGGGGATCGTGTCTTGTTGGTAGCTTGTGTTTCTTGCTATTCATTTCTTAAACAAAGGAGTACCGAATCGAACTGCATTCGAGTCCTTCGAATGCAAAGTAGAGGGCAGCTACTCTAGCCCAGTGCTGGGCATGTTTATGATTTGAAGAGCTTATCCACAAGGACTCTTTTTAGCTCTTTGTGATAGTTTTCATCTTCCTTTAATCATCCTCTAGTGTATACTTGACTGATAGCCTCTGATTTGGCCAAAAACCATTGATTTTTGAGCAAACTGTGACCCGGAATCTGAGAGAGACGAGAGTTGTCTCATCAGTGCAGCTGCAACAAAGGCTACCTGCACTGCAACGCAGGTCCTGAAGGGGCTACCTGTGCTGCATCTCAGATTGACAGTGCAACACCTGCGCTGATCCAGTTTTGCCTTGTGCAGCTGGGATTCCCCACTGTCTGTTGCCCAGTTTTCAGTATTGTTTTTGCAGCCTGTTGTCAACCTGTATACCCAGCTGAAACCACTTCTCTTTGCCTTCATTCTGCCTCAGTTGTATGAAGAAACCATGATTGTTCTTATTGTATTTCTTTCTGTCATTCACAGTTTCCCATAGCGAAAGTGAACTAGTCTTGCTATGACCTCTTGGATCTAGACCTATGAGAAAGTGTCATTGTGATTCTAAGAGCTAGTTTATTGCTATTCATAGCTGCTTGAGCATTTGCTTTCGTTATATGGTTCGAATTTCAGTATTTCTTGTGTTGAAACGAGTGAATCTTAAGGTGTTCTTTTGATTGTTGGACAAAACTTGTTTGCTTACGCTTGAAATCAAATTCGAAATTATACAACAACTTTCTTTTTGTAATACACCAACATTAAGGAAGAAGAAAAGAAATACTTGCATTGTGCATGTGCATTTTGACAGCTTGCATGTCGATTTAGGAAAAGTGCATCAGTGTGTGCTCCATGATCTGTTTGAAAAGATGATGTCTTTCTTTTCCTTCAGTAGTTAAGGTTTTCATAAGTTGAAAGAATTGAAAAAGCTTGCTTATCATTCTTAGACTGCATTTAGGAGTTGTATCATACATCACGTGGTGATCCATAAAGGCAAACTGCTAAGCAAGATCAACCTAAAAAGAACTGAATTTATCTAACAACGCTTTGAAACATAACGAAACACAGTAGAGGTCTAGGTAGAGACGTGAACCGGCGTCGTTAAACATAGTGACTGTTGATCTCTACGAAGGTGGGTGATTCCTCCTGAGGGACGATAGCACTAATACGGACTTGTGCCCCCGCATACCGTCGCGTATATTGGGGGACCCATATAGGAATAAAGCCTTTATCCATAGGAAGTCTTGTCGGCCGCCCTACTGATCGCGATGCAGTGAACACAGCATTCACGAAGATCGACCACTCGTACCGTAAAACGTATTCTGTGGTTTCGCGAAAGGTTTGGCACACCCTTGCCTAGAACTCCAGAGTAGTTTCTTCTGGCCTTTTTCAAACTCTATAACTGAAAAAGTCCATCCGAGCATTTGTCACTTTGGGCTCGTTAATACATCGAAGGAGACTAGAGTCATATTTAGCTTTTTCTCGACTCTTAAAACATGAAAAAGCAAGTTGTGTCTTAAAAGCGTCTAAAATTAATTCAATTCGAAAACACATTTTACCCTGTGCGTTGTTGGTTGATCAAGTAATCCGCAATCGTGGAAGAAAGTCAATCGATGAACCGTCGTTCGTGGAGGAACACGAGACAAACGTCTTTGTCCCCGGAATCGAAAACAACCCGGGCAAAGCGACCTCGTTCAACTGGTTCCAAATCTCCTGTCAAAGTTAGAACAAGTGTTCCAACGACATCTGAGGTTCCGGTTTGTTATCACTTAGAACTATAGTTCATGTATATAAGGTTGTCCATAAGTTTTATATAAAGGTTTTAAGTCTTGTGAATAGGTTTATTGGTGTATGTCAATTTGAAATTTGAATTTCAAAAGGTATTGATGTGAATTCGTGTAAAGGAAAAATCATTAGACACCCTCCATCATTGTTAGTTAAAGCATGTCATGTCATTAGTACTTTGCGCAGTTTCGCAGCGCAGGTTTGATTGGTCAGTTTAGCTGCGAAATGATGTTTTCGTTTTTTCGCAGCGTTCTGTTTGTCAGCGATTTAGTAGCGCATCTTGTTAAGTTTGAACTGCCCGCGCTACGAAATCGAGGTTTCAGGGTTTTTTGTAGCGCTCTTCCTTTGAATGTCAAATCCGAGAGAAGTGAGTCATAGGTCCGTTCATGATTGTCAGTTTACGTCCTCTCCATGTCATGATAAACCATTATTCCGCCATAAAGTCCAGAGTCATGCATTTGAGTGTTAGTTTAAGGGATTTTACAAGGAATGGTTATATCATAATGGGTTTTTCATAATATGTAAACATGTTTGCTGTATGAGAAGCCCAAGTTCTTATTTAAAAGGACCACTGCAAGCGAGCCTGCACTCCAAAGTCGAAGTTTGTTTTCGTGCTACAAGCTACCATTAGTTTCCTGTGTGAAAATATTCAAAGCAGGATGGAAAGGAGGGAACACCGATCCGGTAAGTGTGTGAGGACAGAGCCGGAGGGGTTAGATGTTACTCTTAGAGATGAAGGTGTAGCAAGAGCCTTTCGAAATGCTGGTTGCTGGAGGTTTTGCGAAAAATTGAAAGGAGGACATGCAGAAGTGACGAAGGCTTTCGCATTAAATTTCACTGGACTGAATTCGAAGGTGGCAATGTTAGAGTTTCCGGTGTCTCCTGAGGTTATTTCCACTGTTACTGAAATTCCGAGGGGTGGCCAAGAATGGTTCAAAAACTTCAAGTTCGACATGAGTCCCTGTAAAGAGTTTTTGAAGGAACCTTATATAGATGAAGATCTCACCAAAGCGGTGCCAAGGAGTTATATAAAAGAGAATTATGCTATGCTCCTCACATGCATCCAGAAATACTTGACATGCGAGGGTAGGTACAATAAAGTTTACTCCTACCACTTCAAACTTCTGTTACATTTCACAGGTAAGGTTTCAATAGACATACCTTTCTATTTGTTCAGGAGCATTAGCAAAATGTGTGATAAAATTCAGTTAAAGAAAGATGGTTGTGAAACATCCCTTTTTCATCATGGTCTAGTAAAATTGCTGGTGTTGGATAATTTAAAAAAAATTGGCAGAGATTGGGATTCATTTGTGTTTATGGCCGGCTTCCCAAGCAAAACAGGCCTCACTCCATTGCCTGTGAGAGAAAGGGAAGAAAGGAGTGAAGAACCCACTTTGGCTGAACTTAGAAGAGAAGTGACAGACCATAAGAAGCCTAAAACTAAATCAAGGAAATCAGAGAAGTCTGTGGCAGCTAAAGAGACACCTGAAGCATCAGTGAAGAAAACTCCTAAGCCATCTAAGTCATCATCTAAGGAAACTCCTAAATCATCATCTAAGGAAACACCTCAGTCATCAAAGCAGAAGATTCAGAAAAAGAAGGATGAAGCTAAATCAAGTGAAGTTGAAAAGATTTCAAGGGTGAGAACCAGAGGTCAACTAAACAAGGAGAAAGGAAAGTCAGTTACTGTGGAAGAAAGTCCTATTTCAAAAGGTAGTTTAAATGACTTACTTGAAGCCATTGAACTAGAGCAAGATCAGCCAATACAAATTGAACCACTAGAATTTGAGCAAGATCACTCGGTGCAGCCAATGCATATTGACCTCACTCAGTCCTCACCTGAAAGTTCTAAAAAATCAAGGGCTTCTAAAAGGTTGAAATTTGAAGAGCCTAGTAAAGAATATGCTTTTAAGCCACGCAGACCAGTCACAAGAAGGCGAATCAAAGAAGTGGAAAAAGCACAGAAAGAGAAGGCACCTTTAGAAGTGCCTAGGACAGAGATACTTGAGGTTTTCACCGGAATAGTTCAAGCAGCCAAAAGCAAGAACAAAGATAATAAGGTTATCATCAGTCAAGGTGGAAATGTTATTACTATCAAGAAACAAGCTGGAGCAACAAAGGAAGAAATACCTCAGATTAAAAATGTTTCTAAGGAAAGGGCAGTAAGATATGCAAATTATAAAAAGGCTGTAATGAAAGGCAGAACAAGTTTGATCAGCCAAACTAACTCAGTATCTGATGCATATGTGTGGACTGTGCCAGCTCTGAAGCAGGAAAAAATCATGAAACAAATGAATACAAGCTTAAGAGCAGAAAACAAGGTGTTAAAGGAAGAAGTTAGCAGCTTGAAGAGGAAGCTAGGAAAACTAGCTAATTGATCCAAGGGGAAATTTGCCTTCCAAATTTTGGTAAATTTTGGCTGTCATCATTTTGAAACTTTTTGAAACTTTTTGAAGTCCTTACACCTGTGTAAAATAGCTGAAGAAATCACAAAGTTCGGTCATTGTTGCTTTAAGGTTCATATGCTTAGTTTTGATTACCTACAGCAGTTTCGTAGCGCGCTACGAAACTGCTGTAGATGACTGTTTATGTGAAAAATTTGAGATTGATGCTGAGGTCAGCGAATCTTAAAGGGATGACTCGAGGCTAGCATGAAGATTATATAAAGCCATTCAGATGTTTAAAAAGGTGACAGGTGTGAGTATTTAAGGAAAAGGTGAAATTTTGTCTTTTGTTAAAGTTTTCACTTTATATCCGAATTTTTAGGGTTCTGGTAGGGTTGCCGAGATGTTGAGTGGTAAACCTGTTCAGTTTATGAGATGGCCAGATCATTAAGTTTCTTCCATCATACGTGACTATTAGAGGATTAAATGGCTTGAAGCATAATCTTAAATGCATGAACACTAATGGGAGGCAGAGACCGTGAACATAGGGCACAGATTCTTATCTGTTGATGAATCATCCACATATCAGGCATCCGAAGCTGCTCATTCAGTGAATGTTCTTCCAGCTTGGCTTGGCTATTATTGAAGTGCTACAGGTGTCAGGTTTCAAGAACGCATCAATGCACACGAGGAGATAGACTTGAAGTTTCAATGGGAATGGAACCCTCTGTTTTCGCAGCACAATACCTTTGTAATTAATTAGTTTGTTTAAGATATAGATAAGATAATTAATGATAGAATTCCGAGCTCCCTTCATGCTTGTTGAGGAGTCTCAGGTAGTAGTATTTTGGTTTGCTATATATAGAAATGACTCTGATGTAAAAAAGGTTGGACATTTTATACAAAAACAGAGTTATTTGGGCCATTGTAAGACTTGTGACAGTAATAGTAAAACAGTGTTGATTTCTTCTCAAGATTCTCGATGGATTATTGTGTTCAAATATAATGATGGTGTTTTATATTTTATGTTCTTTTACAGCCTTGTTGTAGCACAATCACTCAGAATTCATATCTTATGCTCTGACTTCCTGTGTGTTTGGCAAGCTGTGGTTTTGGTGGAGTATGTTTGACATTTAATGCAAAGAGCCTTGACTTCCATGAAATGACTATGTTTTTCTTAGTTACTTAGTGTATGAGACTCCATAGCCCAATGAGAACCAGTTTGATATGTATCCAACCAGCTTTTGCTTTCATGAATGAGTAAAGAGTTAGCCATCTGTTATAGTGAAGGATTTTTATCAAGAGTTTGTGAGAGAGCCCTCTCTGATCAAAGAGGCTAATTTTTTATCTAAAGTTAGGTTGAAAGAGTTACATGAAATCTTGCTTGGTTGCAGCCCTCAGTAGTGATTTTGTGATAACATTTTGGTGCGTCTGCCGGGAGCTTAAGATTGAATTTCTGAAGGTAGCAGGAGTTTAAATGATTTTCGAGGCTGCATTCTACCTTGGTGACTCCATTGTTTTTTAAAGTTTAAAGGTGGCTTCGAAAGGAAGATACACAAGGAGTAACCCTGATCCAAACCCACCTAGTCCTGTGGAAAATCCTAATATCATCTCAAGGAGTAAACAAAGATTCTCTGATATACCAGGTACTTCAAGTATTTCAAAGTCATTATTTCCTGAGTTTTCTAGAAGTCCTAAGAATAAACTTGTTGATGATAAAGTTCAAGAGGTTATATTAAGGTCTGAAAATGAAGAAGAACTAATTGGTATTATTTTGGATCTACAAAAGAGAGGTATTGATACTTCTTCTTTAGTTTCACAAAAAGATAAAGAGGAGTTTTGGGAAATTGTTTCTTCTGAGCTATTATTAGAGAAAGAAGATTTAAAATAGCTCAAGGAGCTTGACCCTTTCGAAATTCTGCTTAACTCAAAGATTGGTTTACCTCTCCCAAATTGGAGTTCTTTTGTTAGTGGTTTACAAAGCCCCAATAGCCCTTTCCGTACTCATACTTTGTCTTCTGCCTCTGCTAGTCCAAATAGCCCTCAGACTACATATCATACTAGTTCTGGTCCTTCTGGTCATAGCATTCCTATTGTCACTGTTCCTCCGTTCATTATGGCCGTACCTGCTAGGTATGCTCCTCTAGCTCTCCCTGTTGTTCTGCATGATCTACCTAATAAATATGCTGCTAGGATTCCAACATGGGGAGGAGATGAAGACATTACAGTTGAAGAGCATGTGGATAGATTTAATGACTTTATTGATAGGTATGAAGTGGATGATGAAGATGTCAAACTGAGATTGTTTGCTCAGTCTTTCATTGGGGAGGTCAGGAAATGGTTTAAAGCCTTGGGAGCTGGTAGCATTCACAGTTGGGCTGAGTTTGAAGATAGCTTTCTGAGGAAATGGGGAAATAGAACTAATCCAGTTCAGGCCCTCACTGAATACAATAACTTAAGAAGAGCTCCAGATGAGACTATTCAAAATTTTTCTAAGAGGTTTAATAAAATTTATAATTCCATTCCAGCTCACTTGAAACCTCCTGGAGCTTTGGCACAGTTAAGATATGTTGAGTCCTTTGATTCTGATTTTTCTCTCTTACTCAGAGAAAGAGAGTCTGCTACACTGGCTGACATGCAAAATGATGCTATCAAAGTGGAGGTGAATATACTTGCTGCTAAAAAGTCCAAGATGGCTAAGACTAAGATAAAGGAAGAGGAGAGGCCTTCTACCTCTGCTCAAGAAGATAAATTTGAAACCATGATGAAGACTATGGAGAAATTGATGGACCAATTAGCACTTGGGAATACTGCTGCTCCTCAAGCACAACAAGAACCTCGGTTTAGAAACCCTCAGTTTAGAAGGCCTCAAAATCAGCAAAGGCCAAGGGAGAATAGAAATCAACAAGCTGATCCTCCTGTAAGACCTCCGTTTCAGCAAAATATGGTAGATGGAGAGGAAGAACCTGAGGAACCTGAGGAATCTATTCATTGTCTTGGTGAAGAAGATTCAGAGATCTTTCTAACAAAGGAGGAACATGATGAGTCCAGCCAACTAAAAGCCGAGGAAGAACCTTCAGATTTCTTAAAGGGTTATCAGCATGCCATATTTGAAATCCAAAAGCAATACAACCTCAGAAATAGAGATGTCCCCATTACAGCAAATAAGGTTCAGCCCAAGAAGAATGTTTCAAAAGCAGTGGAAGACAAAAAAGAAAAGCCAAAACAAGCTGATGAAAAAAGTGATTCTCCTCTTGAGAAGAAGGATAATCAAACTCTTGCTTTTCCTAAGGAAATTGAAAGGACTACCCCTGTGTTCAATATAGAAAATGAGATTGCTAAAATTAAAATATCAGTCCCATTTAATGAAATCTTGAAAGTGAACAAGTATAGAAGTAAGATTGTGGAAATGCTTAATTCTCCCCCAGGAGGAGCTGATATTTTAAATTTGCAAGAAGACAATCCTATCATTTGTTTAGGCCCAAGGCTTGAAGATGAGCAAAATGATGAGTTTCCTCCTTTTTATATAAGCATCAATATACATGAGATGACTCTTCATAATGCCATGTTGGATTCAGGGGCATCTCATAACCTTATGCCTAAAGTCATTATGGAAAGGTTAGGATTAGAAGTGACCAGGCCTTATAAAGACTTATTTTCTTTTGATTCAAAGAGGGTTCATTGTATTGGGTTGATTAAGGATGTGGTTGTGGCACTCACACAAATCCCAGCTAAAACCACTGTCATGGATATTGTTGTGGCAGATGTTCCACCTAAATTTGGAATATTACTCTCAAGGTCATGCGCAGCTAAAATTAAAGGTACCATGCAGATGGATTTGACTTATGCTACTATTCCAGTATTTGGAGAGCAGAGAAGGTTATACCGTGAAACAAGGATGGCATATATGGTGAGCAGGAAGGACAAACCACTGAATTTTCCCATTTATTCTTGTGACACAGGCCTTGGATCAGCTATTTTATTTAATGAATCAGTGGGAGAAGAATCACAGAAAGAAAAAGCAGAAAATCAGTGTGAAGAGTTGCAGCAAAGTGATGAAGAAGATATTTCTGGTTGCTGGTCTTTGTATTTTGATGGAGCAGCAGGGAAAGAAGGTGCTGGGGCTGGAATTTGGATCATGAGTCCAGCTGAGGAAAGTAAGTTTTTGTCTTATAAACTCAATTTTGATTGCACAAATAACATGGCCGAGTATGAGTCCTTGGTTTTAGGCTTAGAAAATTTGATTGAGTTTAAGGCAAAGAACATTGCTGTTTATGGAGATTCTGAGCTAGTTATAAAGCAAGTTCAAGGTGCTTATCAAACAAAAGATGCAAGAATGAGAGCTTATAGGAACTTGGTGTTGGAATTGTTGGAGAAATTTCAGTCATATACTTTCAATATCAAAACCAGAGATCAGAATTCCATGGCAGACTCTCTTGCTGTAGCAGCTAGTCTTTTTGTCATTCCCAAACATGCTTCTGATAGTTATGAGGTGAAAGTCCACCATAGGCATGTGATCCCGGATAATATACTAAATTGGCAAGTTTTTGAAGATGACCAGCAGGTGAAAAGTTTCCTAGAATTGAAAGGAGAATTTGAACATTGTCAAATTGATCAGCAAAACATGTTAGTAGAAACAAAAGAAAAGTCTGAAGTGTTACAGCTGCAAAATAATCTGATTCCTAAAGGTCTGATTCCACTTGAGAAACTCTTTGATCAGAATGATGTGTTTAAGGCGCCAAGGTTGCAAGCAAATGAAGAGGAAATAGAGAATTGCAATCTAGGTGATTTGGTAGCGCCTAAATTGGTCAAAATTTCAAAATTTTTATCAGCTGATCTAAAAGTTAAGTACATTGAGTTAATGAAGAAGTTCATTGATGTGTTTGCATGGAATTATACTGATCTGAAGCAATATGATTCCTCAATTATACAACATATAATCCCAATCAAGCCAAATGAGAAACCTTTTAAGCAAAAATTGAGAAGAATTAATCCTCTGCTAATGCCATTGATTGAAAAAGAAGTCAAGAAGCTTTTTGATGCAAAGATTATTGTTCCTATCAGATTTTCAAATTGGTTAGCTAACTTGGTACCAGTTAGGAAAAAGAATGGAGAGATAAGGATTTGCATAGACTTCAGGAATTTGAACAAGGCTTCACTGAAAGACAATTATCCTCTTCCTAAAATGGATCTTATGTTGCAGAATATTGTTGGCTCTCAAAGAATGTCAATGTTAGATGGCTTTTCAGGATACAATCAAATCCTTGTTCATCCAGAGGATCAGGAGAAGACAACCTTTACTACACCATGGGGCACATTTATGTATGCAAAGATGCCTTTTGGCCTCATGAATGCAGGGGCGACTTTCCAAAGGGCTATGGACATTGCTTTTGCAGAGGAAAAAGATAAATCAGCAGTGGTATATCTTGATGATATCACAGTCTTTTCAAAGAGAGAGGAAGATCATTTAAAGCATCTTGAAAAGATACTATTGAAGTGTAGGAGGTTTGGCATTTCCTTGAACCCAACCAAAAGTATCTTTGCTTTGACTTCTGGTAAATTGCTTGGGCATATCATTTCTCAAGAAGGAATTAAGATAGATCCTAATAGAGTCAGTGCTATTTCAAAGTTGGATTTGCCAAGGAGCAAGAAAGAGGTTCAATCTTTTCTTGGTAAAGTTAATTTTGTTAGAAGGTTCATTCCCAACTTTGCGGAAGTGGTTAAACACATCACAAAAATGCTAAAGAAAGGAGCAGACTTCAAATGGACAGCTGAGGCAAGGAAGTCATTTGAAGAGATTAAGAAAGCACTCACTCAAGCGCCAGTTCTTATCAGCCCTGATTTCTCCAAGGAATTTCTAATATTCACATATGCCTCTGAGGATACAATTGCAGGAGTTCTATTGCAAAAAGGAAATCAAGGTACTGAACAGCCTATTTCATTCTTTAGTAAAACATTGGCTAATGCTGAATTAAAGTATAACATTTTAGAGAAGCAGGCATATGCATTGGTAAAGGCAATCAAAGATTTTAGAATCTATGTGTTACATTCTCATATTGTTGCATTTGTGCCAAGTGCTGTTATTAAAGAAATTCTTACACAAGCAGACCTGGATGGTAAAAGAGGAAAATGGATAGCCAAATTATTGGAATATGATATTGAAATTAAGCCAACTAAATTGGTGAAGGGTCAAGGGTTGGCAGAGCTGTTAACTCAATCAAATCTAGATAGCAGTGACATCAATTTCAATGCAGAAATATCAGAAATTTTTGAAGAAGAGGAAGAGTTGGTTCAGATCAATGAAAAATTTCTGATATCTGAATGGTATAAAGATGTCTCATTTGTTTTACAGCACAATAGAGCCCCTGACAATCTTTCCAAGTCTAAAGCTCGTTTCACCAAGCTGAAATCCCTTAGATATTTTGTTTATGAGCAGAATTTATTTTGGAAGGATGCTGGAGGAATTCTATTAAGTTGTCTGGTTGAAGAAGAGGCTGATAGGGTGATTGAGGAATTTCATAAGGGAGATTGTGGAGGCCACCATTATTGGAAGGCTACTGCAAATAAAATATTGAGAGCTGGGTATTTTTGGCCCACCATGTTTAAAGACATTTACAAAAAGGTTGCAGCCTGTCATGAATGTCAGTTGTTTGAAGGTAAAAGGAAGCTTATGCCTATGCCATTAGTTCCTATTTATGTAGAAGCACCCTTTCAGCAGTGGGGGCTAGATTTTATAGGTGAGATACATCCCTCTTCATCAGGGCAACATCGGTGGATACTTACAGCCACTGATTATTTCACAAAGTGGATAGAGGCGGTACCAACTAGGCAAGCTAATGATGCAGTCATTATTTCCTTTTTAGAGAACAATATCTTATCAAGGTTTGGATGTCCACTCAAGCTTATCACAGACAATGCTCAGGCTTTTAAGTCTAAGAGAATGATAAACTTTTGCCACCAATATCATATTTCTCTTGGTCATTCAACAGCCTATTATCCACAGGGCAATGGTCTAGCTGAAAGTTCAAATAAAAGTCTTGTGAGAATTATCAAAAAACTGCTGCAAGAAAACAAGAAAACTTGGCACTTAAAGCTGAAGTATGCATTGTGGGCTGATCACATTTGCACTAAAAGATCTATTGGAACCTCACCTTATGAACTTGTGTATGGAGCAGAAGCTATTTTTCCAACATCTCTTGGTGTACCAGTTATGAAGCTAATTCAAGGACTTGAAGAGGAGCCAAATGCCATACAGCGGAGGATTAATCAATTGATAGCATTACAAGAGAAAAGGAATGAAGTGGTTGAAGACTATCAACAAAATCAGAATAGAGTCAAGAGGGCTTTTGACAAGAAGATTAAAGATGTTACCTTTCAGATTGATGACAAGGTTTTGAAGTGGGAAGCCAAGATTGAAGAAAAAGGCAAACATGGCAAATTTGAGAATTTATGGAAGGGGCCATATTTGATCTCTGCTTTCCATGGAAACAATACTTATATTCTACAAGAAGTTGATGGATCACAGTATGCTGGTGGACCTGTTAATGGCAGGTTCTTAAAGCATTATTATCAGTGAAAAATCTGCCAAGTAGTCCATGATCATTGTAAATAATCATTTTCTGAGTGTTTCATGTTAGTAATAAGTGACAAGCTGAACAAGAAGACTTTAGCCCGAGGAGAAGGCCCACAAGGTTTGAAAGGGATGCTTGTCAGCCATATGTGAGTGTAATAAATGGATAAAGGCACTGGTACTGCGTGTTCTTAGTGTACCACAGGGGCACACTATCCCAAGTGGAGCCACTGTTATCACTTAGAACTATAGTTCATGTATATAAGGTTGTCCATAAGTTTTATATAAAGGTTTTAAGTCTTGTGAATAGGTTTATTAGTGTATGTCAATTTGAAATTTGAATTTCAAAAGGTATTGATGTGAATTCGTGTAAAGGAAAAATCATTAGACACCCTCCATCATTGTTAGTTAAAGCATGTCATGTCATTAGTACTTTGCGCAGTTTCGCAGCGCAGGTTTGATTGGTCAGTTTAGCTGCGAAATGATGTTTTCGTTTTTTCGCAGCGTTCTGTTTGTCAGCGATTTAGTAGCGCATCTTGTTAAGTTTGAACTGCCCGCGCTACGAAATCGGGGTTTCAGGGTTTTTTGTAGCGCTCTTCCTTTGAATGTCAAATCCGAGAGAAGTGAGTCATAGGTCCGTTCATGATTGTCAGTTTACGTCCTCTCCATGTCATGATAAACCATTATTCCGCCATAAAGTCCAGAGTCATGCATTTGAGTGTTAGTTTAAGGGATTTTACAAGGAATGGTTATATCATAATGGGTTTTTCATAATATGTAAACATGTTTGCTGTATGAGAAGCCCAATTTCTTATTTAAAAGGACCACTGCAAGCGAGCCTGCACTCCAAAGTCGAAGTTTGTTTTCGTGCTACAAGCTACCATTAGTTTCCTGTGTGAAAATATTCAAAGCAGGATGGAAAGGAGGGAACACCGATCCGGTAAGTGTGTGAGGACAGAGCCGGAGGGGTTAGATGTTACTCTCAAAGATGAAGGTGTAGCAAGAGCCTTTCGAAATGCTGGTTGCTGGAGGTTTTGCGAAAAATTGAAAGGAGGACATGCAGAAGTGACGAAGGCTTTCGCATTAAATTTCACTGGACTGAATTCGAAGGTGGCAATGTTAGAGTTTCCGGTGTCTCCTGAGGTTATTTCCACTGTTACTGAAATTCCGAGGGGTGGCCAAGAATGGTTCAAAAACTTCAAGTTCGACATGAGTCCCTGTAAAGAGTTTTTGAAGGAACCTTATATAGATGAAGATCTCACCAAAGCGGTGCCAAGGAGTTATATAAAAGAGAATTATGCTATGCTCCTCACATGCATCCAGAAATACTTGACATGCGAGGGTAGGTACAATAAAGTTTACTCCTACCACTTCAAACTTCTGTTACATTTCACAGGTAAGGTTTCAATAGACATACCTTTCTATTTGTTTAGGAGCATTAGCAAAATGTGTGATAAAATTCAGTTAAAGAAAGATGGTTGTGAAACATCCCTTTTTCATCATGGTCTAGTAAAATTGCTGGTGTTGGATAGTTTACAAAAAATTGGCAGAGATTGGGATTCATTTGTGTTTATGGCCGGCTTCCCAAGCAAAACAGGCCTCACTCCATTGCCTGTGAGAGAAAGGGAAGAAAGGAGTGAAGAACCCACTTTGGTTGAACTTAGAAGAGAAGTGACAGACCATAAGAAGCCTAAAACTAAATCAAGGAAATCAGAGAAGTCTGTGGCAGCTAAAGAGACACCTGAAGCATCAGTGAAGAAAACTCCTAAGCCATCTAAGTCATCATCTAAGGAAACTCCTAAATCATCATCTAAGGAAACACCTCAGTCATCAAAGCAGAAGATTCAGAAAAAGAAGGATGAAGCTAAATCAAGTGAAGTTGAAAAGATTTCAAGGGTGAGAACCAGAGGTCAACTAAACAAGGAGAAGGGAAAGTCAGTTACTGTGGAAGAAAGTCCTATTTCAAAAGGTAGTTTAAATGACTTACTTGAAGCCATTGAACTAGAGCAAGATCAGCCAATACAAATTGAACCACTAGAATTTGAGCAAGATCACTCGGTGCAGCCAATGCATATTGACCTCACTCAGTCCTCACCTGAAAGTTCTAAAAAATCAAGGGCTTCTAAAAGGTTGAAATTTGAAGAGCCTAGTAAAGAATATGCTTTTAAGCCACGCAGACCAGTCACAAGAAGGCAAATCAAAGAAGTGGAAAAAGCACAGAAAGAGAAGGCACCTTTAGAAGTGCCTAGGACAGAGATACTTGAGGTTTTCACCGGAATAGTTCAAGCAGCCAAAAGCAAGAACAAAGATAATAAGGTTATCATCAGTCAAGGTGGAAATGTTATTACTATCAAGAAACAAGCTGGAGCAACAAAGGAAGAAATACCTCAGATTAAAAATGTTTCTAAGGAAAGGGCAGTAAGATATGCAAATTATAAAAAGGCTGTAATGAAAGGCAGAACAAGTTTGATCAGCCAAACTGACTCAGTATCTGATGCATATGTGTGGACTGTGCCAGCTCTGAAGCAGGCAAAAATCATGAAACAAATGAATACAAGCTTAAGAGCAGAAAACAAGGTGTTAAAGGAAGAAGTTAGCAGCTTGAAGAGGAAGCTAGGCAAACTAGCTAATTGATCCAAGGGGAAATTTGCCTTCCAAATTTTGGTAAATTTTGGCTGTCATCATTTTGAAACTTTTTGAAACTTTTTGAAGTCCTTACACCTGTGTAAAATAGCTGAAGAAATCACAGAGTTCAGTCATTGTTGCTTTAAGGTTCATATGCTTAGTTTTGATTACCTACAGCAGTTTCGTAGCGCGCTACGAAACTGCTGTAGATGACTGTTTATGTGAAAAATTTGAGATTGATGCTGAGGTCAGCGAATCTTAAAGGGATGACTCGAGGCTAGCATGAAGATTATATAAAGCCATTCAGATGTTTAAAAAGGTGACAGGTGTGAGTATTTAAGGAAAAGGTGAAATTTTGTCTTTTGTTAAAGTTTTCACTTTATATCCGAATTTTTAGGGTTCTGGTAGGGTTGCCGAGATGTTGAGTGGTACACCTGTTCAGTTTATGAGATGGCCAGATCATTAAGTTTCTTCCATCATACGTGACTATTAGAGGATTAAATGGCTTGAAGCATAATCTTAAATGCATGAACACTAATGGGAGGCAGAGACCGTGAACATAGGGCACAGATTCTTATCTGTTGATGAATCATCCACATATCAGGCATCCGAAGCTGCTCATTCAGTGAATGTTCTTCCAGCTTGGCTTGGCTATTATTGAAGTGCTACAGGTGTCAAGTTTCAAGAACGCATCAATGCACACGAGGAGATAGACTTGAAGTTTCAATGGGAATGGAACCCTCTGTTTTCGCAGCACAATACCTTTGTAATTAATTAGTTTGTTTAAGATATAGATAAGATAATTAATGATAGAATTCCGAGCTCCCTTCATGCTTGTTGAGGAGTCTCAGGTAGTAGTATTTTGGTTTGCTATATATAGAAATGACTCTGATGTAAAAAAGGTTGGACATTTTATACAAAAACAGAGTTATTTGGGCCATTGTAAGACTTGTGACAGTAATAGTAAAACAGTGTTGATTTCTTCTCAAGATTCTCGATGGATTATTGTGTTCAAATATAATGATGGTGTTTTATATTTTATGTTCTTTTACAGCCTTGTTGTAGCACAATCACTCAGAATTCATATCTTATGCTCTGACTTCCTGTGTGTTTAGCAAGCTGTGGTTTTGATGGAGTATGTTTGACATTTAATGCAAAGAGCCTTGACTTCCATGAAATGACTATGTTTTTCTTATTTACTTAGTGTATGAGACTCCATAGCCCAATGAGAACTAGTTTGATATGTATCCAACCAGCTTTTGCTTTCATGAATGAGTAAAGAGTTAGCCATCTGTTATAGTGAAGGATTTTTATCAAGAGTTTGTGAGAGAGCCCTCTCTGATCAAAGAGGCTAATTTTTGATCTAAAGTTAGGTTGAAAGAGTTACATGAAATCTTGCTTGGTTGCAGCCCTCAGTAGTGATTTTGTGATAACACGGTTACTCCAAACATTTCTGGAAACCCTGCCCCTATTGAAGAAGTTCAACAGCCCCAGAAGGACAGTAACACTGATCCTGGTCTGAGAGAAAATACTTGTATTACTGAATCAGTTCCATCAGTGATCGGTTCAGAGAGTCTTTCTCCTCAAACAACTGTCGCTGTCGAAACAACCACTTCTTCGGCACCATAAATATTCTACGGACCTGACGGTCTTCCTCTTCCACCCGGTCTGATCGCAATAGAAGAGATTGTAGAAGATCCGCAAGCAACTACTCCAACACATTTTGGAGCAGGGATCACTCTACTTCCTACTGCATCAGAAGCTAACCTATCACCCAGAGAAGTTCCTGAAGAATCACTAGGCAATCTATTGGATAGACTCAAAATGTCTGAACAACCGTCAACATCTAGGACTGTGCCAACTGACACAGCGACAGCAGAACTCCCTGCAGTCATTCCGACAATGTTCGTCGGCATACCATCTGTCCCTAACTCTCAACAGCTGGAGGGGGTCCCTTCGGGGGCCATGACGACAGTATGGTCTGTTCCTGTTTGTTCTGCCAGGATAATACCCGGTAACTCCTATGTTGGAACTCAACAGATTGATCCTTTCGGAAATCAGTTTGGACAATCCAGTCCTCGAGGTGTAATAAATCCTCTCGGTTCCGGACCACCACCGTATGGGGGGCAATATGCTTTTTCATTACCCCCTCCGGGAGGTTACCCATACGGGAGTTCACAACCATACTCAGGTTATACTGGAATAACTACAAGTGGTTGGATACCTATGCTACCCCAGCAACCAAGAGTTGTGTATTCTATGCAACAACAGATGCCTGTGACGAACATCCCGACGACACCAGCAATTGTGACTGTGTCGCAAGTTCAAACGATACCTGTTGCATGTCAACCTCAGTTTTCTCAGGTTGTAATGCAACAACCCTTTGACCCTGCAACCCAACCACAATCGCCGACTAGCGGGACGACACAAGCACAAACGGGTACCCTTACCCCTCATCTTGGCCCAGTGGTAAGCATCGCACAACAACCAATGGTATCACAACCATGGTTGGTGCAGTATCAACAACCGCAGTTCCAGCAAGTGTACCAAGGTACCGAGCAGCAAATTTTTGCGAACAATGGACAACCGTACCTACAATACGGTCAAAACCAACCACTTTATGGTGGAGTAATCCATCAACCATATCAATCATATCAACATCAATTACATTATGCTGGTATGCAAAGACCAACTGCTCAGGCGATTCCATCGTATCCTGGGTACGCTTCACCTAACCTGAGTCAACAGCTGCCATTCGTGGCAACTTTGGAGTTACCCAATTTACATCGGTTGACAAACGATCCGATTGCCTACGCCCCTTGGTGGCCAGCGATTCCTCACAAACTTCCCTCCGACATTCCTAAATTCAATGGAAATCCAGGCGAAGACCCGTCGAATCACGTCATGACCTTTCATCTATGGTGTTCATCGAACACTCTGAACGATGATTCGATAAGACTTCGCCTCTTCCAGAGGACATTGACAGGTCCGGCAGCCAAATGGTATATAGAATTGCCAAGAGCCTCTTTCGACAATTTCAGCTCCTTAGCCACGCCTTTCTTAACCCATTTCCAATTACCTATCAGGTATGAAACAGGAACCGAGATACTGACCAACTTCAAACAGACGACATCTACTCACATATCTGATCATATACATGAGTGGCGTCGCCGTCGTAGGATGGTGAAAACATACGTTCCTGATCAACTACTAGCTGAATGGTTTATAAAGTCATTACTTCCAGCTATAACGGAGGATGTGGCCAAGGGGGGAGTCGTAACAGAGGAGCAAGTCATTGCTCGTGCTCAATATTTAGACTTGGTATATACTCATTCTGGCACGCTCTATGACAAAATACCTGATGCCCCCAGACCTGAATTTTCAATTCCTCCCCCTCCTAAATCGAATATTGACTCTCATGCCGGAGATGGCATGATTGGCACTGCAAGCGCGAAGTCGAGAAAGGCTTCACCTCAGAAAGCCCGTAAGACTTCAGATCGAAATGCCCATGAAGAGATTCTTGCTTCGGAAGTAAATGCCATATCAGCAGATAAAGGCAAAGAA
Organism: Pinus tabuliformis; assembly: GCA_031772625.1. NCBI lineage: Eukaryota > Viridiplantae > Streptophyta > Pinopsida > Pinales > Pinaceae > Pinus > Pinus tabuliformis. Next base: position 528,563,301 of record CM062816.1, on the reverse strand, counting down.
ACCAATCAACCAGGAAGGAAGAAGAAGCAAAACAAAGGGAAGAAGAAGCGACAGGATGGTCCATCACCTGAAAAAACTTCTTCTAACTCTCCTGAGAAAGGGAAAAAGAAATGGCCCTGTATGATATGTGACGAAGATCACAAGACATCAGAGTGTTCGTACAAAGCTGAACTCAAGAGATTCTTTAAAAGTCCAAAGAACCCAGCTGTGTTGACTGATCCATTTCCCAATCCAGGTCAAAATATGGTTGATAGTGGAAAGGCTTCCCCGTCACAAGTGCTGATGTTGTCAATCTCTAAGCAGCAAAATGATGCTTTAATTTCGACAAGGAGCAAAGATTACGGGAATCCGCAACTGTCAAACGAAAAAGGTAAAGATCAACCTAGTAGTTCGACAACGACTTCGACAGAAGTTGTCCCACCCATCATGCCAGAATTAACGATAAAACCACCTAAGGGTGTAGTACACAAGTCGACGTTTAATCCTCGTGCCAGAGCGGCACAACATTATAACATAGTAGAAGATTTGGCTCAATCGCCATCCGCTATGTCAACTCTAGAAGTACTACAAAATTGTCCATCCCAGAGGCAGGCATTGTTATCGGCAATAGGGGGGGTTGATCCTAAGGATTCCAATCTTGTGTCCTTTGATCACAAAGGGTATGACCCTCAGTTACCAGCTCAGCTAGCTTTCCTGATTCAAGTGAAGGCCCTCAACAAAACTTTTCACAGAACAATTATTGACGAGGGGGCATCGACATGTATTATGTCAATGAGCTGCTGGAAAACGCTAGGGTCACCAACCTTGTCGAGATCTTCGACAACACTAAAGGCTTTCGACGGTAGGACATATACCCCTTACGGTATCCTAAGTAACTTGAAAGTTGAACTAGGTGGAAAAACATTAGAGATTGATGTTGAAGTCATAGATGGAAATCTGGATTACAACATCCTACTGGGAAGACCATGGATTTATGCCATGGCAGCTGTCGTGTCGACTTATTTTAGGAAGATCGCTTTCCCGTTTGAAGGAGGGATTACGGTCGTCGACCAACATAACTTCCTCCTTAATGGTTCTCAAGTTACGGGAAGCATTCCCATGATCCATGAAAGCGACCATTCAATTCAAGATATAGGAGTAGGCTTGTTGAAAGACCCCACGATGATGGGGACTTTCTCGCTACCAAATCATATGTACATAGTAAATGTACCATTGGTGGCTACCTGCAACATGATATCTTCCACGAAGGTCGCAAAAGACAAAGTCGTCATGGATCGGGCAATGGTGTTGCACCCGAGCCCAGTCGAAATATTGTAGCAATCAATGTTTCAGGCATGGGAGGGGAGCCCAAATCAACGCTCGTCAAGCATATGGGTAGATAGGTAAGGAGAATGTGGAACCCCTTCAGATCCTTGGTCACGAGTGCATGCAAGTGATGAAGGAATCCTGCAATCAATGATGATTGAGGGGGCACCATGGGATGATAACCACCATCGTTCCCTTCCTCAGGAAGATACTCAAGGCGACCTGTATCACCCTTCAGTATTTGAATTCCTAACAAATACTGTAAATACGGTGGATTCCGAGAGAAACCTATCCAATATAGAAGAGACTATAGCCATAAATATCTCGACCAAAACAGACATTGTAGAGAATATTTATGTTGGCAAAGGTTGTTCCCCTTCAGAAAAAGAAATATATAAAGCTCTTTTCCGCGAATTTAGAGATGTCTTTGCTTGGTCATATGATGAAATGCCAGGCATTGACTCGAGTATCGTTGAACATGAAATTAAGATGTATCCTGATGTCAAACCAGTGAGACAACGGCTTCGGTAGGTGCACCTCAAGAAAGTCGCTGCTATTAAGGCAGAAGTTGAAAAACTCCTCCATGCTGGTTTCATCTACCCGGTTCCTCTAACCGATTGGGTATCGAATATTGTCCCTGTTATGAAGAAACAAGGAACAATACGAGTGTGTGTCGATTATAGGGATGTAAATCAAGCTTGTCCAAAGGACAACTACCCTACGCCCTTCATTGACCAGATAATTGATGAATGCGCCGGATGTGAAATATTTTCGTTTATGGATGGATTTTCTGGGTATAATCAAATTAATATCCACCCACAGGACTAGTCAAAGACTGCATTTATTTGTCCGTGGGGCACATTCGCTTATCGAAAATTACCCTTTGGTTTAAAGAACGCAGGGGCGACGTTTCAGAGAGTAATGAATTATGCTTTCCATGACATCAAGAACATCGTTCAACCTTATCTCGACGATCTTCTGGCTCATTCACAAAAGCGGACTGATCATCCGCATCATTTAAGAGCAATATTTCTACGTTGCCGACACTACAAGATAAGACTCAATCCGCACAAATGTGTGTTTTGCGTCGGTTCTGGTCGTTTACTTGGCTTTATAGTCTCCAAGGATGGGATTCGTCTCGACCCTTGCAAGGTGCAGGCAATCATTAATTTGCCTCCACCTTCGAACTTGCTTCAGATTCAGAAACTCCAAGGGAAAGAAAACTTTCTGAGGAGGTTCATTCCGAATTACGCAGAACTTGCTAAAGGTTATACCCGTCTCCTGAAAAAGGATGTACCTTTCGTCTGGGACCAGGTTGCACAAGCTTCCTTTGATGCTTTGAAAGAAGCGCTAGTCAAAGCATCATTAATGTACGCCCCAGACTATCTAAGGGATTTTAACCTGTATCTGGCTGCAGCAGATACGACCATTGCGATGGTTTTAGTTCAAGAAGTCGATGGAATTGAACACCCTATATATTATTTAAGTAAAAACTTAAATGATACGGAAAGTAGATATTCTCATGTTGAAAAGCTGGCATTGGCAGCTGTTCAAGCGATTCAAAGATTTCGGCATTATGTCCTCTTTACGAAGACCACTGTATTGTCAGATTGCAACCCCATGACTTATATACTGTCGCGACAGTTCCTTGGGGGCAAATATTCAAAGTGGATAGCTATCCTTCAAGAGTTTGATCTGGAATTTGTGAAATCCAAATCAAAGAAAGCTTTAGTTTTCGCAGAATTATTATGCGATCTCCCATCATCATCCAACGATGAAACGTCCAAAGAATCGATCGTGGACGAAAGTTTGTTTCTGATATCAGCAAGTGATGAGTGGTATGGAGATATAATAGTTTATCTCCAAACCTAAAAGTTTCGGCCAGACACCTCTCACCCAGAATAAAAACACATTCGATACCAAGCAAAAGACTACATGATCGTCGGTGATACGCTTTACCGTTGTGGTGTCGATACGGTCCTGAGAAGGTGTCTAACCCATGAGGAGGCCGAAAAAGCCCTGAATGAATGTCATTCGGGCACCTGTGGGGGGCATCAATCTGGATATGCTACAGCACAAAGAATCTTACGAGCAGGATACTTCTGGCCAACCATGTTCAAAGATTGCATAACCGCAGTTAGAAGTTGCCATGCATGTCAGATTTTTGATAGCAAAACCAGAAGACCCCCCGCTCCTTTTACAGCCAATAATAGCTGTGGGGCCTTTCGCCAAGTGGGGCATCGATTTCATGCAATGTAACCCCACCTCGACTGGGGGGCATGGGTATATTATAGTCGCAGTTGACTATTTTACCAAATGGGCCGAGGCGATGCCTACATTGGATAACACTGGTGAAATAGCAGCCCTATTCTTTTTTAATCATGTAGTCTCCAGATTCGGCGTGCCACAGGCCATAGTAACAGATCATGGATCGCATTTTCGCAATCACATGATGGTTGAATTAACTGCCAAACTAGGATTGTCTCACGACAGCTCTACTCCGTACTATCCGCAAGCTAACAGACAAGTTGAAGCGATCAACAAAGTTCTGAAGCGCATGCTGCAAAAGGATGGTGGGAGTTCACAAAAGAAGATGGCATTTGATCCTGTACTCGGCTTTGTGGGCCTACCGAACATCGGTAAGGAATGCCACTGGGTTCACACCGTTTCAACTGGTGTATGGCCTGGAAGCAATCCTACCAATCCAGTGTGAAATTTCGTCCCTTAAACTCGCAATTGATCTCCTCCCCGGAACCTCAGAAGAATAAGCTCGTTTCTTGGAATTAATCCAGTTGGATAAAACCCGTCGTGATGCCGCCTTGGCCAACGAAGCCCATAAGAAGCAAGACCAAAGGCATGGGTATATTATAGTCGCAATTGACTATTTTACCAAATGGGCCGAGGCGATGCCTACATTGGATAACACTGGTGAAACAGTAGCCCTATTCTTTTTTAATCATGTAGTCGCCAGATTCGGCGTGCCACAGGCCATAGTAACAGATCATGGATCGCATTTTCGCAATCACATGATGGTTGAATTAACTGCCAAACTAGGATTGTCTCACGACAGCTCTACTCCATACTATCCGCAAGCTAACGGACAAGTTGAAGCGATCAACAAAGTCCTGAAGCGCATGCTGCAAAGGATGGTGGGAGTTCACAAAAGAAGATGGCATTTGATCTTGTACTCGGCTTTGTGGGCCTACCGAAAATCGGTAAGGAATGCCACTGGGTTCACACCGTTTCAACTGGTGTATGGTCTGGAAGCAATCCTACCAATCCAGTGTGAAATTTCGTCCCTTAAACTCGCAATTGATCTCCTCCCCGGAACCTCAGAAGAAGAAGCTCATTTCTTGGAATTAATCCAGTTGGATAAAACCCGTCGTGATGCCGCCTTGGCCAACGAAACCCATAAGAAGCGAGTCAAAGCGCAGTTCGACAAAAAATGTCAAACCCCGTGTCTTCTCGGAAGGTGATTTGGTCTTGCTTTATGACCAAGAATCCGATAAATTGGGAGCTGGGAAATTCAAGTCCTTGTGGATGGGCCCTTATAGTGTTAAAAGTGTGTTAGCAAAAGGTGCCTACGAATTGGTAGATTATGACGGAATTCCACTGGCGCAACCCCACAACGGGTTGTACCTTAAGCGTTACTATGCCTAATAGTAACCTGTATGCTTTTGTTACATTTTTGTTTTCGCTAAAGCGTTTGTTCCGGTTTAAGTAATCCGCTTTTTACACTTATTGCAAATGTCAAATCCATTGGAACCATGGGTTGGATATGCTGACGGAGCGAGTCGTAGTTCGAGGAACCTATCCTCAGCAGCATGGGCCATTTTTAACCCAAGCGGCGAGTTAATGAGTTTCAGGGGGGTATGTATTGGTCAATCAACAAATAATATCGCTGAGTATAGCGCGTTGATAGAACTCCTCTCTGATGCCATCACCCATGGCATATGCCGGCTAGTCGTCAGGCTAGACTCACAGCTCGTGGTACTACAGCTCAAAGGTACCTACTCTGTCCGAAATCCAGCTATTTATCGCAAGTTCCTAAGAGTTAAAATCTTGGAAAGACAGTTTGATTTTATCCAATATCAACACATTTCCAGAAACTTAAACACATTAACCGACTCATTGGCAAACTATTTGTTAGATAGACATTTGCAAATTTGATAAAAAGAGAAGCATCATCGATGTTTCATACATGGATCACATAAAAACTGGAATAAACCCCGAAAATCAAAAATATATACAACTGTTTACGGTTTACATATAATGTTTTGTAACCAAGACAAAATCGGTCATACGACCCCAAAACTCAAAAATGGCTGGGGGGCACCCTAGCCTAGTGATGCTCATGATAACATGCCACGACCTGTGCGATCATGCGCAGAAGACGAGACCATCGTCTAGGAACACCAGCAATATGTCGCTGCAATCGCAGAGGCAACTCGTCAATCCGTACATCCGGAATCCCGAAGGTAAGACCCTCAACCTGTTCCTGCACAGCAGCAAGAGTCTCGGCCAAGTCAAGGTCACGGAGAATAGCTCTCCCTGGAGCCTCCCCTGCTGGGGCAGTGGCCGGAACTCCCGGACGAACTGCTGGACGAACGGGGCCCACATCTGCATGCACACATGAGTTTGATTAGAGTCTTGATAGAGTAAAGCACAAGGACATTATAAATAAAAAACAGTAAACAGTGATAAGGTCAAAATATTTACCAAGATCACCCCACTGCTCGCCATCCGGTAGCACCAAATCCGGATCACCTCGGAAATCCATGCCAATATATGGATACTCGGAAAAAGCCATATCCTGCCTCTCGAACCACCTAAAGAAGGCATCGGTAAAAATAATCCGAGATTGACCTGCATGTCTAGCCATGTGGTCAACCCACCTCTGCATGTGTGGCTCAGTAGGAGATGGAAAGTCGAGGACAATGTATTGAGGTTGCATCAGGGGTATCTTCTCCAAAGCGAAGGCAGTCAAAACTGAACCAAAGCCAAAATTCTTCAGTCTCCTGTCCTTTACTTTGGTCAACTGGTTTTTCATCTGAACCAGTACTGCATCACACCAGTTAAAAACTTTCGGCTGAAGACACTCCAGGGCGTGCTGCACATATGACCTGTTGGCAACATGAGGGGATGCACTACCGGCCATCCTACAAATCGTGTATAGAATAGACCTGAGAGACCTGTCAGTAATATCACAGATAGAAATCTTGCCGTCTCTGCTCGGCTGGGATCCCTCCCTGCAATACTGACGGATATAATCTTTCACGGAATCGCTCCCTTGGGCCGAACCGGACAAGGAAATGGGGGCACCCCGCCTTGACAACCCAGTCAAGAAGTAAATGTCCACTATGGTCAGAGGGATGGACTTGCCCCTAATCTGGAACACTTGGTTAACAGGATCCCAAGCATCAAGCAGGTACTGCAGTAAACTTATCTGTGCCCTCATGCTAGATATACGGAAGAATTTTAGCAAGCCACAGTTCCGCAACGCGCTCACAGTAACAGGATCATGGAGGGCAATCATGTCCTCCTCTTCATGCTCTCGTTCTCGCCACGTAAGAGTCATTCTGCTCCAATAAACTCTGCAAAACAAACAAGAGGAGGAGTAAGATCCCTGACTCAGTAAAGAAAATGGCAAAATCTCATAAAAAATTGTGCAACCAAGATGTTTTCTGCGCCCAACGCAGGTAGGGAAGGGTCTCACCTGCGTTGGGAGGCAAACTGCCTTTGAAAAAGAGAACCCCCAACGCAGGTTTCGATATAGGGCACCTGTGCTGATGGCAGAGCACCCTAGAGAAACCCCAGGGGCTCATGGGGGCAGGAAAACAAGCACAAAACTGAGAAATAAGACCATGAAAAGATAGAGCTAGGGTTTAGCTCCTACCTGGTGGAAACGGAGCTGAAAATCGTCCACAGAATCTCCCGAAATCAGCTGGTGAAAAATCGAGAGGAAGAGGCACCTCCAAAGCTCCAACAAACCAAATGCACATGAAATGGTAAAATGAGAGGTGGAAACATCTTTTAATTGCTTTTTACGTAGTTCAAAGTGAAATATTAGTATTTTTACTTCATGTTATCCGTTTCTAACAAGTTTGTTGCAGCAATTGATGAAACAGTACTATCTCTGGAAAAGAAAAAACTAGTCATGGTAAAATATGAATTTGACCTTATCAACCGAGCAATTTTAATGCGGAAATTCATGCTCGTTAAAAAATAAACATAAGCTTGTGAGCAGGCTTCCCCCAGTGTTCAAGCTCATTCAGAAAAAAATGAACCGGTAAATAACCATTTGAGACCGTAAATTCATCAGCCATAAAAGCCTTGGTCGTGTTTGTGCACCGTCACCTCCACTTTTCATTTGGCCGATCATTCACATCCACTTGATTGTTTACCTATTTTGAGGAACAGCTGCGAAGAGTGATCTCACTTAGCCATCCTTGTAATACTGCCCTGATTGGAAAATTCCAACCTGTACCTGGAATCTGCTGCTATCCCTGTTTATCACTCGTTCCTCAAAATACGAGTCTTCTTTGAGCTCTTTTCACTGACTCATAAAAAATGAAAAGTTTGCCGAGTTTTGGCCTTCCAGCTTGTTAAAAGGACCGGAAGAGCTATCCCTCCTCTATATTTTAATCTTTTTGGACCTGAGGGATTATTGCACAAAAAGATTGAGCGCTTGTCTAGTTCGGCTCGATAAAGATATCGAACATTCATCCCTTCTGTATTGTTTTATACTTTTTCGGACTTAAGGGATTAGATGACGAAAAAGGACCCCTGGAGTCTACTTTATGTACACTTTTCAGACTCTCTAAAAATGAAAAGGACCGAGTTGTCTTTGTCGCTGGACTCGTTAAAAATATTAGATAGCGACAAACTTGTCTTTAGACAAGAACGAGTTTCCCTATCGCTAGGCTCGTTAAAACATAGCGATGGGCCTGCCCGAAGGGCAGGTTATAGAACAAGCATATGTTATCCTCCTCAAGCTTGACAAAAATAAAGAGGTACTGGTCAGAAATGACTGGGGAAAAATTGGGAAGAACCTCAAAGCTTAATGGTAGCAAGTCGCTCTTGAACATGACACTTTTGCCTCCGTAAATATCGGGTTGGGTTATTATCATTCACCGGTCCCTTCACCATGGTCTCGCCATACCATCCATACATGGGGTAATGCTACCGATCCATCACATCAGTGTCGTTATATGTTCAAGAGATGTCATTCGGAAAGTGTCAACCGGGTCCCATCCACTACCGTACATCATCTTTCATCCTTCCATGACTGCCACCCTGAATCATATTTCACAGATCGTTTTCACCATCATCACTAGCTCCGTTCCGTGTCACTGATGTGGGATTCATTAAGGCCCTCCTTTGACGGATCACTTCTTGTCGACATCAGCTCATTATCCAAGAAGTTGATCTAGGAACACCCCCTCAGTACTTTGAAGCTTGCATGCCTCAATGGCAAGTTTCTCACTCCCGGCGATAGGTATACATTAATGACCTTCGACCAGGAGACTTTGCGTGGTGTTCGACGTCAGATCCTACATTCACACCACGTGAATTCTGCTACAGTACCTTGAGGGTCATCATCATTATCGGTGATTTCCTCTCGCGCTTGTTAACAGTTTACATTATTGACTGGTAATCAAGCGATGGCTTTCCATGTTCGACTTCAAGAAATTCTCACATGGATCGACTTGTACCAGAGTGAAGATCGGACAAGTTTGAAGACCCCGGATCTAGTTTCATCCATCCGGGCTGCGATATATATTCAGGAGATAAAAACATAGACATGTGCAGCAGATGATCATCCTAGTAAAAGGATGATAATTAAAAGCAGAGAATTATCCGTCTATTATCAGACGATCGTCTGTTTATGTACAACAAATGTATTTATAAAGCTGAGCATGGGAAATGCCCGCATCAGCTAGATCATGAAAAGAAAGTATGAAAAGATAATGTATTGTATTGTATTTTGTTACAGGTCACCTCCCGACGATTGAATGAACTTCGGATCCTCCTAATAAAGCATTTCACCCGATAAACGACCTCATACTTTAGGGGGAAACTGTTATAGACATTTTTGTGCCTTACAGCATAGAGCATGAAATGTCAATAATCTAAGGGATCCAAATTCCCTAAACATGTTGTTCTTACCCTTAGAGGAACAAGGTCAGCAAACCACAGCACTGCAAACCAGTTCTCCACTGAAAAACACACAGAAACAGGTCAATTCTGGATCAAAGCAGCTGCTCTGAAGGCCACCTGCGCTGCATAGCAAGTGCAACAAAGGCTACCTGCGCTGCATTGCAAGTGCAACAAAGGCTACCTGCGCTGGGCGTACTTTGACATGTGGAGGAATCTTTTTCTCAATGTGCCAGTGCCCAGGAAGCTTCCAAAAAGACACTTGATCATAAGATTCGCCTAATGATGAGTTAAGAGCTTCTAAAACTCCAAGTGGAAGACAGAAACTCCGAGTGAAGAACTGAAGAACAACTGGAGTTGAAGAGGACAAAAAGTCACACATCAAGATGACTTATCTTCACTCCAAAACTCTATATAAGGATATCATCCCATGGGATCTAGAGGGCCGGAATTTAGTGCGAAGAATTGCTGTTGGTTTACAGTTGTGAGCATTGGGTGATTGCTTGAGGGAGGTGAAGAAGAGATTTCTCTCCGTCGGGAAGGTGATGCTGGATTGGACCTCTCATGGTTGTATCACCGCCTGAACCTTACTTCCATATATTAATAAAGCATTTGAGGTTCTTCTATTCGCATGTGTTTCAATGGTGCATTGTCTTGCTTGCGTCTTTGATTTATGCTAATCCTTAAATCGATTATGAATGCATGATTATTGTAGTTTCCTTTTCTTGTCTTATTCGCAGGATCTCGTGTAGCTGGGCCCGTGAAAAGACTTGGAGCTGGGAGCAAGCGGAAAACAAAGGAGATTGGATCGACCATTTGCGCAAGACATCGGTAAGTGGATCTCTCCCTTTTATCTCTTGCATGTCATAAAGAAGAAACTTTAGATAGCTTTGCTTTCGGCTGTTGCTAAGGAACTGTCACCCTTAGAGTGGGTTAGGGTCATTCCGAGTTGGATACTTTCCCCCACAACACTCATATGGTGGCTCGTCTTATTTTGTATCATTTATTGATGACTTTTCTAGGAAAGTGTGGGTCTACATGTTGAAAAGGAAGTCTGATGTTTTTTTCAGTTTTCAAGCAGTTTAGATCATTGGTAGAAAACAACACTGGTAGAACAATAAAATGTTTAAGTACTGACAATGGTGGTGAGTTTACTTCCAAGGAGTTTGACAGCTATTGCAAGGATGCAGGGATCGAGAGACATAATACCACGTGTATACTCCTCAACATAATGGAGTTGTTGAACGTATGAATAGGAATCTTCTAGAGAGAGCAAGGAGTATGTTGAGTAACGCTGGTTTGTAGAAGGAGTTGTGGACAGAAGCAGTGGCTACAGCTTGTTATGTGATAAATCGATCACCGTCAATGGCAATTGGATGCAAGATTCCTCAAGAGGTATGGAAAGGTCACCCTTGTGACTATTCTAAACTCAGAGTGTTTGGTTGTGATGCATATGCTCTAGTGCCTAAACATTAGCGAACTAAATTAGATCCAAAGTCTAAAAGGTATATCTTTGTTGGGTATGGTGTTGGAACAAAGGGATATAGATTGTAGGATCCTACTACCCGCAAAATCATCATCAACAGAGATGTAAAGTTTAATGAATCCTCTCTTGTACAGTTAGATGTAGATAGTAGATTGAAACAGGATGATGTATCTGACTTTCAACACATTCAGTTTGATAGCATTTCTAATGATAGTCATGATGACCATAGTTCAGATACTAGTCACGAACTGGTTTCAGAATCAGATCATGAACAGGGTTCAGGTATAGATCATGAACAGGTCTCAGATACTGATCGTCAAGAAGTTCCTACAGATGGTAGTCAGCCAATCGAGGAAGCGCAAGAAACATCCTTAAGGAGGTCTACAAGAATCAAACGGCCACCGAGAAGGTATGATGATTATGTTACTTCAGTTGCATTTATTGCTAATGACGATGAACCTCTGTGCTATTAGGAAGTAATAGAAGGTTCGAAAAGTGACAAGTGGAAAGAAGCCATGAAGGACGAAATGATGGCCTTAGGTAAGAATGGCACATGGGATCTGGTTGAGCTTCTGAAAGACAGGAAAGTTGTAGGGTGTAAATGGGTTTTCAAGCTGAAACGGGGTGTGAATGATACGGAAGACGGGTACAAAGCGAGGCTGGTTGAAAAAGGGTTTTCTCAGAAAGCCAGCATTGACTTTCATGAGATTTTTTCACCAGTGGTTAAAATAGTTTCAATCAGAATTTTGTTAGCATTAGTGGCTTTGCTTGATTTAGAGTTGCAGCGTTAGATGTTAAGACTGCATTTCTACATGGAGACTTAGATGAGGAAATTTATATGGAACAACCGGAAGGGTTTGTTCAGCATCGCAATGAGAAATTTGTATGCAGGCTCAAGAAGTCATTATATGGCCTGAAGCAGTCGCCTCAACAGTGGGATAAGAAGTTTGATTCTTTCATGTTGAGTCAAAAGTATGTTAGAAGTGAATATGATCATTGTGTTTATTTTAAACAATTAAATAATGGCATATTCATTATCTTGGTATTGTATGTTGACGATATGCTTTTAGCAAGCAAAAGCATAGAAGAAATCAACAGGTTGAAGGCTCAGATGGCAAGGACATTTGATATGAAAGATCTAGGAGCAACAAGACAGATTTTGGGCATGGAGATTTTTAGCGACAGGAGCAATGGTAAGCTATGGCTATCATAACAGAAGTATATTGAAAAAATACTTTTGAGATTTGGTATGAACAATGTGAAGCCTGTGTCAGTCCCTTTCGCTTCCCATTTCAAGCTTTCTTCGAGTTTATGTCCTAATTCAGATGAAGAAAAGGAATTTATGTCTCGAATTCCATATGCTAATGTAGTAGTGTGTTTAATGTATGCGATGGTGTGTACGCAACCAGATATTTCACATGCAGTTGGGGTTGTCAGCAGGTATATGGAAATCCGGGTAAAGAACACTGGTCAGCAGTGAAATGGGTGCTTCGGTATTTGAGAGGCACAAGTAGTTATTGTATCACTTACAATAAGAGTAGTGAATTTGTTTGCGTGTATGTTGATTCCGATTTTGCAGGTGATTTGGATAAGAGAAGGTCAACATCAGGGTATGTCTTTACTCTTGCAGGTGGAGAAATTAGTTGGATGTCAAAGTTGCAGAACATTGTTGCTTTATCCACTACTGAAGAAGAATACATTGTTGCTTCTCATGCTTGCAAAGAAGCGATTTGGTTGAAAGGTTTGTTTGGTGAGTTTGGTAGCCTGTAGGAAAACATCAAGCTATTTTTTGATAGTCAAAGTGTAATACATTTGGTTAAGAATCCGGCCTATCATAGTAAATCAAAGCATATACCGATCAAGTACCATTTTGTAAGACAGGTTATCACTGAAAGGGGAGTCTCTCTTGAAAAGGTGCATACAAAGGAGAATTGTGCAGACATTTTCACGAAACCAATTTTGTTAGAGAAGCTACGTTGGTGTTTGGCTTCTCTTGGCTTGCAGAAAAGATAAAAATAATAAACAAACAGGGTATCAGGCTAATTGTTGTCAAGGTGGAGATTGTTGAGATTTTCTGTTTCACAAAATAGGCAAAAATCTCTAATGTGTGACAACAATAGGAATTTGTTGCTAGATTAGTTCCAGTTAGTTGGGAAAGAGTTAATGTATCCTATATTTGTTGTGAGAGGATTTATGAGTCAGTTAGATTCTCTTGGCTATAAAATTCATGCCCGTACAGATATTGGTGAGTGTGAGAGTTTGTGAGGAAAATGATTATTTTGTAATATCCTGATTAATAATAAGATTGATGATGCCTATATTTGGTGGATGTAGCCCAGATTGGTTGGGTGAACCACGTTAATCTTCTATGTCTTCTGTGTATGATTGTATTGCTGAGTCTGTCTTTGCTTTTCCCTGCGCACTGTTAATCTAACACAACCATAGCGCTTAACTGTAGTGCAATTGCTTACTACCACTGGGTCCTCACTCATTCACGGGCTTTCTTTAGGATTCTTTCCACTTATTAGAGTGAGGTACATTATTTCTAACCAAATCACAGAGGATACATGAGTTTATTTAAGAACTAGCCCAAGCCAAGCAAGGGATTTGTGTGAACGATGTTGTGCAGAAGTTCATTGTGAAGAGGACCTTGCACACGCTGTTTTTTCTATGAACTTTCGCACGACTCAAAACTCTTTGTTTTTAAAACCTAAAACTACTATTAATTAATAATGTCTCATTAATTTATGCATCTATGTTATGATAAATTTTGCGGTTGTTATGTATGTTATTTTTTCAGTAAGAAAAAAAATGATATATTATATTATATAATCAATATACAGGATATAAACATTTCGTGCCAAGTCCATCACATCATAAAGTCTGTCTCGGTGTGCATATCCAGCTTCCTATCCAAATTATATTACACCAAACATAATAGACATAAGAGGACATAGATGATTACAATGAAACCAACCAAAAAAGGTATGCACGTACACAATTCCATCTATCCGAGCAAGTGAGCAAGCAGCATCTCTTTCCATCCAAATGAGTGAGCTAACAGACATTAAACTAATAGACATACAAAAAATATACAAAAAAGAGGGGATATAGAAATTATCGAGGAAAAGGAAATTCTCCAACATCTAAAACATTGTAATTCAGTGTTATTTCCATGTGCATATTACCAAAATTACCTAGTAGTCCTCTCTTTGAAAGTTCATCAGCTTCCTTGTTCTGTTCTCTGCCAATGTGCATAATTGTAGAATTGTTGAGTTGATTCCATAGTAGACCAATTCTCCCCAGCCAACCAAGTAGCAAAGGATTGTTGATGTTTGCACTGCCCTTGATCTAATCTATGATAATTTTGGAATCCCCATAGATATGAATAACAGGGATACCATGGAAGATGGTGAACCATAAGAGGCCCCATAAATCCATTGCTTATGCCTTGGTATTAGTGCCACTTCCCCCATTCCAGTGAGTCCTGTATGCCAATTTATTTGAAATAGCAATTCATGTGTTCCCATGTGAGATTTTTGTTATAGAATACCAACCATGAAAAAAGGATGATTTTGTTTGGGATTTTGGTCTTCTAAAAAGCATATAAGACATGTTTCTCCCCTTGCCGAGCATCCTCGTTACAGAGATAAAGATATGTATCAGGAACAATGATGTTTCTAGACTTCATCTTCCCTATCCAAATAAGATTGTCATGAAACCCCGCATGACAAATACCAAGATGTTTCATACCAGCAACAATCTGATTCCATTCCTGGTCCCATTGCCCAAATAGACCCAACTCCCATGAACTTTTCCGTATGGGGCAGGGACCCCGCCATTATGCAATGGCTTAACTCTAGAAGTATATGCCATGTTCATTTAAGAATTGTATGAGCCCCTCAGTGATAATACAGTCATTGCCAGCACCCAGAATCTGGTCAATGCCGATAAGGATCCTGTGGCCCGATCCGATGGTCCATGCCAGATGTTGAAGAAAGATATTAGCAACTTTGTGAAAGCTAAGCCAGATTTCTGATCCATGTGTGGATCCAATAGTGCCTTTTTAGTACCAAAATAAAAAATCATGGTCCTTAAGATATTTATGTCTGATAACCCTACTCCAAGGCCCGGACCCAAAAATACCCCTCCATAGAGATTTGATCAGTACTGACCATCCAAAGTGACGTAGATCCAAAATCCCCCAACCACCCATGACCTTTGGCAATGTAATGTTGGACACTTTAGAAACTTCAAAACCTTCAATGATTCCTCAGAAATGATGTTTAAATAGGGAAGCTTGTAGTAAAAAAACATAAGGCTATAGTGAAAAAACAAATTGTAAGAATTTTTGTTTTGAAATAAACAATATTGTTACCTAATTTACACTATGTTGGATGTATATTATGATTTTTGCATTTTAATATATAGAAGCAATTAAATAGAAGCAAAATATTAATAAATATGAGTTAAATTTGTAAATCTCCGTAAAATCTGTAAATTAACTGCTACGTAAATCTATTTAACTTTTTAAAAATCACACCATTGGTAAAACTTGTGGTAAAAAATATATGTTGTAATATGAAAATTTTATTGACTAAAGTTTTATGATCGGAAGCCTCCTTGGTTTAAACACATAAAATACATAATATATAATGAACTACAACAAATTCTTATCGAAAATTCATGGTTCTCGAAGTCTATGCCCGTCATGGAGGTCCCATTTGAGAATGACAATAAATATTAATAAAATTGTATGTTTTATGCCGCTAAGATGACCTTTTTACTTTATGTTTTGTGCTGCTAAGATGACGTTTTTACTTTCTAGGCAATGGAACTCGTTAGATCTCTGGCCACCTCTGCCATCATGGTCTCTCACCATTTCTCGACATCTATTTCCATGTATCCACCATCCTCCATTTCCTTCCATCGCTCGTCTCCTCCCTGTTGTTCATTTGCTGGTGGTCTGTTACCTGCGACAGGAAGATGCCACGTTGGTCACATGTTATGAAACCAGCTCACAAAAAGATAGAAAAGAGAGATCCACGCCTTAGAATTCAGCCTCTTCGAGGGGGAAACCTCCTTTACATTACATAAATGAACAATTCTTGGATGATACAAATGACAAAACCTCCTTTCTATATATAGGAGTCTAAGGAGTCACAATATAATCCAGCCGACCTAACAATAATAATATAAAGCCACAAAAATAACATTAGAGGGATTCTATGGGGCACATAAATAACAATATGGGGGTAATAGGGGCACAACAATATAAATAAGCGGTATAACTACAATAGTAATGGGGTAATCACTAGTATTATAGGGATCCAACATGCCCCTCTCCTTCAAAAAAGTGTTGTCCTCAATGCTTGAGTAGTTCTGGATACTTCTGCATAAAATTCTCATCCTCCCATGTGGAATCTTCAGTGGATAAGTTCTTCCACTTGATAAGATACTCTGAAATTGATCGATTTCGTAGCTGTCAAGTTCTTGTTTCTGTGACTGCTTCCGGTTCTAATATAATTTTTCCTTCCTCGTCAAGTTCTGGCAATATTGTTTGAATTGGGAGCTTGTCACCTATAACCTTCTTTAAACATGAAACATGGAAAACTGGGTGCAATCGAGAAGCTGCAGGAAGCTCCAATTTGTATGCCATAGTACCATTCTTTTGCAACACCTTGTATGGACCATAATACTTTGGTGATAATTTATTATCCTTCTAAGCTTGCTTTAGGGACATTTGCTTATATGGTTGTAGCCGTAGGAATACCCAATCACCTACATCAAAACTTCTTTCACTGCGATGTTGATCTGCCTGTTGTTTCATTCTATTTTGTGCTAGCACAAGGTTATCCTTTAAGAGTTGGAGGACTTGTTGTTGATGTTCGATGTGATGTTCCACTGCCTGAACCTTAGAATTTTCTCTTAAATATGATGTGATGGATGGTGGTTGATACCCATAAAGTGCCATAAATGGGGTCATTTTTGTTGCTGTATGGAAGGAAGTGTTGTACCACCATTCAGCCAGAGGCAACCATTTGACCCATTGTGTCTGTTTATCAGATACAAAGCAACGAAGATATCCTTCCAAACATTTGTTTACTATCTCAGTTTGCCCATCAGATTGAGGATGATAAGATGAGCTATGAGCTAACTAAGTACTAAGACAAGAAAATAATTTTGTCCAAAAATTTCCAGTGAAAATGGGATCTCTGTCACTTACAATAATCTTTGGGTTTCCATGTAGCTTTTGAACTGTTTCCATAAATGCAGTAGAAACTGTACTGGCTTTAAATGGATGTGATAATGCACAAAAGTGTGCATACTTGGTAAGTCTGTCAACTACCACCATGATGACACTCTTTCCCTCAGACTTGGGTAAACCTGTGATAAAATCCATTGAAACCTCCTCCCAACTTGGCTTGGAATGGATAAAGGTTGTAATAGACCCGGTGTCTTAATTGTTTCAACTTTATTTTATTGGCAAACCAAACATTCCGCCACAAACTTTTGAATCTCTGATTTAAGGCCATCCCAAAAAAATTCCTTCTTAACCCTGTGGTAAGTTTTTAAAAATCCTAAGTGCCCTCCTAAGGGAGAAGTGTGCAATTCCATAAGAATCTTTTGTTTTAGCTGGGAATTCTTACAGAGGTATAAGCGATCTTTGTACCATAACGAATCATTTTTCCAGCTAAATGTATCAGAAGTACTGGAATCTTGTTGTAGCTTTCGAATAAGTGCCCACACTTCTTCGTCATTCTTCCATTCCTCCCTTGCTTCGTTTATCCAATCTAGTTGGATAATAGAAATGGCACACAACAATGCTTCCACATCCTCATCCTTTCTTGAGAGTGCATTTGCCACCACATTTTGCTTCCCTTTTTTGTAGATGATTTCAAAGTCATAACCCAACATCTTTGTGACCCACTTTTGTTGCTCTTCAGAGTATAATATTTGTTCTAAAAAGTATTTAAGGCTATCATGATCCGTTTTTACCTTGAAGTGTCTTCCCATTAGGTAGGGTCGCCATTTCTTAAGTGCATGGAGTATTGCCAACATTTCCTTCTCATAAATAGCTTTTCTTAAAAACTTTCCCTTTATTGGACGACTTTCAAAAGCAATGGGTCTTTCATCTTGCATTAAAACAACACCAATTCCATTTCCTGAAGCATCACATTCCATAATAAAGGTTTTTGTGAAGTCCGGTGTAGCTAAGACCGGTGCTTGGCACATTGCCTCTTTAAGATGTTCAAAGGCCTTTGTTTCTTCCAGAGTCCATGAAAATGAATCTTTCTTCAATAATGTTGTTAGAGGTGTTGTTATTCTCCCATAATTCTTAACAAACTTGCGATAATACCTTGTCAACCCAAGAAATCCTCGCAGATGCTTTATGGATGTGGGGATTTTCCATTCCTTAATGGCTTTAATTTTTCTAGGGTCTACCTTAACTCTTTCATGAGATACAATATGACCCAAATATTCCACCTCCTGGACTCCAAAGAAACATTTGGATCTTTTTGCATATAATTGTTTCTCCTCCAATAGTTGTAGCACCCTGTCAACATGTTCAACATGATCCTTCCAAGACTTGCTGTAGATTAGTATATCATCAAAAAATACTAACACAAATTTTCTAAGGAATGGTTTGAAAATTGAATTCATCAAACCTTGAAATGTTGAAGGTGCATTGGTAAGGCCAAAAGGCATGACCAAAAATTCATAATGACCCTCATAAGTTCTAAATGCCGTTTTCGGAATGTCTTCAATCTTCATTCTGATTTGATGATATCCCGAACGAAGGTCCAACTTGGTGAAGTAAATTGATCCATGCAATTCATCCAGTAATTCATCAATAACAAGAATGGGGAACTTATCTTTAATAGTGAGCTTGTTGAGCTCCCTATAATCCGGACACATGCGCCATGATTCATAACATTTGGTATCATAGCTTTGGATTCTAGGGTTTCGCTGCTCCAAACAGGTCATCGTGGCATTTTCGCTATAATTTTTTTTTTGTAACGTTTCAGAAGTCGTAAAAAAACCCATTTGAGAAGAAATCGCATTGAACCTTGGGTCCGAATTTCAGAGCTTTTCGCACGATATTTGCGGAGATATGATCTGAGGAAGTTGGTCTTGTTGCAGACTCCTGAATTACATTCAAAACAGGTGACCTGGGGAAAATTGTCATAACTTTCTCTCTGGGGATCAGATTCAAATTTCGTAAGAAGGTGCAGAAAGAGGACGAACCATAGTTTCTTGTATGTTTGTTTCAGATTCAAAGGTTGAAACAGTGACTCGTGGCACGTCGTACAAGTTTGCTATACTGAAATAGTCTAAAAGCAAGTCACTGTGGGAGATTTCACATAACGCTTCCTTGGAGAATCCAATTTGGGTCAGACTTGTGGCATTGGAAAGAGGACACAGAAGGCTACTACGGGTCGCAATTTCAGAACTGGATGATCCAAAATTACAGAGATACATCAGATTCAATATCAGGCTTCTATAAAGTGAAAAAAAGGTGTGTAGTTCTTTTTTTATTATTTTTGTGTAAGCTTGGTTTAACGAAATTCAAAGGGCATAGTAAAGCATTATTATTGGTAACTGATGCCCCAAGGAAAGAAAATGCAAACACCTAGTAAAGAACCTGAAAGCTCTGATACCAAATGTTATGAAACCAGCTCACAAAAAGATAGAAAAGAGAGATCCACGCCTTAGAATTCAGCCTCTTCGAGGGGGCAACCTCCTTTACATTACATAAATGAACAATTCTTGGATGATACAAATGAAAAAATCTCCTTTCTATATATAGGAGTCTAAGGAGTCACAATATAATCCAGCCGACCTAACAATAATAATATAAAGCCACAAAAATAACAATAGAGGGATTCTATGGGGCACAGAAATAACAATATGGGGGTAATAGGGGCACAACAATATAAATAAGGGGTATAACTACAATAGTAATGGGGTAATCACTAGTATTATAGGGACCCAACATCACATGCCTGCAAAGGAGTAGGTGGAGGTGAGGTAATGCACATACTATTCCACCCTACTTGCCTTTACAAATTCATCTACGTTACACAATCGTTTTCTTCCCTCCACTGGTGTCAGCTTCCATGTTTTTCATTCAGATCCCTTGTTCCAATCCTCTATTTTACTCTGGTATGCCATCGCCAATTCCTAATTCCACTCATCATTTTTAGAAAATCAATAATTTTTCTAACCGGGATCCCTGAAAACCCAACTCGCAGGATGTTGGACATGTACAAAGCTGAGAACCAGCAAGGGGTGTGGATGTGGTAGCAATGACTCTGAAAATAGGAAAAGAAAAATTTAGGCATGTTTTCAACCACAATTTTTTAGTCTAAATACCTACATAGAAAACCTGAGTGCATAAGTTTCATTGTGGGAAGGTGGTGATTCATTCGAAACTTGCAAGTGTTGAAACCTACAAGTGCTGTGGATACGGCTCGAGTGCCGAAACCTGCAAGTGTTGCGGATACAACTCAAGGCCGGATCAATAATCTCTTTAAGGTACATAAAATTTTCCTACTATTTTTTTACCGTAGTATACATGTAACATAAAATCCAACATATAACTTGGCCTGTAACTTAGAATCTATTGCATAACCTAGAATCTATTGCACTTCCTAGATAAATTTGTTGTTTATATTGTCATATTCATTATATATCGCTCAAGGTTGTAGAAAGATTACCCGAAAGCGTACTTGAGATTTCCGGTACTTGAGATATTTATTTTACTGATTGTGTAGATACAAGTAATATATATCGCTCAAGGTTGCAGAAAGCGTACCAGAGAAAGAGTTGCCTCAAAAATTCTTATGCCATGTTGCAGTGCTGATGATGTAGTGTATAATGTTGTGCTAATAAATTCTTATGCCATGTTGCAGTGCTGATGATGCAGTGTATAGTGTTGTGATAATGATGGCCTCCACAAAACCTCTTCCCGAAATCTATTCCAAATTGTTCATCAACGGAGGGATGCTTTCCTCTTTTCTATTATGAATTGATTTGAGTTGCAGGGAAAAGAAACTCAATGCTTAACTACTCTTCTGCTCCTTCTCATCGGTTACGCATCAGGGTTCTAAAATAAATACAGAGATAATGGCATCTAGTGTTCGACACCAGATCTACATGATGCAGATAGCCATGCAGCTAGCCATGTGGCATTAGCTATATGGAAATAACTTTGGTTTAAATAAATTGCTTACTCTTTAAAAAAAAGATTAGATATAAAAAAAATCCGCGATAAAACTTTGGATATTATAAGACCTTGCCAGAACCCTACTTTGGATAAAATAAAATTACCCCAACCTTGTTGCATGGGGGCGCGTGAAGTTTGCAATAACGGGTCGAATTTTTTATAGCCCAAAAACCTTAGTTAAAATTGAATTGAATGAAACTGAAAATATAAAAATTTGGTTAAATTTACCTAAGCCAACAAAAATTCGATCAAAAGATGAACTAATTGACGGTCAACGTTCAAGCGATTGCTATAGTCCTGCAGAAGGCAGGGACTAATAATTCATAGACTATAATAACTTTACTATATCAAATCATCCAACCATCAACATTGTATTAAAACTGCAATCTTTAAGAAAACGTTAAAAGCTTTATGAGAAGTGATACATATTTTAATTTTTGGAAATTTGATATATTTTTTTGTCTTTTTGAAATTCATCACTAGAAGATAACATGTATTACAAATTGGAATTGACCATCCCAAAGGTTGATACAATTATGAATGAGAAGTTCCTAGATTATCACTGAGCGTTACAATTGTTGTTCAACCAGAAGAAATTCGCAATACCTGGGCGGTGTAAGGGAAATGGGAAACAACGTGTTTAGAGAGTGATGGTTGTATGCTAAGCGAAGATAGTGGTGGTTGTATGCTAAGAAAATATGCCACTATTATTCGACTTGTGGATGTATGAAAACGGCCCTGAAAATAGAGCGTAAATAAATAATCGACTTATAACATTATTAGAGCACAAATACGGATCTAGCTGAAGAATAATTGCACAAACTTGTAAGAAATTGAAAAAGAAAATTGGAATCGAGAATGAATTTGATTACACAATATTGGTTTGAGAATCAATACATAAAGCAACTAAGTTAAGCTTAGTTGTACATGCAATAACTATGGATAATTAAAGCTAACTGAAGCTAAGTGTGCTTTATGTTATGTTAATGTGCACATGCACCACATACAAGCACTAGAGTTAACTAACTAAAGCTAAGTGCACACCACATGTAAGCACTCGAGTTAATTAACTAAAGCCAAGTGCACATCACATGCAATAACTAGAGTTGAACTGAAGCTAATTAAGGCTAACTAGGTGCATGTACACCAACACCCCCCCTTAAGCATAACTGAAGTGAGTGTGATGCAAAGTAATTTAGTCCCAGCAACAAGCCCATTTTAGGTACCCATATACAATGCATGAAAACAAGAAAGAGGGAAAACCTAGTGGGAAGAAACCCCACCCCCGCCCCCCTCAAAATATAATGCAAAACTTAGAGAAACGACCACTGATAGGCAGTTGCGTCCTTCACCGCGAGACAATCTTGTAGAAATCAAAGCTTATGCTCAGTTAAAGTCTTGGTGAAGATATCAACAGTTTGCTCAGAACTAGGGTAGTATTGAAGATTGATGATCCCATCATGAATTAATTTTCCAATGAAGTGCATGTGGATCTTGATATGTTTTATACGGTGTTGCTGCACTTGCTCTCTGCAAAACTTTAGCATACTCTAATTATCACACTAGATGACAGTTGGATGATGGACACTGATACCAAGCTCAGATAGGAAATTTTGTAGCCAAATGGCCTAAACAGTGGCATTGACCTCTCCTCTATACTTGACCTCTGTTGATGATAAAGTAATGGCAGCCTACTTCTTGCTTGACCAAAAATTTGGGTCGGATCCCAAACTAAGTACATAACTGGAGGTGGACTTGTGATCAATTTTGTTGCCAACCCAATCTGAATCTGTGAATCCAATGATATCCAAAGAAGAATTTTCTGCATACTGAATCCCATAGGTGATTGTCCCCTGGACATATCGAAGGATTCACTTTGCAAATTTCCAGTGTAACTCATGTGGCTCTTGCATTTATTTGGAAACTACTCCTATGCCATATGAGATATCTGGATGAGAGTGATTTAGATAAAGAAGACTTCCCACAAGTTGAAAATACAATTTGCAATCAACCAATGGTGTGTCTTTTCCATTTTCAAGCCTTATCCTTGATAAGAAAGGTGTGGTTGTTGGCTTGCAGTCACTCATGTGAAATCATGCCAAAATATCTCTAGCATACTTTGCTTGAGAAATGGTAATCCTAGAACCACTCTGATTAATCTCTAGTCCAAGGAAGAATTTAGCAATCCCATGTCTGTCATAGAAAACCGTTTATGCAATGCAATTTTAATCTCAGCAATCGCAGAAGTTGAACTACCTATTATCAAATGATCATCTACGTAGAGTACTATGATCAACAAGGAGTCAATTTCCTTCAAAAAATAAACATTGGAATCATATTTGTAGCATAGAAAATTTTGAGATAACAAATAGGAATCCATTTTTTCATACCACACTTTAGGTGCCTGCTTGAGGCCATAGAGAGACTTCTTTAATTTGCATACCATAGATCAATTTTGAACATATACCTATGGATGCTCCATGTATATTTACTCCTTGAGATCACCGTGAAGAAAGACATTATTCACATCCATATGATGCACCTCTCATCCTCTTGTTGCTGCAATGCAGATAGATAGCCAAATGGAATTAATTTTTCCCACTGGAGAAAAAGTATCATCATAGTCAACACCATGTACCTTCTGAAAAAATTTCACCACCAAACATGCCTTATATTGACTAACTTGGCCATCTGATACTTTCTTGGTCTGGTAAACCCACTTGCACCTCACATGTTTATAATTGAAAGGTAGTGGAACCAAATCCCAAGTTTGGTTATCAATGAGAGAGTTGTATTCCTCATCCATAGTTGCTTCCCATTCAGGATGCCCAAATGCTTTTGCATAAGGATGTGGATCATATGCAGGTATCATATAAGTGTGCATGGGAATACATGGCTCCATAGCTAAGAGTGCTTGTGGATCTTCCTCAAAATGAGGTATAGTGGTAGGATCATTTAAGAGATCACTCATGCTGAGCCATTTTTGTGTTGAAAGTGGTCGAGAATATTCCAAACTATATGAGGAAGTATGATCTCTATGTTCAACAACTGGTGGCCCAACAGGTGTCACGAGAAAAGGCTTATCTAGATCAAAATTCTGATTTGAATTATCATCTGCATGCTCATCAATTAATGGTGAGGACAACCTTGTAACAGGTTCATCTGGTGGTGCATGCAAAGCATCTTCTTCAAACTTTACACTCCTTTTGATAAAGAGCACTTCAGTGTTGATGTCAAGCAATTTGTACCCTTTAACTTCATCATAATATCCAACAAACATGCATGCCCTACTCTAAGGCTCCAAATCCTTTCTCTTATCTAACGCGGGCCCATGCTTGAGATATGAAAAAGCGGAAATGACTTACTTTAGGTTGCATGCCAGTCCAAGCCTCAAAAGGTGTTTTTCTTGTAACAAATTTGTGAGGAGATCTGTTATGGATGTATGAGGCACAATTGGTAGCTTCAACCCACGATTATGGTGGAATAGATCTTGCATGCAACATGCAATTGGCCATTTCTTTCAAAGATCTATTCTTCCTTTCGGCCACTCCATTTTGCTATGAAGTGTAAGGAACTATATGTCTGCTTCGTTAAAAAGATTTTGGATATATTTGTTGACATATTCCTTCCCATTATCTGTGTAAAGTATCTTGATGCATTTTCCAGACTAATTTTCTATATGTGCTTTGAAAATCATTAGATGTTGGAAAACTTCAAACTTGAGTTCAAGAAGTAAACCCAAGTGAATATTGTGTAATCATCTATAAATAACAACACATATCTTGCTTTTCTCATTTAAATTACTAGAAATGGACCAATGGGATCACTATGTACAAGCTCCAAAGGTGAAGAGGCTCTCCATGCATTCCCCTTCTCGAACTTGTCTTGACTGGATGATTTCCAAGAGCACATCCATTACAAACACCATTTGAAAATCAATGGTCGAAAATCCTTTAACCATCCCTTAATTTCTAAGTTGCTGCATATGTCTGAAATCAAGTGCCTAAATCTCTCTGTTATAGACATTTTTGTGCCTAACAGCATGGAGCATGAAATGTCGATAATCTGAGGGATCCAAAGTCCCTAAACATGTTGTTCTTACCCTTAGAGGAACAAGGTATGCAAACCACAGCACTGAAAATCAGTTCTCCACCTAAAAACACTCAAAAACAGGCTATTTCTGGATCATGTCAGCTTCTCCACTGAGCATCTGCGCTGAATGTCAACTGCTCCTCCTTGTACCTGCGCTGAAGGTCAAAACTAATGAAGGCTACCTGCGCTGGGCGAGATTTGCCAAGTGGCACAGTCATTCTGCAAGGTGTCAACTGCCCAGGAAGCTTCCAAACTGACACTTGGGTCAAGGAATTCGCCTAGTGATGAGTAAGAGGGTCTTGATCTCCAAGTGGAAGCAAGATTATCCAAGTGGACTCAAGAACTAAAGATTAACTAAAGTGGGAGAGGACACAAGTCAGCTTCAGGCCAGTCTCAAGATGACTCATCCTTTCTCCAAAACCCTATATATAGATCTCTCTCATGAGGTCTAGGGAGGCTGGAATTTTGTGCAAGTAAGGAAGTGCTGTTGGTTTGTGTATAGAGCTATTGGGTGTTTTGCTTGAAGGAGGTGAAAAGGAGATTTCTTTCAGCTGGGAGGTGTTGCTGGATTGGGCCCATTGTGGTTGTAACTCTCTCAGAACTTTACTTCTATTATCAATAAAGTATTTGAGGTTCTTCTATATGCATGTGTCTTTATGATGAATAGATGCTTGTATATTTGATTTATGCTAATCCTATAATCGATTATGGATGTATGCTTCTTGTAGTTTCCTTTTCTTGTGCTTTTACAGGATCTGTGTGTAGCTGGGTTGGTGAAAGGACAAGGAGCTAGGAGCAAGCGACAAGGAGTGAAGACTGGATCGACTATTAGCGCAAGATAACGGTTAGTAGATCATCCTTTTCTTCCCTCTCTCATCTCATAAAGAAGAAACATTGAATAGCTTTGCATTCAGTTGTTGCTGGAGTACTATCACCTTCAGAGTGGGATAGAGGAATTCTGCATTAGATACTTTTCCCCCCAACGCTCTCGTGCCAAATCCTACTTTCTTCATTTGCATGCATAAGTGGCAAAATAGAACTTGATTGAGGAACAAAATCATAAATGTGTACATACGAGATTGATCATTTACCTTACGAGATGCAAACTTCAAGTTGGTTTTCATATTATAAATGCTCACAGAATTAGGGGTAAATTCCACTTTCCTTTTGGTTCCTGTGTGTGTCATTTGATACACCAAAAGAAGATTCATAGAAAGCCTTGGAATATGCAAGGCATTCTCAAAACCTCCATCTTCGAATTGCACTCTTCCTTTTCGAGTTTCTTCAACTACATAATTGTTCCCCATGAGAATAGGAGGTCCCGAGTATGCATGTAGAGAAGAAAATGATTCCTTTCAAGAAGCCATATGATGCAAAGCTCCTTAATCGATGATCCATTCTTGCAGTGTAGAATGAAGGGAAATTACAGCATGACCATTACCCCTTGTTTCTGATAGTTTTTCCTCTATCTCCTTCTTGGCACTTTCTGGAATGTGATAACCAAGATTATTTTGCTAAAGATTCTTTGACATTAGATAAATAGTCTTCTACATGAAAGAGGATTCAGGATGATAACCTCTATTACAATAAGTACACTTGGAGTTTCCTTTCTTTCCCTTCTTACCCTTAGAGCTGGAAGAATCATCTGGAGGTTTTGGATTTCCTCCCTTTCTTGGATCTGGATCTCTTGCCTTTCCTTTGCCTTTGGATTGTTCATTTGGTTTCGAGTTGGAATTTCCTTTCTCATGCATGGCAAGTGCATGTGAATTTGGAGACTTTAATGAACCCATTTTGATGAGCTTATCTTACTCATGAATGAGAGACTCAATAAATGCACCAAGTTTGGGCATTTTCCATTTATCTCCAGTTGCAAGTCTAACTATATGAAATGTAGAAATGAAAACAACATATTCAGGGCCTAATTTAGAAAAAATAGAAAGGATCAATTGACCTTCCTGTTTGGATTTATCGATCTCGCAATCATGTAATTGTAGAAGAAATTATTTGAATTTCGTGAAGAAATATTGAATGGTCTCAAAGTTGTTTGTATATAAGGAATTTACCTCATTTTTTAGAATATGATCCCCCATCTCATCTTGCTTTCCAAATAAATTCCCCAATATTGTCGAGACCTCATTCAGAAAGTTGCATGTGTCCACATGGAAATGAAATGTTGGAGATATGGACAAAAATAAAATACCAAAAGCCTCATCTATCTTGTTGAAGTATTTGGATTTTTCAATGGTGGAATTGGGTTTAGATTTCGTATTCATAACTATTTGATACAAGCCTTTTCCTCCGAGGTGAAGCAAAATCCATGGATTCCATTGGAAGTAGTTATACGGAGTAACAATAGTTGAAGATGAGAATTACATTCTTTCACCTTGTAGTTATAGCAACAATTGTAACAATTCTCCAATATTTTGATCTGCAAATCAAATCTCCAAACATTTTCCAATTCTTTGATCTTCAAACCTGCAAAATATTGTTCATGCTCCTTTTCCAAGGCCCTATATCTTTGATACCATGTAAAATTATTACAGAAAAAATACAAATCTAGCTAAAGAATAATTGCAATCGAGAATGAATTTGATTACACAATATATTGGTTTGAGAATCAATACATAAAGTAACTAAGTTAATCTTAGTTGTACATGCACGTAGTTAGCCTTAATTAGCTTAATTTCAACTCTAGTTATTGCATGTGACGTGCATTTGGCTTTAGTTAGTTAACTCGAGTGCTTACATGTGGTGTACACTTGAATTTAGATAGTTAACTCGAGTGCTTACATGTGGTGTGCACTTGGATTTAGTTAGTTAACTCTAGTGCTTGCATGTGGTGCCTGTGCACATTAACAAAACATAAAGCACACTTAGCTTCAGTTAGCTTTAATTATCTATAGTTAAATTTTCGGTCATGAAGTGAGAGGGGTAGAACTCTAGTCCATATGGTATCCCTCGCTCCCATCTGCAGATGGTCATGGCGGTCCACAACATTGGTGGTGAATATCACGATCACACGATGAGTGGTGTTGATCAAAGAATCCCACGAAAATATACTTTAGTTTTTTTTCAAAACATTGAATAATATAAAATTATCAAGTTCGTTGAATAGGGATGAAAAGTGTGTGGATATTTGTTTGTGCGGAGCTTTCCATACACGAAAATCTATGCACAAGCAAGTCTCCCCACAAGAGGTATCATAATGAACCATTGTGTACACAACAAAACACATAACACTTTGAAAAAATATTTAAATGTTTTTAAATACATTTTAATTGTTAAAACATCGTGATTTAATAATTAAGAGAACAACGAAGAAATACATTGTGTGGAGTGTAGATCAATAATAATAGTAATAATAATAATAATTTGTTCAGCCCAAGCCCCAACCCCCATCGCCTACATAAGGGACCTGCAATCCTACGATTTCTGGCATCATTGACAAGAACAATAACATAGCAGTGTTAATGTTAGTGTCAAGGTCAGCGCACTAATGGAATGACCACTCATAATTTTTTTATTTTTTTTTTAATGAATCGTAAGCACTCACAAATACCAAAAATAAAAGGTCTTCCATTAAGGGAGTTATGTCTCAATGAAGCTACCTTAGCCAAAAGAAAATTACAAAAGAGTTTTCTAAAAAATTTGAAAATTATTTTTGAATTTACAGGGAAAAAATAGAAAGATTAATTATATATAAAATTAAAAAAGATATTTCTAAAAAAAATTATTATTATTATTTTTAAATTTATAGGAAAATAGAAATATTAAGTATTTTCCTGAAACTTTCCTTAAAATTTTAAATACATAACAAAATAATCACAAGACAAATGCCATAGTCCCTGGAAAAAAAATAGGGACTAATCAATCATTTAGAGATTTTCATTACTGTTTTTTGCTTTATGCTTTTCAATATGAATATACTTGAAATTGCACTAGATGTTGCAAAGGAAATTTCGTAGGAAAGGGTAGCACAGAATTGTTTCTCTTCCATGATGATAGTGAAAGTGTCACCAGATGTTGCCAAAGGGTGTAAGTAGAATGTTGGATCTTAGTTAAAGAGGGGGGATTCTAAAAAATTGCATCATTGACATGACATGAGTATCTCTCTCTTTTTGGTTATTTAGTGTAGTTACCAAAGAATTCACTATAGAGATAGCAAAGATCTACCTCTCCACAGAAACTTGCAATCCAAAATCTCTATCCTTAGCAATTATTAACCAAAAGACCCTAATTTGGTCTTTTGGTTAAATATCCATATGTATTTTCACTGGTAACACTTGTGTTTGAAGTATTTTCCTACTTGAATGGTTGGAATTTATCCCTCATTTGGTCTTTTGGTTAAACATCCATACGTATTTTCATTGGTAACACTTGTGTTTGAAGTATTTTCCTACTTGAGTGGTTGGAATTTATCCACACCCCATTGGAATATGCCAAAATTATTTGGGATTCAAGATTTCTTGCAATTGATATAGCTCTCTTGTTCCATTCAGATTCATTTACATTGTTCCCCTAGTTCAAACTCTAGCAAGCATTCACTCTGTGGATAGGATCATTTCACTCTGTGGACAGGATCATAATGACCCACATCCAATGATTTGGATAGATTATAAGAAGATCAAGTTGAAGCCAAATTATGCATCTTTTGAACTCAAGGATGTTGCAAATCAATGCAACAATCATTATATATAATAAAATTAATGATTTTCATTTTCTAAAATATCAAACAATTTCCCATTTCTAGCTTTGGTGCAATCCTCTATGTGGAAGGGTATAAATGTAAAATCATGTGATTGGAATCTTCATTTCCATATTGGGTGTAAGTATCTCTTGATTGATTAGCATTTATAATGAAATAAAAAAAAGTACAACAATCACTATATATAGTAAATGATTGCAATTCTCTATCATGTGGAAGAAGGGAATAAATGTAAAATCATATGATTTAAATCTTCATTTCCATATTGGGTATAACTATATCTTGATTGATTGGAATTTATAATGAAATTAAAAAGAAATACAACAATTCCTATTTATAGCAAATGATTTTCAGTTACCAAAATATCAAACATCCGATAAAGATGAATAGAATATTTATGCAATAAATTTATAAAATTAGGATAACAATTAATAGAATATTCTTGCAATAAATTTATTGATTGACATTCATAATGAAATTAAGAAAATGTGCAACAATCACTATATATAATAAAATTAATAATTTTCATTTTCCAAAATATCAAACAATATCCCATTTACATTTCAGGGGGAATTCTTTATGTGGAAGAAGGGTATAAATGTAAAATTATATGATTGGAATCATAATTTCCATATTGGGTGTAACTATCTCTTGATTGATTGGCATTTATAATGAAATTCAGGCACAACAATCACCATATATAGTAAATGATTTTCACTTTCCAAAGTATAGAGTACTCTATAATAATGAATAGAATATTTATGCAATAAATTTATAAAATTATGATTACAATTAATAAAATATTCTTGCAATAAATTTTTATTTTTTATTTTTCTAAATTTGACTAATTCTATTAATGTAACAAAAGTAGTACAAGGAGGCACCGGCCTCTGTAGAGCAAGTCCCAAATTATGCCATGTTTAACAACAAAAGACTAAAAAGAGACTACCCGCACTGAGGAAACCAGTCCAAAACTATAAGAGTTTGCTGCCCACACAGGGGTAACAATCTGTAGTGCCAGAGTGGAACAATTTTTTGAACAATCATCAAAATTAACAACATTGAATAAAAAAACACCAGAATAGACCCATAGTATTGGGAGCGGGAACCCAGAACCTGAAAAACTTTGACCAGGTAGGTGTCGTTAGGAGGAGGAGGTTCTTCCACTATCAAACACCTATACGCCTCCATGTCATCTTTTGCATGCTGTTTATCTCTCATATTTTCTTCCATGTTCTTGAAGCGGCCTGGATTGGTGCATCTCTGAGCTGCTTTGCTACTTCTGTGCATCCCTGAGATGCTTCCAGGGGCTTTTCTCTTGTTGGTGGTGGTCCGTGCCTGAGTATTGCGGGTTGGGTCTTCATAGTTTTGTGGCTCCTCTCTAAATTCCACCGAGATAGTCGCTATTATGCAGGGACGTTCCAGCGTGCAGCGAAATTGAAATTATGTAGAATGACTAGGTTGCAGAGATGCTACAGAGGTAGTAGGAGGCTGGGGATCAGCGTCAACAGGTCGAGGACTTGCAGTTTGAGCCCGCCCCCGACCACTGCGAGTGGCTGGGTAGCGTCTAGAGAAATGAGCCGTCGAAGGGGAGGATGAGTCAGAGGGGGACGAGTCAAAGAGGGACAAGGAGGGGGGATGAATTGTTCTTCCTCTACTACTGCCCCTCCTGCAGTGCATTCGATGATGTAGACAAGGCATGCTCACCTGGGCAAAATTGAGCGGATGAAGACGAGGAGGAGCAGTGCCAAAGAATGAGTGGTCAATGGGAATAGAAGGACCTGTAATCAGTGGTTCAGAGTCGAGATTCAAGACTGAAGAACTAGTCTGTAGGCAACATAGAAGACTCTGCGAGAAATGTGCACCATCCACCATCTCAATGCAGCACAAAATTTGGTAGTGTCTCCTCGTTGTCGTGCACGAGCTTGGCTTTGCAGCAGTAGGGAGACAATTGCAGTTCAGAGGAGGCAGAGCAGGGGGAAGACGGTCTAAAGAGGCCATCTTAAAAACTAGATTGATGAAGCCTCAACCCGCACAGTGCATTAATATGCCATTAATTTCGGCGGTGACCTTCTGGGTGGAAGCGTGGGTGCCCAGGTGGCCTCACTACTTGCCAACCCAAGGTTGCTACATAGTACCAGTGTGCCTAAACACCCGCATCCCGGATTGCAATAAATTTATTGATTGAAATTTATCATGCAATTAATGTGCAACAATCACTATATAATATAAAATTAATGATTTTCATTTTCCAAAATATCAAACAATATCCTATTTCCATCTTGGGTGGAATTCTCTATGATTGATTCGCATTTTAAATCATATGATTGGAATCATCATTTCCATATTGGGTGTAAATTTACACTTTCCAAAATATCAAACATCTCATATTACTCTATCATAATGAATAGAATAATGCAATAAATTTATAAAATTATGATTACAATTAATAGAATATTCTTGCAATAAGTTTATAGAATTATAATTACATAGTATAACATTTAGATTAGATACTATTAAAATTTCATGGTAAAAGTGATTAGTCTAGAGCTTTAATTGTTAATCGAGTTGTCTATTAGGTAGGTATATGTTGAAACTGTTTAGAAAAATGGTTGCAATGAGTAAGGTTAATCTTAATTAGATATAGAAAGATTAAAAAAACCCATATGATGACATCTCTATTTCCATATTTAAAAGTAATATTCAAGTGTATTTAGATTGTACCGGTAAGCATCTTTTACCATCTTCAAACTACATGTATAAACTCATTGTGCTTAGTTTTATATTTCTTTCTCGGCTATAAAATAGTTACAACTCATTATTAAATCTAATAAAAGGTTATTAAACTCATTTTGTTTGAATAATTAGATAATTATAAAAATTATAAAAATGTTATAATACTAGTTATAAAAAGGTTATTAAATAATTACAAAAATTATTTTTACTGTCTAATTCTTGGACTTCTATTCTTAATGTATGTTTACATTTTTTAAATTAATGATATATTTAAAATTCAGAAAGGAAACAAATATTTATGAAGCATACTTATGCTTGGTTCAACCAACAAAGTGAGGTATTTCTTGGTGCCCGCCCAATGAAAGAAAGGATAGTAGTGCTTGGAAAAAGAAATACTAGTCGTACCTACTATCAAGGGAAATGAAATAGGTCTCGTACCAAGAAACAAGGGAAAAGGAAAGATAAAACCATATGAATATGTTTTAAACATCATATAAACCCAATTGAATGTCTCACTGCAAATCACCTTTCGTCCCCATTGCTCCAACTCAACCATTGAGCTTGCGACAACTTGCTTACTACTCACTAATGTTAGATTAACATGCTTCTCAAAATGGTTTCTTTTGGCATGCATTGTGGGTAAGAAAATGTAATAGTGCTTGCATCCCAAGATGAGAAAATGTGTCAAATGATTGGCAAAGTAAGCAGAATTTTCACTACATCTTTGTAGATAAGTCTTTAGATTGCTACAAGATTCATTATAATCTTGAAAGCATATGGTGAAACAGCCAATATATCCAAATTTTACCAAATTTAACGCTTTGGAGTCAGAGAAAAGAAAAGCACAACAAAAAAATATTCATTCTTCTACAGATTTCTATTCTTGGTTTTACCGTAGAACGATTTTCTCCATACTATGAGATTTTCCATGGAAGCGATGCTTGAAAAGACTTAAGGAGACACTCATACCTTCACATAACCCCAAGGAGTCATCATTGCCGTCACCATGAATTAATCACAGACAAAATCTTGCCTCTTGGAAGCTCCAAACGATTGTGACCATAGGTGTAAAGAAGAAAACTAACAAAACCATTATTGCTTAAAGTGCAGTACGAAATATCGCCCTGTAAAACTACTTAATAAATGGAGAGAATAAAAAAAGGGGCAAATTATAAGGTATAAGCCCTCTAACATGTGCTCACTAACCCTACCAATTAGTGGTCCAAGATATTAGAAAAACATAGAGATGCACAAGAATGAAATCAAATCTCATTGATCAAACTGTTTGGACAACCAGTACACTATATAGGCACACATAGAGAGCTTCTAGGACAATCTAGATCCAAATAATTCAGATCACCAACTCACAACACAAACTATGAAGACACAACGGATGACAAATAGACTCAAACATTAAATTCAAGAACGCATCTCATGAACTCTGTCTGGACATATCATTTCTACATTATTCCAACATCTCCCCTTAATGGAGAAATGGTTTTTCAACAATGCCTAGTTGTTGTCTACATATTTCAAAGGTCATCTTTCCAAGAGGCTTGGTAAAGATGTCAACAACATTCTCACTTGCATTACAATACACTAAATGAATCTCATTTGATTATATCTTTTCTCTTAAAAAATGATGCTGGACTTCAATATGTTTTGTTCTTACATGATAAATTGGATTATTTGCCAACTTTATGGAACTCTGGTTGTCACATTTGATGCTTGTTGGTCCTCTTTTTTTTTCTCCAACATCTTCACGAATCCTCCTTAACCAAATAGTTTCACAAGTTGCATTGGTCAAAGCTTTGTATCTAGCTTCTCAAGATGACAAAGAAACAATTTTCTGTTTATTGTTGCTCCATGATACGACCCTTGATCCTAAATTGAATGCATATGCAGAGGTTGATCTTATATCATCAGGATTTCTAGCCCAATATGAATAAGAAAAACCTGCCAACTCAACATTAGATTCATCAGTATACAAAATACAAAAATAAAGTGTTCCCTTCAGATATCGAAGGACTTTCTTTGTTGCTTTCCAATGGCTTTCACAAGGCTTAGCCATAAATTGACTAAGGATGCTGACAAAATATGCTATATTTGGCCTGGTAGTGGTGAGGTAGTTCAAACTTCCCACCAATTGATGATACAAAGTTCCATTCACTTCTTTAGATCCATCATCACTGTACAACTTTGCATTCTATTCCAAAGGAGTAGACATTGGTTTGCATTCAAACATATGAAATATTTCAAGGATTGTCTTTGCATATTTTCTTTGTGTGATGATTGTCTTACCATATTCCCTCCAAATTTCAAGACCCAAACAATAATGCAATTCACCAAGATCCTTCATTTCAAATACCTGTGAAAACTGAATTTTAATTTCTTCAATCAACTTGAGTGCATTGCCTATTATGATAAGATCATCAACATACAAATATATCAAGGCAATATTCCCATCTTCATCTCTCTTGATGTACAAGTTAGGATCACTTTTTCTTCTCACAAACCATTTGCCATAAAAGAATGAATCAATTTTCACATACCAAGATCTTGGTGCTTGTTTCAAACCATACAAAGATTTCTATAACTTGCAAACAAGATGCTCCTATCCCTGCTTTACAAACCCTTCCAGATGAACCAAATAAACTTCTTCTTTTGACTCACCATTCAAGAAGGCAGATTTGACATCTAACTAATGCATTTTCCAATTTTGTTTTGTAGCTAATGAAATCATGATTCTAATTGTATTGAGTTTAGCTACAAGTGCAAAAGTATCTTCATAATCAATACCTTCTTTTTCTGAATAGCCTTTTTCAACCAAACTAGATTTATACTTATCAATACTACCATCAGCATTAAACTTTGGTTTGAATAACCATTTGCATCCTATGGGAATTTTATCTTTGGGCAATTGTGTTAATTCCCATGTGTCATTCTTCATTATAGAGTTGTATTCCTCATTCATTGCATTTCTCCATTCTTTATATTCTTTAGCTTCTTCATAACTTCAAGGTTCTACAACATTCATTACATGACACATTATTGCATAATATTTATACCTTATAGGTGGCTGAATTTGACGTGATGACCTCCTTAGAGTTTTATTGCTTTCATCCTTCTTCTTGCTTTGTGGAGTTTCTTGTTGCCTTGTTGGAGTGTCATGACTGTTGGATGCTTCCTGCTCTTGAATCTATACCTGTTCCTGTTCATGTTCACAACATTCTTCTATTTTGACATAATCATCAATATCATGCCATACATCTATGTTGTTCATTTTATCACCTTCATCTACATTTTCATGAAACACCACATCCCTACTTGCAAGCAATCTATGTGAAGTAGGATCAAACAACTTGTATGCCTTTTGATCATCACAATAACCAATGAATGTGCACTTAATTGATTTTGCATCAAGTTTTCTTCTTTCATCTTTTGGAATATGTGCAAATGCCTTGCATCCAAAAACTCTTAAATGATTCACTTTTGGTTTATATCCATAAAATGATTCAAAAGGTGTTTTTAGATCTAAAATTTTCTTTGGACTCCTATTTTTCAAATAAACAACAATATTAATGGCTTCAGCCCAAAAACCATTAGAGATATTTTTACCTTGAAGCATGCTCCATGCACATTCCACTAGTGTTCTATTTTTCCTCTCAGCAACTCCATTTTGCTGAGGTGTATGAGGCACTGTAAATTTTTGTAGAATCCCATGAATTTTGCAATATTGATTAAAAGCTTTTGATTTGTATTCTCCCCCCTGATCAGATCTGAGAATTTTGATGTATTTCCCAGTTTTTTTTCCACCATGTTTTTTAATTCCTTAAAGTATTCAAAAAAATCACTTTTCTTTCTTATGAAATAGACCCAAGTGTATCTAGATCTATCATCAACAAAAATAAGAAAATATAATGCTCCTCCAAGAGATCTAGTTTGCATAGGTCCACATACATCAGTATGAATTAATTCAAGTACTTCTCTTTTCCTTTTTTCTTCATGTATAGGAAATTCCTCTCTATGTTTCTTGCCAAGTGCACATGCTTCACATTCAACATGATTATTCTTCATAACAGGAAGACCTTCAACCATTGTTTTTCTTTGAAGTAACATTAAATCATTGTGATTTAAATGACCATACCTTTGATGCCATAACTTTTATGTTGACATTGTTGTAGATGCCAATGCTTGATGCCCTGTCTTGGTCACATTCAGCTTATACAAGCCTCCAACTTTGGTACCTGTGGCAATAACCTTGTAGCAATCCTAGATATCTTTAACAACACATTGTGATTTGACAAATTCCACCTTTAGATATTGATCAACAATAGTAGAAACATAAATTAAATTATTTTTTATACCAGGAACATACATCACATCATGGATTTGTCTCTCTTTTCCATTAGGCAACATCACACCTATTATTCCATATCCTTGAACTTGAAGGGATCTATTATCTCCTAGATAAACACATGTTCCATCAATGTTCTCATGATATTCATCAAACCAATCCTTATTACAAGGCATATGGAGTGATGCACCAGAATCAATGAACCAAGCATTCACATCATCAGTCTCAGCAAAAAAATGCAACATCAGAAACAAACAATTTGATATTTTTAAATCCATCATTGATTGAGGTGTCTTTGTCCACAAAATTCCCATTATGCCTTTTGTTTCTCTGTTTAGACTCATTATATTTCCTTTTATAGCAATCTTTAGCATGATGTCCAGGTTTTCCACAATAATAACAATAATCATTTATCTTATCACGAACTGGAAATTTAGATTGTGCCATACCTTTCTACTTTGCTTGAAACTTTCCTCCTTTGCTTTTGTCCCATGGCTTTCCTTTGTATGGCTTCTTACCCTTGGCTACCAATGCCAAATCTGAATTGTTTGAGCCCAAATTGAATTTCTTCATCCTCTCTTCCTCTTGTAGAAGAATACATGTCAGTTCATCAAAAATAGGAGGCTTCTCTCTAGCTGAAAGACTTGAAACAAAAATTTGATAATCTTGCACTAAGCCATTTAATGTGATGGTGACCAAGTCAGTATTGGACACCTTTTCACCAATGTCTCCTAAATTATCACTTAGCTCTTTGACACGGGAAATAAAATTGTTTATAGTTTCATTGGCCTCCATTTTAATTGACAAAAGCTTGGTCTTAAAGAACAAAATCTGGTTAGTATTAGATGTTTCATACAAGCTTTTGAGAACATCCCATGTTTCTTTGGATGTTTTACAATCCCTAATATGAGGAAGGATGTTGTCCTTAACTGACATTCGTAGCAACACCTTTTCTTTTGTTTCTCTTTTTTCCCAATCTGGAATAGCTGCAAGAACAGTGGGTTTGGGCTCCGCCCCACTCACTATGGGCCAAAAATTATTTCCCTCTAAAACTGTCAATACCTTGAATTTCCAATTTTCATAATTTCCTCCATGAAGCCTTGTGGTAATGACAAAAACAAAAATCACCAGATCTACACCCAAATTCACTAGATTTACATCCAAATTCACGAGATCCAAAACCACCAAATTCAAATTCACCAGATCCAAAACCAAATGCACATGATCTAAAACAACAAGAGTCAATCTTGTTTCCAATAAGAAAACTCCAAAATTACTTCTTATTTCTCATTTTTTTACCAAACCCTGTTTCCAAACCTTTAATTTCCTTTTTTAATGAAATACACCCATTTTTAACTTTCACCTTTTTTACCCAACCCAATTTTCCCTCCAAAAACACAACAAACATGATATGAATTATTTTCACCAAAAATTAATTTTTTTACCATAAAAAAAAGTTGTAATCCCTTATATCTCCAAATAAATGCCTTCTTGTTCATGAATAAAACTTCCTCATGAAAATTTTATACAAAACGTGACTTAAAAGAAAACAAAAGGTAATATCCAAGGCTCAACGAATATAACTTAAGGAGTCAAAGTTTTGGAAACATGAAATCGGACCTTCCACTCACCACCATGGAGATAATATGTTCCCAGAGGAGGTTTACAAAAAAATTTCACGCCACCCATGATTTAGCGAACAGATTAAAGTGTCCACAATTTTATGCCACAAATCACACCTCTGCATCCAACAACCTTGTTCTTTTAAATTTTTTGCAAATCATTGATCCACAACATTTAATATAACTGGCAGCAATGAACCACGACCAATAAGATCTCACAGCTCTCACCGATCTAGGCCCTCTTGCTCTCAGATCTGAGGTCTCACTATATCTCCCTCACTGGCTTTGATACCATATCAGAAAAACAGAGAGATACGAAAGAATGAAATCAAATGTCATTGATCAAACTGTTTGGACAACCAATACATTATATAGGCACACATAGACACCTTCTAGGACAATCTAGATCCAAATAATTCGGATCACCAACCCACAACAGAAGCTATGAAGACACAACTCATGACAAATAGACTCAAACATTGATTTCGAGAACATAGCTCATCAACTATATCTGGACATATCATTTCTACATTATTCCAACATAAGAAAACTGGTTTAAGCCGATGTAGATGTTTCTAATAATATAATTATGGAACATGTAGCAAAATCTGATGGTATCAAGAAACCGTTCAACTAGAAGTAGTTTTCTTAATTGTTAGTTTTTTTTCTTAACTATTAACTATTAATTTGATGGTCTAAAAATATTCAATCATCTAAAATTTCATCCAATCATGCAGACTTGTACACAATGACATCTGGAGAGTTATTCTCAAAGAAAAATGCCTTATGCCATAATTATCATTAGTTAATATATTTCATTCATATTATCATTAGTTAATATATGTCTTCATGTATTGTGGTGCCATATATATATAGAGTTGAATAAATATTCTATTACAATTTCTTCTTTGTTGTTTAATTTGTGTTATCCTTGATTGTTTAGTCTCATTTTTTTTTTGTAGATAAATGTTTTAAAAGAAATATATGGTTATATAGACATCATCACGAGGTTTTTCTTTCCAGCATTTCCTTTGTTATTCAAACAAGGGAGCCACTGTCATAGCGGTAGTCCTTGCCAGGGTTGAGAAACTCCAGTTCTTTGAGTTGCCACAATGACTTTGGCAGTAATTTTAACATGTTCTAATTTTACACTTTTAGTCAGGATTAGACTGATCAGTCTTGGGCATCTGAGTTCATGAGAATTCATCTTTAAAGACATAGTTATCCTCTTTTTGTCCGATATAGATTGCCATTTCATGGAGAACATTGTTAACTATAACTTTGGAGAAATTCTATTTTCATGACTGCAACAGGCGGTCTTCATGAGATTCCATAATATTACGTTGTTAACAAGCGCTTCGGAAACATAATATTACATGGAATCAAGTTCAACACGTTGTCTTGGAAAGTTGTAATAATAATCAGAGCAAGTGAGAAACTCTGACAAACTTGTAACAATGAAATGTTTCACAAGGTTGAATAACATGGAAACAACAAAAGCCCCACTTCTACAGAAATGCCATAAATCCAGAAAATCTCTGAAACGTATTTTTGCTATAAAGTGATAGACTGTCTTAAGGGCTACCCATTGCATATTTGCTTTCAATATAAAAAATCAAGAGGCATAACAAAATTTAATAGCACAATAGAAGCAGAGGGTGTCACCTGCAGAACTGCCGTGAGAATGGCGTAAACCACATACAGATCAATAATCTGCAGTACCCATTTCAATGTCATATCAATAATAGTGCGATTAGACTTTCATCCGTCAAACGACAAGGGCTATTGTTAACACACACAGCCCTCCACCCTGTTTTTCTTAGAATTCACAAAGGATACCGGGAAAAACCTAAATAAAAGAATTTGGTATTACCTTAAGTTTGGTGGGAGTTGCAGAATATGCATATCGAAGGGAGGCAACGAGTACGTGCGCATCCTTGGCTGTTGAACTTCCCATCCTTGCTTGGATATTTCTCTTTGGCCTAGTAATAAAAAAGACACCTGTAACACATGAAAAAAAATGTATAATACAAAAATATATTTCAAACACGTAAAATCCCATGGGCCCACAATTTTACCACCTACATGCCTCCCGTCCTTCTTGCATACCCAACGTCTTTACCTCTGTCTCTTTTGTATGTCGAACGTGTCAAGAAATTAAATGAGATCCACTCGTACCCTCGCATCTCGTCCCTACTTCTGTTACTCAATTAATCGTTCCTGATGTCCTCGTCCCTCATGTACCTCTTCGAAGGTATCCCCCTACCGTGGCGAGATTAAGAAGTGTTCCGAGCGATACTCAGTGGTTCTTCTGTGTCCGGTTTGTGCCCGGGGGCTACTGAAGAGGGAAGAGGGCATGGGTTTCTAAACCCACCATTACACAGTTTGGTTTAGTCGACTAAAGACATACAGATGGAAGACAAACAGAGTAAACAGTAGTTATAAGGTTCATGTCCCATCATATAGCCCATACAGAAGGCTTGTGTTCAATAACAAGAGTCAATGCAGCGGACTGCAAGGTTCCCAGAAAGCAGATTAAGGTGGTAAGTGAAAGTTGAGCTG
The DNA here is from genome assembly GCA_031772625.1 of Pinus tabuliformis. Taxonomy (NCBI): domain Eukaryota; kingdom Viridiplantae; phylum Streptophyta; class Pinopsida; order Pinales; family Pinaceae; genus Pinus; species Pinus tabuliformis. The sequence continues at coordinate 528,522,048 of CM062816.1, read as the reverse complement.
GATATTTCTTTGCAACAAAAGCCTGCACATTGAAATTAGTGAACTGATGGCCTTGTCATCATACCGGGAGACTCTACCATGCAGAAAAGAAGAAGAGTGTCTGAATATGGTCCATGTACATCATCACAAGTTGCATCTTACAAACCAGGTAAGCGTAGTCTTATTTTCCCTCAGTTTCAACAGTTGTTGTCAATTATTGTTTTATTTTATTGTTTTACATTATAATACTTCTATTCCCAATTTCAATTTGTATGATACACTTTTAAAATTTAAAAACCAATATAAGATTATACTTGCTAGTCAAATGATTTTATGATCCTATGTTGATGATAATGGCAACAGATAAACAAGGCAAAAATAGGAAAATATCTAGTTTCTGACTAAAGGAACCAGGGAGGGCTTCAAATCTCAAATAGTGAGATGCAATTACATACAACTAAATCAGTGTATTAGAAAGGGAACTACTATTTTTGAAACTAGGGAAACAAACACAATAAACTCTGAAATTTGAACTCTAGATCGCAAGGGTCTTCTGATAGAACTTTTTCATTAAAATAAAACTTTCATGTAGTATACAAGAAAGAGAAATTTCCTGAAAAGGTGAAGGATGCAAACCTAGGCCTAGAGTCTCCAAACTGTAGTATATGCAACAACATACTAGAAGGGTTTTAGATGAAGCATGCCCGGAATACAGGGCCATGCAACGATATGAAATTCAAGCAATGGATTAGTATTATTTGAATTCCTATATCTGAATAGAACCATGAAGACATTTGTAACTGTGCATGAACATGGTAACCACCTGGAGAATGAAAAATCCTGCCCAAGCAAGGCATGAGGCAATTATCAAGAGAGAGCCCTTAGTTCAGTCTTTGCCAGGGACAGCTGAGGCAGACTTTACATATTTGGTATTTCGTTCCGAGTAACAGGTTTCCATAAGTCTCTGAAGACTTACTCCTCTTGTCATACTTCATTTTGGTAAGTCCATTTGAATTAAGTAATTAAGAAATTACAGTTTAACTGAATTTCGAAATTCAAAATTGTTTTTTGAAGAAGCATAACAAAAACAAGCTACTGTAATCATTTTTATAATGAAAAGTTATGGTTTTTTTTAGGCTGAAAAAATAAAATAATTGAATTTCGAAAGTGTACCTCCAAGCGCAGATTAACCAGATAAGATAGGCGTTGGGTGAAGCTGTGAATTGTTGAAAAAGTGCAAATTAACTAAAGAAGTGTTCGGTGAAACAGTGGATCAACGAAGAAGTGCAATTAGGTTCTTGTCCTTCTCTGCTTTTCTCCTGTGAATTGAACTAACTGGCTCTGATGCGAATTGAATTTGAACAACTGTGCTCTGATGCAAATTGAATTGCTTGGCTCTGATGCGAATTGAATTAAACCGACTATATACAATCTATTGTAATCCACATGAGGACAACTCTATCAATGTGACTACATGCAAAAAGAGTCACAAACGGTCACCACCTATCTGGTCATGCAGTTCACTACTCTGAAAAATCATGTCAGCATGCAACGGTGACAAGTGTAAGCTAGATAAGTTACAAAAACTTTGCATAAAATAACTTCCCAGAACCTTATTACTTTGCATAAAATAACTTGATTGGCCTTTGTTTTAAAACACTTAGGATAAAATAACTTGCACTCACTAAAATCACATGGAGGCAAGAAAAAACTTAGGATAAAATAACTTGCCCTCACTAAAATCACATTGGGGCAAGAGACGCTTGCAATAAGAGGGTGAAATCGAAAGTTTGGTTAAAATTTTTTGGAGCCAAATCGCTAGCAATAAACTTTGCTTAAAATTGCTTAAACACTGAAAATTTATAGTCAACAGAAGAACTAATACCTGGTCAACGCTCGATCGAATGTTATAGTCACTACTATGCCAGAGGCAAGGACTAATAAACTAATATTAAAAGATCAACCATTAATAAAGAGATGTAACACCTATTTAAACTAAAGAAGTGTGCTCTTAGAATTCGGAGAAGATTTCCCTCAACGTCGAACCATTACTAAAAGTTAAAGGGAAATAGCTTGTCCTTGTTAACCGAAGTAATGCTCGCTACGTTTGTGGAGATATTTGCTGGAATATTAGCGCCTTGCATTGAGTTAATTTTGTGACATCCCCAAACCAATGCTAAGTGATGAATTCAGTTAACAGTTTCTCCCAAAACAAACTCTACATGTAGTTTCTTAAAAAAAGTATAGATTCTCCCAAAACAAAATCTACATGTAGTTTCTTCAAAAAAGTATAGATTCTCCGAAAACAAACTCTACATGTAGTTTCCTCAAAAAGTATAGAGGAAAAATTATAGTGGTAATAATGAAAGTCATTTGAAAATCACGTATCAATTATCCACCTAGTACTGGATAAGTGAACCACATAATGGAAATATGAGATATTACCAATGTCTAGGATTTCATTGTACAAAAATGGTGAATATATTCTCTTTGTTAATCTTTAGTTTATTTTATTATTTCAGAATAAAACTATCTAAGTATCCATGATGCTTCTTCTCTTTATAAGATGCTATATTATGCAATGCAACTTGGGTAATTGTAACAATAATTGAATTTGCAATTTGGACAAGTGAGCATAGATTTGGATCTATCACCCAAAAAATATATCTCAAAGTGTCTTAGGTTGATCATGTCTATGAGTATTTTGGCATTCCAATCCAATATTGATAGTGGAACATTGCATTTTGGTATTCGAATTTATTGCAGTGGAACATAACATTGGGGTTTTAGATTAGGAATTTTTATATTTATAATGGAGTTTATGTACAAATTATCCCTATTTAGAACATGGGATTTGGCTTTGTAAAGCTATTTCAAAACCGAGTACAATGAAGTAATAACTTTTATATATATATATATATATATATATATATATATATATATAACGAAAATATTAAAAATTCATTAATAAACCATAGATATATAACTCTTTTCTAAATATTATAATATAAAAATATTTTAATAAAGATATAACCATTGATCTATCATTCTTTAAACTTAGAGAATGTTTTTCAAGAAAATTTCAAACAATAGACACCTCATAGGAATTGATTTGAAATAACCACAAAATAATATAGACGCATCTTTGCACACGAGTGCACGGGTCAACGGTTGGGGCAGTCGGTTTTCTCGCACCCCACCAGTGATCGAGTCCCTGTATGTGGCGCTGCGCGGCAGCCTATAGTGTTTCATTGAGAATGTACGGTATATTGTGATTAATGTGATGGATTCACTCTGTAGCTTCGACTGTTGTATCTACTCACTTCGGCATATATGTAATATGTTGCTTCTTCAGGGGGATGTATTGCCCCCCCTGAAAATATAGACGCATCTTCTTCTTTAATTTTTTTTTTTAAATTATGAAATTGATTTTAAAAAACCACTATTACTTGAAATTTATTTTAAGATTTTCAAACAATAGACATCTCATATGAATTGGTTTCAATAACCACAAAATAACATAGAAGCATCACCTTCTTCTTTAGTCTTTTTTAAAATTATGAAATTGATTTTAAAAAACCACTCTTATTTGAAATTTGTTTTATTATATTTATATTAATAGCTTTAACTATAAAGATGAATTAGCAGAAGAAACATAAATACCAAATTTTGAAATTTTTGACGTCTACATTAACATTTATGTCTTATTTGAATTATAAAAGCCACTTAAATATATGATGGATGAACATGTATTTTTATGTTGTTTACAATTTGCATGATTACATTTTAATATCTAGGATTATTTATAGGCCACCATGGATATTCTATTTGACAATTTGTTACAATTGATTTATTAAAATATATTAGAAAATCTTAAATATAAAAATTGCAAGTTTATTTCTCAGATTTTTGTAACTATTAATTCATGTTTATTTTGTATGTATGCAAATTATACTTATACAAAAAATAAAAAATAATGAAATAAAAACTCAAAAGCCACATTTAACATAATATATATCCTAGGAAACCCTTTTGAGAGAAAACCCAGCTGGAAGGTGAAGATGTTTTGGTCTCTTTCTCTAAATAGAAAATTGATGCAAGTAGAAAGAAGTAAGGTCTATTTTCAATGGACTAGTACAATGCATAAATCCTCTCAGTGTGCTCTCTCCCTATCCCTCTTGGCTACTCTACTCATCTATGGAAAAAAGATACACTTGAAAAAACCCATTTTCTTCCTAGTGGCCTCGTTATAACATAACCGTAGAGTCTACTAGTGGTGAGGTTTGACTCCTTCAACTCTTAACTAGAGCTGCAATATTGACTCTTCTAGAGTTTTCTTCATCATGATCACATGGCTAGCCACTTTTTCATGAATAATTGGGGATGACGTGGCATCCTCTCGAATTATGGTTGTTAAAATAAGAAGGCTAACTTCTGAGTGGCATAACTTTTGCTTGAAGACTCTAACTAAGATGATTCTTGCATTGATGAGAATATATTTTCTGTAAAATAGGAAAAGAAGGTTTTCACTTAAGTGACAAGGTATTACTTCAAAAAAATTCATTTGATGCACCAACTTCTCCTAGATAGTTTCTAAACCTAATTTTCCAAACAGGGTCCCACCAGTAAAAATGGTCATGTGAGATTGTTCCTCCACTTTTCCCACACGAAAATCATAAAGATGGATGAAAAATAATTTAATGATCCAATCTGGATTACACCTCCATATTTTGGGAGGCTTTTGGTCCCCAAAAAGGTTCTACTAAATGAGGTGACAAAATTTTTCCTCCTCCTCTCGAGTGTACCATTTAGCTATTATTGGAAGTTGTCCTTTCAACCCAATCTACCAAAGGCCATGCTAGCCCTATCTTGTAGTTATGGACTTCTTCTACAAAAATATTTCCATTATTAAATTTTCTTAAGAATTTGGTGCCAAATCCTCTAGAGATGGTAGGACTCGTTCCTCTTCCTGATCTAGCATGGAAGGCTCATAAAGTTTTAGATTATCTACATTCACCACTGAGTAAATATGCACATATGGAAGTAGACTAGTCTATAGGCATTATCTCCCACCTTTTATAGTATCTCAAAGGGACCATGTCATAGATCTATGATTTTCTTCCCAAGACCTTATAGTCTATCCTTTTTCAATTGTAACCATACCTTGTCTCTCACCTTGAAGGACTTCTCTATTTTATGTTGATCATGCCTACCCTTATATTTTTCCTATGACTTTTGTAGTGTCTCCTATACCTATAGATGAATCTGCCTAATATTTTCAACAATTTTTTCTTCCCTTAAGGCATCCCCTGTAAGATCCTCAAATCCTCCTTGTTTCCCATATGCAATATCCAAAGGTGAAGGTCAAAAATATCCAAAATAAGTTTCAAATGTGGACTTACAAATAGAAATGTAGACTACTCTATTATAAGACTACTTCATATATACTATATTTTTATCTCAAGTCTTCAGACTCTTTTGATTGTAACCCCTCAAAACCTACTCCAAAGTCATGTTGACTACTTTTGTATACCAATCTATTTGTGGATGGAATGTTGTAGACCTCTTCAACTTTGTGTCCATATTCTCCCAAAACATACTGTTGAATGCATTAAGATATCTTTTGCCCCTATCTTAAATGATGCTCCTTGGTATCCCAAAGTGTAGTTACACTTGCCCAAAGAAAAGGTTTTATGATTCTTACTTGTTGATGGTGTTTTTATATTTCATTAATACACACATCTTATTGAACCTGTCAACTACCATGAATAATTAGTCACGTCCCTTACTAGTTTATGGTGAAACTCCCACAAATTCCATGGAAATTATTTCCCAAGTTTGAGTGGGTACAAGTAAGATGTGATATAGACCTTATTTCATGTTAGAAGGATTTCTAGTACAACAACTCATGAATCCTCTTATGAATTTAGCTACTTGATCTTGCATCTTGGGTCAATACACATACCTTTGCAAGTTTTCTACTATATCCCCTACACCAAAGTTCCATACAAACTTTGATGTGTAAGCCTCTATAATCAATTGTAATCATTTACTTTAGGGACACATAACTTATCCACCTTGCAAAGTAACTCATCCTGCAAATGGTAGTAAATTATGTTGTCACCCTCGTGCACATGAATCTGGTTATGCAACTGCTAAAAACCTCCTTGAAGTATTCATCTTCTGAATATGCCTCTTTTTATGCATCATGGATGACTAGATCCATGCACAAAAGAGTTCCCAAAGTTGTGATCTTTGATGTGGGTGGCCTTAAAAGCATGTCGTCAAATGTTTTGTGTTATAGTTCTTATACTTGATCACTAAATGAAACTGTTGTAGAAACCCCATCCATTTGTAATGTTTGGTCTATTGTAGCTTATTGTGGGCTTGTATGTATTATAGTGGTTGGTGATGTGTGTGTATTGTTATCACCTTTGCCATTAAATAGTATTTCCACTTATTCACGTATTGTACCAAGGCATGTAGCTCCTTGTCATAGGTAGGGTATTGAAAAACGCCTCATCAAATACTTTAGAATGGTAGTTTTATGTAGACTTTACGATTGCAGACAAAAGTGTCTTCCCTAGACCTAGTGGACTAGTCTAGAACAACATAAAGAAAATAATATAAAGTTTTCCTTAGAGAGATTGGAATATGGAAAAAGGACTACTTGGAATCCATCACAAGATTTACTTTCCTCTCGGCTTGTAAGCCTCAATCATTGCTCTGATTGCTATAATTAGAACCTACACATTCAACCAAAACAACCCAAGGATCTACAAAATATATGTAGCATAATCCAAGTACTTTATTAAATGAATTAGTGAAGCATTGAAATATATGAATTAAACATAATACAACACATATAGGAAAACAATATACTCTTTGTAATAAAAGAAATAGGAGAGAGATTACAACCAAAGATAATGCTGATCTTGTAGATATCTCCCCAAGTTGACTTGTACTTGTACTTCCTTTTCACAAAGCACACCTCAATGTCACCCTAATGCATGAATATAAAAAATCTGTTAGATTCAAGGCAACAACATGAGAGCATGATCAATCTCAAAAAGCTGACCTTGATTTTGTAGATGGTAGTAAATATATAGGAGAGTGTGGTAGTTTAGGAATAGGAATACTTATCCATTTACCAATTTAAGATCGAGATCCACTTAAGATGGGAGGATGATCTCAAGGGATAAGAGGTGAAATCTCCAAGTGTTGTTGGGAAAAGTATCCAATACGGAATGACCCTATCCCACTCTAAGGGTGATAGTACCTCAGCAACAATCAAAGCAAAGCTATTTGAGATTACTTCTTTATGAGATGTAAGAGAGAGGAGGAAGAGATCCACTAACCGATGTCTTCCGCTAATGATTGATCCAATCTTCTCTCTTTGTTTCTTGCTCCCAGCTCCTTTCTCTTTCACTGGCCCAGCTACACCAAGATCCTGCAAAATAACAAGAAAGGGAAACTACAAGAAGCATACATTCATAATTGATTCAAGGATTAGAATAAATCAAATACACAAGTATAACAACACATCATCGAGACACATGCATATAGAAGAACCTCAAATGCTTTATTAATGGAAGAAGTAAAGTTCAGGAAGTGATACAACCGTAAAAGGCCCAATCCAGCATCACCTCCCAGTAGAAAGAAATCTCCTCTTCACCTCCTTCAAGCAAATCACCCAATAGTTCTATACTCAAACCAACAGCACTTCCTTACATTCACAAGATTCCAGCCCCCCTAGACCTCATGAGAGAGCTCTGTATATAAGAGTTTTGGAGAAAGGATGAGTCAGCTTGAGGCTGGCATGAAGCTGACTAGTGTCCTCTCCCACTTCAGTTATTCTTCAGTTCTCGAGTCCACTTGGAGGTTCTTGCTTCCACTTGGAGATCTAGACCCTCTTACTCATCACCAGTCGAATTCTCTGATCCAAGTGTCATTTTGGAAGCTTCCTGGGCATTGACACCTTGAGGAATGATTGTGCCACTTGGCCAAACTCGCCCAGCGCAGGTAGCCTTCTTTGCAGTTGACATTCAGCGCAGGTACACAGTGGAGCAGTTGACATTCAGCGCAGATGCTCAGTGGAGCAGTTGACATGATCCAGAATTGCCTTGTTTCTGAGTGTTTTCAAGTGGAGAACTGATATTCAGTGTTGTGGTTTCCTGACCTTGTTCCTCTTGGGGTAGGAACAACATGTTTAGGGACTTTGGATCCCTTAGATTATGGACATTTCATGCTTCATGCTGTAAGGCACAAAAATTTCTATAACAGTTGCCCCCTAAAGTATGAGGTCGTTTATCGGGTGAAATGCTTTATCAGGAGGATCCGAAGTTCATTCAATCGCTGAGAGGTGACCTGTAATAAAATACAATACAATACATTATTTTTCATTCTGCTTTCATGATCTAGCTGAGGCGGGCATTCCCATGCTCAGCTTTATAAATTCATTTTGGTACGTAGAACAGACGATCGTCTGATGGTAGACTGATAATTCTCTGCTGAAATTATCATCCTTTGAGTAGGATGATCATCTGCTGCAATGATGTACATGTCAAATGTCTTTATATTTCCTGAATATATATCGCAGCCCGGATGGATGAAACTAGATCCGGGGTCTTCAAACTCGTTCGATCTTCACTCTAAGTACAAGTCGATCCATGTGAGAATTGCGCTGAAGTCGAACATGGAAAGACATCACTTGATTACCGGTCAATGATGTAAACCGTTAACAAGCGCGAGAGGAATCACCGATAATGATAATGACCCTCAAGGTACTGCAATACAATTCACGTGGTGTGAATAAAGGACTTGGCGTCGAACACCACGCAAAATCTTTCGGTCGAAGGTCATTGATGTATACCTGTCGCCGGAAGTGAGAAACTTTCCATTGAGGCATGCAAGCTTCAAAGTACTGAGGGGGTTGTTCCTAGATCAACTTCTTGGATAATGAGCTGAAGTCGACAAGAAGCGATCCATCAAAGGAGGGCCTTAATGAATCCCACGTCAGTGACACGGAACGGAGCTAATGATTTTAATGGAGGTGAAAACAATCTGTGACATATGATTCAGGGTGGCGATCATGGGTGGATGAAGGATAATGTATGGCAGTGGATGGGACACGGTTGACTCTTTCTGAACAACATCTCTTGAACATATAACGACACTGATGCGATGGATTGGTAGCATTACCCTAAATGTGGATGGTTTGGCGAGGACCATGGTGAAGAGACCGGTGAATGAAACAACCCAACCCGATGTGATACGGAGGAAAAGTGTCATGTTCAAGAGCGATTTGCTACCATTAAAGCTTTGAGGTTCTCCCAATTTTTCCCCAGTCATTTCTGACCGGTACCTCTTTATTTTTGTCAAGCTTGAGGAGGATAACATATGCTTGTTCTATAACCTGCCCTTCGGGCAAGCCCATCGCTATGTTTTAACGAGCCTAGCGATAGGGAAACTCGTTCTCGTCTAAAGACAAGTTTGTCGCTATTTAATCATTTTAACGAGTCTAACGACAAGGAAAACTCGGTCCTTTTCATTTTTAGAGAGTCTGAAAAGGTGCAGAAAGTTAACTCCAAAATTCTTTTTTCGTCATCTAACCCCTTAAGTCTGAAAAAGTATAAAACAATACAGAAGGGATGAGTTTTCGATTACTTTAACGAGCCGAATAAAACAAGCACTCGACCTTTTTGTGTAATAATCCCTCAGGTCCAAAAAGATTAAAATCTAGAGGAGGGATAGCTCTTCCGGTCCTTTTAACGAGCTGGAAGGCCAAAACTCGGCAAACTTTTCATATTTTACGAGTCAGATGAAAAGAGCTCAAAAAAGACTCGTCTTTTGAGGAACGAGTGATAAACAGGTATAGCAGCAGATTCCAGGTACAGGTTGGAATTTTTCAATCACGGCAGTGTCACAAGTATGGCTAGGTGAAATCACTCTTCGCAGCTGTTCCTCAAAATGGGTAAACAATCATATGGAGGTGAACGATCGGCCAAATGGAATGGAGGTGGCAGGTGAAAAACATGACCAAGGCTTTTTATGGCTAATAAATTTACGATCACAATGGTTATTTACCGGGATAGGTTCATTTTTTATTTAATGAGCTTGAATGCGCCAAAACACTGCTCAACCTTATGTTTATTTTTTAACGAGCATGAACTATGTGCTAAAACTGCTCGGATCTCTCTTTTCTATTTTTTAACGAGCATAAATTCCGCGGTAAAACTGCTCGATCTTATGTTTATTTTTTAACGAGCATGAACTATGTGCTAAAACTGCTCGATTAATTTTGCATGCCCCCAGCATAATAATGCAAACGAGGCGCATGCCCCCTAGACTTCAGGGGGTCGTTTCATTTTTTAATGAGGTTGACACAGTAAAGAACTATCCTCTTGACTCATTATTTCATTGTTTAACGAGGTTGACATGAGATAGGAACTATCCTCGGAGCTTTAGATCCATTAAAAATAGAAGGTTTCATATTCCACTGTGGCCATTTCCGCCAAATTACTTGGAGACAGTGGGGCCAAAGTACCCATTAAAGTGGGATCTTTTAGGAAAATTACTCTGATATTTTGGAGAGAATTATTGCTTCCATGGATCATTGAAATGCTTCCCGTAATAAATGGTGGCACAACTTCTGTCGAAGTTGTCGTCGAACTGCTTGGTTGATATTTTCCCTTGCCGTTCGACAACTGCGGACTCCCGTAATCTTTGTTCCTTGTCGAAGTCAAAGCATCATTCCGTTGCTTGGAAGTCGACAACATTAGCACCTGGCACGGGGAAGTACTTCCATTATCAACCAGATTTTGACCTGGATTCGGAAACGGATCAGTTAACACAGCTGGGGTTTGTGAATTCTTTAAGAATCTTTTTAGCTCAGCTTTGTACGGACAGTCTACTGTCCAATGATCCTCGTCACATATAAAACATGGACTTTTTGGTTTTCCTTTCCTGGGAGAGTTCGAAGAATTCTTTCCAGGAGATGACTCACCTTGTTTCTTCTTCTTCTCTCTGTTTTGATTCTTCTTGCTTCCTGGTTGATTGGTTTCTCTACCTTTATCTGTTGATACGGCATTTACTTCCAAAGAAAGAATTTCTTCTTTTGCATTTTGATCCGAATTCTTACGGGCTTTCTTTGACGAAGCCTTTATCGATTTCGCGTTTGCCGTGCCAATCATGCCATCACTGGTGTGAGAGTCACTATTGGATTTAGGAGGAGGAGGAATTGAGAATTCCGGTCTAGGAGCGTTAGGTATTTTGTCATAGAGCGTGCCGGACTGAGTATAAACTAATTCCAAATACTGTGCACGAGCAATAACTTTCTCCTCCGTTACGACTCCCCCCTTGGCCACATCTTCCGTAATAGTAGGAAGTAACGACTTTATAAACCATTCAGCTAATAGCTGATCGGGAACGTATGTTTTCACCATCCTACGACGACGACGCCACTCATGTATATGATCAGATATATGGGTGGCAGTTGTCTGTTTGAAGTTGGTTAATATTTCTGTTCCCGTTTCATACCTTATCGGTAATTGAAAATGGGTTAAGAAAGTCGTGGCTAGGGAACTAAAATTGTCGAAAGAGGCTCTTGGCAATTCAATATACCATTTAGCCGCTGGACCTATCAATGTCCTCTGAAAAAGGCGAAGCCTTATTGAATCGTCGTTTAGGGTGTTCGATGAACACCACAGATGAAAAGTCATCACGTGATTCGATAGGTCTTCACCTGGATTTCCATTGAATTTAGGAATGTCAGATGGAAGTTTATGAGGAATCGCTGGCCACCAAGGGGCATAAGCAATCGGATCGTTGGTTAACCGGTGTAAATCGGGTAACTCTAAAGTTGCCACAAATGGTAACTGTTGATTCAGGTTAGGCGAAGCATAACCAGGGTACGATGGAATCGCTTGAGCAGTGGGCCTTTGCATACCAGCATAATGTAATTAATGTTGGTATGACTGATACGGTTGGTGGACTTGACCACTGTAAAGTGGTTGGTTTTGACCGTTTTGGATATACGGTTGTCCACTGTTCGCAAAGATCTGCTGCTCAGAACCTTGGTATACCTGCTGGATTTGTGGTTGTTGGTATTGCACTAGCCATGGTTCTGGCGCCATGTTCTGTTGTGCTATGCTAACCGTTGGACCAAGGTGTGGGGTAATTGTACCCGTTTGTACCTGTGTCGCCCCACCAGTTGGCGATTGTGGTTGTGACCCATGGTCAAGTGGTTGTTGCATTACAACCTGAGAAATCTGAGGTTGGCATGCAACAGGTATCGCTTGAACTTGTGACACAGTTACAATAGCCGGTGTGGTTGGGATGTTCGTCACAGGTACACACTGTTGCATAGAATATACAACCCTTGGTTGTTGAGGTAGCATAGGTACCTAACTACTTGATGCAATTCCAGTATAACCTGAATACTGTTGAGAACTGCCATATGGATATCCTCCCAGAGGAGGTAATGAAAGGGCATACTGCCCCCCATACGGTAGCAATCCGGAACTCAGAGGGATTGTTAGTCCTTGAGGACTGGATGGCCCAAATTGACCTCCATGAGGATCAATCTATCGAGTTTAAACATAAGAGTTGTTGGGTATTACTCCGGATGAGCAAACTGGAACAGACCATACTGTCGAAATAGTCCCTTGGTGGACTCCTTCTAGCTGTTTTGAGCTAGTTGGGACAGCTGGTATGTCGAAAAACATTGTCAGAGTGACGGCAGGGGCTTCTGCTATCGCTGTGTCATTTGACACAGTCCTAGATGATGACGGTTGTTCAGACATTTTAAGTCTATCCAATAGATTGCCTAGCGATTCTACAGGAACTTCCACTTGTGGTGGATTAACTTCTGATGAAGGAAATAGAGTGACCCCGACTCCAAAATGGGTTGGAATACTTGCTTGTGGATCCTCTGCAATTTCCTCTATCACAATCAAACCCGGTGGAAGAGGAAGACCGTCAGGTCCGTAAAATATTTCTGGTGCCGAAGAAGTAGTTGTTTCGACAGCGACAGTTGTTTGAGGAACAAAACTCTCTGGACCGGTTACAGATGGAACTGGTTCAGTTACACAAGTATTTGCCCCCAGACTAGGATCGGTATTACTGTCCTTCTGTGGTTGTTGAACTTCTTCTATAGAGGTAGGGTTTCCAAAAATGTTTGGAGTAACCGGAACCTCAGATGTAGTTGGAACACTTGTTCTAACTTTTAAAGGAGATTTTGAACCGGTTAAACGAGTTCGCTTTGTCCGTACTGTTTTCGATTCCGGAGACAAAAACGGTCGACTCGTAAGCCTCCGCGAACGACGGGGTTTCAATTGACTTTCTTCCACGATTACGGATTACTCGATCAACCAAAATATTAAAAGGGGAAATTTGTGTTTCCGAATTGAATGAATTTTATTAGACGCTTTTAGACACAACTTGCTTTTTCACTTTTTAAGAGTCGAGAAAAAGCTGAAGATGACTCTAGTCTCCTTCGATGTCTTAATGAGCCCGAAGTGACAAATGCTCGGATGGGCTTTTTCAGTTATAGAGTTTGAAAAAGGCCAAAAGAAACTGCTCTGGAGATCTAGGCAGAGGGTGTGCTAAACCTTTCGCAAAACCACAGAATACGTTTTACGGTATGGGTGGTCGATCTTTGTGAATGCTGTGTTCACTGCATTGCGATCAGTAGGGCGGCCGACACAGCTTCCTAAGGATAAAAGATATATGCCTATAGGGGTCTCCCAATATATACGCGACGGTACGTGGGAGCACAAGTCCGTATTAGTGCCACTGACTCTCAGGAGGAATCACCCACCTTCTTCGAGATCGACAGTCACTACGTTTAACGACGTCGGAACACGTCTCTAGCTTAGACCTCTATGTGTTTGTGTTATGTTTCAAAGCGTTGTTAGGTTCATTCAATATATTTTAAGTTGATCTTTTTAAAGTTTGCCTTTCAAGGTTCACCACGAGATGTATGATACAAATTCCTAAATGCAGTCTAAGATGAGAAGCAAGCTTTTTCAATATTTTCGACTTATGAAAATATTAACAACTGAGGGAAAAGAAAGACATCATCTTTTCACACAGATCAAAGAGCATACACTAATGCACTTTTCCCTAAATCAACATGCAAACTTATCAAATGCAAAATGCACAATGCAGGTATTTCTTTTCTCTTTCTTAATGTTGATGTAATACAAAAAGAAAGTTGTTGTATAACTTTGAATTCAATTTCAAGTGAAAGCAAACAAGCTTGTCCAAAATCAAAAGACACCTTAAGATTTACTTGTTTCGACACTAGAAATATATAGATTCAAACCATATGACGAAAGCAAAAGCTCAATCAGCTATGAACAACAAACTAACTAACTCTTAAGATCAAAACGACACTTAATCACAGGTCTAGATCTAAGAGGCCACAACAAGACTAGTTCACTTTTGTTATGGGAAACTGCAAATGATACAAGAAATACACAAAGAACAAACACAGTTTCTTTATACAACCGAGGCAGAATAGTGGCAAGGAAAGTTGGTTTCAGATAGGTACATTGACTGATAACAGGCTGCAAAAACAAGGATGAAAACAGGGCAATAAACAGCAGGGAACCCCAGTAGCACTAGGCAAAACTGGTTCAGCGCAGGTGGTACACTGTCAGTTTGACATTCAGCGCAGGTAGCCCCTTCGGGATCTGCGCTGAAATGTAGACTGCCTTCACAGTGTCTGCAATGAAGAGTTAAACTTTCGTTTTTCTCAGTTTCCGGGTTACAGATTGCTAAAAAATTCACAGTTTTTGGCCAAATCAGAAGCTATCAATCAAGTACACACTAAGGGATGAAAAGGAGGATGAAAAGCTATCACTAAGAGCTGTTCAGAGTCCTTGTGGATCAGCTCTTCAAATCATAAACATGCCCAGAAATTGAGCTAGAGTAGCTGCCCTCTACTTTGCATTTGAAAGCTCCAAATGCAGTTCGATTCGGTACTCCCTGTGTTTATGAAATGAATAGCAAAAACACAAACAACCAACAAGATACGATCCCCAGTGGAGTCGCCAATTTATTGTTGGGAAAAGTATCCAATACGGAATGACCCTATCCCACTCTAAGGGTGATAGTACCTCAGCAACAATCAAAGCAAAGCTATTTGAGATTACTTCTTTATGAGATGTAAGAGAGAGGAGGAAGAGATCCACTAATCGATGTCTTCCGCTAATGATTGATCCAATCTTCTCTCTTTGCTGCTTGCTCCCAGCTCCTTGCTCTTTCACTGGCCCAGCTACACCAAGATCTTGCAAAATAACAAGAAAGGGAAACTACAAGAAACATACATTCATAATTGATTCAAGGATTAGAATAAATCAAATACACAAGTATAACAACACATCATTGAGACACATGCATATAGAAGAACCTCAAATGCTTTATTAATGGAAGAAGTAAAGTTCAGGAAGTGATACAACCGTAAAAGGCCCAATCCAGCATCACCTCCCAGCAGAAAGAAATCTCCTCTTCACCTCCTTCAAGCAAATCACCCAATAGTTCTATACTCAAACCAACAGCACTTCCTTACATTCACAAGATTCCAGCCCCCCTAGACCTCATGAGAGAGCTCTATATATAGGAGTTTTGGAGAAAGGATGAGTCAGCTTGAGGCTGGCATGAAGCTGACTAGTGCCCTCTCCCACTTCAGTTATTCTTCAGTTCTTGAGTCCACTTGGAGGTTCTTGCTTCCACTTGGAGATCTAGACCCTCTTACTCATCACCAATCGAATTCTCTGATCCAAGTGTCATTTTGGAAGCTTCCTGGGCATTGACACCTTGAGGAATGACTGTGCCACTTGGCCAAACTCGCCCAGCGCAGGTAGCCTTCTTTGCAGTTGACATTCAGTGCAGGTACACAGTGGAGCAGTTGACATTCAGCGCAGATGCTCAGTGGAGCAGTTGACATGATCCAGAATTGCCTTGTTTCTGAGTGTTTTCAGGTGGAGAACTAATATTCAGTGCTGTGGTTTGCTGACCTTGTTCCTCTAGGGGTAGGAACAACATGTTTAGGGACTTTGGATCCCTTAGATTATGGACATTTCATGCTTCATGCTGTAAGGCACAAAAATGTCTATAACACCAAGGTAGGATCAGATAGGATTAAAACTTCTTATCTAAGGTAAATGGTTAAAAAAAAACCTGGAAGCTTTTGGAAGAGTAAGCTTTGGGATTATTTTTATTTTTCTCGAATTTCTAGAATCAACATACCCCTAACAAGGGACAAGTTGTTTTTGATCAGTGCTGGTACAGAATGGATCAATATTTTTTTTAACATAGGTCTCTAAAAGGGCAGGGTACGCTGGGCCTTAAAAGCATTGATTTGAAGCAGTCAAACCCAAAAACTTAGGGATTTGAAAGGGTCATGCTCATGAATTTGTGTAGTGATGATGACAAGGTGTTCACGGATGTGGATTGATCTGGTTTATAGGCCTATTGACCAGATGCGACAAAATGAACTATAACAGATTGCCCCCTAAAGTGAAAAGTGAGAAATGATAACTGATGACTGAAGTTATTTACCTTGTTGAATTGGGACTTATTAAGCCTAATATTTCACCTTAGAGTGCACTAAGAAGAAGGATGGTTCCTTGAGATTGTGCATATATTATAAAAAATCAAATCTGACCATAGTGAAGAATAAGTACCTCATACCTAGAATAGATGACATCTTTGATCAAAAGAAGGGGGTATTGGGTTTCTCAAAAATCAACCCACGATCTGGATATCACTAGTTAAATATTAAGGAAGGTGACACCCAAAATTTGTCTTTAAAACTTGGTTTTGGCACTATGAGTTCATAGTGGTGTCATTTCATTTGACAAATGCACTAGAAGTGTTCATGAGCCTCATTAATGACATGTTTTGGAAGTATCTAGACCAATTTTTATAGGTCTTTCTGGATGACATTTTTGCATATTCCAAGAATGAAAGGTAAAATGAAGAGCACTTTTGAATAGCGTTGAAATTCTTAATGGAAAATAGGTTGTATGGAAAATTGTCAAAATGCTCTTTTGTTTCATTATCTTGGCCACATAATCTTAGAGGAAGAGATTTCATGGATGCAGAAAAGTTGAAGGCAATAATGGATAGGTTAGTGTCAAAAAAATGATCATGATGTGTGAAGCTTCATGGGGCTAGTAGGTTATTATCATAGATTTCTAAATGATTTTTGAATATTGAAAAACCTGTCACCACATTATAGTGCAAAGGAGTTAGCTACAAATGAACAGATGAATACAACACTACATTCATTGAACTAAAGAGATCAGTAACTAGTGAATTGATCCTTTGAGTGCTTGACATGGAAAATGGCATCATATTTTATATGGATGCTTTGAAGTAAGGATTAAGAGATGTTTTAATGCAATAAGGGATAATAATAGCTTATGCATCCAAGAATTTGAAGAAACATGAAGAGATTTATTCTTCCAATGACTTAGAATTAACAACAGTGATAGAAGTCTTGAACCATTGCAGGTGTTACTTTTCCAAGATAATCTTTGAGTTATATATTGATCACAAGAGCCTAAAAAATGTATTTTCTCAAAGGGATCAGAATGCTAGACAAAGACAATAATAGAGTGAATTCATGATTGAGTATGATTTTTGGGTTTCATACATTAAGGGAAGGGAGAATGTGATGGACTATGTATTAAGAAAAAAACCATAGATGTTCTTCCTAATATCATTGAGGGTCAATTTGAGGGAGCGTATGACAAAAAAATGCCTTGGAAATAATTGGTATTTGAAGGTTATGTCAACACACTAGAATGGGAAGAAATTAGAACCAAACTTTGAGTGTGATATCCTTGAATGAAATGGACTATTGAAATTTCAAGGAAGGATGTATATACCTAAGAAGGAGAATATATAAAGGAATCCCATAGAGAATTTTACTGTGCACATCTGGGTGTGATCAAGATGTATGTAGACATGAAGAAGTTTTTATTTTCGAAAGACATGAAGAATGACATGGGTTTGCTTGTTGCTAGCTATTTTGATTGTCAATAAGTTAAGGTTGGCCATCATCACCCAATAGGATTCCTAAAATCACATGAAATTCCGATGCCTAAGTGGGAGGTCATTTTTTTGGATATTTTCATAGGTTTTCCACTCACATCATAGAGGAACAATTTCATCTTGGTTACAATTGATAGTTTGAAAAAAACACCCATTCCATCCCATTGATAGAAAATTATGACATCACCAATGTGGTACAAGTATTTATAAGTGAAGTTATCCAACTAATGGGTTACCCACAAAGATCATTTATGATAGAGACATTCAATTTACGTCTAGGTTTTGGACAAGTTTGTAGTCAACATTATGAACTAAGTTTAACTTGAGCACTACATATCATCCAAAAGTAGACGAAAAGAATGAAAAATTAAATCATTTTATCAAAGACATGTTAATAATGTATGTTATGGATAACTAAACTCAATCACTGAATTACCTACCATTTGTAGAGTTCACATATAATTGCAATTACCAAAGTTCAATTAGGATGCCTCCTTATCAATCTCTATATGGGAGGCCATGTAGGACACCAGTGAGCTAGAAAATTTTAGAGGACAAAATAATAGTAAGGCGTAAATTTTCATAATAAATGGAGGATCAGGTGATTCATATTCAACAATGGTTGAAAGAATCACATGATAGAAATAACAGTTATGTTGATGCACATAGGATCAATCAAAATTATGAGTTGGTGGACCAAGTTTTCATTTTTATCCAACCTTATAAGAGTACCATTTGGTTTGGAAAAGGGATAAATTTGTCATCTTGATTTATAGGACCTTTTAAGATCAAGAGAAAATTAGACCAATTTCCTATCATCTTTCACCATTATCAGACTTACATAAAACTCATGTTGTTTTTCATGTATTCATTATACAACATTATGTTACTGATGGATTTCACAAACTCAATTGGAAGCAATTGTAGGTAACATGTATTGAAACCGTTATGGTTTAATCATTACATATTTAGTTATAGATTTTAACATCTTAGGTTTCATTTTGTGGACCTATTGGAAATAATACTGAGAGATGGGGGGGGGTGGGCTGACTCAGTATTAGTCAGATAAATAACTTTTTCTTTTCATACTATGATTTATATACGCTACTTCAATGAAGATAACTTGTGTGTACACACAACTGTATTTACAACAACCAACGTATATCCAATAAACTTATGATTCAATTAATTCATCATATGTTGATCTTTAATCAGTGAATCAGTACTTCATTAACCATATAAACAGTAACCATGTGTAGTAATAACAGAACAAACCATCACACATAAGAAACACACATGAACACCAATATTTATGGTGGAAACCTAATGCGAGACAAAAATCACCTGCTGATGTCTTCTTTTAATATAAGAAAAACATGTTTACATTCTTGTGCTGGTGCAAAATCATACCAGTACGTAGGCACCCACTTGCAGAAGGCTACAACCTTTTCTCATTCTCTAGCTCCTACTGGAAGGGAGCCACAACCCCCTAGCTCTTGTACTAGCCAATCCATTTACTAGTACGTAGGCGTCGACCTACAGAAGGCACAAACCTTCACTCGTTTTCTAGCTGCTACTAGAAGGGAGCTCCAACCCCCTTGCTTTTGTACTAGCGATCCATTTACTAGTACATAAGTGCCGACCTACAAAAGGCTCGAACCTTCACTTGTTTTCCAGTTGCTACTGGAAGGGAGCTCCAATCCCCTGGCTCTTGTACTGGTTGATATGTTTACCAGTACGTAGGTGCTGGCCTACAGAAGGCTATGACCTTCTCTCTTCCTCCAGGGACCATGTTTCATAAATTTTCAGACTGGATACTCCTAGAACACAATACCACAATCTGAAGGCCTCGTTTCATCATATTTTCATACTGGACCCATCAGTAACATTGAAGCTAAGAATCAATCACCACTACAATACAACCATCAAATACATATCTGCATCAACCAATCACGGAAACTTAATCATAAATCTTTGAATCAGCCACAACTGAATCAGTCACTGAAAACCCATCATCACTGAAGCAAATCACAATCAAGCAATCTGAACATTCAGAACATTATCACCAAAACACAGAGTAGAACCCAGAACTCCGCATCAACAACCAGAACCAACTGCAACTTCAAACATCATATTTCATAATGTATATGCTACTTTGATGTACCAAACTAGCGTGTATATGCGCTTTTCCCAAAGCAAACTAGCGTACAGATTTGCAAATACTAACTTAAAACATCAAAACTATTCTAGACTTTAGTCGTGCCCATATCAGAACATTTACAGTGTAAATAATGCATTAGTATTCAAATCTATACTATCCATGATCAGACCACATAATGATAATTCATTTCAGGCCTTATGATCCCGATCCATCATCCATCATCAACCACATAGGTGCATCCTTAGTTCAGATCAAACAAAGCATCAGAAACCCATAACCTACATATTTGATCTAACACTTAATAAGATATTCAATACTTGCACCCGTTGGCCTAATGATCTTTTCCTCCTTATATAGTTAGATCCTTTGTCAATACCTCAGACCAAAACCACTTAGGACCAATACCTTGGACCAAATACCTAGGGTCAATACGTTGGACCAAAATACCTTGAACCAAATACCTTGGACCAAAACCTTGGTTTTCCAACATGTACGTGCTTTTCCTCCTGTGGGAGTGCATGTATACGTATACGATCCTTTTGTTTTGTTAACATGCGTGTATACACTGCTTGGACAAAGTGAACTAGCGTATACTTCTTAAACCACTCTCTTTCTTCAATCTATGGAGTCTGACCTATAAGTTAACCTGTTGCACTGTGAACTATCATCTGTGTGAGTTTCCATCAAGGACAACACTTGTATCATAATGCAAACAATCTCCCCCTTTGGACTTGATGGCAACCACAACACCAAGATACTCTCCCCCTTTGACATCAAGGGAAAAGGGCAGACCAAGATATTCTCCCTATTTGATATTAATTATGTTTTCCATGCTCCCCTAAGTACATGTTGAATTATCTAATTAAACTCCCCCTTTCTACATGCTGAGATGTAATAAATCGTCCATGCTCCCCCTGAGCACATGCAGAGTCTGAAAAAAAATATTTTCCAAAAGAATAACATGACTCTATAACTCAACTATGTGAGTATGACCTTCCTATCACCAATGACTCATACATACATCATTCTCCCAACCAACTAGGAATACACCAAATTTGACTCATCCACCCAACCAAGTGGGGATATACCAAATGTTTATACATGACTTAAAATAACAATTATTACATCGTCCTTCCCATGCATAGTGTGGTTAAAAATTAGGTCTTTTCATTACCTTTACATCAAATGATATACATGACATTTATAACGAGGACCAACAATCTAAACAAGACCATGATAGTCATCAGTAGCTATCATACACCATATATGATCTGCACCATCAACACCTGTCAGCAACATCAAGATCAACAACCTGTATATGTCCATCATCAAAAGAGTCACCTGAATCAAAACAATTATGTGGATCAAGCAATATAAGAATCTTCATGTACCAAGATATTCTAACATAATGCCAACAATGCATTATTAGAAGCATATGCCCCCCTTGAACCTGTGCTAACTATTCATTGTCAGATAT
The DNA here is from genome assembly GCA_031772625.1 of Pinus tabuliformis. Taxonomy (NCBI): domain Eukaryota; kingdom Viridiplantae; phylum Streptophyta; class Pinopsida; order Pinales; family Pinaceae; genus Pinus; species Pinus tabuliformis. The sequence continues at coordinate 528,500,365 of CM062816.1, read as the reverse complement.
GATCATTTCAAATATCAGTAAGAATCATCAAGGCATTATCATCAATTAGATATACATCAAATTTTTAATAGCTTATAAGGACCAACACATTTCCACATATCATCAACAGATTGTAACCATCATCAATCAGAATAGAATAGATAATTGATAATTGATTGAACCATATTAGATCACTTTTATGAGTCTTTCCCACTACTTTTTCCTCAAACCAACATATACGTGATTGTGTAGCTTTGAACTCGTGTATATACGCGACTTGTCTTCATGATAACTGCGTATGAGATTTAGAACACTGAAGTTTCATACTTTGAGCTCCCCCTCAGTCTGTTATATCTGTATACTATGTTGTGTCACATCTTTCTAGTTGTATTTCCTTCTTCTTCCATACCTTGGAGTGTGATGATGATTTCTCCTTTTGGTATGTTGGCCAAAATTTTCTCTTGCATTCTTTTGCTATGTGCCCAAACTTGTTACATGCATAACATATTACATGTTTCATATTCCTTATATAGTAGTCAATGGCTTTGTGACCAAATATATTGCAAGAAAAACAATATCCCTTAAAGTACCTGGAAGTTGATGATCTTTCTGTGTGATGGTATTGAACCATTCTACTTCTGCATCTCGCTGCAATGTGTCCAAAATTATGACATATGAAACATTCAACATTATTCGTCAGAGAAAATAAATGACTATCACTTCCATAGTTAGGAGTAAAAGGTTTTATTTGAAGACTTCTTTTCCTTGGTTATGATGGGGTTGACCTCTCATCTCCTTGTTGAGCATTTCAAATTTTTCATTGGAGTTCCTTGCCTCATCTTGTGAGCTAGATTCACCTTCAACAGATTCATGAAAACCAAGACCATTTTTGATGGTAGGAGACCTTTGACTACTAAGAATATTATCCCAAGTCTTAGTACTATCTTGAAATCGTAACAGTTTATCCTTTTCTTCTAATATACCTTTTAAGATATTTACCTCAACCTGATATTGTTCTTCCTTTTCAAGATATTGATTCTTCATGATTTATTCATCTTTTCTTCCTTCTTCCACTTGTTGCCTTAATTTCAGAATCTCATTTTCTTTTTCTTCATCTGCTTGAGGTAGTTCTTCATTATGCTTATTTGATTTTTCAAGATCTTCTTTTAGAGAGAGGATCTTAGCTTCAAGACTTTCATAGTAATTAGATCTGTCTTTAAGTCTCTTTATTGGTGTACTCTTTTCATTTACTTCATTTCTTAATGACGTCACTTCATCCTATAGCTTTTGACATTGATCTTCCTTTTCCTTGTATTGCTTCCTTACTTTGTTTCCTTCCTCCAGCTGAGCTCTTAACTTGGTAGATTCTTCTTTGAAGGTGCACTCCCTTTTGTTAAATAGATCTTCTTGAGCTCTAATTTTATCTGTGAGTGTTTTAACTTCTGCCTCTATATTTCTTTCATTATCACTTTCAATATCTTCATCATTGCATGAACAAAGAAAAGTATCACCAGAAGACCAAAAATTTGTACCTGACACTTCTTTTGCTTGTTCATCTTCAATCTGAGGTGATTTTGAATTTGAATACTTGCTTCCACCTAACGACCAATTGCCTCTCCTATTGTCACTAGTTCTTTGAGTTCTCTTCTTCTTCTGAGGCACTTTCTTCTTTATCTTCTTTCCCATTGTCTCTACAGATCTCCTTCAAGAAATCAAGCTTATGCCAAAGGACCTGCTTTGATACCAATTGTTGGAAATAATATTAAGAGAGCGGTGCGGGGGGGGGGGGGGGGGGGGGGGGTGAATCAGTATTAGTCAAATCAATAACTTTTTCTTTTCATACTCTGATTTATATATGCTACTTCAATGAAGGTAACTCGCGTGTACACGCAACTGTATTTAAGGAAACCAGCGTATATCCAACAAACTTATGATTAAGTTAATTCATCATATGTTGATCTTTAATCAGTGCATCAGTACTTCATTAACCATATAAATAGTAACCATGTGCAGTAATAACAGAACAAACCATCACACATAAGAAACACACATGAACACTAAGATTTAAGATGGAAACCCAATGCGGGACAAAAACCCCCTACTGTTGTCTTCTTTTAATATAAGAAAAACTTGTTTACAATATTGTACTGGTGTAGAATCATACCAGTATGAAGGCACCCACCTACAAAAGGCTACAAACTTCTCTCATTCTCCAGCTTCTACTGGAAGGGAGCTACAACGCCCTAGCTCTTGTACTAGCCGGCATGTTCACTAGTATGTAGGCGTCGACCTACAGAAGGCTCCAACCTTCACTCGTTTTCTAGCTACTATTGGAAGGGAGATCCAACCCCCTTGCTCTTGTACTAGCTGATCCATTTACTATTACGTAGGCGCCGACCTACAAAAGGCTCCAACCTTCACTCATTTTCCAGCTGCTACTGGAAGGGAGCTCCAACCCCTTGGCTCTTGTACTGGTTGATATGCTTACCAGTACATAGGCGTCAGCCTATAGAAGTCTATGACCTTCTCTCTTCCTCCAGGGACCACGTTTCATAAACTTTCAGACTGGATACTCTTGGAACACAACACCACAATTTGAAGGCTTTGTTTCATCATATTTCCATACTAGAACCATCAGTAACATTGAAGCTCAGATTCAATCACCACGACAATACAACCATCAAATACATCTGCATCAACCAATCAGTGAAACTCAATCATAAATCTTTGAATCAACCACAACTGAATCAATCACTAAAAACCCATCATCACCAAAGCAAATCACAATTAAACAATTTGAACATTCAGAACACTATCACCAGAACACAAAGCAGAACCTGGAACTTCGCATCAACAACCAGAACCAACTGTAACTTCAAACATCATATTTCATAATGTATACACTACTTCAATATGCTGAACCAGCGTGTATATGTGCTTTTACCAAAGCGAACCAACGTACAGATCTGTAAATACTAACTTAAAACATCAAAACTATTCCAGACTTCAATCATGCCTAGGTCATAACATTTACAATGTAAATCATGCGTTAGTATTCAGATCTAGACTATCCATGATCAGACCACATAATGATAATTCATTTAGGGCCTTATGATCTTGATCCATCATCCATCATCAACCACATAGGTGCATCCTTAGTTCAGATCAAGCAAAGCATCAGAAACCCATTACTTGCATATTTGATCTAACACTTCATAAGATATTCAATACTTGCACCCACTAGCCTAATGATTGATCCTTTGTCAATACCTCGGATCAAAACCACTTAGGACCAATAACTTGGACCAAATGCCTAGGGTCAATACCTCGGACCAAATACCTCAGACCAAAACCTTGGTTTTCCAACATGTACGTGCCTTTCATCTTGTGGGAGTGCGTGTATACGTATACACTCCTTTTGTTCTATTAACCCACGTGTATACATTGCTTGGACAAAGTGAACCAGCGTATACTTCTTAAACCACTCTCTTTCTTCAATGTATGGAGTCTGATCTATAAGTTAACATGTTGCACTGTGAACTATCATTTGTGTGAGTTGCCATCAAGGACAACACCTGTATCATAATGCCAATAGGACCAAGTTAAGGTCCAATGGAACAAGTATATCCTAGTTTGTACTACCTAGGAGGATGCAAATACTTAACATTAAGACTACCATTTAATTTTTTCCCACTTCTGATGCCCCTTTTTGACCTAGCCAACAAATTATACTAAGTACCTATTTATATTTTTCATGATGTAATATTTATGAATGCTATGTAATATTGTTGGATTTCTAATTATGGAAAAATGGATTCAAATATATAAAACAATAGATAAATTATTATAATGTTGCTACGATAGATGTATGATGATCTATATTGGATCATTGTATTATTTTTCATCCATATTGATAATTTTGGAGTGGAAAAGTTGAAGAATCAAATCACATAACCATTTTTACTAGCAGGCCCCAGTTTGGAAAATTTTGATCTGAAAACTTCTAGAAGAATTTTGAGGCATCAAATGGAATTTTTTTGTTTAAATTATTCTTCTTAAGTGAATCACCTTCATCACTATTCTATATATATTTATCTTTCTAATAATGTAATAATTGTCGCAATTAGAGTCTGTATGCAAGATTTATGCCACTAAGAAGTTTACCTTCTTATCTTAACCATCATGACTAGAGAGATTGCTATGCCAACACCGATTATTCATAGAAAAGGGATATCCATGTGACCATGATGAATAAGACTATAAAAGAGTCAATATTTTAATTCTAATTAATATTTAAAGGAGTCAAACTTAACCACTAGTAGGCTATCGAGTTATGTTATAACTAGGCCACTGAGAGGAAAAGGGCTTCTACTCTATTGGAGTTCATTTTGTTCCATAGATAAGAAGAGTAGTTAAGAGTGGATATGGAGAGAATAAAGAGGGCTTGTGCATTGTAGTATCCCATGGGCCATAAGACTCACATATTTGTACTTGCCTCCATTTCCAATTAAGAGAAAGAGAGCAAAGTAACCTCACCTTCCAGTTGGGTTTTCTCCTCAAAGGATTTCATAGGTTATATCTTGTGTTAAATTGTGGTTTATGAGTTTTATTTTGTTTTTCTCCATTTTATAAATTTTTTATCTATTTCATGCATACACATAACAAAATAATAAACAAATAAAAAAAAATATGGAGAAATAAACCCTCATAGTGTATGTTTCAAATTTTAAGTACAATTTCATTAGATATGTTGTGACAAACTATCTAGTAGAATATCCATTGCAGTTTACGGGCCATATTGGTAGTATACTAGGGTTCTTTTGAGATGTTGTGGGTATTTGTAGGGGATCCATATAGGTTAAGATGAAATTCATAGTCATGGACGATGAATCTATGAATAACTCTCAAGATCCCATAGAGAAAAGGTTCGTGTAACTAGAAGCACAAGTCACAGATATAAACCCTAATGTGAGCCTCCTCATGGTAGCACTGACTAATAACCTCTAGCTATTGGGAGAATATGGATTTTTTAACTCAGGCTTTAGATCGGTGGGGAAATTAGTAGATTAGAAAGAACCAAAGGTGGAATCTGAGAAATAACCTACGAATGATCAACCAAGTATGAGTGTTGTGAACCATTCATAGTCCTTATTGAAAATGGAAGAAAGTTTTACATAAAGTTGCATCAAAGTGATATTAATGTTGTGAATTTAAATCACTAGTTACAACAATTAGACATTCATTTTAGTGTTCATCATATAGAGTAAGAACAAAATATTTCATTTTCTCAACTAAAATTAGGGGACCATCACCTAACCTGGTGGGAAAGCTACACTGAGACCTTGAGGTTGGAGAGAGATCCTCTAGAATAAGTGGGAGTATTTTAAAACCATCATAAACTTATAGTTTTACCCTATCAAGTATGTTGAAAACCAATAGATCTAGTGATATTATTTCAGGAAAAGACAAGGAAAAGTGTGTATGAGCACACCAAAGAATTTGGAATGATGACCATAATGCTAGATATCTCACCAAAGAACCCATATGTACTCCTAAAGTATCTAGAGGATCTACATATGGATCTACAAAAAACAATTCATGTTACTTAAGCCTATATAATTGGATGAGGCTTCTGTATAAGCTAAATATGTGAAGAACATAGGCCAAAAGAAACAAAATTAAGTGTGTCAAAGTATAAATAGAACCAAGAAGATTCTAAGGAAGGGTAGAAGAAGCGGAAAGAAAGAAATGATAATGGACATAGCACACCAGTGGACGGATACTAGCAACATTGTTGTTGTGAATTTTACACGCAAGGAGATATTTCTCCGCTATCTCATGCCTAATTGAGATCACCATACAACAAGATAGAATGGATAAGACAATCTAATAACAATCCCTAATATAGATGGCCATGCATGTAGTTTCGATACAATTTATAATGCTATAAAGTATGACCAAGTACCCTTCCTCCTCGTAGCTCAATGAAGGGTTTTGGGCCTGATGAATAATCCTCGCCTCTAATCAAGCCATCTATTTCATCTGATCTCGATCCAAATAATACACAAAAAAACAACCAAAAAGAGATGAAAAGTGATCTTTTGTAGAAGATTGTCCGCTCAAAATATCCATAAATGACACAAATAAATTAATGCAAAACTTATATAAGGGGAAGGAACATAGATTTTCATGCATTAAGAGTAAGAATATAAAATTAGGATATCTCTTTAAAACAAAGTTTCCATGAAGATGTTTTCCAAAACAATAGTTAAGAGAATACGACCTTAATCATTGACATTCACCATAGTTCTAATTCGTGCAAAATGAAATTTCATTTTACGCATATGTGTCTAACCAACAATCATTATGTGACATTACTAAATTGAAGTCAATCACACAATCTTTTCTTGCTTAAATAAAATAGTAACTCCAATAAATTCAGAATGCCATCCAATTTTTTGTTTAGTGATGATAATGAGGACACCACATTTACATAACATAATAGACTTAACTTATATGGTTTAATATGTAGTGTCACCATAGTATTCACACGTACTAGATGAATTTCTAAAGGTTGAAATTAACATATTTCTTAGATTCATGATGCAAAATGGCTAACACCATCACTGAATCATTAACTTGTAGAACTGCATTGTTATGCATGGAGTTTGAGAAAATAATGTAATTAACACCATCTGACTACTACTAATTTTGTTAAGTTTGTAGAACATACAATAAATTATCACATAATCCTTGATACCATTATCACACTAGTTACTATTTATGCATGTTCATATGGAAGGGCACACCCTTTTCCTTTCGATTGTTACTATTGACATAACAATGCATTTCTATTAAATCAATCACTTTTAAAGGCACTATTTTTATCACAGTATAAGTTATTTGTAACTTACAATCATGCATATGAATTTTTAAACAAATATCCATTTCTGTAATCATCATAGTTTCTTGCATATTCATAAAACCCTATACAAGGCTTCAATCATACAAAAAACACTAATTTATGATTAGTAAGTAAGTGTCACTAACAATACTAGAAATAATTCAATCAGGATCACATTCAACAATGTATTGCCACCATTAGACCAATAACATGAAAATGAACTACCACCATCACATTGTTTACAACTTTTAATAATCTTTAATAAGAAAAGAAAACTATGAATATTGCAATATAACTTTGAAGATAAGCTTAATAGTTTATTGAAATCTCGCATACAATTTATCAGTATGAAAATTACCAACAATGATGTCATGCAATACTAATTCATGAAAGTTAGTGAAATATACTAAAGAGTTAATGTCAGAAACTATCATAAACATAATCAAAATTCAAAGTAATTCCATGACAATACATAATTTATCATTAGCCATTACAATCAACACCTACCACTTGACTCATTGTTTATTCTGAACATTCAAAGGGGTTCTTTTAGTGTCTTTTTAAACATTCTATTGCCCTCTTCAAAATCAATCTCTGCCTTTCTACATATTTTACTTATAATAAATGCATGTAACTCTAATCACTTTTCTTTTAATGCTCCATTGAACATTATCATAAAATTATGCATGCAAAGGCTACTAATTAATCCACACTATCACTAGTGAGTGCTCCACATTGTCCATAATTTAATAATAATTAAATGCAACATAATTGCAATCTATTTTTATCCACATAAAGACTCAAATTCTATGAGCATAACTATTCTTCAAAGCAATCATTAACTCTATCATTCTTCAATGCAATCATTAACTCTATCATTCTTCAATGCAATTATTAACACCATCATACATATCATATTAAATGCAGTCTACTACATGCATTACCATATAATTTCTTTAGTTCCATACCTGATCTTATATCTAATAACATCATACCTCTATTCTTCCTTATTGTTGGGGCAAAGTGATTGCCTATCATTTAAATTGTCAACCCGGGGGTTTCGTAAACTTATGAAGCATGTGTGCACTGTATGTGTTAGAAATTGTCTTTCAATTTAGACCAATCTAGTTACAAAATAACAAAAACCGATTCATCTAATCTATGAAATGAAATAATGAAAATGAAATTCAACTAACCTATGAAATAAAAAACAACTAATATATTCTTAGTTACTCCAGCATTCAATTATGAAGTGTTACCTTCTTGAGATGATGTGTAAGCAACTATTTATACTTTAACTTCTAATGTCCTAGAAAAGAAAGTAAAGTGTGCAGAAAATAACTCAGTAATTGCATGTATTAAATATTCAATCATTCAATCTTGAAATATGTTTAAATGAATTTCTTAAAATAATCTTTAGGAATATCAGTTAATGCAATTAAATGAGGATCTTAAAAGAAAATATAAAAGCATGAAAAAGTAAATCTCAATGATTGAATAGGTTGAAAATTCAATCACCCAATTTCAAATCACCTTCTTGGCCTGATCCTTTATTCAATTATACAATGAATTGACAGTTTGATCTAAGAAAGTAAATAACAGAACATGAAAGGAAACTAAATAACTATGAGCCCTTGCCTCAAATTTAATCCAATTAGAAAATACATAAATCTTCCCTATTGAAATGTTTTTATAAAAGCAAAGATTACACAGTCATTCTAAAACTAATACTAAGAAAGAAAATAAATTTTAATCTATAAAATCAATTAAATCTCACAATCATTAGATGGCCATTCCAATGGTGTATGAGGATGGCAAGTGAAGAAGCTCCATATGCAAGCAAAACTAAATATTCAAATCTCCAAGTATAAGCTCCAAATTCTCTATTAGAAACATGAGAATTTCTCCAACTTTACACATGCCTTTCAAAAGATAAGGCTCTCCTATTTATACAAAAACATAAGAAGCTACCCCATTTAATGAAGATCCACTAAAATCTCATATAGTTACAACCAAATAGCTCATAATGAGACACATATCCCCTAAGTGTCTCATAGAGTTCTAATCCAAATAAGAAATGGTAAGACACCTCATAGAGTTACAATCCAAATAGGACACATATCCTTCTTTGACCTTTATCCAAATCTCCTTTGAAGGGAATTCGAATTTGAGCGTTGGAGGCCACATAAGGGTGCCTTAGAAGCTTCCAAAGGACCTACATATGTCATGAAACTCAAGCCACATATATAGATACATGAAAACATGTTAATTTCCTACTTTTTAATCATAAATTGACTTTAAACACATAAAATAAATAACTTTGGTCAGTAAGGATCCTAACCCATATATTTATGAAAATGGTGGCTAGTGAAAGGTTATATGGTTATGGAGTTGCGACATGTGAGTGAAATGGTGGTGATAAAGGTGAAAGTGGATGTCATTTTGAAGACATTTTGGAGGCCCAACACTTATTATAGAACCCAAGAGGCACTAGTGTTGAAAACCTTTTTTATGATACCACTTGTAACATCCCTTAGTAGCTCTCGTGCAAAAACACAGAGGATTAGAAAATTTTACCAAATTTACTACCATGTAATATTCCCAATGACTTATTCCATACTCCTTAACTGATCATTGGAGAAAATAACCATTATTTCCATTTGTTAACATACTAGTGTCTGCCATAACTTTGCCTTCCTTGCATTAATCAATTAATCAAGATTAATTAAAAACACAAGATTGATATGATTTTCCAATGTTATGCAAAATACCACATCATCAAGATCATCAAATAGGCAAGCACATAAACAAACATCGATCTATCCTAGAAACCCTGAAGGGAAAAACCATCAAATGTTTATTTTATTAAAATTTTCATGAGGGTGTTCACCCTCACTCAATGGAAACAAGGGAGTCAATCACTTATACATTTTAATATTTTAAAAAGAAATATCATCTTTATTTCAAGCATAAATAACTAGAATACAGGACATTAATCATGACAACATGTTCCTCAAACACTCTACCCCGCAATTCCTCGAGCACTGTGTCTTTCAGGCTTGGTTGTTTCATGTAGTGTATTACCCTATGTTTAACGATCCTTCACTCTGCACAGACCAATAGTCAAGCATAATGACGCCATTTCCTACCATAGTGTTAACTATAATCCATCTTTTAGTTCTTGTATAAGGGACGGATTCGACAGTATTAATTCTTCCATCATATAAGTCACATTTCTTCCCTACAATTACTACCATCACACTTCATGATTATATCAAACATTTATCAAACCCAGCTAATAAATCTCTACTAGTTATGCTTCAAACATATTTTCATGTTCCACTTTCTTGCACATGCATAGTAACATTAAAATATGTCTTTGATATTTTATTTTACACACATCCTCAATTGCACAACTAATTTATAACACATGCATAAATAAAATATATAAAAAGTTTTGAGGCATGCCTCTTTATTAACACCGCACATGCATTAACTAACAGTAAATAATTTCAAAAACATGTCTATTTAACTATGAATGTGTATGGCTATGAAACTTGTCTAACCACCCAAATCTCATTTGCATAAAGTAAAATGCATAAATATTACCAAGGCATGCCCATCCCTCCATACTCCACATGCATTATAAGAAAGGAAATAGTTACATTTTACTTCTACCCATAAGAATAGGGCAATATTTTAAAATAATCACCATGCTTATCATTATCTATTCGTACAATAAGAGGAAAATATTTCAAAAAGATAATCACCACGACTACTATTTTTTTTAATCCAAAGGAACCCAACAACTCACTTGACACCTAACTACCAGTAAACCTCTAAGGGGCTATGATATATCCTTCTTCCCATAGCTCGGGTCACAACGAGCGATATTTGAACCTGAGTCTTTCGAGTTTCAAAGATTTCACATTTTTCAAATTAACCAATTGAGTTGCCCCCTTGGGACATCACCAAAATTACTATTATTTCTTTGCACAAGAACACATTTTTTTCCAAAATGAAAACCACCACAACTACCCATACTAAAAGAAAACTTGCACAATAGTCATTATGTTTGTGCATGAAAATAAATATTATTTTCCCAAAAGAAACTAGCCCAATTGTTATTATCTTTGTGCATGTACACATATATTATTTTTCAATAAAGAAATTGACCCAACAACTATTATCTTTGTACATATAAACACATATTTGTTTTTAAGGAAATTAGCACAATTTCTATTATTTTTGTGCATATAGACACATAATTGTTTCATGGAAATTAGCAAAATTAATCTATCTCTCCATACACAAATCCCTGCAATATTTTAAAGAAAATAACATGGATCTTTTATCTTTAATGCACAAGATTTGTATGCAATATTTATCAAGAAAATAACATGGACTTTTTATCTTTTATGCACTTAGTTTGTATTCAATATTCCTCAATAAAATAGCATGAATTCTTTATCTTTGTATACACATTATTTTTATGCAAAATTACTCAAAAAAATAATAAACCTAACTTATCTTCCCTATGCATAATACCCTTTTAGTATTTTCAATGAAATTAACAAAGTTAGCTTAACTTATCTTTCCAATCGATGACTAGAATATGTTGATAGTGCTAATTAACAACACCTTAATCTCTCAGTGTGTCCAATTCTATAGACATGACTTCAACACAAAAACTCACTATTTCTCAAAGTAGTTAGTGCTCTGAAAGCTCCACACTTCACCGTTAGTTGTACTTGATGAAAGTGGTGGATATGGTGTCATTCAATGCCACCTTTTCACATTTCAATGAGAGAAGTCTGGACCGTAACTGACTGGATATAAATGAGTGTGAAGGAAACTGGCATAATTAATACACAAAACAAAATCCCTCCTTCATTTGAGTGTTATAAGGGAAAATGAAGGGTTTTCCTCCATTTATTAAGCTCAAAAACCTTTTGAGCATCAGGCGTTTCATGTTATCCATGTTCGCGAGCTCCAAAAACAATTCATTAACCACCAATGAACTGAGGATGCACTATGACCTATCCATATCATGGTTCAATCATAATGGAATCCTTGCATCATTTCACAACTTGATATCCCTTGTAATAACATCCAACCCCAATTTTTTTTACATCGATTTCCTTTAGATGGATTTTCTTCAAGTTTCTAATGCTTTATAACTACTTTTTGGGAAACAAATATCGGTTGCTTTGGCCACATCAATGTATTAACCTAATGATATATTTTCCATGTTAGTAAAATTATAAATTCCAATGTCAATATGCTAGCGTAGGAATATTACATATTGCTTATGCTAGAGATTTGGTCTAGCTGACATAGTGCCACCATAACTTAAGGATGTTAGTTATTGTTATGTTTTTTTTATATCATAGCCCAACTCTTGTGACATTATATTAGCATTTACATAACCATATCTTAATTCAACTGTTATAACATAATACCGACTCACATTTTATGCATGGAATGGCGTGCAAACTTATTTTCCAAGGACTATTCATTATATAATTTTATAAGGATTTATCCATGATGTAACTTCTCTCTCTATTGGAAATTATTTATATTTTGATTGAGTGATGAAGGGTCTAGGCCTTAGGCCTTCGTGGCATCGTATGCAATCATGGAGGCCATGTGTATTTAGCTCACATGGATTCAATACATGGATGAGAGGTTTGTAACACTGGGCTAAACCCTACACAGGTGTTCCCATTCTAGGCGGGCAATTGTTTTGAGGTTGATCGACAATGTACATTGATTTACTTATGTTATGTTAACTAACTACTCTTCGTGCCTCTGCCTCTTTCACCTCAGCTGCACTTGCACAGGTTGAGAGCTAAGCTCTGCAACCTCGAAATTATTTAAAGGGGCTAGGGTTTTATCTCATTTTTTCAAATATTTTACTTAGTGACTTCGTTGTCTTGCTCCATATGCTGACGAAAATTGATACGAATTGAGAGTTGTTACAAGATGTGAATTTCAAGTATTTAATCTCACATTTTTTTATTTTTTTTTAATTTTCTTATTTTCCTTCTTAATAAAGCATTGTGCATCTTTTGCAATTATTTCCATGAATTTCCATTACTAATTTTCTTTATTTTCGGTGTAATGGCAAGTCAAGCCTTGAACTTTTGGAGGCTCCAAAGTAGCTAAAATCCATTGCAATTTTTATTTTGTTGATATGCTTTTCAAAAAGGCTTTTGAGTCGGCAATTTCTTAGTGAAACCTAATCTAAATTTTAGACCCTAAATTTGTCTCTCCCAAAAAGGGCTCCTTTTAATTAACTATGGTTACTATATGTGTTTTTTTCCTTCGAAATGTATGTACACGAGGTTTCATTCATGTTCCTTGAAGGTAAAATTACCAATCACAATAGATTTCTTTTTATTACATTCTTGTAAATATTTAATGGACTTTCAAAGACCAGATTATGGTTTTATTACTTGCCATGTGTGGGTTAGTTTGTGACTGCATTTGGGTATTTTCTTTGAGGCATTTTGATTTATTTTCTCATTCTAAATTTCTTATTTCACCTCAGCCTCTACATATATTCATTTATAGGTTTCTAAGCCATCCTTGGGCTTCATCTTCTCTGCACCTGCATAAAATTATTTGTAACTAGAATTTCAGCCTTAACTTGGCTAGGGTTTCCAAATATAGATGTCTTGGAGGTTTATTAAGACTCTTTCAGGAAGAAAGCCTCTTAGTCATAACTATAATATTTATAAATACTTTTTTATTAAGGATTTTCACCCCTTTGTCTACATGCAACTTTATATTCTATTATATGACTTACGGTCGAAGCCTACATGGCCAGAATTGGAAACTTTCTTCTTGGATTTTGGGGAAAAATGAATTGTATATTTCTTTCTGAGAATTCACATGCTAATATATTCATAGCCATGGCTTTTATGCCCTTAATAACTTTATTTTCTTTTGTGTTCACCATTCATGCATAAAATACTAATTGTTATGTTCTTGTATATAATTATTAGTGCAATTTAGGCACTTAAAACATTGTTACTTCAATATGATATTATCTACTCAAGCATGGGTACACTGCGATTTATTGTTATAATCATTGTGTATCTATATAAACTATGTTCTTAGTAATTATATTAGAAGGTATAATATAGGCAAGAGGCCAGGTGGATTCTTTTCATCGAGGACCACCTAAGGTTCTCATTGACCCCTATTATTCTTTTGTCCAATAATGCATGTTTCTTGGCTAGTTGACGAGGTTCCTTTCCTTGTCATGGACTACACAACTAACCTAGACATAAAACTTCGTGCTTTTAATTTAGCCACATTTCTTAGTGTATTATAATTATTTTTTTTACTATCATAATTATATATGCCATAAATATATAAATGCATATTTATATATTTTCCTGTAGTTACCAAGAACACGATCAACTATAATAAGAATATATTGTTCTTCAATATAGTTATATGCATTTTATTTCTTCCTTGGAATTTCTTCTACCTTAACAACATATTTATGTTTTCTATTCATATCCACTCATACATTGGTTAACATGATTGGTCCCTAGTTAGGTTTTTGTTCAAACCCTCAAATAATATCCTTTCTCATGGTGCTTCTAGCTTTCTTGTGGAAAATTATTCCTAATACACATATATAAACAAATATTTTCACTAAAAAAAAGGTTAACAAGGCCTATCCATTCACTTACTCAAATATATCTCGGAAACAAAAAAAAATTATACTAAAATTTCCTACTTAAATTCACTCATAGCTCTGAACTGCAAAAATAATATGTTTGTCATAGATTCATTTCTAGGTAGTCATATATACTTATCTAGAGAATCCATGAAAATAGATTAAAGGCTTCCACATTCCTCCCAACCATGAAGTACGTTTCTTAGTAGTTCACCCCCGATCTCTACTCCTCCTTGCAAGGAAAACCACATAGAATGTTTCCTTCAACTTCACCTCCTTAACCTCTTTAGCAGTGCACTGTTAGTTTTTGGGTTCATGTCTAGTCTTTCTCTCCTAATGGAATTTGATTTGCAAACCTACTGCCTTTATCTCATGTAGTCCCCTTTACACAAATTTCACCAATGACATTTATCTCCAATCATGATTCTTTGGTGGTCTGTGTCAGCCAACAGTTCAACTGAATGGAAAAATTATGATTTTCTTCTTTTGTTCTTGCCCCTTCTTGGGCATAACTAATTCAAATTATTTTACCTGACAATTAGGATTCTAATCTCATATGATAGCGTTTAATATATTTTCAAGAATAATAGCACACAGAAACATTTTCTTTACTATTAATCAAAATGAATATTTACATTGTCACATCAGATCGCTTGTCCCGCTTTGATTTTTCATCCACATGTTCTATATAGAAGCCATAAAGATAATTTTATGAGGGTGTATTACAAAATAATAGAATATCATATCTATTTTTTTTGTAAGTTTGGGATCGGTAAAATAAGATTGTGCCTTAACAGTACACTCGAGCATGGTCTATCGAAGACCCCGTAGACCATATGTACCTTTTATGAATTAACATAGTAACACATATATAACTAAAGAAAATTAAAGAAAAATATTCAGAAAATTAAATTTTTTAATGTTAATCTTTTTTGGAGTTTTACAACAAACAAACAAAAAATTGAAAATTTTAATATCTCCAATTAATTAATAAATCTATAATAAAAGTATTTAAATTAAAAACATATTTTATATTTAATTTATTAATTTTAAATATAAATTTTCTTTAACCTTCTATTTGAAAAAAAATAAAAAATAAACTAAGTAACACAATTGAAAAAATAAATAAATGAGATGGTGACTTTTAAGAACTATCACTTACTAATAGTACATGAATCAAATCCGTCACTTTCATGGCTTTCCCTCTCTAAAAGTTGCATGGTATATCTCTCGTTCTTTACCATCCAAAGGTTGCCCATTTGTTGCACTTTTCTATTAATGCATTATTTAGCTCATTAGCCAAGAAATCGAAAATAACATTTGGTAATAAGCACGTTGAATTATTGATTGCTTCAATTAAATCAACATCGATCACTTTCGATGTTTCTTTCAATCTAAAGTTTGCAGTGGCCTTCCTCCAATCCGTGGAGTCTGATTTTTTAAGCGTACTTCCATCACCTTCTCCTTCTTCATCAATAATCTAGGATTTCATATCCTCTTTCATTTTGTCATGATAGTCCTCTGTTGGAACATTAATCATGCCTGATCATATGACGATGATAGTTGGCGAGTCAACAATGTCAGTCAACCGGAGTTGGCGAGTGTTGGTGAAAAATAAATGACAGTTGGGCTCAATCTATGTATAAATCTATGTGTTTGTGAATGTAATGAACAAGCTCTTTCATAAAGTCTCCAATGTTTTGTCATGGTATCGGAGCCGAGGGTTTTGGCTGTGGTTGTTGTTTGAGGGAGAGTGAGAACTGTGTTTGGCATAGTCGAGTAAGATCCAGTGGAGTGTTGTTTGAAGCCACAGTTTGGTAAGTGCTGTGTTTTCTGGTGAACCAGTATTGTGTTGTCTGTCTGACTTGTCGAGATCATTGAGCGACATGATCATAACGTTGTGTTGAGCGTAACATAGAGCATTGTGTAGAGACTTTGTTGTTGCATGTGGTGGAACACAACATGGACAAGCGTGGTGGTGGCTGCTGGGTGTACAAAATATGGAGGATGCTGGTATCATTTCTGAGTCCAGAAGTGATCTAGTGAATGGTGTTGTGGCCAAGTCGACGAATTTCTCTATCTTAAAACCCTAATTGATTACCCTAATTGATTATGGAGGCTCTGCATGCTACGGATGCCATAAGTTTCTATAAGCGTGTGTTTGGGGCTGAAGAAATTGCGAAGTCTCGTTTGAAGACTTTGGAGAGTAGTCGTCGTGTGCATTTGAAGACTTGCTACAGAGGAGGTCGAGGCAACGACAATGTGGAATATTAGTGTAGCGGATGCATGGATCAAACATCCGACTGGAGGGCTCGGTGGTGTGTGATGTGAAGACTACTAAGGAGAGCAGGTCGGAGCATTGTTGTGAAAAGAAGGGCTGGCATATTTTGTTTGCAAGTTGTTGCAGTTGCGGTGTATCATTGCGTGGAGCTTGAACGTTGTAGCTGAAGTGGCTTTATTGGTGTGGAGTTTCGATCCTGTGGCAGTCATGGAGGCTTAGTCGAAGTGGTGGAGCATTGTGGCAGTCACCGTGTGAGGAGCCAATGTGGCTTGAAGAGTTGTTGTGCATGTAATGGTGACACACCAGATGTGCCTTGGAAAGAAAGCCAAATTCTAAGGTTTAGAATGTAGGTGAGGGGAAAATAGAGTGATTGCAAGAAAGAACGTGTGGCAAAAGTAGGAAAATTGAGATTGTTGGTTGTGTCAAAGGTCAAACAAACAGTGCATTCTTTAAGATCTATGTGGAGAAGGCTGTGTCGGCCATTGAGGGGCACGAGCCCACAACGAGAAGGAGATCACGATGTACTATTGAGAGGAGTGCTTGATTGCGTGGTGTAGACAATATTTGCAAAGAGAAGCGGTGGCTCTTCATTGGCATGCAATGATTCTCATCACTAGAGTTTAATTCGATGTCGTGCAAGTGTTACTGTGATCTGCGTCTGTCTCCACCTGGAATAATAGTAAATGCAATGGAAGTGCAAGTTTTTTTTTTTGGAGCTGAAAGGACTTCCATTGTAGTTATGGGTCGGAAAAAGAGAATCAGAGAGTTCCAAAGAGAACTCAGAAATATCAAGGGAGAGAATAAAAATGCAAAGGCGGAGTATGAAATCTCAAATAAAAATCTGAGTCGGTGGGAAGAATTTGAAGACACTGATGCAATACTAAAACGATTAATGCCAGTTTTGCAAATTTTCCCAAGTAAAAATTTTGAGTTTTGGGCTATTAAAATGGATGGATTGCTTGGTTCAATAGATTTATGGGAAGTTCTCCAAGAAACTTCTATAAATCCCCAACATAATAGTAGAGGTGCAGTAGCATTGCTTCTTATTATATCAACTTTAGAGGAAAATATTTTGTCTAGTATTTTGTATGAATTTGGTGAAAAACATAATGCAAAAATATTTTGAGATGTTCTTGAAATGAAGTACACAATGGAGGGGAGTGAGAAAACCGAAGATGATGAAAGTGTTGTTGTTAAAAATGGTGATTGTGTTGAAAGCATCATAAGTGGAACAAGAATGAAAATATGTTTGTAGTTGACAATAGAGTAGCATGTGATAGTGAGGAAACTCCTTGTGATGCAAAGACGTATGAAGTGAAATTTGATGAGAATTGTGTATCTCATGAAAAGTGGTTCAATCTCATGCAAGAGAAGCATCTTATCGATGAGTTGTTTGGTGAGAAGCGCTACCTACCTCCATACACAAATCAAATGCTGGATAACATGTTTGTAGCAAAAAAGTTGATTAAAGAGGTTGAAGACATTAATCAATAAATTATGTCAACATGGACATTTCCCAAATTGGAAGAGTTGCACATAAGTATATTTTTGTATTTGACAAGCATGCCCTCATTTCAGGAAGATGCAATGTCGAAATTGAAGTGTTTGAGTATAGGTCGTGATTAAGGGGAAGTGTTAGGATATTAATCACACCTGATCGTATGACGACGATAGTTAGCGAATCATAAATGTCACTTAGCAGGTACCGGCCGGTAAGCGTTGGTGAAAAATAAATGACGGCCAGGCTCAATCTATGTATAAATCTATATGTTTGTGAATGTAATAAACAAGCTCTTTCATAGTTTCTTCAGTGTTTCTGTCATCCACACCAGTTTGGGTTGAGTGGGTTTCTTAAGATGCTTATTCATCTCAAGATGCACGCTACCAGATTGAAAATACCACGGTTGTTGATGTTCTGTCAATCAGACCGTCGGTTGGAAAACGATGGATGTGTATAAGATAGAGCAGCGAGCCGGCAGACAGAGGCCAATAGTTCGCAATGTCCATAGTAGTTAACATTCAGTCAATCAGACCACCAGTTAGACACCGGTGGACATGTGTAGGCTGGGGTGAATTTCGATCACAATTAGCTAGGAATAAACACCCAGGGGTTTATCGGCCATCAACCATTGGGCTCTGACATTGTATGGAGTGAAACCAGTGAGTTTGATGGGCTATAAGCACCGTAAGGTTTATGCTATCGGTTCCATCCCTCACTCTTCTGACAAGAGGAGTTGATCATTAGGAGCTAAGCAAATTTGGCATTTGGGAGCCAAATCTCATTGCAAAATTAAAGTTTAATGTGGTAGAAAATAAAAGTTGTAGTTGAAAAATTTCAACACCTATAAATAAAGTGAATAATGATGTTAACTAGACTGTGTGGAAGGAGGAGAAAACGGAGTCAACGAAGAGATCGAACTGTTACCACACATTGATGTATGTGTCAACGGACAACGTCAAGACTGAGAAAGAGGTTTTGTAGAGACTGATTTGAACAACCTATTAAAAGACATAATATAAGGAGAAGGAAAATAGCAGATGTGGTTGGTCTGTAGATGAAGAATTGCAGCGTTTCAGAGAACTAAAGAGAAATATAATTGTTGTATAATTAATTAAACTATTCAAGAAAATTGTAAGCACCATGGATCTTAGTCTAAAAATGTATAAAATATAGATTTCCTTGGTTGTTGCAGGTCATTGCCTGTAAAGATTAGAGGTTGGTTCCTCTAGCAAGATGAGACTTGCAAATTTAATGGGGTTGATACCTTTTCTGAATTTGTTTTTTTGATGTAATCCCTAGTTATCCCTATTAATTTTTAGTATACAATTTCCATATAATTATTATTATGATGTGTTATTAATTACATTTAATTAATAAATAAATATAAAATTTATTTAATAATAATTCACCCCACTTTTCTCCATATTCTTTGATTCCCAATAATAAATGCATCATTTAGTGATTCATCTTATCATTTATTCTAATCAAATTCCGCGAATTTAAACCTGCAAACCTAACCATATTCCAAGTTCTAGCCATCAATTAAGGCAGTAACAAAGTCAATGCTTGAAGTTGTTATTTCCCTGTTAAACTGATGGAATATATAATCAGGTCAATGATATTTCTAATCAAGTCAATGATAGCCCATTTAGACATGAAAATTTCAGTCATTGCTAGAATTAGGTAATCCAACCAAGTACAAACAAAGCTATATTATTCTATTATCACATATTATTTTGAATTCTTTAAACTTTGAAAGTTATATTACCATGTTGATTACTCATATTACAAAATAATGTGCGAAAATATGTGAATCAAAAGAAATGTTTAAATTTAACATGATTAACCCTGATAAATCTAAAATAAATGAATAAATATTATTAATTTAATAATGCTTAAAAACGTTTTTTTTTCAAAATTTAATTTTGAAAAGGAATAATAACACCAATGGAGGATAGGTTTTAGAAAAGTTACGCTTTAACAAGGATGATAATACCACCAATTATGAGAGTAATGTGACAAGGGGAAATATTATCAGTTAAGAAATATTAGCCTTTAATGAGGATAATGTTAATTTTAACCTGGAGAGGAATGTGGATTTTGGAAAAAAAAATTGAAATAACCTGCAATGATATCACCATGTAAAACTAAAATTTAAAAATTTATAATAATGTAAAGATATGGACGGTTTGAGCCCAAACTAATAAAGAGAGCATAAGAGTTGGAAAGAGGCAAGAAGGTTACTTCTCAATAAGAAAATGGCAAGGGTAGGTAGGCCAATAATCAATAGGCAAGGGACTTTCTTTTTCAATAAGAAATAACAGACGGGGAGACAGACTGGGTGTAGAATTCTACTTAAATATTTTTAGATTTTTAATGGTTATTATTTATTTTTTTATTAAAAAAAACTAATTCTTATTAATGATTAAAGGTATATGTTTTTTCTTAAAAAATTACATATTTATTACAAGGTTATATTTAAAAACCAAAACCAAATATATTATAATAAAAATTAAATATAATTAATACATTTTATTATGTAAATTTATTTATATAAATACATAATGTAAATTTAAAACAAAGAAATAAATAATTCTAATACTAAGAGAATTAAGAAATATGACGTACATATTTAATACTTATTTTTCATCATTGAGAAATCAAGTGTTTTAAGGGAAGAAAAGATATTTATAAATTTTCCATGCATATTTAAGTATTTCAATGAGGTCAGGTTGTGTGCGACGATTATGGATAATAAAGATAATTGTTTTTTATTTAATTTAAATATATAAATTAAAAAAAAATTAATTTAATTATTAAAATATTAAATTTATAATCACAATTTGAAAAAATAGTTTCTGGAAACGTCCAGTTCACTATGAATAAAATTCCAAAAGATATTTCTTATCCGCAAGTTATTTCTTCAAATTTTAAACATACTAAAACTTGCAACAAAAAAATCACAATTTAATAAAAATTAGCCTACTTGTATTTAATAAAAATTAGCCTATATATATATAACCATAAAAATTATATTTTAAAGTAAAACTATATAGCTAAAGTTAAATATAAAATATTATGAAAAAATCATAACATTTAAACTACTCCATTTATTTTTATTTAAAAACATCAGCCGAGTGACAAAATCAGCTCACTGATTCGGACATGATTTTAGAAAATACATTTAATTAAAGAAACCAAACAAACTCTACGACACTACGAGCAAAAGTTACTAAATCAAGATCTCAAAGA
Organism: Pinus tabuliformis; assembly: GCA_031772625.1. Taxonomy (NCBI): domain Eukaryota; kingdom Viridiplantae; phylum Streptophyta; class Pinopsida; order Pinales; family Pinaceae; genus Pinus; species Pinus tabuliformis. The sequence continues at coordinate 528,478,752 of CM062816.1, read as the reverse complement.
CCAGACATGCGAGGTGGCCTCGCACAGCATGCCAGACGCCAGACACACTGGTCCCTTAGAATTTAGAAAAACCTAAGAGTTAATTATCGCCATCTATTTGTCGTATAATGTCGACGATGGCTTCTGCAACTTTAGCAATGGCAATCGAATCTTTTTCTTCACCATCAGCTATAGCTTCATCTTCACATGCGTTGTTCCATACGCCTTCTGCTACAGGTTTAGGCACTGTATGGTTGACCTGGCCACTCTGCATTATAGAGAAGATCACAAAGTTATATCTCCATGCAAGTATTTTTCATAAGGGATAAGCATATTTAAGATTTGATTTAGTGATATTAGTTAAGGAATACGTTAAAGTAGTAGGGAAATTTAAAATATTTATCATTACAGTATAATGTTTATATTTTGATTGAGAAACGTTCCCAAAAAAACACCCACCTTACAACACAGTTTAGGCCGTTTCAGAAAGGCTTTATGTTTTAAAGTATTCGAGCGAATCAGTAAGCTATATATATAATTGGTATCTAATATATATAATAGTAGGTAGTAGATTTAAATTTAATTAATAGGTGGATGTTATTTGAATAATATTTATCAAGGTAATTATATTTTAGTATGTTACCAGCATGATTTAAATTTGGGTAAGGAAAATAATAATTACTGTTTGTTATTACTCATAAACAATAACTCTAATGCAGTAGTAAACACATTTTCTCTTGTTTTCTGGCTTAATCTACGGTAAGAGATAATTAAAAATAAAGGAAGAAATCATTTCTTATTAACTCAACTACGGATCTGATCCCTAGAGCATCTAGAAAATTTAACCCGTGATCTCTCAAAATAAAAAATGATTTAATAACATACCAATTAAACTAACGCTCTATGTATATTAATTACATTAAATTATTAAATTAGAAAATTAGAAAATTGGACCCATAATCTCTCGAAATAATTTTTTTTTTTAATAACCTACCAATTAAACTAACGCTCTATATATTAATTACATTAAATTATAAAAATTATAAAATATTTCAAAAAAGTTAAATATTGTATTAAAAAGGTTGCCATTTTAAAATTTATGACGTCCAAAATTTAAAAGGAATCTTTGATTTAAATTAAAAACATTTTATAGTTAACTTCATAATAATAATTAAATATGAAGTTCTATAGTTTATAAATTTATTTAATTTTTATTTAAAAATAAATAAAACATTTGTTGACTTATAACTTCGGATTGAACCAAACAAAATCCGTCAACTTCGTATTGAACAAAAAAAATCCATTTGAAAATTTGGAAAAATAAATAAATAATTGAAAAACATGAGCTAATGTACTTAATTTAAGACACAGCACTTACCTGAATCAAATCTGACACTGCCATGGCTTTCCCTGACACTGCCATGGCTTTCCCTGCTATAAAAGCTGCATGGTATATCTCTTGTTCTTTACCGTCCACTGCCCATCTGTTGCACTTTTCTATTATTGAGTTATTTAGCTCATTTGCCAAGCAATCGACAATAACGTTTGCTAATGATCGCATTGAATTATTGATTATTGCCTCAACTGAGTGAGCATCGATCGCTTTTGATGTTCTGTTCAAGCTAAAGTTTGCAGCGGCCTTCCTCCAATCCATGGAGTCCGGGTTTTTAAGCGCACTCTCATCACCTTCTCCTTCTCCATCGGCAATCCGGGACTTCATATCCTCTCTCATCCGGTTCCTCAAAGTCTGAACCTCTTTGGATTGAGTGGGCTTCACCTTCAGTTTCTTATTCCAAATGTTTTCAAGAGTGTTGAATTCTTTGTCGGCTGCCTGGCTTACGAAATTGGCTTCCGTATCTGAACTTTCAGCAAAGTCCAGCAGAGGCCATGCTTCAGCGCAAGCTTTAAAGGCATCATCAACAACAACAGAATTAGTGTCGTCGTAAGAGCACAACATAAGATGGATCAAAGACGCTGCTTTCATCTTCCACGACTTTTTGCCGCTGTACTGCAAATACCTTTCCTCTTCTCGGCATGCTTCTCCACCTTCAAGCGCCCCTGTTTGCAGGCGTCTTATTATTTCCATCAGATCTTGACCACTCTTCATGCCCTCTTGCATATGTTTCTTTGTTGATTTAAAGGCCGATTCATTGGCTATCCACAGGTTCCTGGCCATTTCTCCTGGCATCCTTATCATCTCCAAAAGTTCTTTGTACTTGGAAAATTCTGACCTCAGTATGACTTTTTGACGTATCATTACGAAAGGAAAGAAAAGAAACCAAGAGAGAAAGCAAGTAGCTTTGCTGAGGAAGACCACCAGTTTCTGCAGTAAAAGTGCCATGGACAATAATAAAGAATGTAACCGAATTGCTATGATTATATCCACAATATAGCTTTCTAAGAGTGTTCGGTCACGATTTCTTTTCTCCCGAAACAAGGGGCCGTTTAAACGTCTATGTTTCAACTCAATAATGCTCCTTGTCCAAAAGTCGTCCACTTGAAATGAACTCCATATATCTCTAGGAAAATATATGACGGCTGTTAACCATCTGAAAGAGACAAAGATCCATCCTACCAAGACGAACGCGGACTGAATTAAAAAGGTTGCTCTATACAGGGAGTGAGGTTGCACATAATGATGAAAGTAAAACAATCCCCATTTAAAGGCCACCAATGTAACAGAAACCGTGACCAAGAAGCCCGCTAATGAACTTAAAACTGACCTTGCCATAATATACTCAGGCTGGCTACAACGAACTACAATCCAGCTTTTGAGGACATGATCCCCAATGCTTCCACAGTCTCTACGTGAATTAGAACAACAGGATAGCAGTGAAGGAACCTTTTGATTCATAATGAACCGAATGGTTTTACCAGCTAAGACAGCGCAGATAGAGAGCAGAACCAATAATATAATGGCTGTGAATATAATAACATTGACCACATTGATCCATAGCTCATCACTAAAATATATTTCCTGAGCGAGGTGAATCTCAAAAAGCACATGTGATAATACGGTTAATGCCAATGCTCCAATGTCAGACCAAACACTTCTAAAGCGAGAACTTACCAATCCCGGAATCAAATAAGCAATGAATACACAGATCACAAGCCTTCCACTATCAATTATGGGCTGAATCATTACGTAAATGAACACATCCTTATCTGTTAAATCACGTGTTTCTAAAAATACATTGACGGTGGAATAATCAACAAAATTGATGAACCGGAGCGTAAGAGCGCTGAGAACAAGAAATCTTCCTGGAAGCCAGTACTCTTTTCTCTTGATCGCATTCCGCGCATCCAGTGAGAGTAGGAGGATAAATATAATTGCGCAAGCGCACCCACTTAACAGATCTGTAATTTGAGGAGGATTCAAAGACGCCATCTTCGAATTATAAACTCGACAGTCTTGGAGATTTCTGCCTTCACTACTATATAAGAAGAAATGTTTACACTGAAATGTACAACGACAAAAAAATGTCCAGGTAGAAATTTACAACGAGAAACGCAAAAACGAAACGTGTACGTTGACTTAAAAGAAACGCGTGAAATTGGAATCGTTGGAATTGTTTTATTTGAGTCGTATAAAAAGTCTCACTAAATATAACTCGTATACATATTGTTTAATTAATTTAATTTAATATATATTTATAGTTGTTGGACTTTATTTTATTGATTTTAGTTGTATGTTGATTTAAGCAATACTAATTTGGATTATTTTTATAAATTAAATTACTATCCAAAGCATCTTTATTGATAATAAATATCAAAATTGTTATTATATGATATATAAAATGTGGTTAAAATTATAAAAATTAATTAAATTATATTTTTATTTTAAATTATTATATTAATTATAAAAACAATTAATATATAAGTCAATCATATATATATTAAAAATCATATAATAAAATTTTTAACATGTTCTTTTTATTTTATTATAAAGATTTTAAATTTATATATAAGTTTTATTTTATTATAAAGATTTTAAATTTATATATAAGTTTTATTATTATATTTTTGCTGTTTATCATCTTTTTGTGGGGTGTTAGGAGGTTGCTTTCAATATCTGTGGCTTCAAAAATAATTAAATTGATGAGGTGGGTAAGTTTAGGCTTTAGTGGCACAATAGGAGCTCTAATACCAAAGCTCACATTTATGGAATACTTAGTCTAGTTAGCGCAACGAGGTAAGGAAACAAATTTGCAAAGGTATAATGTTTTTGTTAAATGTCGAGGAGTTTCTAAGGCGGATCATCATCTATCTCAACAAATCCAGCCCCTGGAAACACTTTGACAGGGGGTAACTTGCGCGATAAATAAACCAAGACTACCACCCGGAGTTGAATAGTCAAATGAGCGGATCCGCTGATCCAATGGCCCCAATTAATTCTGGGGGGGTCGCGGCAAGATTGCACCCCACATTCTTTCACCCACTGAAGCAAAGTGGGGACCACCCACCATGTCACAATCTCACCAACATTGTTTTTCAAGCGAGCGATGAAGGTAAAGGTAAAATGCTAATTTATCCTTGCCCCCCCCCCCCCCCCCCCGGCTTCCGTCACCTGCCACCACCCAATCGTCTTCTGCCATGTGTCCCCTTGTGACGTCAAACGACCGTTTCCCCCTCCGTCTATAAAAACATTTTCTGCTTCAGATTTTTTGAATTTGTTTTCTTTCCTTGTGCAAGCTCCTCCAGCCTTTCGACTACTTTGCAACGTTGTTCACTCACTAAGCTAATCCAAAACTCCCCTCTAACATTTTTTTCAGCTATTGCTCGTTTAATCAGGTAACCTATCGGTCTCCCCCACCTACAAATTGCTTTGATATATGTTAAAAATGAAGAAAGTGGCCCCCCAAGACCCCCAAAGCCCATAAAGTCAAACCCTCCTCCAATTTCGAACCGCTAATGGACACAGAGGCACAAATTATGGACCCTCCTTATGCTCACCATCTGTCGGACCTCCAGTTCAACTTGTATGGCCACCATGTCAGAGGAGAAGACCCGTTCCGAGTAGTTGAATCAGGTTTATACTATCAAATTGCACCCTCTGTGTTTTATTTCCCTGAGTTTATTTCTTGGTTAACTGTTGTTTATCTAATTAGGAATATTATCCTCCTCATAATATAAACAAAATGTTATTCATGTGCTTAAGGAATCATGAGTTTATTGCAAGTGAAAATGAGTTTTTATGTTAATTTTATGAGCAATTTAACATAAAATAGAAACTAAACAACAGCATATAAATGTACAGAACATCACCAAAAACACATCACAAAGGAACATGGTGAAGGAGTTCACCCCTCCTAGGCTATGTCTCCTTGGTCCAACTTCCATTGGCTTGGGCCTCTCTATTATGCTCAAATGTCTAAAAATATGTGCTTACAATGCTCAAATGCTTCTCAAACCTGTTCCAATGAGTCCAAAATGTCCAAAAATGGCTACCTAGCCTCTTTTTGCACCCAATTTGGTCGAAAATTGGAGAAGTTATGACCTCTCCTAGTTTCTCCACTATTCGCTCTACAATTTGCCCAAAATCTGGCACCAAACCCTCATTTTTGCCCAGTTTTCGGCTAACAGGTCATCAAATCTGCGGAAAATAGGGTCATATGGGGGGGGGGCATGTGCCCAGGGGCTAGCCCTGCACATGGCCCCCAGGGCTGGCCCCTTTTCCTTCGGTGGTTAGGTAGAAGGTTTTCACATGGTGGAGACCTTGGCAGTTAAGTGGAGGCGGTCACATAAAATGTTGGCGGCAATGGCGGGAGTGTTCACATGGGGCGGTTAAGTCTGCGCCTACTCGAAACTTATGCGGCATTAAACTTTAAAACATACATGCAACATATATGTTTAAGAACCACACACATGGCATGTTGGTAAAGTTGTTGTGTTAATGTTGGGAGGTCGTGGGTTTGACCCTTGCTGCCTTTGCCCGATCTATGCAACAATTTTGGTGGCCTCTCAAGCTGCCACATGGTGGCCTTTGGCTAGGCCACGTGTCAGCCCATGGTTGGCCATCATTCCAACTAATTATAACCACGAAATTTCGACCATTCAAAATGTGCCACTTAGCACGATTTCATTACCCGAGAAATGCTTTGACTAAGTCAATGTCCACCTCACCTGCCCAGTCAACACGACGTCAAAAATACGGACTGTTGATTGGGTTGTCCCTTTTTTTTTGAAATTTTCATTTTTGAGAAAGTGGACATAACTCATTCTTGGATTCATAAGGAGCTTGTTTCACGCGAAATGAGTTGCACCAGATTCAGGATGACGAGCACTACGCGATCATCCAAGTTCCACACCAATCCAACAACTTTGAAATTTGAGCTATTTTTTTATCACCTGATCTTTCCTCCCCATTGGAAACCTTTTGGACCCCAACATATCACTTTCAGTTGTCAAGTAGGTCAGGGTACATTTCCCTCACCTTTCCAATCTCGATCCAAAAGACCTTTGATGCATTGAAGGAAAAGATCAGTTCAGCTCTAGTACTTGCACTTCCATATTTGAGACAATCATTTGAGATTTAGATTGATGCTAATGACTACGCCATGGGTGTAATCGTCATACAACATAGTAAGCCTATATGTTTTCAGTCGGAAAATTTCAATGGTGTAGTGATTAACTATCCTACATATGACAAGGAATTGCATGCATTGGTGTAAAGTGTGAAAAAGTGGAAACACTACTTGATGGGGAAGGAAAAAATCATTCACATTGATCATCAACCATTGCAATACCTGTAATCTCTATCAAAGTTACAACAATCAAGGCACTTCCAATGGATGGGTTTTCCTCAACAGTTCCACTTGGTAATAAGGTATAAGCAAGGTATCTACAATAAAGTTGTTGATATGCTTTCTAGGCCTATTGTTAGTGCAACTACTTTACTCAAGCATAATTTTTTTTTGCATGAAAGTTATATTGAGCAATATGCATTAGACAATGATTTTCAGGGTGTTTATGCAAGCTTGAGTCAAGGTAACCAAGTAGAGGAATTGGATTATCATTTGCATGATAACTTGTTGTACCATCTTGGCAAGTGATCCGAAATGGATACTAAATCAAGATAAAAAGGTCTTACAGACTCATGTGCAGGAAAATGCCTTTATTACTTAGTGCAACAAATCGAAAAGATTGCAATTAATATAGACAATTAACAGTCGGAAAACATAACAGACACACACATCAACATAGCCAAAATAATAAAGGAGTTCACCAGACTTCTTGGCTATGTCTCCTGGTCTAGCTATCAGTGTCAACCTCTATATTATGTCTTCAAGAATATATTATTACAAGAGTGGGCTCAAAAATGGAGTCTCAGCTAATAGTGACATTAAACAAGGATCCACTCGAAAACCTTGAGTCTAAAAGAGTGCACAGACTCTCCCTCTATCCTATTACTCTATTCGTATGTTCGCTATTTCGCTTTATCTCAATCTGTCTTCTCTCTGACTTTCACTTGTCTTTGTTCTGTTATGGGATGGCTTTTTAAGCTTAACAGTGCTTGTCTGTTCATTTCCTTGTTCGGGCTCTTTGGCTTCCGTCTGTTCCCCTTCTTCTCCGGGCTCTCTGGCTCCCGTCAAGCGTTCATGCACTCATTGTCAAAACACTTGGGGCACAGGGCAGCTAACAAGATGAAAGACTGGCAGGAATGGGTGGAACCGGCCATTTGGCCTTCCCTTGGCACAAATCCTCAAAATAATGCATTTTCGGTTCCGAAAGGAAATACACAGAAAACATAGTAAATCTTGACAAAAACACTTTATGTCGGAACTCAAATAACATTAAATCACATCCATAAACCTTTCGGGTCTGGCCTTTATTGCATATCGCAAGGCATGGCTCTGTTATATAGCTATTATCCCCTCCGCCGATCACCAATCGTCGATATCGGTGTTATCGGCGCATCGCATATCGCATGATCGCGGGTCTTTGTATTGTTTCACCAGTCCACTCGCCGATCACCGATTTCCAATATCAGCGTATCGCATATCAGTCCTTCACGATGCTATGGGTCCTTTCCCCATTGGTTTGGTGCGATGCAATAATCGCAATCGCATATCGCATGAATCCTTGGCCTGCGATAAGTCCTCCCTTTGGCGTATTTGTGATGCGATACGATCTTGCTCCACCATTGATCTGCGCGCTTGATCAATGGCTCATATGTCATTGTTGATCGCAAATCGCTTGAGGTTGAGGTTGATATGCCACTGGCTTCCTCTGATGTGATTTGATATCATCCGTTGATTCTATGGATCCAATGGCTCTGGGGCATTCACGCTGAGCTTCTCTGTTTCCTTTGGATTTTGGGTTTTTCCGCCATTCTTTCATTTGCACTATTAAATCAAATGAAGACGTTAGACTTAGAGGTTTTTATACAAGATCCATTTTGGATCAACAAGCTTTGTATTCCACAGGGAGAAAGATTCAACATCATAAGAGAGGCACATACTTCTCCTATTGCTGGTCATTTTGGTGTAAGTAAGATGGTGTCACATCTACAGAGGTATTGTTATTGGCCTTGTATGCTTGAAAGTGTGTCACATTTTATTAAAGGATGTTCATTATGTGCAGTCAGTAAGCCTAACAATAGGAAGTTAGGATTCTACACACCACTTCTGGTTCCTTCACGACCATGGGAGAGTGTTTCTATGGATTTTGTAGGAGGTCTTGCATTGTCAAAAGGAGATCATGATTATTTGTATGTAGTTGTGGATAGGTTCAACAAAATGTGTATTTTGATGCCATGTAAAAAGCAAGTTATAGCTGAAGGGACTGCTCAGTTATTCTTTCAGAATGTATGGGTGCATTTTGGATTGCCCACGTCCATTGTTAGTGATCGAGATTCTTGCTTTGTTGGGAATTTTTGGTCAAGTTTGTGGGGATTCATGGACACCAAATTGAAAAAGAGTATAGCATTTCATCCGCAAACAGATGGTCAAACAGAGGTGGTGAATAGGACAATGATACATCTTCTTCGTGGGTATTGCAACAAGCATCCTAATTATCCAGATTTAAACAGGAACACAACAAATTACAGAGATAACCATAAACACAGAGATGCAGTGGAAATAATACTTCACTTCATTAATGTAAAATACTGAAATATGCTTATAAACAAAAATTGAAATACACCAGCTAGGGCGATGGTAGCTTATCTCTGAGAAGAGATGTGGCAGCTACATGCCTCTGAACTGAACTACAATGAGGCTCAAGGGCCTTTTTATTATTGAAAAATAAGAATAAACCCTAAACAACCAAAACCCTAACTCGAGGAGATGTAACACAAAGAGTTTATGGGCCCCATTGGGGTGAGTTGGACAGCCAACTTCTCGGGGTCATGACTTGGTCATATTATCTCTGTTTGACGCGCATGATAACCCGTTAGAAAGATCTCTCAAAGGACTACGATGGAAAAGAAGATTTTAGACAAAAAATCTTTGGCAGTAGATTTCAAAAAATGTCGTTTAGGGCCTCAAAACGGCTTCGGAAGTTTAGGACCCAAAAAACTGCTAAAAATACTAAATTGTGCTACAATTAAGGAAACTGAAAAAATGAAAGAAGAAATGGTGGGGGTCCAAGTGGAATTGACGGGTGGCCACCAATATCCACCTGGATTATTCCTCCCCCCTTAGGAAGCAATGGTCCCCATTGCGTTGAGTTCCTCCATGAGATGAGGAAACTTCTGCTGAACTTGGTCCTTGGTGAGCCACTTGCCCTGGTGAAGGAGTTGGCTTGCATTGACAACTCGATACAGTTGGATATTCTGCTAGTGAGTGTGCTTGATCTATGTGTCCATGATCCGATCAGTTACAACTTGTTCCATGCAATCTGGATTTAACTCTATGGGTGTGAGTTGTTCTACAATGTCAGATGTGTCTAGTAATGGTGGAAAGTATGGCCGAAGGTGGTCCACATTGAACACTAGGTGCAGGCTGAGGAATGGGGGAATGCTGAGCTCAAATGCATTATCTCCCATAGCCTTGTTAATGGTGTAAGGACCATATCAGAGTGGTCTGAGTTTCCGATAAGACGTTCCTTTCACAAATGCAATCAGACTTTGTTGCCCATATAAAACTTGTGTGCCACCTGATGTTGATCATGTCGCTGCTTATACTTGGAATTTGATTTCTCTAGAATGTCATGCATCTGCTGGTGAATATGTTGGATGTGCTCAATGAAACTTTTTTCCTTATCTATTTCAGACTAGACATGAGCCGAATCTGCGTGAGTAGTTGTAAATGGCATGGTCACATCAAGGGGACATAGTGGCTGGAATCCCAAGCCCACCTAAAAAGGGTTGTGGCCAGTCAAGCTACGGAGAGCTCGATTGTAGCTGTGCTGAACATAGGGGAGGCTATTGTCCCATGTGCATGGATGCTTTGAGCTGTACATGTGCAGAATGTGTATGATCATCCTGTTGGCAACCTCTATCTTGCCATCAGTTTGAGGATGGAAGGCTATGGAATTAGTGAATTTAGTGTCCAGCATCGACTAGAGATTGGACCAAAATGTACAAAGGAACCCGCTGTTCCGATATGAGATAATAGACTGTGGGATCCCAAAGCGTATCCACACTCGTTCAAAGAAGATTTTAGCAGTGGCTTCAGCTATGATATTCTTCTTGCAGGCTGCCATAATGGACATCTTCGAGAACCTGTCGATGAACAAAAAAACATAGTCGTTTCCATGCTTAGTGGAAGGAAGGCCTGACATGTAATCCATGGAGATGGATTCCCAAGCTCAACTAGGGGTAGGCAGCGGGGTATAGAAGTCTTGTTTCTTGATGGTTGGTTTGGCAATGGTGTAGGAAATGCATGATCTGATATACTTCCCGACATCCTGTTGAAGATTCGGCCAATAGAAATACTTCTACAGTACTGCCACTATTTTCTCGACCCCGAAATGCCCAACAGCCTGACTGTAGTGTGCTTCCCAAATCATCTTGGCACGCTCACTTGAAGGAACACAAAGGTGACCTAGGTGGCATAATAGGGAATCTTGGAGGTGAAATTCTGGAACATGATGACCCTCCAAGAGTGTCTGGTATGTGTGGCTGAATTCTGGGTCGCTTTTGTAGAGAAGTGGCCAATCAGAAGTCTCGTGCCCACAAGAGTTGAGCACGGTGGTTAACTCCATGATCGGCGGTCGACTGAGGCAATCTGCAACATTATTGGTGCTACCCTTCTTATACTTGATATTCAAATGGAACTGTTGTAGGTATGTGAACCACTTCTGATGGCGATCATTTTGAAATTTCCCTTGGGTCTGTAAGAACTGCAGGGGTCGGTGGTTTGTATGGATGTCTGTCTCCTTCCCCAAAATGTAATGCTTCCATTGTCGGCAGGCCTGCACAATGGAATACATCTCTTTGTCATAAGTGGGATACTTCCGGACTGTGTCTGAAAGCGTCTCACTGTGATATGCCACTGGATGCCCGTGTTGAGTCAGAGGCATCTGTCTAGACCTCAAATGGTTGTTGCAAGTCTGGTAATGCGAGCACTGGTGCTGAGTAGAGGTGATCTTTCAACTCTGTGAATGCCTTCTATTGAGATTCAGACCAAAAGAATTTTGCTTTCGCTTCTCCCTTGGTGACTTGACTCAAGGGCCAAGTGATATGAGAAAATCCCAACACCAACCTACAATAGAAGTTGGCAAGACCTATAAAGCTGCGGAGCTCTGTCAGAGTGGTTGGAGATGGTCAATCTCAAATGAATTGGATCTTGGATGGATCCACATGCACCCCCTGTTCATCAATAATGAATCCCAGATACTGAACTTGGGTCGTGCCAAAAGCGCATTTCTCCAAATTGGCACATAACTTGTGTTGTCACAGTGTTTGGAGAACTTTTTGAATGTGGTGGAGATGCTCTTCCCAACTCTAGCTGAAGATCAGGATGTCATCCAAGTATATCACTACAAATGAGTTGGTGAATGGCTGGAAGATGTCATCCATTAGCCTCATGAAGGTTTTAGGAGCATTTGTCAATCCGAAATGCATAACCAACCATTCGAAAAGGCCCTCCTTGGCTTTGAAGGTAGTATTCCACACATCAGAGGGTTCAATTGGTACCTGGGGATATCCTAACTTCAAATTGATCTTGCTGAAATATTTTCCCCCCTTCACTTGGTCTAGGAGGTCATCAATTCATGGGATCAGGTACTTATTACGGACAATGATCTTTTTCAGCACCCGATAGTCAATACAAAGTCTCCAAGTCTTATCCTTCTTCTGTACCAACATGATCGGGCTCCCACAGGGCAATGAACTCAGACAGATGTGACCTTTTTGTAGCAGCTGCTGAATCTACCTCTTGATTTCATCGTTCTCCAAAATGGAGCACTGATATATTGGTCCATTGGGTAGCGATGCACTTGGGGTTATAGCGATGGAGTGCTTGACCTGACAGTGCAGAGGAACCCTTGCGGGGGAGGTGAATATGTCCTCATACTCCTCCACGACCTTTTACATTTGTAGTTGTTGTGCAGATGGGCCATATCTGGAGGTCGTGGCCACCGTCTTCTTCTTTTCTTAAGGGTGTATCATCAGGAAAACAAATTTCCCGGTTTTGGGAATAAGCTTACTAAATTGTTTTGCAGTAACCAAAGAGATGGCGGTAGGCGGTGCAACCTCAAGTATCCTGTACAACTTATTTCCCAAAGCAACAATAATAGCACGGGGCCTTGAGTCATACACAGCATGTCGCTTCCACAAGTATGGTTGTCTTAATAATAAATCACAAAATTCAAGGGGAGAAATGTCGCACAATACCTCATCCGTGAAGGGCTTGATGTTGTATGGAAGGCGACACTGCTGGCTCACGCGAAGATCCCATCCTTGGTGAAGCCACTTGATGGTGTACGGTTGTGGATGTGCTATGGTCAGTAAGCCTAGGATATTCATGACCTCTACTGAAATGAGGTTCTTTTGGCTCCCGCTATCGAAAATGAACTGTAGCGGGAAGCCCTTTATCCACATCTAGGAGTGGAAGAGACGCTCCTCCTCCTCTCGATCTTCGAGTTCCTCCTTTTGTATCTTCATGGTGGCAATGGTGGCATTGGGCTCCGCATCGATAATCTGATTCCCTTTGTAATTCCCCTTGTCCAGTTCTGACTCAGAGTCGGAACATGCATCTGATTCTGAAACCTTTAGCTCGGCTACCAGTGACTACTTGGCCCGAAACTCAGTTTTGTTGTGAGTGGAGCTCTTATGGAACTCACACCACTTTCCCATGTCCTTTTTTGGCTTTGCGGCATTATTCTTTGCTTGCAGCTTTGGCGGGTTGTCTTCGTCTGCCCCATCTTGGTTTTGTCCTTTATTCTACGGTTTGGGGGCACCTTTCCCTTGCTTTGGATTCGTAGATCCAAAGTCTCACTTCTTCTATTTAAACTTTTGCTCGACCTTGACGACATATCGGTATGTTGTGCTGATCGAGGAGATGTTCAGGAATTCTATTTCTTCTTGGATGTACTTGTGCAAGAAACCATGGTATTTGAGTACCAAATACTACTCCGAATCCTTGATACCCAACTTTGTTCGAAGGGTATGGAAAATATGGGTAAAATCTTGCATGTCTTGGTCCCTTCCCCGTCGCAGCATGGTCCACTTTATGTATTGATTCTCATAACTTCCAACAGGGTAGTATTACTCCTTGATGGCATCCTGGAATGAATTCCAAGTGGGTGCGACTGAAAATAGTGAGCCTGTAATTTCATCCTTCTACTCGCAGTAGGTTTCCCACCAGTCCTTGACATGGGGGGCTGCTTTGAGAAGAGCGAAAATAATCTTTTCTCGACTGGAAAAATCATGAACAGAAAAATAACCCTCTACTATATTTAACCATTTATCAACGACATCTACGTCTATCTGACCCTCGAATATGGGGATTTCAATATTATCTTGTACCTTAAACGATGTGGAATTTCCAGAGTAGCTGTTGGAAGCCGATGCGTCGCCCCTGGGTAGCCATTAAAGGATCAGGGCAAAGTTATCCATCATCGTGTTCCTTTGTCGCTCGAGGGCTTCTTCGAGCAAGATTTTGATAGGATCTCCTGCTCCCTCGTCTTTCTTTTCATCCACCATGGGAGGCCATCGAGATTTGCGAGGCTGGTCTTGCAAAGGTTCAACCAGTTGAAGCCCTAACTCCTTATATCCCGACCTCGTTGGGGACATACAAAGAAAAACAGAGAAAAAAAAAGCAGATCGATATGATACCACAGATCCGAATTTAAACAGGAACGCAACAAATTACAGATATAACCATAAACACAGAGATGCAGTAGAAATAATACTTCATTTCATTAATGTAAAATACTGAAATATGCTTATAAATATAAATGGAAATACACCAGCTAGGGTGATGGTAGCTTATATTTGAGAAGAGATGTGGCAGCTACATGCCTTTGAACTGAACTACAATGAGGCTCAAGGGACTTTTTATTATTGAACAATAAGAGAAAATCCTAAACAACCAAAACCCTAACCCGAGGAGATGTAACACCAAGAGTTTATGGGCCCCGTTGGGGTGAGTTGGACAACCAACTTCTTGGGGTCGTGACTTTGTCATATTATCTCCGTTTGATGTGCATGATAACCCATTGGAAAGATCTCTTCAAGGGCTATGATGAAAAAGATGATTTTAGACAAAAAATAGCTGGCGGTAAATTTCCAAAAAAACTTCGTTTAGGGCCTCAAAATGGCTCCGGAAGTTTAGGACCCGAAAAATTGCTAAAAATAGTAAACTATGCTACAATTAAGGAAACTAAAAAACTGAAAGAAGTAATGGTGGGGGTCCAAGTGGAATTGGTGGGTGGCCACCAATATCCACCTGGATCACCTAAGTTCCAGGATCAACATTTATTCAACATGCTTACAACTGGTCCAAGCACTCTTCAACTCAAACATCGCTATTTGAGGCATGTTTGGGATACTTGCCTAAGTGTCCTTTGGATTTCAGTTTTGGAAAAGATGTTGCTATTGATGGTCATAGAGACATAGATAGAGAAAGAAGGTTCATTGAATAGATCCAATTGGTACACCAAAGAGTTCAAGAACAACTTGAAAAGAGCCAAGACAAGTACAAAGCAAGGCACGACAACCATTGTGTAGATCACAAGTTCCAAGTCAGTGATAAAATTTGGCTTCACATTAGCAAAGAGAGACTCCAAGGAGAAGGTAAAAAACTGAAACTGATTAGACATGGTCGATTTAGAATTTTCGAAAAGATCGATAACAATGCCTTCAGGTTGGATTTGCCTTCATATATGCAAATTTATGTTGTTGTTAATGTCGAGAACTTAAGGTTGTATGAGCCTCTCTTGATTGATGATCATGGAGAAAATGTCCAAATTCCTTCCTTAGAGGATTTTTCTCATGAATACCTTGATGAACTACAACAAGATACCATTCTTGATAGAAGAAAAAGGTCTTCAAAACGAGGGAATGTGGAATGAGGGAGTGAACATTAGCATTATATTCAACATGCTTACAGTCGATCAAGCACTCTTTCTCCTTGTGGAATACAAAGCTTGCCAAGATGGTACAACAAGTTATCATGCAAATGATAATCCAATTCCTCTACTTGGTTACCTTGACTCAAGCTTGCATAAACATCCCAAAATTCATTGTCTAATGCATATTTCTCATTATAACTTTCATGCAAGACATAATTATGCTTGAGTAAAGTAGGTTCCCTAACAATAGGCCTAGAAAGCATACTAGCAAATTTATTATAGATACCTTTCTTATACCTGAGTACGAAGTGGAATTGTTGAAGAAAACCCATCCATCAGAAGCACCTTGATTGCTGCAACTTTGATTGAGATTCTTAATCAGATTTGATTAGGAATATTAGTTTTAGGAATATGCGTATTGTTGATGTGGTACTGATTGGGCAGGTGAGGTGGACGTTGACTTGGTCAAAGCATTTATCAACTAATGAAATTGTGCCAAGTGGCACATTATGAATGGTCGAAATTTCATGGTTATGATTGGTTGGAATGATGGCCAACCACAGGCTGACATGTCGCCTAGCCGAAGGCTACCACGTGGCACCCTGGGAGGCCACCAAAATTGTTGCATATACAGGGTGGAGGTAGCGGGGGTCAAACCTGCGACCTCCAAACACTAACACAATGGATTTACCAACGTACCATGCACGTGGTTCTTGACCAGATATGTTGTGCATTTTTTTTCCTCCCCACTAAAAAACCTTTTTCACACTTGTCAATGCATGCAAAGGAGTTGCTATAGAAGAAAAGTTAGTAATGAATTTCTTCCAATATTGGGCTACTCCCAAAAAACTTCTTACCTTTGTAACTTTCTTGGGCCTTGCCCAATTCAAAATGACATCAACATTGGAAGGATCTATTTTCAACTCACATCCTCCAAGAATATGACCCAAGTATACTAAGTAAGATTTTCCAAACTTAGACTTTGACATCTTAAGATACATCTATTCTTTCTTTAAGACATCAAGTACTTTTCTCACATGCATGACATGTTCATCACGAGATTTACTAAAAATTAAGATGTCATCTAAGTAGACTATAACAAACTCATCAAGAAATTACCTCAACACATCATTCATCACACGCATGAATTTAGTAGGAGCATTACATAAACCAAAAGGAATAACTAGCCATTCAAGCAAGCCTTGTTTTGTTTTGAATGTTGTCTTCCAAATGTCTCCTTCATAAATTCTAATTTGATGGTAGCCATTCCTTAAGTCCAACTTAGTAAAATATTTTGCATCTTTCAATTGATCAAGTAAATAATCTATTCTAGGTAGTGGGTAATGGTTCTTTACCGTAATTTTGTTCAATGCACAAAATTCCAAACACGTGCGCCATGTTCCATCCTTCTTTGGCACCAAGACAATAGGTGAACCACATGGCGAAGAAGATTTCCTTATGATCCCTTTATCCAACAAGTCTTGAATTTTCTTTTTAATTTCTTCACTTTCGATCACTGACATCCTGTACATGACATGTTAGGAAGAGGACAATCTTGCTGCATTTGTATCTCATGTTGGATTCCTCTCTTGGGAGGTAATCCTTTTGGTTCCTGAAACATATCATCATATTGGTTAACTACATCAACCAATTCAGATTTCAATTTTGAATCACAACCTTTAGAAGATACATTATCAACATAATTTTTGGGTTTGATCATTAGAAGCACAAATTTCTTTCTTGAATTCACTAGTCTTTTCATCCGCCCCGCATTAACAAGTGAAAGATTTAGTTTCTTGCTATGAGCTCTCACAATATATTCTACTTCATCTTTGAACAAATGGTATTTGTTTTCATGTCTATGGAAGATAGTTTTTCTTTCATAGAGGTATGGGTTGCCCAAAACTATACCACATATGTCTAATGGCACAACATCAAGCTCCACTTCATCTATGAAATTTGTAGTAATGGCGAATTTCAGTTCACACTTTCTAGTAACCTGCAATTTTGCATTGTCACACACCCATCCAACTGGATATGGTTTATGATGTGGAATGGTTTCCAAGTTTAAACTTTTGCAATTTTTTTAGAGATAAGATTGGCTTGAGAGCCACCGTCGAAAAGTGTATCAATTTTTCTATGTTTTGAGATCACCCTTGTGTGAAAAAGTTCTATCCTCTTCTTTTCATTTGGATTTTCATTGTGTGAATTTGAAGTACTAGTGCTAGAAATGGATTCTTTTCCTTTCATACCCATGGTTGTAATTTTAGTTTCATCACTCGAATCGGATCCCAAATCCTGTTGAGTGGTTGCAGTTGTCTTTTGTTTTCCCTTGTTGTTGAATTTCTTTGGTTTCATTTCGGGATGAAGCTTCCAACAATGAGATTCATCATGACCCCCTTTGGAACAATGTTTTCATGTTAATTTCTCTCCTTCCTTGTTAGTAGATGCATTTTTCTTTCCCTTCCCTTCGAAACCCTTTTCTTTTCCTTTACCCTTAAATGCATTTTTTCTACCTTCTTCTAGAGTGTTTTTCCCTCTTGCATCAAGATCAGTGGCTTGCACACACACATCATCTAGATTATTGGGATTAAACATTAAGATAATATGCCTAAGGTAACTGTTTAAACCCCCTATGTACTTTAACAACGTGTCTTGTGATTGCAAATCTACACCTAACATTAGAGACTTTTTTCTGAATTCTTGGGTGTAATCTTCTACATTTTGATCTTTAAGTTGTCTAAAGTTATGCCAATTCATGATGGCTTTCTGCATATAAGCTAGAGGGTAAAATTTTCTTTTAATTGCAAAAATGAAATCAGACCAAGAAATTGAGATCTTACCATGTTTTTTTATCTCCTCTTGTGTCTTTGATTCCTACCATACTAGTGTTGCACCCTCCATTCTCAAGGAAGCTAACTGAATATTTATGTTATCCACTTGAAGATTTTGAATTCTACAATAGACCTCCAACTGACAAATCCAATTATCAAGCTTCTTTGCATTCACTTCATCATCATACATGGGCAGCTCAAATTTAACATCAAGTTTTAGTAAGGGTGATTTACCAGTTCTTTTTTAGGTATGTTGATGAGTATGAGTAAGGGTTGTGTTAGTGGAAGAGGGTGAAGTTGCCTATGAAGAAGAATATGAAGAAGATGGTGGAGGGGGTGGAGGTTTACCTCCATTTCCATTACCTCCTCCCGAAGAACCTTCTCCTTTGGGAGTTTTGGAGCTTTCACACTACAACCTGGTATTCCTCTCTTCATAGAGGACCTTCACCATCTCTGTCATATCAAAGAAAGCCTTCTTGAAGACCTTATCATCTTATTTCATGTTTGTAGGTTCTCCTTCATGAGACATACTCACTGGAGTGTCAACTACAACTTGAGGACGAACTGGTGTTGGATATTGTTGTGACCTTGCCCTCCTTCCCCTTGACCCAACTTCAAGGCTTCCAATCAGCTTCCCTTCTCCTCTTTTGAGTTTTAACCTTGTAAGCATGACATAAAATTGCAAGCAGTTAAATCCTTCTTGCACAGAGCAAACCTAGTGCTATGATACCAAAATTATTTTATTAGGAATATTAGTTTTTTCGTGCTAAGACCCTCCTCAAAATATAAAAAAAAATTCTATTCATGTGCTTAAGGATTCATGAGTTTATTTCAAGTGAAAATGAGTTTTTATGTTAATTTTATGAGAAATTTAACATAAAATGGACACTAAACAACAACATATAAATGTACAGAACATCACCAAAAAAATCACAACAGGAACATGATGAAGGAGTTCACCCCTCCTGGGCTATGTCTCCTTGGTCCAGATTCCAATGGCTTGGGCCTCTCTATTATGCTTAAATGTGTAAAAACATGTGTTTACAATGCTCAAATGCTTCTGAAACCTGCTCCAATGAGCCCATAATGTCCAAAAATGGCTACCAAGCTTCTTTCTACACCCAATTTAGTCGAAAACTAGAGAAGTTATGACCTCTCCTAGTTTCTCTATTATTCGCTCTACAATTTGCCCAAAATCTGGCATCGAACCCTCATTTTTGCCCTGTTTTCCAGTAATAGGCCACCAAATCTGTCGAAATCTAGGCGTATTTATCAGAGAGTTAATTTGGCCATCGAGGTATTAAAACGCAGAAAATAGGAGCATAAGGTGTTCACATGGCAGAGACCTTGGCGGTCAAGTGGTGGCGGTCCTCTAGGTGGTCACATAAAATGCTGGCGGCAACGGAGGGAGTGTTCACATGGGGTGGTTAAGTCCATCCCACCCCCAAACTTATGCGGCATTAAACTTTAAAACATATGCACAACATATATGGTTAAGAACCATGTGCATTGTATGTTGGTAAAGCCATTGTGTTAGTGTTGGGAGGTTTTGGGTTCGACCCTCGCTGCCTCTTCCCAATCTATGAAAAAAATTTGGTGGCCTTTCGGGTTGCCACGTGGTGGCCTCCAACTGGGCCACGTGTTAGCTCATTGTTGGCCATCATTCCAACCAATCATAACCATGAAATTTAAACCATTCAGAATGTGCCACTTGGCACGATTTCATTAGCCGAGAAATTCTTTAACCAAGTCAACATCCACCTCACCTACCCAGTCAGCGCCACGTGAGCAGTAAGTACTGCTGACTGGGCTATCCCATTTTTTGAAAATTTTTCTGTTTGATAAATTGGACAGAACTATTTTCTGGATTCATACGGAGTTTGTTTCGCGTGAAACAAGTTGCATCAGATAAGGGATGATGAGCACTAAGCGGTCGTCAAGGTTCCACACCAATCGACAACTTTGAAATTTGAGTTATTTTTTGAGCACCTAATCAGTTGTATACATTGAATAGAATATTTTTTTGTCTCTTCCACTGGAGCCAAAATCCTAGAGGTGACCCTAGAATTCATCCAAAAGGCTTTGATTTACCCAAGCTCCCCTGAACCCCAACAATTCATAGAAACCACTATGATCTACAATTATACTACCCTCTTAGCAACTGAGCAACAATCCTTTCTATAAATGGTCATGGCCCCTGGTTTGCAGTCCTTGCCCATTGTTGATAGGTTCCCAATAACTATATTTACAGAGACTATACGACCTATTATGTTTATAATTTCTCACCTTTTTGGGGATGACAATGCCAATGTGGCCAATAAAGCCTCCCTAGGATTTCTGAGGGAGATGATGTAGCCAGACCACATGTTTGATATACCTGCTTACTTGACCAGGTCCATAGAATTCCAGTTGCACCATTTTCCTGCCACCTCCTACTTCATATACTATTCCCTACTATTTATTTGTTTGTGTACACCCATGTAGATGAGTTTGAGTGCCTGCCTCAAAGTCCAATGGCCCCAAACAAGCAGAGGAAGTATGTTTTTGACTGAGATGTTGTTGTTAGGAGGATACCAGACAATTATGGCTATTCCCAATTCATATCTTCCTACATGGCCATTGATTATAAAATTATTCACAATGTTTCCCCTCCAAGAATCCTCCCTCAACAAAAATTAATCCTTCAACTCAGCAAAGACACCAGGGTGGGAGACTGGTATTTATTTGAGGATTACGTAGAGATTAGGGTTTATGGGTGTGATATTCATCCTTACCACTTGTTCGTGTTCATGTCAATGCATATATTCTACCGGGAATTCATTAGAAAGAGTCTCAATATGGACCACGTCCACTTTGTCCCTACTAAAAAGGGATACATGTTCAAGTTGGGTAAGCCTATATGCCTTTCATTGTTAACTCCAGACAAGCCCTAGTAGTTGAGTAATTACTGAAACAAATGAATTTTGATATGGGATATGTTTGGCATAATGATCCTCATGGTGTCATTTCAAAGAAAAGGGAAAGCATAAAGGCTTCAAGTTATGATCATGAATGTAGGCCTAAGATTAAATAGAAGGCTAACCTTGATTCATGGCTCATTAACATAGATATGGAGATCGAGACTCCAATAACAAAGGACAAGGTGCAGAAAAGGATCATTGATGAAACATGGGATGTGGAAATGAAAGATGTACACACCAGCAAAAAGGCCAAGGCCCAAGAGACAAGAGAAGAAGAAATCGAGACTAGGTTGGTGGAGAGAAAACCAGACCAGCTAGGTTTCCAGGTGACTTTGGAAGACCTATGGAAAATTGCTGCCTTTGTAGGTTTTAACCCTATACAAAAATTACATGCAAACAAATTCTTAAAACATAAAATATACAATGGCGAGAAAATAAAACAAATACATAGAGATTTTTCCCTGGATCCCAAAACCAAGACTACTAGATTTATTTTTCATTATGTTCCTTTCAATGTTACAATACATATATATACACGTTGAAGCATTCATAAACCCCAATCCATTAATCCCAAACTAGAACATAGTCGTAATTCCCTTAACCAGATCTACAAAATATCATGGGTAGAAAACCATCATGCACAAAAACATATGCAAAACCCATACACAAAACCATGGGTATGTCTGCTTACCATCTTTGGGTTTGCCCCTCATCCTTGGGTTTGCACATATATATATATAGGAAAAATAAAATTCATGGGGAACTATCCTCGACCCCGTGTAGGGGGGCTACTGGCCCCCCCCATTGCGCCTGGTGCAACGAACAGGGTGTGCTACTACCCCCCACCCCCTTCCCCCCCCCCTCGCCCTCGCCCCGCATGTGTGACTAGTCATGGAAAGAATATAACACACACCCAACATTCTCCCACTTGTTGTTTTCCTTTCTAGATAAGGGGTCACATGAGAGCTTAGTCATTGGTCTAGCATTGCAACGCCCATTTTTTCTCTGCACCAATAAAAATTCGTAGTGCTCAACGACTTCATCAATACTATGAAACATTCTTTGAAGTGTCCACCTTTACCAGCAACACCTTTTTGTCCTCAACCATATCCCTCACAAACTGATATTGAACATGAATGTGCATTTTATTGGAATGATAAGTTGTAGTATACCTAGGGGGGATATTATGGGGTACAGAGGGTGGTACCCAAGGGAATAATGTAATAATGGGATGGGCCATAGTTAAT
Source organism: Pinus tabuliformis (assembly GCA_031772625.1). Taxonomy (NCBI): domain Eukaryota; kingdom Viridiplantae; phylum Streptophyta; class Pinopsida; order Pinales; family Pinaceae; genus Pinus; species Pinus tabuliformis. Next base: position 528,456,270 of record CM062816.1, on the reverse strand, counting down.
AAATAAAGTGGTTAACCCACATCATGTAAGGGACCATAAGTGGTTAGAAATAATGTAATAAGCGCATTGTATTAGATATATGGTATTGAGAGAACCATGGTAATGACCCATGGTATTGTATGTATGAGACCTATATAGAGGCTAGAGACTCCCCATGGAGAGATGTCAAATAATATTGTATGAACAATCATATGGCTTGTGGAGTGTTCTCCTTCCTTAAGGAGTGATTGTATGGTGTTACCCTACCTTAAGGGTTTTGATATTAATAAAGATATGAAGATTATCTATGTCAAATATATATATATATATATATATATATATATATATATATATATATATATATATATATATATATATATATATATCTGCTTGCCCAAGAAAGTGCTCTGATACCACTTGTAATAGATCTAACCCAAAAATATATGAAAATGCAAATAAACCCAATAACTGTAAATAATCTCAAGATAATTACAAACATAAAATATAGAAATGCTTCTTTATTGATCAAACCATTGAGATAGGGTAACACCATACAATCACTCCTTAAGGAAGGAGAACACTCCACAAGCCATATGCTTATTCATACATTATTCCTTGACATCTCTCCATGGGGAGTCTCTAGCCCCTATATAGGCATCATACATACAATACCATGGGTCATTACCATGGTTCTATTAATACCATATATCTAATACAATGGGCTTATTACATTATTTCTAACTACTTGTGTTCCCTTACATGATGTGGGTTAACCACTTTATTTATTAACTATGGCCCATCCCATTATTACATTATTCCCTTAGGTACCTCCCTCTGTACCCCATAATACCCCCCCTAGGTATACTACATAAGCAGGGTTATTTACCAAGAAAATTGCACTTTGGCTGTCACAGTCTATCCTTATAGCTCGTTGTACTAACTCCATATTTGAACACAAACTCTACAACAAATTGCTTCCTCACTTGCATGAGTTTCTTCCTTGTATTCTGCCTCTATAGTTGAAAGTGCCACTAAATATTTTCTCTTTCTCATCCAACTGACTGCTCCTCCAAATAGGTTAGACGCATACCCAATTGTAGCTATTTTATGGTCTAGATGTCTAGCCAAGTATGCATCAACAAATCAACGGATGTCCAAAACTTAGTCCAATACTCGTCTTCCTTGGTAGCACACACCATAATCACTAGTGCCACGCAAATACCTAAAAGCTGGCTTTATTGTTGTCCAATGCTCCTTCCCTAGTTTTGACATAAACTTGCTTAGTTCTCCCACTACATGTGCAATGTCTAGTCTAGGACAGACCATTGCATACATCACGTTACCGACTGCACTTGCATATGGAACATGTGACATGTCCTATTCCTCTTCTTGTGTCTTGGGACACTGTTCAGAGGATAACTCTACACCTACAGGAATAGGAACCTTCATCGGTTTACTGTCCTACATATTAAACCTATGTAGTATTGTATCGACATACTTTCTATGGTTTAACTAGAGATTCCTCTTTTCCCTACCTCGTATAATTTCCATGCCCAAAATATAATTTGCAACACCAAGATCCTTCGTGTTGAATTTGGAGGATAATTGGGTCTTCAAATCCTGGATAATTTCTTTGCCATTTCCAATTAGGGAGTGCGACTAGTCATGGAAAGAATATAACACACACCCAACAACCTCATCATCTTCAGAGGTAGCCATTCTAGGTTTAGTATGAAGTGCAACTACGACTAAGGCTAGGTGGCCTACTGGAAAAGAAATTGAAGAAAGGAACAAGAATATTAGGGAAGAGATGCAACAAAAAATGGCATCACATTCGGTCCCATATCAAACCAGAATCATGGTTGTTATGGACCTGGAGAGGAACCAAATGAAATTCTCTCTACACCACCCAATGGCACAGTCACTACCATCAGGATCCTAGTTCAATGATCTGTATGTGTCTTTGGAATTGACAAGTTTCTCTCTACCTAACAATATCAACTTCAGGGAAAATTTTAAGAACCCACCCTAAATTTATAAATATAATAAATGGGCGAATCTCCATGGTATATAGGAAAAATGGAAGGCGATTTTATCAATAATATAATATGTATATATAATTTTTTGGCGAATCTCTCACCAGGCATGGCGAATATTTTACTCAATTATAAAATCTTGTAAGATCTTCGCGAGTCTTTCACTAAATAATAAAACTTTGTAAAGTCCTAGTGAATCTTAGCATAGGCTACATGCTGGTTTAATTCCCCCATTTAAATAGGCTACATTCCAGGTGAATACCATGGGTCAATACCATGTGCCATTTTTATTTTTATTAATTCTAATATTAGGGTTAATAATGTTTTTTTGCATGGTATTAATAACAATCTAGTCCATGGTATTTGTCCCATAGTATTTTGGCCATAGGTTTCACTTAAATATAACCCATTTTTTGAGTGTTCGTAAATATAAGGTGACTTATGGAGTAAATATAAAAAAATGTTTTAATTGTTTACCATACCTCTCGTTTATTTATATTTTTATTAATTTACCATACCTCTTTTACAAATATGGTATTTGGCCCATAGGATTCACTTAAATAAAACCTCTTTCTTGAGCCTTCATAAATAGAACGAGGGTTATGGACTAAATATAAAAAGAGGTTTTATTTATTTACGATACGTCTAGTTTATTTATATTTTTATTTATTTACCATACCTTTTGAGTAAGTATAAAAAGACATTTTATTTATTTACCATACCTCCACTTTACTTATATTTTTATTTGTTTACACCCTTACATGTATATAAGGTGACTTATGGAGTAAATATAAAAAAAAAATATTTATTTACCATACCTCTCATTTATTTATATTTTTATTAATTTACCATACCTCTTTTATAAATATGGTATTTGGCCCATAGGGTTCACTTAAATAAAACCTATTCTTGAAAATGGGCGAATGGAAGGTTGTAAGTCCTAATTTCAAGGGCTAAATTTACCTTTTTTACCCTCTCCCTTAAAATAAGGTGGGCTATTTGAGGTGATTTGTAAAAATGTACTATGATACAAAATATTCGCCCACTAAAAATTTAAAACCCCTTTATTTAGCCAAAGGGCGAACATTCGCCCATAAAATTATCCTTGATCAACTTCCACAAGAAAGTGGGAGAAATGTTGTACAATGAGCTTAATTGAAATGCTATGACCATAAGCAAGGCCGAGAAGTTGTTGGAGAAGGCTGAAACCAAACTGAAGTAGGAGAGAGCTAATTCTAGAGCTCTACACATGTATAATGAGAAATTCTAAGAACTTATTGTGAAGATGGGAGTAAACCCAGAGGAAAAAGCTGCATTTGAGACCCTTCTCCAGATTTCACAAGTAGAGATTCATTATCTGTGGGACAAGATAAAGATGTCAACGAACGAACATGTTCAATCCAAAGAATTTTCACAAGTGGAGGAAGAGAAAGAGATCCTTGAAAAAGAGTTGATAGACAAGAACAATCGGGTGGCGGCTCTCAAGCAGCCAGTAGAAAAACTTCAGTAGAGGATAGACACTCACATTTGTGTAGTACTCATGCTTGAGAACCCTCAGAATGCCACTGAATAGCTTACAAAGACCCTCAGCTAGATCCAACTCTCAGAAGGGGAGCTCAAGAAAGTGGAGGTGGACTTAGACACTACCCAATGAACCCTAGCACAAAAGGAGAAGTAGCTCGATACTTCCAAGACCAACACATAATTGATCAGTAAGAATCTGTAGGAAGCTAATCAAGAGATATTTGAGCTCAAAGGAAAACTAATAGGAAATATGTCCCTCCCACAAGCTAAACAACTAATATGGGATGAGATAATAACAGAGGTGAAAAATAGCTAGGAATACATAACTCTGATGGATGAGAAAAATATTTTGATTAAAGACTATGAGTTCTTCATCCTAGCTACTAAGGAGGAGGGTGAAAAGAATGCCCAGATTGCCAAGAAATTCATCCAGTATGTGATTGAGAAGCCACTCAGTGAGTTGAGGGCTATAGATGTGGTGGATAGGGTGTCTACTATCATGGAGATATCCAAAGTAGTCTAGAAGGAGGAGGCTAGAGTCAAAGTTGAAGGATTCCTAGAAGTTGTGCTGAAGTATGTGGCTACCTTTAACTTAGAGTTTGAGTACAGAGTTCGATCAGGGTTTCCCAACTGATGGGATTTCAAAGGAGTGTTGATCTCGTGGGAGAAATAAAATTAGATGTTCGTAGAGGCCAAGGGAAAGGTTGATTCATATCATGAGAAGACTTCTACCGTGAAGGGTGAAATTGTTGTTAATTATCTGAGAAGATATTTCCAACTGCTAGGGTTGGTGAAGACCCTATTTCATCATAGGGTGAACTACACCAAGCCCACAAATATTAATATTACATATCATTGGTTTTTTCACGCTCCTCTACCAACTCTAGTGATGTGGCAGAGATGTGAATAGTTCATCAATCCTCTAGTGCTTTAGTTCATTGACCCAACAATGTTACCTCCTGAACTGATCTATCACAATGAAGATACTACTAATTGTGTCAATCATGACACTTTGTTATTTCATATTTCATGTAAATATTTTATTTTTAGAGAATCAATTCCAGTTATTTAGGCTCCAACTAGTATAGTTGTGCCACTAAAGCACACTGATATTTTTGTTATGATGATTCATTGCAAAATCAAGAAATAATATTTTGTAAGGGGTTCTCTTCATGAGGACCTATAAAAATAGTTTATGATACAAAACGAGAGGTTGGGAATTTTATTTCAGGAGGGAAGCTCTTTAAATTGTGAATGAAATGTATGCCCTGTTGAAGATTAATGAAAGATTTTGGTGTTCCGGCTCATATGAGGTTGTAGTATGTATTTTATTTTGTGTTTGTTCCATATATCTTCACTTTTCTTCTCAGATTACATGTAATAGTAGCTACTGGATATGTTTTTATGAATTCATGGATTCATCTATGTCTAATGTTTATATACGATGTGACTGATAAAAATTGATATCCTTAATATGTGCTCCACGTAACTTATCACATAAGTTGAATGTTTCTCTCATCTATTTCACGTTGAAGTTTGATGCACATGATTCTTAATTAAGCCCTATGTATTTAATTTCATTCCTTTATAATTCTTCTCTCCAATATACTACAATGAATGATAAAACTACATGCTCATATAATGTTGGCCACTGGAGTTGGACCTTAATGCTTATATGAGTATTATTTTGCAATTAGATTTGTATTTTTCTTCTTAAAGAATATTCTGAACCAATTCTTTCTAAAAATAAGTTAAATATTGAGTGTAAGTGAACGATTCAAGCATACCCTGGAAGCACTCATCAATATGTGCTAGGCACCAGTCTCTCTTCAACCTAGGGGTTGTCTCTAGGACTAATAACAAATACCATGGGTTAATATCATAGTTTATCAATACCACATATTCAAAAAAGCATCATTCATTTCAAATGACACTTTTTTATATGATATTTGTTTAGTTAATCAATTTAATTAAAATGGAAAAAATTACCATAACTACTTTGGAGATGAATCTCAACCTTTGAATTATGGATACTACTAACAATAGCATAACCATATAAATTGATTATTTGGTAAACACCCATAAACATCAATCCATGATAAGCATCAAAAAATTTATCCCATGATACATCTCACATTGACCAAATTAAATAAAACAAAAATCATAAAAATTAACTAAATTCTAACTTTATTTCAAATTATTATTTTTATTATTGATTAAAAAAATTAATATGAGTTCAACATATATACATTCTAAAAATATGTGACAATATTGTAAACCATAGAGATTCCATCTCACTTTACCATGGAAATTTTTAACTTGTAAATAGATCTTGTTATAATACCATGGGCCAATAATGTGGCTTATCAAAATCAATATGACATGTGTTCTTATGAAATTTTATTTAATTGAAAATATTTTTATTTTCTGAAAGATAGCTATGTATAATAGTTGGTCCGTTTAATGGTTAGGGTAGAAATCCACCCATGATCAAGGACTAGTGAGCTATGTCATGTTTGAGCAAGTGCCAAAAAGTCCTTAAATAGATAATACTTCTAAGTAACCATTAGCGTAAATATTATAAATAATTAGAAGATGATTGTTAGATACCCGTTAGATACCCATTATATGAGATAAATTAATTAAATAATGACCAGAATAAAAGGGGTCTAAATATTAAAATAATTAATAAAATTCAAGATTAAGGGGTTTTAAATATTAAATAATATAAACAAAGACTAAAGGATAAATGTCCAAAAGAGACAATAATGATGAACTAAGAACTAAAGGTCTATAAGAATAGCTAATCATGAATTTATAATAAGAATCCAAGATTATTAAACAAATTAGTAATAAGTATTCAAGATTAAAAGTCCAATAAGAGGAAAACTAAGAAATAAAATAAAGGGAAGGAGGTATACAAAAATCATAATAGGAGTTAGAAGGGGAAGAAAAAAATAAAAGGATAAAAGGATTTTTTGAATAATAGTTAAAGTTATAGGAAAACGAGACTATTAGAGAGAAGGAGGGACCAATAGGGGGGACATGTATTATATGAAGGGGAGATATGAATGAGAATCCAAGAAAGAAAAGGAAAATAATAAAGGAAAAATGTGAACGATCATGGAAAAGGAAGAAGAGAGGTATCATGAACAAGAAAAAATTAAGAGGGATGGGGATGAAAGAGAATGAAATCTTTGAGAGAGTTGATGGATTATACGATTCCAGGATTGGGTTAGCTTATAGCCATCTTCCCTATTAAAATTATTGAGGTGCTTTTTGATCTCGAGAGCTTCCCTTATGATACGTGAATTATGGAAAGGCATAGAGGTAAGGATTTTTGATCAACCAAAGAAAATAAGATGCTTGGAATTGAAAGAGTGTTTAACGATAGTAGACATGGATATTTAGTGACTTGGAAATAAATCCCCTTGATATGTGAATACCACTATGATTATTCCCACATATTCCATGGAGGTTAAATATCTACCATCCACCTAATTATTACTAATAATTAAACTAAAATTGTTTAAAACCTATTCCATATTTCATATGGGTGTAATTATTCTAGAATATTACATGGAGGTTAAATCCCTACCATACACCTAATAATGTTTGATAATAAAATTAAATTTCTAAAACTGATATTTCAATATATATATATATATATATATATATATATATATATATATATATATATATATATATATATATATATATATATATATATATATATATATATAGTCAATTAGGGCTAACCCAGGTGATCCAGAGGAAGGAATGGAATCCTCCCCACCCAAGTTTAATTCCCTTGAGCAACATGATGAATTTTGATAGTATTTATAATATATGTATATTCTATTAGAAATTAATTAACACAAAAATAAAACACATAAAATAATGCAAAATCACAAACAAATAAAGGCATAAAACAAGAGAGACACAAGTATATGTGTTTCTCCCAATTTGGGCTACATCCACGGAGAAACAGCTAGGCCTTCCTTTTATATTATCCAACAAAATGAAGGGATACAACCTATAGTAAATCCGTTATAATTTCCTCTTCATTCTCACACAGTCTCCTCTCTCTTTCTCACACATAATAATAATATATAGTCGCAATACAATTCACTCATATAAACCGAGGGTTACCTTCTAGGGAAAAAAAAACCCTAAATTAACATAAATTATACCGTTAGATATTTCACCTAATGAATGGCCCAGTTTGACTACAAAATTACAATATTTAACAAGGAAAATTTTATCAAAAATTTTCTTCGGGGGGTGTTGGAAGGACTCATAAAATCATCGTCGTCCCCCATGATGGTGATCCTATGGATGGGGTTGCTGCCCCGTTAGGAACTAGGGTCCAAGACGACTAAAACGAGACATTTGAATCAAGAAGTTAATCAGGCTCCACACCTCATATATTCTGCATATGAAATAAACAGTATTTTACATGTGAAATAATAATAATAATAATAATAATAATTATAAATATAATTAGGTAAAATATATAAATTTGATTAATTATTTTATTTTAATCTAATTAATATATATTTGATAAAATAAATATATATTTATTAATTTTGAATATAATATGTTTAATTTTAATTAATATAAATTTAAAAATATTAAACTAAATTTAAATTTAAATAAAATTATAATTATAGCCCCTTGGGTGGCTATTCAATTGGAAAGTGTCGTGATCATGAAGTGTTATGTACCAAGAGATTCGAGGTTCAAATTATCTCGATGTACTCGATGCACCTAAAGGTTATAATGGTATCGGTCATAATCTAACACATGTCAAGAGGGTATGAAATCAACCCGATGGTTGATTCCTCTTGTCACAATTTTTTTTTTTATAATTATTTGATTTAGACAAAAAATGCATACGATGTATATGGATTATTATTATATTTCCTGCAGAGGGGTTAGTAAGAAATCTTTTCCTATGGTGGCTTTAGTAGGCTAACAAGAAAAGGAGGGTTAAAACACTAAAATTTGTGATAATGAATGTTTAAATAACATATATGATTAAAATAAAAGAACATAACAAAAAATGTGCAACTAATATAAAATTTGAAAAATAAAAAAATCACTAAACTTCCATACCCAATGAATCTTCAAGATTTTGATTAAAAAATATAATTTCACATGACAAGAAGTTACACAAGGGATGCTCATAATATCCTCCTCCTTGGGAGGGTTCTTTCGTATCTCTTGTGACTGTAGTGGCTCCTTTCTAGAAACTAGTTCGGTTATGCAAAGTGAAAAAGGGGTGTATGGTGAGACTCTAATGGAGAGTACTATAATGTTAGAGAAGTAGAGGTTCAACAATGATAATGGTCATGGTAAAAATGAGAAGATAAAATCTCTCTATTTATAATAAAATGCTAGATTAAATTTGATATGGTCAAATAATAAAATATTTGTTGGACAAAATCAAGATCTAACCACTTTTGGTATTTTATTATTATTTATGAGAAGAAAAGGTTAAATAAATGATCTATAATCTTTATTCTGAGAACTAACTCAAAAAATAATGATTTATTGAGTTAATTAATAAAAACAGGTAAAATAATAAGAAATAATTAATAAACAAATGAGTTTATTAAATTAATTCTATGTGAAATAGTCAAATATGTTAGAAATAATTTATAAATAATGATTTAATAAATTATTTCTATGAGAATGTTTAGAGGATTAGGTAATAATCAATAAATAATTTAATTATTAAACATAAAATTTCAGTGGAAGTATTTTTAATTATTTTCACTTCAATGGCCCAAAAATATGAGAATAATATAAAATTAATGAATTTAAGGGTTATTCTCATACGGGTAAATTAACTAATGGAAATAAATTAGGAAAAGAAGTTCCTCAGGCCATTTCCTCAGGTGAAAGTGAGTTTTTATGTGTAAAACCCATACTATATGGTGTATTTCGATTAACCTAGTAAATTATGGCTAGGTGGCCATTTTTTATGTGATAACATTTTTACTCAATGTATGAGTGTTAGGAGCACATCATATGACCAAAATAGATTACAATTTTCCTTTCACTAGACATAGGAGGTGGTCATGGAGAGAGAGAGAGAGAGACTATGTTAGGATCTAAATCACATGAAGAGGAGGAAATACTACTCATCAATTAAGAGACTTCAAGTGGATGTACATAATCTGTATGAGGTAGGGGAGGCATACTTGTATCCACCGAGACAACTATGTATAAAGAATAATGATGTGCCCAGTAAAGTGGGCATGAACAAAATAATGTATATTATATAATGTGTTAGTATCAATGGTCCAAAAAATGATAAAATGAAATACATAGTTATATATACACGTCCCTAGAAAAAAATGGATAGGACTAATATAATTCTACTATTGATGTCACAAGTACATAGGATCAAATTCCCCCATGTTGATGAGAGGGGTAGATGACAACTAGAGAAGCCCCATGGAAAAGGAAAGGGCTATAAATATTTCAATGAGCAAACCAAAAGTGGGCTCATGCAGTGGGCTCTACAAACAACAAAAACTGAATTTTATTCAAATATACTAAACTACATCTAAGATGGTATCATGAACTGTTAAAGACAAGGTTTGTGTTGGCTTGATGAGCCTTGACCCAGGTTCGACGTTAATTAGCCAAGCAAATCCCTACACTACTAGCCCTTTCGGTATCAATCCACGGAGCGCGGACTGAAGTCTCACCCGAAGTAGTATGGGGGGATGCAGGAACCAAGTTTACGCACCCTGAGATGGTTGTGATGTTGGTTTTATACCTTCAACTCCTTCTTTGCACAGGTCGATAAGCCTTTTAGGCTTATCAGTATATTATTCTTATTTTTTCTCTAAACCTCTACAAAGGTTTACGACGGTCCTTCGCACAACCCTAACAGGTGGTTCAAGCACTTACGTGCCTCTACTGTATAATTACCCGAATTATCTTAAGTGTTGGCCAACTTTAACATGCATTTAAGATTATCTTCACATAAACGTATACCTCTACTTGTGGTCATGTAACAAAGAGAAAAATATAGATTCGTGCATCAAAGTAGCATTAAAACATAAACCCATTATTCAACATAACATAATCGCATGCAATGAATAGAAGTAAAATACACAGGTAATTTAAAAATACTCCTCTTTATTATTGATTCAAATATCTAGTACAGACTCTTACTACCCTACGCACATAGCTGCAGGGGTCTGCACACTCAGCTGCAGACTTCTACCCTAGGCCTCTACGCACTCAGCTGCAAAGCCTCCTTCCTATGCTAAGACTCTTTGCTCTTACCTCTCACAGATCCATTACAAACTGAGACTTCACCATTTACTACTTAGCTGAACTGAACTATGTTAGACTCCTCTAAGACCTCCTTTTTATACAATCCCATGGTTCGCAGACCATCAGTAGATCTCTAGAGCTGAAATAACTTATATAAAAGAAGGGCGGAAAACCCTTAGTAACTCTTTACATCTTCACGCTCCATGACTGAAAAATGCAGAGACTTTACACAAAACTTGGGCTTTTAGCCCCAAAACTTCGGTTTTTAACCCCAAAATTGACCCCAGGGGACACGTTCCCAATAGTATGCAAGGGACTACCTAAAGGGTAACCCCTCCTAAGGTATAGGAACATCTCACACATGCCCGATGAATGTTGGTACAATATCCTAAAGCATTGGACCTTCAAGTGTACAATCCTCGAACACGAGATAATGAGCTATAGTTGGGCACACAAGAAATAACCTAGTCAAAGTGAAATGATTTTTCCCTTTTATTGGGCACCTAAAAATGAATAAAATGGATCTAAAGTACACTGTCCTCTAGGCCGCTTTCCTGGAATAAATGTTTTGAATTAGACAAAGGAGGGATTTCGAAATCTAGGGAAATGATGAGTCCTCAATAAATACATGAGGAATACAATATAATGTCACTAATAGAGACTTGCACTAAGGGTGGGGAATAGAGTGTTATGATGGGTGAGATTACAACATCCCTTGTCAGAGCATTACATGCAAGGTTGACCTAGAAGATCAAGATGAAAAATTTCCATAGGGGATGGTAAATTACTCATACAAAATCTTTCCAAATACAGATTAGAATATGTGAAGGTCAAACCTCAGGAATATAGGACGGGTATCACACAAAGAGGGATTGACATAATGTATCATGACTCACTACGGTTCTAAACAGAGTCCATGAGACATACCAGTGACTCATTTTTTATGTCGTAAACAAAGGTGACCCAATGATGTTGCCACTAACCAAGTCAGGTACAAGTGGTACAAGGCCCTCTCAAGGTAAACCAAGAGGTTATACAAGGGGAAACTGGGGAGACATGGGTTGTGATCATGAAAATGAGAATTGAAATGATGATATGTCTAGAATGAAGACAAAATAGCGCCCTGATGTGAAAGGATTTGAACGACATGGGAACCAAAATGCAAAGTAGTAATGGTGTTGGAGTTCCCATGTGAGGAAGGATTTAACACTCAATACGTGGAAAATGAAAAATATGGATGGGTTGATCTACCTATTAAAATGTGACGGTCCCTAACGCGATACCTTTTGAAGGAATGGAAAATTAAATGAACAGAGCTATGTTACTAATTTGTGAGTTGCCACAGGGAATGGGTCAAAAGGAGAGCTATAAACATGACTAAAAAGTGGTTACTCATGATGAAAATCACCATATGAGTCAACAAATGCAAAGACAAGGTGGTGTCAAAGTACAAGTGACAAATATGAAGAAATTTGATTTAAATAGTAGTGGACTTGACATCTCATGGAAAATATGGCTTCCCAATGAAGTATAAAATTAGAAAAAACTAAGAGAAAACCGTTTTGGAACTTAAAAGGAGCTTCCTATCGGTGTTGATGGTTTGTCAAATGCAACTAGGATGAGCCTGTAATGGCCAAGTCAAAATGGTGGATTTTTCCTATATAGGGTATTTTCCCTCCAATTCCAAATCATTTATGCATTGGCTTGTGGAGAAATTAGAAAGGAGGAGAAGGCCCTATATCTTGGTGATATGATTGTAGACAAACTGATCATCGGAATCTTGGGTATGTGACTTTTAGGTAGGTGTCCTATCTTTACTGATCATTTTCTATGGTTTAGTTTTCTAAATGATTAGGGATTTTTTGGCCCTTGAGGGATACCTGCTTAATTGTTTTACACCAACACATCTCTTAGGGCCTTTTAGATGGTGGGACCACAAGTAATGAGGGCTAAAGCACATTATGTAATGCATTCTTTAGGGGAAATATTGTGTTATGTACCTGAGACAAAGGGTCCAGGGTTTAAGTGGGGTAGTGACCCTTTAGAAAGCCTTATTTCTATATTGTGTTATGGTGTCCATATGAGTATATAATGACGTAAAATTAACAATTTTGTGAAGACATGGAAAAATTCAAAGTTCTATGGCAAGAACAAGAGTTTGAGGAACTCCATACTTAGGTTCAAGGGAAAGAAGTTGATTGGTGTGCCATTGCTAATTAGGATAGTAAGCTACTGGGATCTAAAGATTGAGGCATTTATGATTAAAAAGCATGAAATTCCTATTACCATATAGGATATCGATTTTTTGATAAGGTTACCACCCATGGGGGTGGTGGAAGAGGTGCATCTAGTATTACCTCATGTGAGGCATGTTGATGAGTTCATTGCCAGGCATTGTGTACTTGGTGCCCAAATAAGGGACTCAACCATCTAGTTGAGTGATTGTTGGGTCCATATAATACTAGTGATTACCCCATTATTATTGTAGTTGTATCCCTTATTAATATTTTTGTGCCCCTTAGAATCCCTCTATTGTTATTTTTGTGGCTTTATATTATTATTGTTAGGTCAGCTGGGTTATATTGTACTCCTTTATAAGGTTTTGTCATTTGAATCATCGAATAATTTTTCATTTATGTAATGTAAAGGAGGTTTCCCCCTCGAAGAGGTTGAATTATAAGGTGTTGATATATCTTTTCTATCTTTTTGTGAGCTGGTTTCATAACATTTGGAATTAGAGCTTTGGATTCTAGGGTTTTGCTGCTCCAAATAGGTCATCGTGGAATGTTCACTATAACTTTTTTTCTGCAATGTTTCAGAAGCGAAAAAAAAACCCATTTGAGAATACATTGCGCTGAACCTCAGGTCCAAATTTCAGAGCCTTTCGTGCTATAGTTGCGGAGATATGATCTGAGGAAGTTGGTCTTTTTGCAGACTCCTGAATTACATTCCAAAAAGGTGACCTGGGGAAAAGCATCATAACTTTCTCTCTGAGCATCGGATTGAAATTTCATAAGAAGGTACAGAAAGAGGATGGACTATAGTTTCTTTTATATATTTTTTAGAGCCAAAGGTAGAAACAATGACTCGTGGCATGTCGTACAAGTTCGCTCTACTGAACTAGTCTATAATCAAGTCACTGTGGGAGATTTCACATAACTCTTCGTTGGAGAATCCAATTTGGATAAGACTGGTGGCATTGGAAAGAGGACGTAGAGGGCTACTTCAGGTCGTAATTTTAGAACTGGATGATTCGAAATTACAGAGATACATCAGAGGCAATATCGAGCTCCTGCAAAGTGAAAAAAGGTGTGTAGATTTTTTTAAATTTTTTTTTAAGCTTGGTTTGAAAATTTATTTTGAAGGAATTCAAAGGGAATAGTAGAGCATTATTATCGATAACTGATTCCCTGAGGAAAGAAAATGCAAACACCTAGTAAGCAACCTGAAAGCTCTAGCATGACTCATGAAGAAGAGGAAGAAATGCTACATGATATATCAAAATTACAAGACCAAGTGCAACAAATGTCACTCTCACAAAAGCTAACAGAAGCTAAGATAAATGGTATGGAATCTAAGAGAAAGGGCATGGAAGCTAAGATGGTCGATTTGAAGATAGATTTGAAGAGAGACATGACAGATTTGAAGACATATTTGAAGACAGACATGGCAGATTTGAAGACAGATTTGACAAAATTTCTACAAGAAATACTTACTAATGGTGAAAAGGTAGTAAAGGAAACTTATGATTTTAACAAAAGAAATGTTAATCATGATTTCATAGACTCTAATGTGGGATTGAAGACCCACCATATTCCAAAAATCAATATGAGGAAGTTTGATGGCAAGGATCCCTCAACATGGATATTACAGATGGAGCAATTTTTCGATTCAATAATGTGCAAAACACACAAAAGGTACGTATTGCAACTTTATATTTGGAACCAAATCAGTTTGTATGGTATCAATGGCTTTTCTCTCTTAAACAAATTATCACTTGGACAATTTTTACGGAAGAATTGACAGCACATTATGAGGATACAAAAAGCAACACTTTTTTTAGCCAATTGATAAGTCTCAAACAAAATGGTTCAATAATGGAGCACATTGAGGAGTTCCAAAAATTGAACATAAGGGTAAAAAATATTCCAGAAGAACATAGGATTGATGTGTTCATAGGGACTTTAAAGGATAATATCCAACATGATGTTCGCCTTTGGGAACCTGATTCATTAGAGAAGGCATTCAGGTTAGCAAGAAAAATGGAAAGCAAAATTATGGCAACCAATAAGCATACCACTCACAACTATAAAGATGTAAGTGTTGTTGCCCCTAGTATTCCACAACCTATAAGGTTGACACCACATCAATTGGAAGAAAAAAGAGCAAAAGGGATTTGTTACAGCTGTGATAGCAAATACACTAAAGGTCATAAGTGTGCTGAGAAGAAATTATTCTACATAGATTGTGAAGAGGAAGAAGAAAAGGAGCAAGAAAGGTCAAAAGAAGAGGATATACTCTAGGAACAAAGCCTAGATAAAGAAGAAATGAATTCGACCATATCTTGTAATTCATTAGTAGGAATTACCACTCCTCAAACCATCAAGATATAAGGACAAATCAAAAAGAAAAAGGTAATAGTGTTGATTGATTAAGGAAGTACCCACAATTGTATTCATTGTAAGGTAGCAAAAGAATTGAATTGCTTCTTATATCCAGCACCAAAGTGTCAAGTGATTGTTGCAAATGGAGGAACAATAAATTGCTCTGGAAAGTGCCATATATCAAGCTATCCATGGGAGAATATGTATTGACTAGCCCAATGATTTCCATTCCAATGGGAGGTGTTGATGTTGTACTAGGAGGCCAATGGCTACAATCCTTGGGTACAATAGCTTTTAATTTTCAAGAAATCTTCATGAAATTTTCTGTGGAAGGAAAGGAAGTGGAATTAAGGGGTATCGCAGGGAAACCGGGAAAGATAATCAGCTCTAGCGGTATGACAAAGTTTCTAAAAAAGGAACAAAGAGGTGTAATTGCACAATTATGTTTGCTAGATGTTTCCACATTGGAACCATCTATTTCTCCAGATCTCCAAAAAGTCTTGGACAATCATTCCAAGGTATTTGAGACTCCCAAACATCAAGCCGTACAAATATCCTTATGCTCAAAAGAGTGAAATTGAATGTATGGTTGCAGAAATGCTAGAGGCTGGTATAATTCAACCGAGTCAAAGTTCTTTCTCTGCTCCAGTAGTATTGGTGCACAAGAAGGATGGATCATGGCGCATGTGTCCAGATTATAGGGAGCTCACCAAGCTCACTATTAAAGATAAGTTTCCCATTCCTGTCATTGATGAATTACTGGATGAATTGCATGGATCAATTTACTTCACCAAGTTGGATCTTCGTTCAGGATATCATCAAATTAGAATGAAGACTGAAGACATTCCAAAAACAACATTTAGAACTCCTGAGGGTCATTATGAATTTTTGGTCATGCCTTTTGGCCTTACCAATGCACCTTCAACATTTCAAGGTTTGATGAATTCCATTTTCAAACCATTCCTTAGAAAATTTGTGTTTGTATTTTTTGATGATATACTAATCTACAGCAAGTCTTGGAAGGATCATGTTGAACATGTTGACAGGGTGCTACAACTATTGGAGGAGAGACAATTATATGCAAAAAGATCCAAATGTTTCTTTGGAGTACAAGAGGTGGAATATCTGGGTCAGATTGTATATCATGAAGGAGTTAAGGTAGATCCTAGCAAAATTAAATCCATTAAGGAATGGAAAACCCCCACATCCATAAAGAATCTGCGAGGATTTCTCGAGTTGACAGGGTATTATCGCAAGTTTGTTAAGAATTATGGGAGAATAGTAGCACCTCTAACAACATTATTGAAGAAAGATGCATTTTCATGGACTCCAGAAGCAACAAAGGCCTTCGAACATCTTAAAGAGGCAATGTGCCAAACACCGGTCTTAGCTACACCGGACTTCAAAAAAACCTTTATTGTGGAATGTGATGCTTCAGGAAATGGAATTGGTGCTGTTTTAATGCAAGATGAAAGACCCATTGCTTTTGAAAGTTGTCCAATCAAGGGAAAGTTTTTACACAAAGCTATTTATGAGAAGGAAATGTTGGAAATACTCCATGCACTTAAGAAATGGAAACCCTACCAAATGGGAAGACACTTCAAGGTAAAAACGGATCATGATAGCCTTAAATACTTTTTAGAACAAATATTATCCTCTGAAGAGCAATAAAAGTGGGTCACAAAGATGTTGGGTTATGACTTTGAAATCATCTACAAAAAAGGGAAGAAAAATGTGGTGGCAGATGCACTCTCAAGAAATGACGAGGATGTGGAAGCATTGTTGAGCGCCATTTCTATTATCCAACCATATTGGATAAATGAAGCAAGGGAGGAATGGAAGAATGACGAAGAAGTGTGGGAACTTATTCAAAAGTTACAACAAGATTCCAGTACGTTTGATACATTTAGCTGGAAAAATGATTCGTTATGGTACAAAGATCGCTTATACCTCTGTAAGAATTCCGAACTAAAACAAAAGATTCTTATCGAATTGCACACTTCTCCCTTAGGAGGGCACTCAGGATTTTTAAAAACTTACCATAGGGTTAAGAAGGAATTTTTTTTGGATGGCCTTAAATCAAATATTCAAAAGTTTGTGGCGGAATGTTTGGTTTTCCAACAAAACAAATTTGAAACAATTAAGACACCGGGTCTATTACAACCTTTATCCATTCCAAGCCAACGTTGGGATGAGGTTTCAATGGATTTTATCATAGGTTTACCCAAGTATGAGGGAAAGAGTGTCATCATGGTGGTAGTTGACAGACTTACCAAGTATGCACACTTTTGTGCATTATCACATCCATTTAAAGCCAGTACAATTTCTACTGCATTTATGGAAACAATTCAAAAGCTACATGGAAACCCAAAGATTATTGTAAGTGAGAGAGATCCTATTTTCACTGGAAATTTTTGGACAGAATTATTTTCTTGCCTTGGTACTTAGTTAGCTCATAGCTCATCTTATCATCCTCAATCTGATGGGAAAATTGAGATAGTAAATAAATGTTTGGAAAGATATCTTCGTTGCTTTGTATCTGATAAACAAACATAATGGGTCAAATGGTTGCCTATGGCTGAATGGTGGTATAACATGTCCTTCCATACAACAACAAAAATGACCCCATTTATGGCACTTTCTGGATATCAGCCACCATCCATCACATCATATTTAAGAGAAAATTCTAAAGTTAAAGAAGTGGAACATCACATCGAACATCAACAAAAAGTCGTCCAACTCTTAAAGGATAACCTCGTGTTGGCACATAATAGAATGAAACAACAGGTAGATCAACATCGCAGTGAAAGAAGTTTTGATGTAGGTGATTGGGTATTCCTACGGCTACAACCATATAAGCAAATGTACCTCAAGCAAGCTAAGAAGGATAATAAATTATCACCAAAGTATTATGGTCGGTACAAGGTGTTGCAAAAGATTGGTACTATGGCATACAAATTGGAGCTTCCTGCAGCTTCTCGATTGCACCTAGTTTTCCATGTTTCATGTTTAAAGAAGGTTATAGGCGACAAGCTCCCAGTTCAAACAATATTGCCAGAACTTGAAGAGGAAGGAAAAATTATATTGGAACCGGAAGCAGTCACAGAAACAAGAACTCGAAAACTATGAAATCGATCAATTTTAGAGTATCTTATCAAGTGGAAGAACTTATCCGCTGAAGATTCCACATGGGAGGATGAGAATTTTATACAAAAGCATCCAAAACTACTCAAGCGTTGAGGACAACACTTTTTTGAAGTAGAGGGGCCTGTTGGGTCCCTATAATACTAGTGATTACCCCATTACTATTGTAGTTGTATCCCTTATTAATATTGTTGTGCCCCTATTGTCTCCATATTGTTATTATTGTGCCCCATAGAATCCCTCTATTGTTATTTTCGTAGCTTTATATTATTATTGTCAGGTCGGCTGGGTTATATTGTACTCCTTAGACTCCTATATATAGAAAGGAGTTTTTGTCATTTGAATCATCGAAGAATTTTTCATTTATGTAATGTCAATGAGGTTGCCCCCTCGAAGAGGCTGAATTCTAAGGCGTTGATCTATCTTTTCTATCTTTTTGTGAGCTGGTTTCATAATAGTGACATAGAGAGACTAGAGACACGGGTACATCAGTAGCAATGATCTATATTTTGGGTAGCCATGTTCTTCATAAGGTGTCTAGGGGGTAGATGATCTTAGTGGATAGTGTTCTCGCATGCACCTAATATATGTGGGCCTGAATGCTTTTAATGGTACTTAAGTGCCAAGTGATTTCCTATCAGATGGAAACAACAGGGAGTTATGCCTTTGGTATAGTGCTTTTTTGTTCTTCTTTGAGGATATTACTACACTCCATCTGTATATCCATATTCAAAATGGGGGCCCACAGGAGCCTAGGATGCAATTCTAGGGGAAAATTTTACGATGAGGAGGAGGAGGAGTGTAATGTACCAATCTACTTAGGATACATAAGGAATGGGATCTACTTGCCTAACAAGGTTTTCGCAGGCTAGGATGGGAAAAAATTAATCAAGGGAACATAACTCACCTAGGAGAAAACAATACAAAATAAAAAGTGGTGGAAAGCGGGACATGCATCCTAGGCTAATGAAAAGTCAGTTTTTAATTATAAAGTGAGAAAACCAGGTAAAGTGACTTTATTAAAATAAAAGGGTAAAAAGGTGGAAAAAGTGGGAAATGAGTTATAAAAAGGGAAAATGAGGAGTTTCTGAGAAAGAGACTAGAATTTGTGGAACCCTCATTCTAGTTGTTGGTTTTGATGTTGAAACTATACACCTTAGTTGTTATTGGAGTGAAATCACTCATATTTTTACATGGAGATTCATCGTTGATGAAGAAGAAGTAGGTCAATAATGTTTTAGTTTGATTTTTTAGATTGAATTTTGGTATTCCATATATCTTATATAGGGTGGTCTCAAAATATTCAAGGGGTCAAGTTCCAACACTTTAGGAGGGCCAAGTTCTATCATTGATAAGGGATTGTTTGATGTGCATAAGGGGCCAAGATTATATTCTATATTTTCTGGACAAATACCACTCAAATTTGGGCCATTAAAGGAAGTCTAAAGGTAGTATTTATAAAAAGGCCAAGGACCACTTTCCTAAGATGAGTTTTACTATTTTATGAGGCCAAGTTTATGACCCTTTTACTATTAAATTGATTTTCCAACATTGCCATTGTTATGGGGTTGAGTTACCTTTGTTACATTGGTCATCTTAAGGTTTTTAAAGTGGGAAAAGTTGCAGACTAGGAAGGAGGGTCAACTTCATCATTTGGAAGTTGTATTCTTGTGGAAAATGGGCACATGTAGAGCTCCTATCAGCATAACAAAGTGGTCCAAGTTCCATGTTCTCTTGGTTAAGTGGATGGTTGTATGTATGGAGGTATTTCCTTATGTGTTATCTTTGGGGCATAATACATGTTGTGTCATTGTTTAAAAGAGTGCTATAATTTCAGTACCTTTATGGGCTTCTCTTATTAGTTACCCACAATAATTTATTTATCAAAGGTATACTAGTATATATCATATTGTTAAACTTAATATGGCTGGAGTAAGTTCTATCAGTGGTATGTATCTATTTCAAGTCTAATATAAATTATATTATCTTGGATTGAAGCATCTTCATGGTGTAATGTGGATTTTTGTTTACCTTTATTGCAATAAACTATAAAAATGCACCTACAACCATATGTACAAAAACTATTTGATGAAATACAATAGAGATAAATTCAAATAAAACTTGGAAATTTAGTGGGAATATTGAAATATTTCTAAGGTCATATATTACAAGGATGGTTCAAAAGAGTGTTTCAACCCAATTTTTTTGCACATTGGGACTAGATCCCATTATATATAGAGGATTACTCATACTCAAGGATAAACTTTTAGGGTTATCTAGAGTTACCACTGCTACTAGAACAAGCATGGGGTCCATATGGTAAGTTATATGATGGTTATGTTTTGATTATCAGGGGATAGAATGATTTTGTATGTGGTACTGACATTCAAACATGTGATATGTAGATATTTCACCAGTGAGGATGGTGGGACATGTAGTAGGACCAATGAAACATGGGGTTGCAGACCATGGAACATCATCGTCTCAGGGTAAACAAGAGGCCGATGAGTTTTTGGAGGATTTCTAGAGGAGGTTTGACATAATGTTCATTGGTTTCACAAAGAATATGTGGTAGGTTTTGGATGACTAGTACATGGATGCATGTGCGAGTCTATCATCTAAGTGGCGAGCCAATATGAGGTGAGAAGCCATGGTTGATGAGGCTACTAGGGACTTGTGTGTTGGTGATGTGGCACCTTTAGCATGGGACTGCCTATTGGAGTATGAAAATGGGAGGGGGCAAGGGCGCCCCCAATTTTTTTACTTATTATTGTAGCATGCTATGCACATTCCAAATGTATTTAGAGTAGAAGAATCAAAATATTTGTATGGATGATTATCATACATAATATTACTAGGCATGTTTGTTTTCTTTGTTATTTGTTATGGATTAGTTATCTTCTTATTGGTGCATGTGATAAACACCAATCTAGAATGTTGTTTACAATGGTATCTACATTGTTATTTTGTGCGATGGGAACATGATTGAATGTAATGGATTCAAAGGATCATACCGTAATTTTAACTCACAAATATTTTCTAAATAGGATAGGGCTATGCACATGATAAACACCATTCAATTGCATGACGACAATTTGGGAATCAAGACAAAAATGAAGGTGAAGCATGCAATGATGAAGGGAGTCAGCTAATAGGCCTATCATAACATCATATTTGAATTGATTTTTGGTAGAATATGCAATTCAAATTCCACTGGAGTGGACGAGGAAATGCAAAGGGGTAATTACAATATAGGCTGCTAATGCTATATGAATGCTGAGACACCATCAACATAACTAATGCCATGGTGTGGATGATGGATCCATATGAAAGGTGAAAGAAGAAAACCGGTTAGATGATGAATAATGAACGCATACCTACATGATGTAAAAAAAGAAAATATGCATTCTAGGGAAACTCCCAAGAGTAGAATTTCTTGAGGTAAAGTGCATTGTGAGGGTTGGGGAGAATATTTCATTTAGGGCCCACAAGGCTGTATGCTCCCTTACCCAAAAACTTGTTAAACATGTAAGGGCCTTTCTGTATGGGTTCAAGCTTTCCATGTCATAGGATATCATGGGATTTATCATAGACAATGACTAGATCACCTTCATGGTAGACATGAGGGTGGACCTCATGACCATATTGGGATTTGGTATTATTTTTAGCTACTTCAATGTTTTGCAAACTCAATAGTATTAATCGACATGCTCCAGTATAATGAGCCTTTGTTCTAATGGTGAAGTATCTATCAAGAGTTCAATGGAAAGGTGAAGGGAGGGAATTTGGAACTCAATTGGTAATACTATATACTCTCCATTTACAAGATGTTGGAAATATTAAAAAAAAGTTCTATAAGCACATTATGTAAGGAAGAGCATTAAATTCCAATTGGTTTTACACTTATTCACCATCTATTGAAGCATGGTCTTAAGGATCTAGTTGACAATTTCAACTTGTTCATTCCCTTGTAGGTAATAAGAAAATGAATATTATTGCTAAAAACCTAAAATTGAAGACAGATCCTATAAAATTTCATGTTCAAAGTGTTGGCTATAGTCAGAGACCAATTTTTTCAAAACCCTAAATCAAGCAATGACATGATTAAAGAAGAAAAAAGTTGTGGTTTCCATAGTGTCATTAAAGGAAAGCATGGCCTTAGCCAATTTGGTGAAGTAGTCATCAACCACTATATGATATACTTATGGCCATTGGAAGAGGTGGGTTTACACTCCATAAAGTCGATGGCCCATTTGTAGAAAGGACTAGTGGTGATAATGAGGTGCAAAGGAGAGGGTGGAGCCCTTGCCTTAAGGGTAAATATTTGGCAATTCGAGTAATGTTTGATTTCCTTAATGTAATCACTAAATAGAGAAGGCCAAAAGTATCTAATGCACATTATTTTCTAAATAGTGACCATTCCAGAGAGGTGGTCACCATAGGCCCAACTTGCGGTAATAATTTAGCACTTTCTCAACTTTAGCATGAGTGAGAATATGACACAAAATGGTGTTGACACCGCGATAATAAATATCATCACCTATAAGAAAGTAGCAAGGGGTTGGGTGATGAATACATTGTCAGTTATCACGAGTTAGATCAAGCACAAATTTCAAAGTTCACAAATATGTGAGCTAACAATTTCTCATCCAAAAGATCAACATTCAAGGGCACATCTTACACACTAGAGGGAAATTTAGAAATGAACATAGCAAGGGCCAAGTCTTTCTTAATTTTTGGTCTTACAAATTCCAAGTCAAATTCCCAGAGGATAACAATCTAGTGGGCGTACTTCCTATTGATGACCCATTGACTCAATAAGAAGACCATGGAATTAGAACTAATAATGGCCTTGGTGGTGAATGCCAATATATGATGATGTAGCTTCTAGATAGAGAACAAAATGGAAAATTCCAACTTTTCCTCATGTCAATAGGCCACGAGGGGTCCACTAAGGTTCTTGATCACATAATATATGACATGTTTAGTCTTGTTTCAATCTCCTTGGACTAAGACCCTATCTATTGCATAAGTTGAATATGATATGTACAAGATGAAGTACTTCTCAAAGTTAGGTGGACTAATCAAAGGAGAAGAGGTGATGTTACATTAAAATTCATCGAAGTATTAGTGCGCCTAATGATCACATATAAATGGAATGTCAAACTAAAGGATACAAAGAAACCACTGAGTACTGGTGGCATAGTCTAGAACAAATATAAAAAAATAGTTATCTTTACCTTAAAGGCTCTATAACTAGCATAAATTGCGAGGGGGAGGGAGTTAAACAATGGCTTGAACTTTGG
This sequence comes from Pinus tabuliformis, assembly GCA_031772625.1. NCBI lineage: Eukaryota > Viridiplantae > Streptophyta > Pinopsida > Pinales > Pinaceae > Pinus > Pinus tabuliformis. The sequence goes on along the minus strand of CM062816.1, from coordinate 528,432,378 downwards.
GAGGATCAAGTGTACGTAATGCCATATTTTGACACAATGAAGCCTAAAATTTGGTCCACGGAAATGCAAAAGACACATTTAAGAGGGTTAGGGTGTATTTTTTACTTGTGACATCTAAGGAATATGGTATGCACATATTTTGAGTGTTTCAACTATTTGAAATGAGTAGTTAGATCATTAAGCTAGGAAAGAACCATGTGACCCAAGTCGTGGAAGAAATATGACTTTATATGCTGAAAAGTGGCTCCAACATTATTCAATTGAAATGTCACCACTCTATATGCAAATGTTCCCTAACGACTAGATAAATCAATTTTATGTTAATTTGGAAAGAGGATACTAATCCGATTGTACCCCGAGAATCTATCCATAAAAGATAGAGCCTCATGACCCACATGCTCATCGATGATTTGGTCAATAAAGGGCGTGCGGAAATTTCTTTGGGACATGATTTATTCAAATTTTGAAATTTTGTGTAGATATGTATGGTGCATTTATTAATCAAAACTATAACTAGGTTGGAGACCCAGAAGGTATAAGAAACGAGATAAATGAATTTCACTTGCTTAAGCTTATATATTCCAGCCTTAATGACATCACATTTTGAAGGGTTGATATGCAAATGTTCCCTAACGACTAGATAAATCAATTTTATGTTAATTTGGAAAGAGGATACTAATCCGATTGTACCCCGAGAATCTATCCATAAAAGATAGAGCCTCATGACCCACATGCTCATCGATGATTTGGTCAATAAAGGGCGTGCGGAAATTTCTTTGGGACATGATTTATTCAAATTTTGAAAGTTTGTGTAGATATGTATGGTGCATTTATTAATCAAAACTATAACTAGGTTGGAGACCCAGAAGGTATAAGAAACGAGATAAATGAATTTCACTTGCTTAAGCTTATATATTCCAGCCTTAATGACATCACATTTTGAAGGGTTGATAAGCCTTTTCTTTTAATGGTTTGGGAAGGAATCCATCCAAGTGTCAATGTGGTTCTCAACAATGGTTGGATCAAGTCTAGGCATCTCAAAATAGGACCAAACAAATATATCTTGGAATTTTTTGAACAACCTAGTGTAGGTGGAAACTTCCTTAGGAGTGCATTGTGCCCCCAATGATATGTATTCCTTTACTCTAGGTTTGGTAGATTTATTCACCTTAATTGTTAATGAAATATTGTCCATATTCCCATCTTAAAAAGCATTGGGGGAATGAGTTGGTTTCTTGAATCAATCTACTTGACCATGAATAAATTCTTTCAATTCCACAACATATTGGTTAGATGTACTTGGTCATTATGGAAAAAATTAGGAATGATGGTGCATATCATCCCATGAATAATTTGGTGTGGTCATAGTGGTCCATATTGGATCATTATATTGTTTTCCATCCACCTTGATTCTTTTAGAGTGGAAAAAGTGGAGGAATCATCTCACGGGACCATTTTTATCTGCGGGACCTAGTTTGTCACAATAGGGTCTGAAACCTTTCAGGAATGTTTTGAGGAATAAAATGACATTTCATAGGGGTAAAAAATTGTCACTCTATCACTATACATTTTTTATCTATTCTAAACATAAATACCTTTCCAACAATGTAATAATCACATCAATGAGAGTCCATATGTGAAAACTATGCCACTTATAAGTTGACCTTCCTATTTTCACCACCATAGTTCGAGAGGATGCTACATCAGCCCCCATTATTGATGAAAAATGGGCTAGCCATGTGATTATGATGTAGAATAATCTATAAGATTATGTATTGTAACTCTGGTTAAGATTTGAGGTAGTCAAACCTAACCACTAATAGGTTATTAGGTTGTGTTATAATCGAGCCACTAGGAGGAAAAGGGGTTCCATTCTTTCGAGTGAATTTTTTACATAGCTAAGAAAAAATAGCAAAGGGAGATAGGATTCAAATCACACATAGAGGACTTGTACAATGTAGTAGCCCATGGGCCATATGCCATACTTCTTTGTATTCACAACCATATTTCCATTCAAAGAAAAAGAGTGGAGCGACCTCATCTTCCAGCTAGGTTTTTCTCCAAAAGGGGTTTCCCAAAGCATATCTTGTGTCAAATGTGTGTGTGAGATTTTATTTTTCCATTCTCTATTTATATATAATTTTTAATTCACATGCATGCATTATTAACAGTAAATCTACAAATCAATAAATCTAATAAAACCTTAATAGTGTAGAATTTCTGGTTTTAAATATAATTTTCTCAGATCTGTTGTGACGAATTGTCCAGTGGAATATCCATGAAATTTTATGTATCGTATTGGTATAATAACATGTTTCTTTGGGTTAATTCTAGCTATTTGTAGGGGATATAGATCGGTTGGGCCAAAAGTCATGAAACCTTAATCATGGTTGATGAATCTATGAATAATTATTGTGCTCCTGCGGATAAGAGGCTTTCATGGATATAACAACAAGTGGTTGATATAAATCATAATGTAAATATCCTCATGGTGAACCTAATTAATAATACTAGGATATTTGGATAAGATGGGGGTTATTATGCAAAGGAAAAATTAGAAAGGGGATTAGGAGATCGGGAAGAAACGAAGATAGCTAAAGAAAGGACACTGAAAAGACGGCCATGAATCAATCACAACCCCTATTTAAAATGGAACAAAATGTCAATATCAAGTTGTACCATGGTGACATTGACGCTCTGAAGTTGAATCACTAGTTGCAACAACTAGAAGTGTATTTCAACGTCCATCAAATTGAGGAAGAACAAAATATTTCATTTACATCATTGATATAAGAAGGTCATGCCCTAACTTGGTTGGAAAGAGACAAATAGACACTGAGTTTAGAGGGATATCTTCTATTGACTATGTGGGAGTATTTAAGTCAAAATTTTACCCTATTGGGTACATAGAGGACTAGTGGATTTGGTGGCACTACTTTAGGAAAAATCTGAGGTAAAGCATCTAGGAGTACATCACAAAGTTTAAAAAGAGGGCCATAATGCTTGGTATGTTCCCAAAGAATCCAAATGTACTCCTCAAGTATTTAGGGGATCTACACCTCCATCTATGGGAGCAAGTGATTTTATTCACGTCCAAATCAGTGGACGAAGATTGTGTATAGGCATAACACTTGGAGAACATAGGCCTAAAGAAATCAAAATCAAGTGGATTGAAGCAGAAGGAGAAAGAATATGGTTCTATGGAGGGGAAGAAGAAGAAAATGGGGGGGGGGGGAATATAAAAATATGATAGCTACAACACATTAGTGAAAATTTTCCAACAACCACTGCAACATTTACGGCCATACAAAGGAGAAGTGTTGGAAGTTGCATCTAGATCTAAACCTGAAGAACAAAATGAAAGACAATAAGAAGAAGAATCTCTTGGCCATTGATTCAAACAACCAATTTGAAAGCCACTGATACATGGATGAGAATATTGTATGTATATCGGTGTAAAAGGAGGCAAACCTGAGTAGACTTCTACAAAAGGAAGAGAAAGAAATGACCAAACTATTCCATATAAAGATATAGGTTAAGAAGACAAATATTGATGCTCTATTTGACTTAGAATCACAGGAAAATCTCATTACAGTAGAGTTGGTCAAGAATTTAGGGTTGGAAGTTCGTGATCATCCAAACCCATATCCACTAGGATGGGTAAATAAATATGCAAATTTGAAGGTAAAAAAATAGTGGAAAATTAAATTTTCCTTCAATGTTGATATTATTGATGAAGTAGAACTAGATGTGGTTCCCCTCGATTTCTGTGGAGTCTTGTTTGAGATTCCATACATGTACATGTGAGATGTAATATTCGTGCTAAGAGGAAACTAGTATCATTTTGTCAAGGATGGAATACCATTCATCATCAATTCACACAAAGGAATGTCAAAAAAATCACTAATAAGTTCCAACCATGACAAGAAATAGACCAGTTCCAACACAAAGTATGTTTTATTGTTTTGAAGAGAAAATAAATTCATAGAAGAGTCAATAAGAGGTAAGGAATCCCTAGAAGGTTTTACTAAGAAACAAAAACAAAAACTAGAAGAGTTTCTATAGGAATACATGGATGTGTTCCAAGTGCCTAAAGGGTTACCATCTAAGAGGGAAGTGGAGCACGAGATCCATCTATTGTCGGACTACCCATTGGCAAACATTGGGTTGTACATGTAGTTTGTTATAGAATCAAGTAAGGTGAATAAAAAATTGCAGCAGTTGTTGGAACATGGTGTCATTCAACCGAGTACATCACGATGTGGGTCACCCATAATGATTATGCCAAAGAAGGATGAGACTTGGAATATGTGTATAGATTACAGGGCGTTGAAAAAAAATCACACTCAAGAATAGGTACACCCTACCCAGGATAGATGAGTTGTTGGATCATTTGTAGCAAGAAAAATACCTCACCAAGATGGACTTAAAGTATTGATATTAGCAGGTTCAAGTCAAAGAAGAAGATACCTGGAAGACTGCCTTCAAAACTAGGCAAGGTTTGTATGAGTGGTTATTCATGCCATTTGGCTTATGCAATGCACCAACTATGTTTATGATATTAATGAATTATGTACTAAACTCTTGTATAGATTCATTTGTTACTGTCTATCTAGATGATATACTGAGATATTGTGCTACTTGAGAAGAGCACATCTCTCATTTTACATAGGTGTTGGAGACATTAAAGAAGCACTAGCTGCTATAAAATATCAAGAAGTGTGAGTTTTCACAATAGTATTTGGTGTTTAAGAAGACAAATCTTATCGTACAAACAAGACAAATATACTTAGACTCATAAACCAATTCTAGAACAAAAGAGACAAACAAATAAATCTTTCTCTAGGTTTATCAATATTAAATCATATATGCAAGCAATGGAATGAATGATCCATACCATTTTTATCAAATGCTTGATGATGATCCTCAATGTTATTTGATGCATGTTTAAATCTAGTCTTTGATGCTCTAAACCAAAGCCTTCAAATACACCAACAAAAAGATGATCAAAGAACATGATATACAAATTATTTAATAACACCCATACAAGTGATCAAGGAATATTGTACCAAAAATTATGGCAATGGATGTGAGAAAGAAATAGGTTTTTATTTTTAATTTAAGAAAAGGAGAAGATTACAACCTGGTTGAAGGCTTATTCCTAATGATCCCCAATACAAACCTTGCAATCAAAAGTCTCCAATGAACAGTTGGACAACATGGAAGTATAGTTCAAGAGTCAGGAATGGAAACCCATTCTCCTTTGAGTGCATTGTACTTATAGGAGAAGAGTAGAAGTTGAGATCCATTTAGGAAGGGGTGAGATCCATCATGGATGGGATTCGCTCCAAGATGGTAGGAATGGGATCCAAAATAGGAGGAACTTCATTCAAATATCCGCTGCTTTGGAGTAGATACCATTCTTGAGGCTTCTAGATAGAAGATTGTTTAAATTTTTTATTTTTACCGATGTAAGAATATCGTCCAACTTTTAATCCCATTGCGTTGGGAAAATTTGAAGGAATTCGAGGGCCAACATTGAAAAGAGGCATGACCCAAATATTCAACAATATTATAATTTTGAGCTACCCTAGCATGTAGACTAAAAGACGACCTATGAATGAAACCTTTAAGAGGGGTTCGAATCATTGTTTCAGAATATGACATCTTCATCTGTAGAGGATCAGAAGGTGGTGGATCTAATGAGGACGGTTGATCTGTAGCTCTCCCATTTGAAGGATTTGGAGAACCATAGTATTTGGCTCTTGTAGTTACCATTGTTGTCTCTTCAAACATCATCATGATGTTAGTAGAGTTTTTGGAAGAACACGATTGATTTTGTGCAACCATTTTTGTCTCCTAAGAGGGGAAGGGTTCATTAAATCAATAGGTTCATTGGAAGTTCTTTTAAGAAATCAATTTACTTTAGCATGATGTAGACACTCTTTGGTATAATTTTTATGTGTTGCAAATGAGAAAGGATATTTTGGTTTACATTTTTCATTAGGAGATTTGGTTTTTTTTGGTTTTTCCTATTGAGTGGAATTTTGTTTTGTTTTTCCTTTTCCCTTATTGTTACCTATAGGTTACTGATATTTACCAGTTGATGACGATTAAACTATGTTAATCACAAAAGTATTGATAGGAGGAGTAGTAATAGGAGGTGAATTTTGAACAACAACAATAAGAGTATACTTAGGATTAGAATGACTAGAAGGTTTACTCGCATACTGTTCACTAATAGAATAAATCACACCATCATCAACTTGAGATTATGTAGAAGCTAATGAAATGACATTCAATGCATGAGGAGAATTATGAATTTTATCATACAATGTGCCACATTGTGAATAAACAAGGTCTATATATTAGGCATGAGAAATAACCTTCTCCTCGGTAACAACTCAACCTTTGGAAACATCTTTTGTAATAGTAGGAAGTAATTATTTTACAAACCATTCCACTAGTAATTGATATGTAATATAAGCTTTTAGTAAATGACGATGGCATATCCATTGATGTCTATGATCAAAAATATGCGTGGAGTCTGACTATTGTAACAAGGTCAAAATTTCATTTCTATTTTCATATCAGATTGGTAGTTGAAAATGCATTAAAAATGTTATTTCCAAAGAGTTGAAATTACCAAAGGATGCTCGTGGTAATTCAATATACCACTTTCCTCAGGCCCAGTAAGATTCCTTTGGAAAATATGAATTCAAATGGAATCATCATTTAGGGAGTTATATGAACACCGTAAATGATAATTCATCACATGATTCGATGGGTCTTCTCCAGGTTTACCATTGAATTTTAGTCTATCACTTGGCAACTTTGCAGGAATAGGCGGCCATAACGGATGTTAATAAATTGAATCATTGGTAAGCTAGGTTAAATATGGTATATATAATGTAGCAATAAATGGTAATTGTCGATTAAAATCAGGTTGAGGATACTAGTAACCTTGTGGATAAAGTTTAACTTCTCGAGGAGGATACCTAGGATATCTTGGAATAGGTTGTGCCATTGGCATTTGCTGTTAGGGTCCAACCCTAACCCCTTTATTTATGTAATAGGTTCAAGTCATAATTATAGTTAGTTAAAGAGTCAATAAAGCCAGTATTAATAATTGTAAGTGGTTGACCCACATTTAATAAAGGGAACACAGTTAGTTGCAATGGGCCATGGTATTAGATAGATGGTATTGAGAAAACCATGGTAATGACCCATGGTATTGTATGTATGAATCCTATATAAAGGATAGAGACTGCCCATTGAGATGTATAGAATATTATTTTGTAATCGATCTCTACTCTACTGGAGGTTGCCCCCTCGAAGAGGCAAGTGAACATTGCTTTTATCTCTAAATAATAAAATACTTTATGCTTTTTCTCATTTTGTTTTGTGTTCTGGGTTGTATTTCTTTGCATATTTGGTATTCTGGAATTTCTCGCAGGTCAAGAGCATAACAAGTGGTATCAGAGAACTTTCCAAGGCCGGTGGTACCTCCATTTTTGGCAGAATTTTTTTTAGGCTAGAGACGTGTTCCAGCGTCTTTAAACCACGGGATCTGTCATTGAGTGCATAAACCTGTGGATTTGGGGAGGCATGCATGTAGGAAATACAAGAGGTGGTCACACTTGTTGGAATCCCTTGTAACCCCTGTGGGTACCCTTTCGAGTAGTAGCGCATTAGACAAAACCGCACACGGACTATCTTCCACATACCCTGTGGGTATATCAGAAGCCCCCTAGGCTCACTTGAAACCTCACCTTGGATAAATCACTGGTTGTCTTGCTACTACAATACACTGAGAACAACACTCCTGGAGATTAGTCATGCGTACGATAACATAGTCAGGTAGTACGACTAAGGGTACGGTTGATCCTCCTTAGTTAGTGCCTTGAAATATTGGGCCGAGTACTATTATTAGACCCTTATGTATATTGTCATATGTAGCACCTGACACTCCTTTGAGACCATAGTTCCCTCGACTCTTTGAATATCGCCCATTATCTTACTTTCCAGATCAGATCTAGCAGTTGGGGTTCTGTCACTGCCGCAATAATCAGATCCACCAGTTGAGGTTTTACCACCAAAGTACCATTCAGATCTAGCAGCCGGGGTTCTGTCGCCACCGCAGTCCAACTCACATTCATTCATTGGGGTTTCGCAGGCAGATTTGACCATCTGCGCAGTGAGGCTTGTGGCTCCTATAGTCTCGGCCCGATTTGCGCAGGACATTGGGCAGGATCAAGTTTCTAGAATTTGGCCACTGCAGTATTGATCAACAGGGAGTAAAACTCCATTTGAAGTAAAAAAAAAAAGAAAAAAATCAGAGGCCTTTCCGAGGCGCTTACAAGAGACTTAGTCCATAATATTCAGGACGACGATATGATTGCAATGGTACCATTCACTTGTCAGCTTCAATTTTCAGGCAGTCCCAATTTTTTTCTAAGTGATGACAAGTGACCAAGGTCTGTGTATGTTAGAAACCAGAACTCAAGTCATGGCCAATGAGAAGATTGATTGCCTTGAACACAAGTTGGATTCTTTCCAAAGCCTAGAGAACTAGATGCAGCAATTCATGGCACAATTCAAAATGAGCACGTTGGGGTTGCATCTGAAGGCACATGGTATTAATGAAGACCTTTAAGGAGAATCTCTCCATCATAATCACTTCCATGGAAATCACCAACATTCCCACCCTCAGCCACCCAAGCTAGAAATTTATAAATTTGATGGCTCTAATCTGGAAGTATGGGTAGCACAAATGGAACAATATTTCATTCTGAATGATATTCGAGATGATCAAACTAAATTACGTGTGGGAGCCCTTTCCTTAGACCAAGAGAGATGGAAATGGTGGCAGTGGCATTGGAAATGCTATCCCGGGAACATAACTTGGCAGGTGTTCTCAAAATTTCTTTGTGACCGCTTTGATAGAGAATCTAATTTTTTGGGTCATCTTACTAAGCTCCGACAGACAGGCATAGTAAAAGACTACATTGTAGCGTTTGATACATTAGCCATCCACACGGAACATCTGGGAGATCAATTCTACTTGGAATGTTTGATAAGTGGTCTCAAAGAAGCCATCCAATCCCATGTATGGATGCACCACCTACCTACATGGATGGACGCTTGCACAAAGTCTATCTAAGTGGAATGTGCTTTAGCTGCCCAGTCGCCTCCTCCAAATTTCATAGCAAAGGGATGCCACACCTAGGCTCAGGGCCCTACCCAAACACTTAAGGTTCAAAATATGTCTGCAACAAAAATGGATGAAAAAAGAAAACAAGGATTGTGCTACTACTGTTATGACAAATACTCCCCGAGGCATAAATGCAAGGAACCCAAATTCTTTCAAATTGATGTTACTGATCATAGCTCATCTGAGGAAGCCCCACCCCTTGAGGGACCATAGGACGAAGTTGAGGAAACCTAGCAGGAAAATGAGCTACCAACTACGCTAGATGAACCAGTTATCTCGCTACATGCTTTTGCAGGCATTTTTGCGCCCCAAACTCTCAAAATCAGAGGCTTTCTTAAACATCGCTCTGTCGTAGTATTGATTGATAGTGGTAGCACTCATAATTTTATCCATCAGCGAGTTGCCAAATCTGTTCATTGTTTTGTGAGGGAAGTCTCTAATTTCCAGGTCCAAATTGTTATGGGGGGACAATGAAATGTGAAGGCCGCTGCTAAAATGTCAAATTTCAGATGGGAGACTACCACCTAAAGACCCACATGTTTGCAATTAACATGGGTGGTTGTGACATTGTCTTGGGTGTTGAATGACTTCGCACACTAGGTCCAATCATAGTGGATTTCCAGAAGTTATATATGAGTTTTAAGAAGAATGACCACATGCATACCCTTCGTGGACTCCAGCAGGTGCTCCTTCTATCATCATCTCGCATCGAATGGAAAAGTTTTTGAAAAAGAGTCATCATGGAGTTATCACCTAGTTTAATGCCATCCAGGCCGTAGAGCCCACTACTCTTCATATTCATCCTAAGATGCAACAGGTCTTAAACTGCCACCAACAGGTATTTGACAAACATAAAGAGCTTCCACCCTCTGGAGGGGAACATGATCACAACATCACTTTGGACCTAGGGGCACAACTGCCAAATGTGCACCCATATCGATATCCTTCTGCCCAAAAGAATGAAATTGAAAAAATCATCAAGGAACTCCTTGAAGCCAGCGTTATTCATCCTAGCATCAGTCCTTATTCATCGTCAGTGGTCATGGTGCTCAAGAAAGATGGGGAATGGCTCATGTGTCTAGACTTTAGGGCCCTCAACAAGCCCAGGGTCAAAGACAAATTCCCTATCACGTTTTTTGGTGATCTGCTTGATGAACTACATAGTTCTAAATTCTTTACTAATCTATATCTTCGCTCTGGCTATCAAAAAATACGCATGAAAGAAGTAGACATTCCCAAGACTGCTTTTCGAACTCATGAAGGCCATTATGAATTCTTGGTCATGCCATTTGGTCTCTATAATGCCCCATCCACTTTTCAAAGCCTCATGAATCACCTGCTGAAACATATCTCTGAAAATTTGTCCTTGTTTTCTTTGATCACATTATCATCTACAACCTAACCTAGGAAAAACAGCTTAAGCATGTAGACCTTCTCTTGCAATTGCTCCAGAATCACAAATTATTTGTCAAATTGTCCAAGTGCTCTTTTGGCATGGAAGAAGTCGAGTATTTGGGCCACATTGTTGGTCGTGAAGGTGTCTGGGTGGATCCCAAAAATATACAAGCAATGCAAGATTGGCCCCAACCAAAAACCTTGAAGAGTTTGAGGGGATTCTTGGGTCCCATCGACTACTATCGCAAATTTGTCTGCAATTATGGTCGCATTTATAGACCCCTCACTAACCTTCTCAAGAAAAATTCATTCCTCTGGACTAATGTAGCACAATAGGTGTTTATGGCTCTCAAACAAGCCATGTGTTCCACTCCCGTATTGGCACTACCCAACTTCACTAAATATTTTGTGATTGAATATGATGCTTCAGGTACTGGTATTGGTGTTGTCTTAATGTAGGAAGGTCGACCCTTGGCTTTCATAAGCCAAAACCTGAGTGGGAAACATTTGGGAAAATCTACCTATGAGAAGGATATGATGGCCATCTTACATGCAGTAGATACCTGGCGACCATACTTATTGGGGCTGCATTTTCAAATCCGCACAGACCATCAAAGCCTCAAATAGTTTTTGGAGCAATGTCTATCGTCGCCCTAGCAAAATAAATGGTTGGCCAAAATGTTTGGATATGATTATGAGATAATTTACAAGAAAGGGCATAAAAATGTAGTAGTGGATGCTTTATCAAGCTAATTTGAGGATGAAAGCACCCTGCTATCAATCTCTCTTCCCATACCAGATTGGATTGAAGAAACCCACAAGGAATGGTTTTCACACCCCTCTCTCCCAACTCATTAATAACTTGAGAGCAGATCCTAATTCCTCAGTTGGCTACTCTTGGAAGGATGAGATTCTTTGCTACAAGGATAGAGTAGTTATATCGCTGATATCCACCCTCAAAACACACATTTTGGTAGAGTTGTACTCATCTCCCATTGCAGGCCATGCAGGCTTTCAAAAGACTTATGCTCGCACTCGTCATTCTTTCTTTTGGACAGGCATGAAAACTGACATTCTTACTTTTGTAGCTGAATGTGATGTGTGTCAATGCCACAAAGGAGAAACAGTCAAGTTACTAGGCACCTTACAACCATTGCCAATCCCTGCCTCCATCTGGATGGATGTTTCTATGGATTTCATTACTGGTCTCCCAAAGTTAGGCAACAAATCAGTCATCATGGTGGTTGTGGACAGACTTTCTAAATATGCTCATTTTTGTGCTCTACCCCACCCATTTACCCCCACTTTGGTGGCTCAAGCTTTCATGGACCAGATCTTCAAACTGCATGGCATGCCCACTTCCATTATGTCTGATCATGACCTGACTTTCACCAGTAACTTTTGACAATAACTTTTCAAGCTACAAGGCACCCAACTCCAACTAAGTACTTCATATCATCCCCAAACTAATGGTCAAACTAAAGCAGTCAACAAATGTTTGGAGACATACCTAAGGTTCTTCACTTCAGAAAAGCAACATCAATGGGTACAGTGCCTACCTTTAGGTGAATTGTGGTATAATACTAACTATCACACAACCACCAATATGACTCCATATGAAGCAATGCATGGACAACTCCCACCTTCACCTATTTCTTATATCCCTGAATGCTCTAAGGTGAAAGTGGTGGATCAACTCCTATAGAAGTGTGCAGCCATGCTAGCCCATCCCAAAGATAATCTCCATCAATCTTAGAATCGAATGAAGTAATAGGCATACCAACATCATTCAAAGCACACATTTCAAGAAGGGGATTAGGTATTCCTGCGGCTGCAACCATATAAGAAAACATCGCTCAAAGAAAAGGGCTACCAAAAATTAGCTCCAAAATTCTACGGACCTTATCAAATACTTTGACACATTGGAGCAGTAGCCTACAAGCTGGCCTTGCCACCAACTTCAAAAATCCATCCAGTCTTTCATGTATCATGCCTCAAGAAAGTGGCGAGGAAAAATTGCAGAATTCATACCAGTCTACCTGAATTGGATGAAGAAGGTTCACTCTGGCTCCAACCTGAACAGTTCCTCGATACGTGAGAATGACATCTGCATGGCCACACGATCAAGGAAGTCCTTTTCAAGTGGAAAGACACCTCTCCAGAAGATGCGACCTAGGAACTAACCACTATTCTTCAGCAGTTTCTACAACTTCAACCTTGAGGACAAGGCTGATTTTGATGGGGGAGAGCATGTTAGGGTCCATCCCTAACCCATTTATTTGTGTAATAGGGTCGAGTCATAGTTATAGTTAGTTAAAGAGTCAATAAATCCCATATTAATAATTGTAAATGGTTGACCCGTATTTGAGAAATGAACCACAGTTAGTTGCAATGGGCCATGGTATTAGATAGATGGAATTTAGATAACCATGGTAATGACCCATGGTATTGTGTGTATGAATCCTATATAAAGGATAGAGACTCCCCATTGAGATATAAAGAGTCTTATTTTGTAATCGAGCTTTGCTCTGCTGGAGGTTGCCCCCTCAAAGAGGCAAGTGAACATTGCTTTCATCTTCGAATAATAAAATACTTGCTTCTTTTCTCATTTTGTTTTGTGTTTTGGGTTGTATTTCTTGGCATATTTGGTATTCTCGAATTTCTCGCAAGTCAAGAGAATAACATTTTCAATCCACTAGGAAAATCAGGGTAACTTGGACTAGGTTGAGCTATAAATGAAAATCCTTGAAATATTTTACTTGGAAGGGTTGACTTTGGAAAGGTTTACCTTGATATGGCATCTCAAGTATACCTTGAACATGTTTCCTAATGGGTATTTGGGGTGTACCCTGAATAGGTTGACCTGCAAAAATATAGAGTACAACTTGCACAGGTTGAATGAAAGGAATCTGAGCTACTGCTTGGATAGGTTGACTAGAAGTGTTGTTGGGAAAAGTATCCAATACGGAATGACCCTATCCCACTCTAAGGGTGATAGTACCTCAGCAACAACTGAATGCAAAGCTATTCAAGATTACTTCTTTATGAGATGTAAGGGAGAGGAGAAAGAGATCCACTAACCGTTATCTTCCCTAATGGTGATCCAATCTTCCCTCTTTGCTGCTTGCTCCCAGCTCCTTGCTCTTTCACTGGCCGAGCTACACAAAGATCCTGCAAAGCACAAGAAAGGGAAACTACAAGAAGCATACATCCATAATTGATTCAAGGATTAGAATAAATCAAATATACAAGCATCAATACACCATTGAGACACATGCATATAGAAGAACTCAAATGCTTTATTAATGGAAGAAGTAAAGTTCTGAGAGTGTTACAACCATAAGAGGCCCAATCCAGCAACACCTCCAGCAGAAAAAATCTCCTCTTCACCTCCTTCAAAGCAATCATCCAATAGCTCTATGCACAAACCAACAACACTTCCTTACATTCACAAGATTCCAGCCTCCCTAGACCTCATGAGAGAGCTCTATATAAGGAGATTTGGAGAAAGGATGAGTCAGCTTGAGGCTGGCATGAAGCTGACTAGTGTCCTCTCCACTTCAGTTATTCTTCAGTTCTGAGTCCACTTGGAGTTTCTTGCTTCCACTTGGAGATCTAGATCCTCTTACTCATCACAAGGTGAATTCCCTGATCCAAGTGTCATTTTGGAAGCTTCCTAGGCATTTGACACCTTGCAGAATGACTGTGCCACTTGGCCAATCTCGCCCAGCGCAGGTACCTTCATTAGATTTGACATTCAGCGCAGGTACAGAGTGGAGCAGTTGACATTCAGCGCAGATGCCAGGAGCAGTTGACATGATCCAAATTAGCTTGTTTTTGAGTGTTTTGAAGGTGGAGAACTGATTTTCAGTGCTGTGGTTTGCTGACCTTGTTCCTAGGGGTAGGAACAACATGTTTAGGGACTTTGGATCCCTCAGATTATTGACTTTTCATGCTTCATGAAGGCACAAAAATGTCTATAACAAGAAGGAATCTGCAGTAAACCTTGAACATGTTGACTAGAGGGAATCTGAGGCATCCTACCAAAAGTAAGTTTCCAAGGAGTACCATTTAATCCAGGGAATGGGGCACTAGTAAAATATTGAGTGACAGTAGGTTACGGTAAAATTTCCTGAGGTGTTTGTCCAGGAGGTGGGTAAGATCCAACAACAAGTTTCCTCTAGATGGAAGATATGTTCCCAGAGGAGGTTGTCCCACTGTGAGAAAATAAGGACCATAAGAGGATTTCCCCCTAAGAGGATAGGATCCTATGGGGTGTTTTTATGTAAATCATATATTAGATAATAAATTAAGTTGTTGACCCAATACTGGTTGTACCCTAGTTACAAAATTTTGTGAAGCAATTCCTATATGGGGAGTTTGACTAATACTCATTAACGATGAACTAGATTGGATTTCTGGAGACTACGTAGGAAATTGTGAGAAAGAAGGACAAGAAGCAACTCCTGAAAAATTTCCATTGAATGACTGATGCCTAGCAAGTATGGAAGGTGCACCATAAATATAGGAATCAAGACACCTAGTAAACATGGAAGCCACAATTGACTTAGTAGGTCCACTAATGAGTGCAGATGAAGTTTGACTTTCCAATGTAGGCTTAGTAATGGTTGGAATTGATATAGAAGATGAAGGAGTGTGTAACAAGGGAATTATTTTAACTGGAGTAACCTAGGTGGGTCTTGGATAGTTAAGTAGAGGTCGATACCGACGGCTTGGTTCTAAACGGAGATAACTCAACAAGATAAGGTCTTGTAACTCTAGTGATTGGAGGTTGGTAGGAGTTAGTTCTTGAATAGTCTCATCTATACTCAATGTACCAGGTGGAAGGTAATCTACTTCTTCACATGAAATCACAGATTCTTTATATGTAACTAGTAAAGGGGTAGATGCTAGACCCAATGAAGGAGATGTAGCTTAGAAGTGACTTTAGTAATTTAGGTTCGGAAAGTACCTGACTATAGAGGTTCAATGTCAATATCGGTTCAATTTGGTTTTCAAGTTTCAAACTTTTTTTCTGTTTATGTGTTCTATATTAGGTTAAACTTCAAATTATTTAATTAGTCGTGTTAATTAAAAATTCACAGAGTATATATTCGATTTGTAAATGATATTAAATTCAATATAGTTTGAATGTCAAAGTGATATTGTAATTCCAAGTTTTGTAACTTCTGGCGTCCCAAGTTTTATGGTTTTTTATTTTTCTTGTTTAACAATTTTCAACTTACCAAGTGTATATTCAGGAGGTAAGCCCTACATTCTACGATAATAATGTGGTAAATGTGTCATAGTGAATATTTATTAATAATTTCAACAATATTTAACAATTAAAATTCACGATTCACACCTTTGGCCTTGCTAGAAAGTAAAAAAAAAGAAATTAGCACACTAATAAATCCAAGGATTCAAATGATGCAAACAACCTTTTCATAGAAAAATGACTAGTAGGTGATGGAATTTGACATCATAGAGATTAATGTGAAAAGTGGGTAGAGATAAAGTGGGTGGAACTAATTACACCGAAAACCTGCTTAATGGTCATAACCTGGTGCAAGTAACTTCACACATAGTACCATCTTGACTGAAGTACCTCCAACAAGGCCCAAGTGGGTATAACCAATGTATGTTCCAAGTACAACAGGGACTCCCCCCCCCCCCCTGTCCCCACTGCCCCCCACCCCCGCCAACCACCACCTTGTGATATATCTCTAAGGTTATGGTCACTAAGGTTACCACATACAATAACTTGGCTTGGGGGGGTTGTCGTAGGTCAGGTATACACACAAGGGTAGAGTAAAAAAGCTCAGTCCCCTTGATATATCCCTCAAAATGAGGTAGTCCTCTCAATTGATTCCAAAGTACCTTTCATTATTATTTCTAATGTGTGTAGATCACACTACCGTAACCAATGAAGTAGGGTCAATTACTTCGATGGGTCTGATATGACCTCATGCTTGACTCTTATGTAAGAGGAGCTTCCCAAAAAAAAATTGTATAAAATGGATTTCTTTCCCTTTCGCAAGCTTATATATTTGTTTGTAGCATTGGAATGTTAACTTTCAAACCTATTCCAAATCCCTACAACTAATCTAATGTAGTTGTGACTACGATATAAATATAAAAATGTCTAGTTTATTTTATTATACATTGTTTTTAAAGTCTTTATTTACTCAATTAGTGATGTACATGAAACTGATGGTGTTATTAATTGACTCAAATATCTAATACAAAAAAAATGAAGTGATTACTGTAAATAAAGAAAAAAAGAGCTAACAGACTAAAATATTGACAATGGTAACAATTATAATTCTTATAATAGATCAATGGAGCAATCATATCAAAGTAATTTAAAAAATGGACTTTTTCACAAGAAGATAGTCAAACAAAACCAAACTAAGAAGTTTGACTTATAACATAGTAGTAATTGACCCAAAAACCAAACTAATCTTCAAATCAAATATCAAATAGAGAAAGACTTAGGAAAATTTCAATTTTTCGTTATCGTTGCAGGTCAATAACACACACTAGTGAAATAATCACAATTGTTAAATAGAAGAGTGCAATTCAATCACATTGTCTCTTCACAACAGGGTGAAATGGGCATAAAAACTCACAAAAAATATATATTTTTTTTAAATATCTCATAGATATGTTGAAAATGCAACAAGATGATGGAGCTTAGTGGAAAGGAGTCGCCTTCACTAAGTGGGCCCGCAGGCTATTTTTGGCGCAAAGTCTATTTTTAGACTATGTCTAATTTTAGACATATGGATCAAGGTCTATGAGTTGTAGGATGTTGTTTATGGATGATTGGTCATGTTGGGAAAAATAGATGGACTTCTATTTTTGGTTCACAGCGGAGTGATCAGAGTCTATTTTTAGACTGCCAGGCTAAAAATAGAAACAATGAAATATTATTAGCCCTTAGTAATATTTGGACTCTAAACATTATCTTATTCTCTTGGAGCACTTTAGTTCAAGCTACAGATGTGGCACATGTAGCTGACAGAAGGAATCACGTGGTTTCTTATGTGTTAGTTGAGCTATTACATGGAGGACTTCAGTTAGAACTCATGCATGTGAGTTCTGTGGAGTTGGATGTGGAGTTGATGGAGTTGTGTTCAGTTTGACTTAGTTGAACTAGTTGTATTTAGTCTAACTAAAGAATACACTAGTGATGAGTTGTGTGAATTAAATATTAATTAATTCACTAATTATTAACTCATAATGCAACTAAAGAATACATCAGTTAACTCAGTGCATGGATAATTCAACAGAGACAGGTGTTAGAGGTAAGTGAAAGGGTGAGTTGTGACTATCAGTTGTGCATGAGATTTGCACATGCATGGATTGAGTAATGCCAATGAGGATTGCACAGTGTGGGCCAATATCAAGGCAATTGTAGCTTGTGCTCACATGATTTCTCTTGCAGATTGCGCAGTGGAGGCAAGAAAAGCAGTGGAGGAGATTTGAACCTGTGACTTGTTCGGATCTGAGCTAGTTTTGTGTGTAACAGGTGGAGATAGTACTGAGTACTTGTGAGGAGTATGTATATATTACATGTTCTCAATCATTATAATATACAGATAGTGTGGGGTTTTCAGCTGTATGCTTTCCCCGGGTTACATACTGTGTTAATGTGCGCATGCGATTGATGTTTCATTGTTTTTAATGCTGCTAAATTGATGATCAACGTAGAGGAGGTTATGTATTATGCATGTATTCCGCAATAGTGTATAATCGGGATAATCTCTGTGAATAAGTGTCATATTATTCAAAATTTATACATGTTATCGGAGCTGTTGATCATCAGATCTACTATTCAGAAAGTGTTTACATTTTATTTCTTCAGGCAGAGTCTGTAATCGAGCCAGGTAGCCTCTGGATTCATCCTTGCTTTGGAAGGTGAGATATCCGGTAAAAGCCCATACAGTCAATCTCTGTACAAGAAATACTTTGTTCTCACGAATTTTAGATCAGAAGCGGTTGAGTTTTGAGCTGGTGGAATGGCGCTCAAGGATAAACTCAGAAACATCAAAGCTGAGAATGGAGATGCCACAGATTGTCCACAGAAGAAGAAAAATAAGCAAGCTGTTGGATCTGTAGCGGGAGAGGCCTTAGCCTCACAGTTTGAGCTGGATTTTTCATTGATCGCATGCTTGATATCAAGTGTGATGGGATCGGTATGGTTCTTGGACAGTGGTGCATCTTCTCACATGACAGGAGATCAAGATTTGTTTTCTGATCTGGATGAGAAAGATCTTGGAGTGCACATTGAGATGAGCGATGATGGTAGATACAGTGCGACCGGTATCGGTACCATTTCCTTTGAGAGGGAGTCTAGTAAACCCTTCAGATTGAAGGAAGTGATGCATGTTCCAGGATTGAAGAAGAATCTTATCTCTCTGGCAATGTTAGATGACAAGGAATATGATGTTGTCTTTAGCGAGGGAAAGGCTTTCCTGCGCAGCAAGACAACTAGAGAAACCCGGAAAATAGGGGTTTGAGTCAGGAACCTTTATCAGTTGCATGTAGATGCATGCAAAGCCTTGAGCAGCAAGGCAACTGATGGAGACTTTGTGGTTGAGAGGGAGGGTATATTACCTCTCAACATGCAGAGCTAGAAGAAGTCTCAGACAATTGTGGAGGAGCCATGATTGGTGCAGCAGCTTCAAAAGGTTGTGGAGTAGCCACAACAAGGGAAGCTGAGAGGAGATCGAGTAGAGACATCTACTCATGCAGAGACCTCCAGTAGGGGGAAACTTCGAGCCAGGTGGGCTGAGGGATCGCATGCAGCCATACCTCCAGGTAGGAGGTGGGGTGATATGGATTGATCGTCCCAAGGAGGAGGGGCAGGATCCTTGAGGTACCAAACCTCTTGGATGAGACCTTGCTACAGGAGCCTCGATGTGGAGTAGCAGGACCTGACTGATTGGGTAGAGATAGATGCGGATGGAGTAGCAGAGAGAGCGACAGTGTAGGGAATCCTAGGACATCGCATAGCTAGCAGGCTGCGGCAATGCGAGAGGCACAAGTGTTTTGCACAGTGCTAGGCGGCATAGAGAAGTGTGCAATGGTGCGAGATGCATGGAGATGTTGTAGTAGTGCAGATGTCAAAGAGGGAGCACTTGTCAACAACAAGTAGAGCTACAACATCAGAGTATGTTTCTAGCCCAACGGAGTGGTCAGTTGGGAGTGTTTTTGTTCCAAGTGTTGTTGGAGCAAGTGGACCGGGAAAATGTGTTACATGTAGAACATTCCAGAGTTGTAGGATAGGGGTTGCAGATAATCCATATCTTCTTGAGAGGGAGTTTTTAAAATGCAACAAGATGATGGAGCTTAGTGGAAAGGAGTCGCCTTCACTAAGTGGGCTCGCATGCTATTTTTGGCACAAAGTCTATTTTTAGACTATGTCTATTTTTAGACATATGGATCATGGTCCATGAGTTGCAGGATGCTGTTTATGGATGATTGGTCATGTTGGGAAAAATATATGGACTTCTATTTTTGGTTCACAGCGGAGTGATCAAAGTTTATTTTTAAACTGCCAGGCTAAAAATAGAAACAGTCAAATATTATTAGCCCTTAGTAATATTTGGACTCTAAACATTATCTTATTCTCTTGGAGCACTTCAGTTCAAGCTATGAATGTGGCACATGCAGCTGACAGAAGGAATCACGTGCTTTCTTATGTGTTAGTTGAGCTATTGCATGGAGGACTTCAGTTAGAACTCATCCATGTGAGTTATGTGGAGTTGGATGTGGAGTTGATGGAGTTGTGTTTAGTTTGACTTAGTTGAACTAGTTGTATTTAGTCTAACTAAAGAATACAATAGTGATGAGTTGTTTGAATTAAATATTAATTAATTCACTAATTATCAACTCATAATGCAACTAAAGAATACATTAGTTAACTCAGTGCATGGACAATTCAACAGAGACAGGTGTTAGAGGTAAGTGAAAGGGTGAGTTGTGACTATCAGTTGTGCATGAGATTTGCAAATGCATGGATTGAGTAATGCCAATGAGGATTGCGTAGTGTGGGCCAATATCAAGGCAATTGTAGCTTGTGCTCACGTGATTTCTCTTGCAGATTGCGTAGTGGAGGCAGTAAAAGCAGCGAAGGAGATTTGAACCTGTGACTTGTTTGGATCTGAGCTAGTTTTGTGTGTAACAGGTGGAGATAGTACTGAGTACTTGTGAGGAGTATTGTACTATGTATTATTACATGTTCTCAATCATTATAATATACAGATAGTGTGGGGTTTTCAGCTGTATGCTTTCCCCGGGTTACATACTGTGTTAATGTGCGCATGCGATTGATGTTTCATTGTTTTTAATGCTGCTAAATTGATGATCAATGTAGAGGAGGTTATGTATTATGCATGTATTCCGCAATAGTGTATAATCAGGATAATATCTATGAATAAGTGTCATATTATTCAAAATTTCTACAAGATATGGGTTCTCAAAATTAGGTAGGGTTGACCAAAGACTCAGAAACAGTTTGACTTTTCTCCGAAAACAGGGAAAATTGAGGAACAAATAGTTCCTCAGTGGATTTTCCAATTTTGTTCAAGCGGGAAAATCTTATCTTGTAGACAGGACAAATATCCCTAGACTCGAAAAGAAAGTCTAGCAAAAATAGACAAACACATAAATCTTTATCAAGGTTTATCAATATTAAATCATAGATGAAACGAATGGAACTAATGGTTCATACATTTTTTATTGAAATACTTGATGATGATCTAGAATGTTTTTGACGCAACTTTCAATCCCATGTTCGATGCTATGAGCCAAGAACTGCAAAGACCCCAAAATACATATGATTAATGCACACGATATACAAATGATTTAATAAAACCCATACAAGTGATCAAGGAATCTTGTACCAAACATTATTAAAAAGGATGTGAGAAAGAAATAGAGTTCGTATTAAATTTAAGAAAAGGAGAAGATTACAACCCAATGCCTTGATGTTGAAGGCTTCTTCCCAATGATCCTCAATCCAAACCTTGCAATAAAAATATCCAATGGATAGTTGAATAACATGGAAGTATAGTTCAAGAGTCAGAAATGGAAACACATTTTCCTTCGAGTGCATTGTACTTATAGGAAAAGAGTGGAAGTTGAGATCCACTTAGGAAGGGGTGAGATCCATCATGGAGGGGATTAGATCCAAGATGGTAGGAATGAGATCCAAAATAGGAGGAACTCGAGCCAAATATCCACCACTTTGGTGTAGATACCATTCTTGAGGCTTCTATAATAGAAGCTTCTTTACTTTTTTTTATTTTTACCCATGTAAGGACACTGTCAAACGTTTAATGAAGGAACATTATGATGGCATCACTACTAATTTACTATGCAAGGTGTCACATCGTAGATTGCGATATAGGAACCTATGATGATCTCCAAATTTATGGTTTTTAGGTATATAATCCAAGAGTCTTATACTTCATGGACAGGTATTTATTCCATATTTCTAAGGGATTCATGACACAATTATTCATAGGAGAAAGATCTAGATTAAGAATCATTTTCATGGTTGTGACAAATTGATGTGTAACACTTTGGTGTATCTAGGTTATGTGATAGGGGGATAAGAGTTGAAGATAGATCCTACTAAGATGGAGGCCATAATGAAATGGTTTGTGCCCACTAATGTTTCTAAGGTTAGGAGTTTCATTAGGGCAACAAAGTACTTAAGTAAATTCATAGCCTTATTTTTAGTGGTAGCAACACCACTCCACACCATAACAACAAGTGCAAAGGGTTTCTAGTGTGGAAAGGTTAGTAGAGGGATTTCAAGAAGCTGAAGAATAAAATTAGTTAAGCACCAGTTTTGGCATTACTAAAATTGTAGCAACCCTTTGAAGTGGAGACATATGTGAGTGGGTATGCTATGGGATCAGTCTTGATGTAGGGAGGAAGGCCTATATGCTATCATTTTGAAGTATTTCATGGGGAATTTCTTAACTAACCTACCTATGAAAAGGAGTTGTATTCCCTATTGCAATCTATGAAGAAGTGGAAGAACTATCTGATGGGAAAGGAGATAATAATCCACACATATCACTAGCTACTATGTAGCCTTCCTAATGGAGAATAATAGTAAATAACATAGGCATGCACTAAGCTACATCAATAAGAATTTCACAAACAGTAAACCACAAAATATGAGAAGTAAATATGAGTTGTTTTATTAATATAAATGTTATAATTGAGTACAAATTGAGTGGAATGGTGGAATATTTGTTTGCTTCTGCAAGCATGCAAACCCATAAATGGCTCAAACTAGAAACTCGAACAACCGAAAAATTCTACTGCTATTATTGGAGGTGAATTGTGCTTTATGCCCTCAAATATACTCCAAAAATTGTACAAAATTAACTTGAGGCATCTCTCACCCAAATCTATCAAACCCATAAAAATCTTGGGCTAATTCTAGCTGACCCAGAAATTCCCAAAAAGTGTGAATTACCTAGAAAATATTTTTGCTACTATTGTTGTTGTTGGAGAAGAACTGGAATTTCTACCCTCGAAATTGCTCAGAAATTTATGAAATTTTAACCATGGCCTCTCTTGTAAATACCCAAAAAAATGTAGAAAAATCTTGGGCAAATTCTAGTTGATCTGGAAATCCCCAATTTAGTGTAAATATCCCAGACTACCCAGTGCTACAACAAATAGGAAATCACCTCACCAAAAGATACAAATCCACCTCTGTAAATAGTTGAAAATATCCTGCAAAATATCCTATGAAAATAGATCCAATTCCACCTAAACTCCAGCTAAATTTCTAGCCCCAAGCCTCTGTGCAGATTCTGCCTAATAACCCTAGCACAAGCTTAGAAAAAGAAGATTTCAGCCCAACAATCTATCATTGTCTCAACCCTGTAAATTTGTTCCAATCTCCTCCCCCCAAGAAAAAAAACTCTTGCAAATTCCCGGAACCTCCAAACAAAGATAGATGCTCCAAATGATCATTATAGTTCTCCTTCTGCACCTAGGTAGTGTGAATGGCCAAGGAAAATCTCTACAATTATCTCCAATGGAAGTCCTGAAGTGGATTCCCCAAGGCCTCATGAGGGAGACACTCAAATTTCTCTAAAATGAGGGTGGTATTTCCACTTGGAATTCCTGTGCTAAACAGCAATTGTCTTCTTGTGCTAAATAACCCCGAGAGAAGATGAAAGGTGAAATGTAATATAAAAATATGATCAAAAAATGAGTCCATTCTCCCTTTATAATTTTTTCCTATGCTTCTAGGCTCCCTTTTTAATTATGTGTTTATTGGTGGGGGCCATTTTCCACTAAGTGACTTTTTCCTCCATTTTAATAAAATAATAATTTGCCACCAATCTCTATTAAAATAATATTTTTCCTCCCTTCCTTCAATAAAATATTATTTTTACTCCATTCCGTTAAATTAGTAATTTTTTCCTTTTATCACAAAATAATATTTTCCCCTTTTTTAATATTATAAAAAAATAGCAAAATTCCTTATTGATTTTAGCATGCACAAAATTGGGGACATGACAGTCCTCCCCACCAAAAATTGCTTGTCCTCAAGCAATATCACCACATATTTTTGATTTGCAAGCTAACTTAGCTAATGTCAAGGTCCCAAGTGTGCCACTGAACCACTCATTATCGTGCCACCATCACATGAATAAATCCTTTGTCACTAGGGTCCCAAAACAACATGACCTCCTCCTACGAAACATCCTGCCATACTGGTGAATCCCCCCATGTAATTATTGAATCACTGAAACCTAATGGAATATTTAAATGATGTTTCCTTGTAGAAACCAACTCATCCCTAAGGGTAGATGAATTTTCAAATCATGTGATGCATGGATCCCATGCTAGTCTCAAAAGGGTGCCACCATGTTGCCATTGTGCCACTATGGTCATGACTGTCTTCCCATTGTGTGCAAGTTGTACCCTCCTCTCTTGAAACTTGATGGAAAATTATCTATGGATTTCAAATGCATCTATCTCAGGTATCTCCACGATGTCAAGGTCTACCCATTGAACATTAACCCTGATCCAAGTAGTGAGAAGGACAATCTGCCCTGCCATGCAATGAAGGCCTTAGTGCTCTCACATATGTCAAACCAAGAGTGAGTTGGGTCACTCTCTGCTAAGATATTTCTCTTCATGAAATATTGTGACCAATAAACCACTTGAATCCTTGGATCCCATAGCCATATCGACTACAGCATAGTCTTGACAATTGTTGGCACCAACTCTTACCCCATATTGGTTCCCTATATGCAATCAATATGTGGAATCCATACATCATGAATCATTTGGTGTGTGCAATAGTTCCTTGCGCCTACCATACCACACTGTGAGAACTGCTATCCTTCCTCCTATAGGTGCTACCCAATACTTCCTGGAGTCTAAACATCTTCCTGCAAGAAGGATCCACCAACTATTATATATGCTCTAGATATATCTCAAAATTCCTTTCCCAAAATGTGTCATTCATCTTCGTAAGTGTGGGCTCAAGGGTGGAGCATGTGCTACCTCTGCAGAAGATCAAACCATTCCTAAGATTTCACCTACCAAATCGCACCTTTACCATATGCGATAGTTGTAAATCCTCTCTCCCGATGCATTATTTCTTGTCTAATTGTCTCTGATGAACCTCTTGGGTCCTATTTCTTGTGATGAGATATTCAAGTGAAAATACCCAAGTTCCTTTTATCAGTGTGCAATTCTAGAGAGTGATAAATTTGTGGGCTCCAAAGGGTATATCTAATAACTCATATTAAAGCTCATGGTCAGCCCTATGACCAGCCTTCTCTCCAAACCTAGGAGTTCCAAACCCAAGGGTATGATGGTTGTCCCTCTCAGGATATCCCTCTTGAGGCAATGATCCAACAATATACTATGCATCATCATGCTATGTTGTACACCAACACATTCACTTTCTCTCCTCTGCATAGCACTGAACTTTGTGGTACAACTCCTTACACCACTGGATACCAATTCTCATTGTCGTATTACTATGTGCCATCTGAATCACATATGCACCAATGCATCCACCACTCTACTAGTAAACCCTCCATGATGTGAGCTACATCTCCTCATCTACCCTGATAGACCTTAGCGACCTAACTCCTCACATGCTAATGAAAATGACTATGGTGTCTATCCTCAGTAGCTCCCGTGTCCACTATACTAATGAGAGATCACTATCTCCATGAAATGCACTTTTTGGTGGTTTACCAATGCAAGATCCTCCCACTAGTTCCTTCTAGAGTAGGCTAATCACCTTTTGATCCTGTCCATGGTCAATATGCCAAGAAAACTCATGAAATCTGCATGCTACCATATCAAACCATCTCGTCACTAGCATTGTTTTGGGATTTGATGGAGATCTAAAAATTTGTGTCAATCCAACCACCAGATCCATCACATACCTACTACCATAACCTACCTTCTATGTGATGTGATGGAAAATCCCACCTAGATATCAACAACAGTGTATCCTCCTCAAGCCCCTTTGAGATTCTATGACCACTAATAAACTGTGGCCATGGATGTATCCAACCACCTAGGCTACTCCATCGGGTACCATCTTAGTACCTAGTACCTTCCAATCCCAAATGAGGGATCAAATGTATAATTTCATGTGTATGGAACAAGACCTCCATGTTGATGTTGTGCCGTACTCGTCTCAATTTGTTCACTCTTCCTGACATGGTTGTCCCCTATGATCAAGTTAGACAACTCTACCTCTCTTTGTTGAGTGCATAGATTTGAGCTAAAAATGTTGAATACCCTATCAGAATGCTTCTAAAGTGAATTGTGCTGAAGTCCAAACATGTGCTCTCTTCTCTATCCTTGATCAATGGTAGTCCCAAAGATTGATGCTCATCCTCCTCCATCATGGGCTCAACTTGAGCCTCCAACTACTCCCCCAAACACAACCCATTAAGAAAATCATCCTCACTAACCAGTCATAGGTATATGCCATTTGGAAACTTTGTCATGGATCTAGATGCCCCTATGCCTACTGACATCTCGCTAATGGGTCTTCCTATGGGTATGTGCTACACTCTCTCTATCATTGTCTCATCTAATTCCATCAATGTGTTGTCTAATAGGGGTGACTATGGAGTCACACTAATCTGATCTATGTCCTCCTCATAACCACCAATGTCCTCTGCCTCCTGCTTAACCTCCTCATGCTCAATGTCAAGAATCACATCCATGAATAGGGAATTTCCATTGGTGTACCTATGCCTTGGGGTCACATCTCCTAACCTGTAAAGCCAAGGTTCCTCCTTTGCAAGTATCTCTAAATCTTCATCCTCTAACTATCCCCCTCTATATAAATATCTAGATACTAATCTACATTTCTCCTTCAAATGAAAAAACTCCCCCAATGATAGAGTCTTCATGACCCTAGGATCTAATGCATCATACTCATCGATCCCCTCTGAAAAATATTTCTTCACATCTGCAAAGTTGTTCGACTCTCACTTCCTCTCATGTTCATCCACAAAAAGATGCATGGTAGGATGGATAGTCTGTCCATATTTATGGGAATTTTTCTATTTAGTCGTGCATGCATGAGCATGGTTTCCCTTTCCTCTCTCAGAAATACCTTCTCCATGGTTGGCTTGACCCTGCTGGTTCTGTAATTACATTCCCATAATTTGTTTCAGCATCTCTATCATGGCATTATTTTTCCTTAGTAACTCCTCTAGATCTTATCCCTGACCAACCTGTCTTGGTGGATCATTGTTTCTAAAAATCTTCTCGATGATTCCCT
Source organism: Pinus tabuliformis (assembly GCA_031772625.1). NCBI lineage: Eukaryota > Viridiplantae > Streptophyta > Pinopsida > Pinales > Pinaceae > Pinus > Pinus tabuliformis. The sequence continues at coordinate 528,404,953 of CM062816.1, read as the reverse complement.
CTGTACTCCTCCCTTTTTGTGTCATTGGAATTTCCATAGTTTCACCCATCACTATGCATGCATGCCTAAGCCTCCATGACCTTGCTATCTTCCCCATGGTTGGCCAAGATCATGCTCTAATACCACTGTAATGTTCTTAATGGAAAATAATAGTAAATAACATAGACATGAACTAAGCTACCATAATAATAATTTCACATATGCATGCACAATCAGTAAACTACATAATATGAGCAGTAAATATGAGTCATTTTTTAAAATCAATGTTGGAACTAAGTAAAAATATAGTGGAATGATGGAATTTGGGCTAGCTTCTGCAAGCATAAAAACCTAAAAATGGCTCAAACTGGTAACTCAAACTACCATAAAGTTTGTTTCTACCATTGGAGGTGAACTGTGGTTTATGCCCTCAATTATACTCCAAAAATTATGTAAAATAAATTGAGGCTTCTCTCACCAAAATCTACCAAACCCATAAAAATTTTGGGCTAATTCAAATTGACCTAGAAAGCCCCAAAATGTCTGAATTACCCAAAAAATATTGTTGCTTCTTATGTTGTTATTGGAGAAGAACTAAAATTTACTCCCTCACAACTGCTCAAAAAATTATGAAACTTTAACTAAGGCATCTCCACCAAATACCCACAAAAACGTAGAAAAATATTAGGAAGATTCTAGCTAATCTCAAAAGCCCCAATTTAGTGTGAAAATCATATACTGCCCATCTCTATGTCCAATAGGAAATCACCTGAACAAATGATCCAAATCCACCTTTGGAAATAGCTGAAAATATCCTACAAAATATCCTTGAAAATAGATCCAATTCCAGCCAAAATCTAGCTAAATTTCTAGCCCCAAACCTCTATGCAGATTCTACCTAATAACCCTAGTGTATGCTCGAGAAAATAAGAATTAATCCCAACAATATATCACTATCTCAGTGCTATACATTTGTGCCAATATTCTCCTCCTTCAATTTCTCGAACCAACAAAGAAGTAGATTTGCTCCTAATGATCAGTGTAGTTATGATTCTCCACCCAAGTAGTGTGAATGGTTGAGGGAAATATCTACAATTATCTCTAATGGAAGTCCTGAAGTGGACTCCCCAAGGCCTCACTAGTGAGATACTCAAAGTTCTACAAAATGAGGGTGGAATTTCCGCTTTGAATTCTTGTGCTAAACCACACTTTTCTTCTTGTGTTAAACATCCCCAAGAGAAACTTAAAGGTGAAATTTAATAGACAAGAACGATCAACAAATGAGTCCATCTTCCTTTTATAATTTCTCCCCATGCTTCTGGACTCCCTTTCTAATTATTATTTTATTAGTGGGCACCATTTTCCACAAAGTGACTTTATCCTCTATTTTAGTAAAATAATATTTTTCTTCCAATATCCATTAAAAAAATATATTTTGTACCTGCCTTCAATAAAATATTATTTTTCTATCATTCCATTAAAATAACAATTTTTTCCTTTTGTCAAAAATAATATTTTCCCCTTTTTTAATATTATAAAAGGTTAGCAAAACTCTTTAGTGATTTTAGCATGCAAAAAATTGGGGACATGACACACTATAATACTTGTAGGCCCAAAGTAAGCCACAACAAAACATGAATTACAAGATGGGGTTTCTACAACAATTTCATTTGGTGATCAATTATAATAAGGGAAACACAAACAAGTTGGTCGACATGCTTTCAAGCCACCCACATCAAAGATCAAAACTTTGGGGACTCTTGTGCACATGGAGCCATTCACCCATGATGCATATAAAGGGGAATATTCGGAGGATGAAGACTTCAAGGAGGTTTTTTAGGAGTTGTAGAGTCAAGTCATGTGCATGATGGTGAAAAAACTATTGACTACCATCTCGAGGATGGGTTACTCTACAGACTGACTAATTTATGTCTGCCTAATGGTGAGAGATTTCAGTTAATTAGAGGGGCTCACACCTCCAAGGCTTAAAGGAACTTTGGTTTAGGGAATACCATGGCCAACCTCCAGAGGTATGTGTATTGGCCCAAGATGTAGGAGTGAGTAGCTAGCTTCATAAGAGAATGCATGATTTTTTGTACCAACAAGCCTAACAATAAGAAATAGGGTCTATATAATCCCTTACATGTACCTACTCATCATTGGGAAAGTATTTCCATGGACTTTGTGGGAGGTTTACCAAACACTAGGAAGGACATGACTACCCATTCGTGGTAGTTGACATGTTCAACAAGATGTGCGTTATGATGCCATTCTAAGAGACCATCACTCAGAAATAAGTAGCGAACTTGTTATTTGGAAAAGTCTGGGTGCACTTTGGCCTACCAAGGAGCATAATTTCAAATATACGAATGATATTTATTAGTGCATTCTAGACTACATTATGGGAGAATATGGACCTGAAGTTAAAGAGATATACAACATTTTATCCACATACACATGGACAGACAAAAGTAGTCAATGGGACTTAGGTGCAGCTTCTAAGGGGATGAAAACAAATGCATCCGAAGATCTAGGATGAAAATATGGTATATATACAACATTATTACAATAGAGTAGTCCACACATCTATAGGAAAGTTCCCATTTGAAACATGCTTTGGATATTTTCCACCTTCACCTTTGGACATTGCACATGGGAAGTAAGGAGAAGTGAGGGAAGATCTTACAGGAGGCACCTTGAGGGATAAAGCGTTTGTAGAAAAGATCAAGTTGATCCATATATAGGTACAAGAGACACTTTAGAAGTCACATGAGAACTATAAGGTGAGGCATGATCATCATATAACAGAGAAATTGTTCAAGGTGGGAGACAGAGTATGGTTACAGTTGAATAAGGAGAGGCTATAGGGGTCTAGCAAGAAAATAAAGGCTCTGCGGTATGGACCGTTTGAGATACTGGAAAAGGTGGGTGATAATGCTTATCGACTTATTTTACCACCATATATGTGCATTTACTCAGTTGTGAATGTAGAGAATTTAAAACTCTATGAGGCTTCCATGCTAAATCAGGAAGAGGAAAAGGTCCTACCTACTATGGAGGATTTGGCACCAGATCCTCAGGCAGAGTTGAAAGAAGATAGAACTTTGTAAAATAGGTACAGAACTATAAGACATGGGAAATATGTCCTATGAAAGATTGGGTTGAAAGGAAAAATTCTCGACAAAGATAAATGGTAAACCAAAGAGTAGGTGGAGGAAAATTTTCCTCACCTCATTAAGTAGGAGATTTTGGGGACCAAAAGCCTCCCAAAATGGGGAGGTGTGATCTAGATTTGATCATTGTATTTTTTTCATCCATCTCGATGGTTTTAGAGTGGAAAAATTGGAGAAATTAACTCATGGGATCATTTTTATCAACAAGACCCAGTTTGGAAAAACATGGTCTGAAACCGTCTAGGAGTGTTTTGAGGCTTCAAATGAATTTTTTTAAGGGTTGTTAGGATTATATAATATAGGAATCCAAGTCACTTTTTCCTTACTATTTCATTTGAGGTTATTTTGTAAATATTAATCTTGGTTTCATGAATGTCATGGTCTAAAGGGTTTTTTTGTACAAATTGGTCTAATTTGTGAAAGTGTCATTGTAAATATTTTGAGTAAAAAAAAGAGTATTTTTTCCATAATTTCGAATTGTAAGGTCACAAGGAGTCATGATTTGAATCGGAAATCATTAGGGGTCATTTTTCACTATATAAGAGTCTAGGGGCCATGCCATAAAACCTTGGTTGTCATAAATTAGTCACAAAAATATGGAGATCGAGTTTGCATCAAAACAATCATGACAAAGGACTGGGCACAGATTTGGAGGTTCTGCCAAGTCAGTTTAGGTGTCATTTCAAGAGTGGTTATGACCTCAACACGAGTACAAAGGTCATGAGGACAATTAGTTTCCTTTCCTGAAGTGATGTGTTTCTAGGAGATGATGCACATTCATCATTTTCACTTTCAAATCACAATCATCACTATAATTTCTACTCCATGCCATTTTGGAAGGTTATTTGAACTTTTGTATTCATTCAACATCACTCATTTCATCTTCATTTCCATCGAAAGTTGTGTTGTGCTTGTATTGGTTTGTTGCACAAAGAAGGAAATGGCACTACATTTCCACATAGCATTGCATTACCCACAATATGGTGGTCAATTCTCCTTCACAGGTGCAAATCCAAGCTTATCCTTGTTGCTTAATCCTAGATGAATCTCCAAATTGCATGTATAAGATAGTGAATTCTAGAGAAAGCCTACAAGATATATAATTTTATCTTCTCTACTGCATTTCTGCTTATTTCGTTGCACTTTTTCCTTGCTGCGTTTCCACACAGTGTTATTTTTCATTCTCAATCCAAAGTCCAAACTCTTTTCACATGTGAAAAATCAAACCAATATTTGTTCCTTGATTGTGAAAAACCTTAATCTGCATGCATGAGTCGCTAAAGCCATTCAAAACCAGTAAAGAGTTAAAACTCATAATCGCTGCATTTTCTCCTAATCGTTGTGATACCACACAATCTTCATCTTTTGTATTTCTTCGTTGCCAACACTGCATTCTTCTTCATAGATATTCCATGTGTAGATTTTCCTATGTGTTGAAATTTAATTGGAGGCCCTCACCAATATTTTTGTTTATTTCAAACCTAATTTCCTTAAACATTATGTTTTCACAAAGCGTTGTCACTGTCCCTTTTAATTCTTTGTCAGCTGTTGAAAATTTACAAGTCTTTATGGTTTTTTGAGAAAGTCTACATTGATTAGTATTTTGTGTAAAAAATTATAATTCTTAGCCATCATCATAAGTTTAAACTATCATCACTCCTCCACTATCACACAAAACAAGTTGCTTCAAAACCCTAATCTATTCACTGTTGCAAAAAAAAATCATGTCAACTCTAGACGAAAAGAAGCACAATGGAGGTGATATTATTCAGTTTGAGCCACAAGATATCATAGTAATTAATGCAGACACAACCATTAGAGTGTCTTTTGAGAAGGTGGGGCATTTAAGGTTTTGTGAAAAGATTCAGGGGTACAATCTATAGGTGACTAAGGAGTTTGCCAAGGGTTTTGATGGATTACAACAAAGGTTGGAGCACTTACTTTTCCAGTCACATCCCAATCAATAATTGATTCCACTAAGATCCCTTTATATGGTGAGGAATGGTTTAAGGGTATGGATTTAGATTTGGTTCATTTCAAAGACTTTCTGAAACTACAATACCCAGAGGGATATGAGTTTGTTGTTCAAAGGAGCTATCTATAGGACCACCATAGTAAATTGTTGGAAGAAATTCAAAGGTATTTCACATGTGAATGGGGGTTCACTAAAGTTTATGAGTATCATATAAGACTCCTAATTCATTTTACAAGCAAAGAACCTTTGAATATTCCTTACTACTTATTTAGGAGTCTTAGAAAAATGGCTAATAGAGTCCAAGCCAAGGGGAGACAAATTGAACATTGTTTCATTTTTCATTGATCAAACTGTTGGTGATAAAGGAACTTGACAAGAAGGAGCATTCATGGAAAGAATTTTTGATCTCTTTAGGGTGGATGACACAAGTTTCTGACAACCAAAGGACTAAGTGACATACCCTATCAGTTGCAATCAAGGAGGCATCACCCGCAACAACTAGCTCGGTTAAAAGGCCTTTGATGAAGAATAAAATAGTTGACAAAAGAAGTGCCAAAAAAATTCACTTCTCACCTGAGGTAAAAATAGTGGCTAGGGAACCGAGAACAAGAGATTCAACCAAAATATTTCCTTTAGACACTTCTCTTGTTCACGCTGCTGAGATATCATAAAGTGCACATGGAGGAGTGGACGTTGATGAAAGGGATAAAAAAATCAAAGACCTACAAGATTAGTTGGACAAACCTCATCTAACATTAGCTTATTTGCAGAAAAAAATGGAGAACTAAGGCAAAAAGTATCACAAGAATCTACCCACCCCAAAGAAGGATAACTATCAAGGAGAGCATTGGCACATGCTGTTAAATACAAAAGCAAGTAGGTCATAGATGTTGAAAATGTTTAGGTGGAAGTTGAGTAGTCAAGGAGACCTAGCATTAGGTATGCTATTGTTAAGGTCCTATGTCTAGGAATCTTTGTCATGTTAGTCTTTCTATTTATCTAAAGTTAATTATTAAATATTAGTCATGATGACCTTACTGTTATGGTTCAAAGAGGTTTAGATTTAGATTAAGTTTCATGTAAAGTTGTTTATTTTTCTAATGTCCAAACTTTTAAAGTCATGAGGTCTCCTTATTAAAGGGTAATCATAGGTAATTTTGGTCACCATGTCACCATGGAAAGAGTAAAAATATCATATCATAAAATCCTTGGTTATTATAGTTTAGCCACCATCCTTGGTAATCATAAGTGGGTCACCTAAGTTTAGATATTTAATCTACATCAAAGCAATCATGAGATAGATTAGGCATGGATTTGGAGGTTGTGGTGAGTCATTTTGAATGTCATTTCAATGGAAGGTTATGATCTCAGTGGCAAGATAGCGGTCAGAAGGACAACCCTTTGCTTTTCGCCAAGAGCTGTGTTTTCAGGAGGTGTTGTGCATTCAATATTTTCATTCCCACTCCTTTATCACCATCATTTATGCTCCAGGCCATTTTGAAAATTTATTTGAAATTTCCTCTTCATTCCACATCGCTTGGATTTTCTCCATTTCCATCAGAAGCTATGGTATGCTCATTTTGGTTCTGTATGAAAGGGAGGTAGGGGCACTACGAATCCACACATCATTGCAAATTCTTGCATATCGGTGGTCGACCTTCTTCACAAGTGCAAATCCAAGTCTATTTTTTTCCTCAACCCTGGATGAATCCTCAAATTTCATGTAGGAGCTAGAAAAAACCATAAAAATCTTGCAAGAGAGATAAATTCATCATCGGTTCCTTTTTTGAATGACTACATTTATTACTTTTGTGTTGCATTTTATCCTAGCCATTGTGATTCCACACAGTGGTCTATATTTCACATTTGTCGATGCTAAATCTATGTTTTTCTCTATGCAGCCTCCACATGTGCAATGTATGCCATTGTCTTAAAAATAAAATGAAGCTTGTTGCCCTAAGTGTTTATGCTTAAAATTCTTAAAACCCAAATACCTTGAGCATTGTGTTTCTTCTTTTTGCATTGTGACTGTCCCATTAAGGTTCTCTGTTAACTATTGTGAAATTGCAAGTTTTTTAGGGTTTTCCTGAGAAAGTCTACATTGCTTAGTCTTTGGTGTATTGTTTGTTGTCTCTTAAGTCATCATCAGAGGTTTAAAATATCATAACTCCTCCATTGTTACACAAATTTTTTTCTTATACCCTAAACTATTTATTGTTGTAAGAGAAAAATCATGTCAATTCCAAAAGGCAAGAAGCATAAGGGACAAGGGAGGTGCCATTGTTCGATTTGAACCACAAGGTGTCACATCTACCAATGCAGACCCAGCCATCAAAATGGATTTTGAGCAGATGGGGTGTATGAGGTTTTGTGAAAAGATTCAGGGGTATCATTTACAATTGACTAAAGAGTTTGCCAAGGGTTTTGATGGTTTTCAAGCAAAGGTGGGGACACTTACTTTTCCAGTCACATCCCAATCAATTGTTGCGGCACTGAGATCCCTTTGAATTGTGAGGAATGGTTTAAGGGTATGTAGTTTGATCTGGTACATTAAAATATTTTCTCAAACCAAAATACTAGAAAGGGTATGGGTCTGCTATTCCATGAAGCTATCTATAATACCACCA